>JANJGN010000006.1:3482475-4074975 GCA_026770705.1 Isurus oxyrinchus | reverse complement strand
CCTTGTAAAATTCTTCCATACTCCTTTTTCATACTTTGATCCATGAAAGTTCTACATAGCCAAAAATATAAGTAGTAGCTAAAATGACAGCACAGTCTTGATCTTTGTTCTTACAATTTCTACAGTACTACTTCTGACCCTTTCATAACAACAACATCCTAATGAACTTCACAGGAAGCATTGTAAACCGCAGTATGACACTAAGACACTTAAAGAAAGATTAGGTCAGATGACCTTGGTCAAAAAGGTAGTTTTTAAAAGAGTGTCTTATAAAGGAGGAGAGCGTGGTAGAGGCAGAGCGGTGTAGGGAGGGAATGCCAGAGCTTGGCGCCAAGGTGACTGAAGACATGGCCACCAACGGTGAAGCAATCATAATTGGAAACGCACAAGAGGCCAGAATTAGAGGACCACAGATATCTTGGAGGGTTGTGGAGCTGGTTATCTATCCATTAATCTGTGTCACCAACAAGGCGAGAGGTGGGACTTTGTAATTCTTGGGGAAGAAGGCAGATTTCTCGTTACAATTTCCGCTCTGAATTGACATTGGTACTTTGGTTTGTCTAGAGGCTGGGAATTGATCTGTGGGAATAAACTGTGGTGAGTTGACAAAACTGCAGCATGAAATATCCTCATTTTTCTTCTGAGGAAGGGGGTGAATGCATGACAGCTTTGGGATCCGAGAAAAAGGGTTTCACAACTTGTTTTTGATCCCAGAGTATTCCCACTGTTCGTTAAAAGGTATGGTAAAGGGGCTTCTCATATGCAGGTATTCTAATATTTGATAATGGTTTTATCTACACTTTTCTTTTCATTCATGGGATGTGGGCTTTGCTGGCTGGGCCAGCGTTTATTACCCATCCCTAATTGCCCTTGAGAAGGTGGTGGTGAGCTGCCTTCTTGAAGCGCTGCAGTCCATGTGGTGTAGGTACACCCACAGTGCTGTTAGGGAGGGAGTTCCAGGATTTTCACCCAGTGACAGTGAAGGAACGGCGATATATTTCCAAGTCAGGATGGTGAGTGGCTTGGAGGGGAACTTCATATCAAATCCATCAACGTCTGAAGGAAAAGGATTGGTTGACATTTGGAGCATAACATTTCACAGAATTAGTTCAGTCAGATTGAAGAAACCCCTTTATACAACAAATGAAAGGATGAAAGCAACAGATTGAAATATGCTAACTACTTTTTCTTTGTAATCTCAGCAGTTTGGAACTTTGCAGTTGCAAAATTAACAAGAGTGTCCGATAGTTTGAACAAACTCTCAGCAAAATCAATTCAGACTGTGGTAGTAAATGTTTCCAAAAAGTTGCTGACTAAATATTTGGGACAGGAATCGGATTCTTTAGTGATAGGGTTAAGTGTGATGTGAGCAGATCCAACGCTATGCAAGATGTGATGCTTCCTCTGTTGTTCAGATCTGAGGGGTTTCTAAGCTAAAGTTCAAGTTTAATAATGAGTTGCATTAATATTCTGGAGTTTCATTTGATAAACTTTGGAGATCAAAGAAAATATAGGTGGTGTATTATTTTAGCTTAAATGGGTGAAGTTAAGTGCTGATAGGGGTAGATAGTATGTGTTAAAAATTCATTCACGGGATGTGGGCATCACTGGCTGGGCCAGTACTTATTGCCCATCCCTAATTGCCCTTGAGAAGGTGCTGGTGAGCTGCTTTCTTGAGCCGTTGCAGTCCATGTGGTGTAGGTACACCCACAGTGCTGTTAGGGAGGGAGTTCCAGGATTTTGACCCAGCGACAATGAAGGAATGGCGATATATTTCCAAGTCAGGATGGTGAGTGGTTTGGAGGGAACTTCCAGGTGGCGGTGTTCCCATCTATCTGCTGCCCTTGTCCTTCTAGGTGGTAGTGGTCGTGGGTTTGAAGGTACTGTCTCAGGAGGCTTGGTGAGTTCCTGCAGTGCATCTTGTAGACGGTACACACACTGCTGTTACTGTGTATTGGAGGTGGAGGGAGTAAATGTTTGTTGATTGGGTACCAGTCAAGCAGGTGGCTTTTTATTTTGAAGGAATGGGCTTTATATGGGGGATGAAGAACAAGTCATTCAATCCATCAAGCCTGTTTTGGCAGCTATGACAACTGTCCTTTCGTTCCTTCCTCCCTGCACTTTTTCATATTTGTTAATGTCTTTTCCCAAACAAGTTTATTTTAATTGATTTAACTCAATCCAGTTCTCGATCCATGTTGCTGTTTTACATTGGAGAAATCTTTGAAATTTGAAGTTAAGTGGACAGAGATAATATCTATGAGAGTTATAAAAATGGTTTATTGTGGTTTTCTAAGTCAAAATTGCTCTGTGTATCTAATGAGTTCCAACTGTTACATGTCTTTGCAGGAGCTGAACAGAAGTGGGTATGGTCAAATCACAACAGAGATCCGTGAGGCGCAAGTGTTCTACTTTGCTGAAGATTACCATCAGCAGTACTTGGATAAGAACCCAGGTGGTTATTGTGGATTGGGTGGCACTGGGGTTTCTTGCCCAATAGGTATTCAGAAGTAAGACATGGCTGTACTATAATGGCTAAAGGTGTCTCAAATTGCCTTACTAGACCTGTTTACACAGATAATAGAGTAGATTTTTGCTTTTGATAGCTCCAGAACAGGAGCGGATTGGCAGCCTGTCGTGTACTCCTTTTCCTAAACAGTTGGAAACGTGGAAACCTATCCCAGTGTATTGAAAACAGTTGAATAAAACTCTACATTCA
Organism: Isurus oxyrinchus; assembly: GCA_026770705.1. Taxonomy (NCBI): domain Eukaryota; kingdom Metazoa; phylum Chordata; class Chondrichthyes; order Lamniformes; family Lamnidae; genus Isurus; species Isurus oxyrinchus. The sequence continues at coordinate 4,072,256 of JANJGN010000006.1, read as the reverse complement.
AATTTAAGTCTGGGTGTCCCAATAAGCACTAAGTTGCAGCAAAAGATACAATAATTTTCTAATGTTTGCTCTTATTCTCACCTAAACCATGTTGTAAGTGCCAATTAGTGAGGATAAGGCACCAAAAAAATATATATATTAATAATTGACAAGGTCTCACATGGGGGTCTTATAAACAAGGCAAATGCACATGGGATACAGGGCAATTTGATAAGGTGGATTCAAAATTGGCTTAGTTGTAGAAGACAGAGGATGATGACAGAAGGATGCTTTAGTGACTAGAAGCCAGAGTCCAGTGGCGTACCACAGGGATCTGTGCCGGGTCCCATATTATTCGTCATTTATATAAACGACATAGATGACTGTGGGGGGTAGGATTAGTGGGCAGAATTTTGCCCTTGGTGGGCGAGCAGGCCCCACCGGCTCGGCTGTGGACAGACAGCCTACCCCTGCCGCCGAAACGGGGCCTGCTGCCATTTTGAGTGGGCGGGCCAATTAAGGCGCTTCCTGTGCTGGGGGGGGGGGGGTGGTGGGGAGGGAATCCCAGCTGTCAAAGTGCGCTCTTTCACGCATGTGCCCACTGCTCCCTAAGGCAAAGTCCTGTCTCAGGGGGATTGGTGACGGGTAAGAAAAGTCTAAAAATAGAAAAATATTAAAATTATTAATATGTCCCCCTCATGTGACAATGTCACACCAGCCTTAAACTTGGACGGGCAGGTCTTTAATTACTTTAACTAGCTTGTCATTGGCCTTAATTGGCCATTGACAGGTCGGAGGGCGGACAGCTGATTCCGCTCCGCATATTGACCCCTGCAGAGGAGGAGGCGGACAAACTGGCTGAGGAGCAGCGTGGACGCTCAGTTATGGATTGCGAGGCCAGAGTGTCAACACAGCAGAGTGAGGATTTCTCCAACCTGGAGCTGTTAACAGGGCATACGGGACACTGCACTGGGAATTGGTATTGTGCAGAACCACAAGCTATTTCTTTGTGTTCTCAGTGACTGGTCCTGATAGTCAGTCAGAGACACGCCACCCACAGCTGGCAGCAAACCAGAGCTCCACCTCTGGGGATGATGACACTGAACACTCAGAGGATGCACCATCACGTCATTTCCCCACAACGTACCCCGGTGCAGAGACAGTCGCCTCGATGGGAATGCGTTCGTGATTGGGCTCAGGTCACAGACATGTTGCAGCAACTGGTGGAGGATGTGATAGCTGAGATCCCTGACAGTCGGAGGACTGGAGACCAGGCCCATACTGAGCCCCATACAGATGATGCGTGTCTGGGCACAGCTGCAAGGAACTTGCTGCAGATGCAGAGACAGATAGGTGAACATCTGGCAGAGATGCCAGAGTATGCGCAGCCTTGAGCGATTGGTGGAGGTGTCCATCCAAGTCCTGTGTTCTGAAATGGCTCCAGCGTATGTGAGCACATGGCTTCCTCCATGGAGAGGTTGGCGTCGGCCATGGGGAACCAGATTCAACAGAACACTCAATGGCTACCGAATCTACGCTCAGACCTATATTTCCATCACTCCACCATGGGCTGTATACACCGTTCACTAGAGGAGAGAGGGATAAGACAGTTCGACCTCTCTCCAGGTGCCCTTCTCCTGGAGTCAGGGAGATGCCATCATGCACTGACGGGGGTAGAAGCACAGGCAAGATATCAGTTCAGGGCACTCCAAGGGTGACTTGCTGCTTCTCCTCCCCTCTGCCAGTGACCCAAGTGCCTCCAGTAGGTAAGGCCAATGAGAGTGAAACTCAATGATGGCTGATGTGGACCATATGGGGACACCATTCTTTTTCAAGCCTCGGAAGTAGCATCAAATCTGAACTTCTTGACATATGGAGGTCTCTCTGTTTGCCAACCTTTGTTAGGTTGACCGATCCTAAACCCATACCTTTCTGCCAGTCCAGGATCAAGGCTAATTGAGTTAGCAGTGGTGTTCCTGTAATACACAATACCACCTCGGCAGTAGAATCAGGCAGCAGATATTCATTCCACATATGACTTCTGCGTGGCCAGAGTGATTAGTAAAGAACAATAGTAGCTCAGAGGAGCGAGTAGGTGTCGGTTTCTGACAGCCAACTAATAGTAAGGAAAGCTATGCTGCATCTAACAATTTGTTGTGAAAAAGGTTGTCAACTTTTGATGGATTTTAAGAATGTCAGGGGTTTCCCAAAAGTCTTGCCGAAAGGCTATTGTTGGGCAGCCATTAACAAGAAGAACTTACACTGAAATAGCACCTTTCCCATAGCGAAATACCCCAGAGTGCTTTATGGGAAGTGTGAGGGGGGAGAATTAAAATACCAAGCGGGAAAATCCAGTAATCTCACGGAATGTGAACATTTGACTAAGTTGATTGTTAAATCAGTGGGGCTGGCTAAAAGTTCTGGCCAGGGACTAAATAATTCAGCAAACAGTAGCAGGTGTGTTTGTCCTGCAGTGCAGCCATCTTCCTTTAGCAGGATGAACAAGTGGTTATTAAAGCTTTTATCCTTTCATTTAATCTCAGAAACCTAACAAGAAACAAAGTAGGAACAGGAAAATGTCTCTTAGCGCTTTGGGCCTCTGGAGTAAAGTGAAAGATGGGTTTCATGGAAAAAAAGATTGATTTTTTTTTTTGTAAAAATGTCTTCTGTGTCTACTCTGTTGCCAATTATTCTTGACAACCATTTGCTTTTTACCCGATATGCTACCCACCTTTGGACTGGCCCTCACATGTCCTCCCCCTAACCCCCCCACTTCTGATGTCAGTAATGCTGGAAGAAGGTCGCTTGCCCAAGTGAAGATTTTGGATTAGCTATGAGAAAATGGCAGAGGTGTCCGTGTAATCCTTTGATGAAAGCGCGGGTGCCTAGAATTACCACGGTGAGGGAGTCACAGAGTGGGGGTTGAATTTTACATGCCCCCGGTAGATGTGTTTCCCGGGGTGGGGGTGGGGGTGGGGGTACATAAAATAGGCTCAACCCCCACCTTCCGAAATCGGCAGCCTGCCCGCTATATTTAAATGAATAATCAAGGGTCAGTTAGGCTTCTAATCAGGCCAATTGACTATAATAATACACTGCCCACGTAATAAAATGTATGGCATGGACAGTCAGGCAGGAGGGGGCAGCCCAATCTTTTAACTTACCCGCTTAAAGGGCGAGAAGGAAGGTGAGGGGGGGGGGGGGGGGAGGGGGGGGGCGGGGTGTGGACAGTCGCTCTTCTGGGGCTGCCCTTGGCCAATCACAGGGTGGCCCCCTTAGGTGGAACCACCCCTTTCTTCCTACCCACTCCCTTCCTTAAACGCACCTCCCCCCACCACCACCCAGCTCCCTCCCTAACCTACCAGGACTTACCTGCTCTGGAGATCCAAGACCTTAGGGTATTTTCTTCACCAGCTGTCCAGGCACCTTCCTGGCGCTGCGGGTACTGCAGCTCCAGAGGGTGGGACCTCCACCCCAACGAGGGGCAGAAGTCCCACTTGGCCCTCATTAGCCCGCCCATAGTGCTTTATGGCTGTGAGGCAGGTCGTTGTTACCGAGGCGGGTGTGCTGTCCACACCCCCCACCCCCACCCCCATCATCACTCAGGCCTGCGTGTCATCTCCGTGTGGAGAATCTGAAATCTGGATGGCCTAGGGAGGAGCTGCTGATCCACAACTTTCAAAGCGACGGATAAAGATGTTTCACTCCCCAAATTAGACGCCATAAGAAAATAATTTTCGCAATGCCACTATACTTAGCAGAATGTTATTGTTTTGTTGCGAAGAAAATGGCAATAAGTGTCAATTGACAATTGAAGGGTTATATTTATTAGTTCAAAAATGAACTGAAATCTGTTGAAGGAGGAAGAAAATGGTACAGTTTGTCAACAGATCTTATTAAAATAGTTTGGGGCCTTGTCAGCCAAATAACCAAGTGGCAGTCGGCCCTAAACTGCCTCTAATCAACTCTGTGTCAGTGAAAAAGCGACATGCTCCCCCACCACACTAAAGTTTCTCTTGAGTCAAGCCTGATGCTCTGACTAATTATTTTTTTTAAACAGTTCTTCAAAACATTCCCAATATCATCTTGAAAAAATCAAGAGCTGCACTGGTCGGTTCTCAGTGCCAACCTTTTAAAAGCTGAAATCAGTGCACCTTTATCGCTTCTTCCCCAACAAATATTATCAGTCGGTCTTGTTGAGAAAGCAGATTGGGCCCCTCACGTATAAGAGATGAAATGGAAGTGTTTGCGCTGCCCTCTCAAAAATGTCCAAAGCAGCTAAGGAAATTCTGTCAACCTGTGGATGTTTCCATTACACTCCGAATCTGGAGATCTTTTGTCTAATTCCAGACACACCAGTGTATTTGTTTTACTTTTGGCTTTATTTTTCTTTATACCCTTTAAGATATTGATTGAACAAGTAGGTAAAGGCCTTTTTGGTATGAAACTGCCAATTGCAATCACACCATTCACCAGAGTACTTTATTTGTCTAGATTCACCCATTTTAAATGCCATAGAATAAAAAAGGTCCGCATTACTATTAGTTGCTATATGAGTCACATATGGTTCTGTAAAATTATATAGGAACGGTTGAGCTACCATGGCAACACACCATCTAAGACACTTGTATTCAACGCTTTACAGCAGCGGACCTGACTTTGGACATTCTGCAATACTCAAGGCGATTCTGCAGTGTGCTTCATTTTTATAGTGTCCAACAGTAGGGGGCAACATTTACACTTACATATTCATATCTAAAGAATATTTCCCATGATCTGGAAAGCGATGATGAAGGTCAGGTCCTGGCTAGTGAAGTAATTGGTGACAAACAAAGAGAGACAGATTGTAAACCTACTTAAACGTTAGGCCTGCAGTGGTCTTACCTGTAGCCGTGAAGACTCTTTGAGTGTTTTGGCTGTAAGTGTGTATTGACCATAGTTGGTTAACAAATTCCTATCACATTTCCATATTCTCATCATTTATCACCGATACTAGGTTAAGCTATGAAATCAAAACAAACACCCTAACTAGCCAAACAGAATGGACTGGATTTCCACTTGGTGGGGGTGCGGGTGAGGTGGGGGGAACAGGATTCAGAGCTGTTTCCAGGTCCCAGACCTGTCCCATGCAGGAAACGACCACTCTTTGGGGTTTTCACAAAGGCAGCCCTTAACACGGAGACTCTAATTAAGGTGCCCGGCAGCTCCCAAAGCTGGCCAGGCCTATCAGAGGTCTCCCGGCTTGAGAGGAGCATCAGCTAACACAATGTGTGGTAAGTAATTGAGACCCCCTCTCACCGATTTTTTAAAAAGTTTAAGTACAAAGCAGATACAGCAGCCAGGTCACCAGTGCAGGAGAGGGATGGGAGCTGGGGAAATCCCTCTACACGGTGGCCTTTGGCTGTACTCGCACCCAGACAGGCAGGGAGGGTCTGTAGGCCTGATGGAGCATTAGTTCCCTGGTCTGCCACTGGGTGCCTCCTCCAGGCAGATTTAATGCCCCCCCCTTCGGGTCAGGAAACTTTGATTGGAAAATCCGCCTCAGCCTCTTTTAAGTGCGCTTAACAAGGCTCTTAATGAGCCTAATTGGCTACCCACTACATGGGGGCGGATAACCCTGCCAGCCCCGAATCTAGCTGGACAGAAATGGCCAGTGCAAGGAACGGGGCTGGGAAACTGACATGCCAGCCGGCATTGGTAATTTCAGACCCTGCCTGCCTCTTGTTCTGAATCCTATGGGAAACTGTAAACCAAAACTTACCAAATGACACCCAAATGAAGAAATTACCAACAAGCTCCCACTTTTTGGAGCTCTTACTTCAACAGTGCAAATTATACATTATTAACAGGCAAATGATACTTCAAGTAAAAAGGTAAATTCACTTTAAAGAGTCAAAACAACAATGATATGTCTTAACCCAACCACAAGCATTTGCCTCATTCCCCACAGAAATGTGGCACCACGTAGCTGCACAGTTCCACGGTATATGCTGCTCCTTATTCACACACGGTAGGTCAGGAGTCGTATCTGACAACAGCTTTCACTTCTGAGTTTCGTGAGTATGATCATCATCAACAAGGCACACTTCACGACAGTCCTGGCATGGCGTAGCTTTCCAGAGTTCCTTTACAACCGACCAACCAATAAGCCAGGTTCTCGGTTTGGCCACTTCCAGGGAAACACCCAGCTCTTGAGCATCTGAGCTATTAACATATTTTCAGGTTTTAGACCTTTTTAGCCAGCTCACACATCACCTTCAAGAGCTTGTGTCTCCTTTTCTGCCAACCAGAAAAACTGACCTCTTCCCGAGAGTGATTTATTTCTTTTCCTCAAAAATTCTGTGTTCTAATTTGTTTCTCTGTCTGTTTTCTCTTTGTGTCTACATCAGTGCACTGATCACCTTCGCCCTCGAACACATCTGCTTCTTGCTCTCCTTCGTGTGTATAGCTGTCCTTTGTGTCTGTCAACTTTACGGCTTCTCTGCATCTTAACTTCCTTCCTGTTGGTACTGTTTGCAGGTCAAGGGTCGTCAGGTCACACGGACCAGTATTTCTTATTATCCAAGAAAGGTGCAATAAATCTCTTTACTCCTGATGCAACTCTTAAGTGTCCTAATTAAACACACTTAAAAACCAATTACAGATTTTCTATAGACATTTTAAAGAAACTACAAATTTTCCTCACTGTACTGATTCAGGGTCTGGCAGGGCTTGAAAATTCAGCCCTTGGTCGTCTTCTTATCTTGTCCACGGACAGTCTATACATGGCCCGGCCAGAACTGTTATAGCCCAAGGTTATAAGTTAGTACTTGGCAATGCTGATGTTTGCTATTTTTAAAATTGACGTTTTTAACTGAGGTGGGGTGGTGGTGAATGAATTCCGTGGGACGAGATTGAATTTGATTCAATGAAATAAACATCAGGGCATTGGAAAATGACTCGGTGCCATCTGCCAAGACGAAGACTGCATTTGGCCAACAGGTTCGAGGAAGCTCCACAAGAGGATCTCACACCTTGACGCTCACAGAGGTGGGAAGGACATAATGTTTCTCTATGGTATCGATGGCGCTTAAGGTTAATGTTTAAAAATACTGACGGACTATTCCTAGTTAATAATGTTGAAGGGAAAACAGGATTTTCTATCCATAAATTGTCAACTATTTTTATGCAAATTGTCAACCATTTTTATGCAAGTGCAGACTGCAAGGGGTTAATGCTTCATCTCTATTATAAACTGGCCATGCTCCCAGATTCAATTTGAGAGATTCCTCAGATTTGCACTGGTTAGGGTAGGCTCTTCAAACTGCACTCCTTTTATTAGGCACACAGACACTAGTTGGCACATTTTAAAAATATCTTAAGTGTATCAAAGAATTTAATTCACCAAGAAATTGTCCAGCGTACACCAATGAAATTATTAAAAGGTTCATTATTATTCTGCAAAGTACTTTTCAGTGATTCCAAAACACTGCTGGAGGACCAGATTCTTAATAAAAATGCTTATTTTTGTGATAAACCTGTTTTCAGCTATTCTAGTAAAACTGCAGCATCTGCACAGACATGAAGGGACACCTTATACTGGGAATAAAAGGAAACAAATACACTCTATGATGCTAACTAATTCACAAGTGTGATTACGTGGGCAAGTTTTTAGTGAAAACTTGGGCCATAACCTAACCACAATTTCAAGTACTTTTTGGGCTCAATTTCCTGAAATGGTCTCCCACAAACATTTTCAAGTCTTCTCTGTTTGCTGATGCAAAATTTGACAATCTTGGATGGTCACCTGAATAAACATTGAAGAATAATCTAATTTTTTGCCAATATTGAAAAAGATAGGTATCTAACTGGGGATCTGGTTTAAAAATGAAGCTTCTTTATCACAATCTTGGGTTCATTTCTTGTTCTCCTCCCATCTCTTGGCACGCTGTAACCCCTCCAGTCCCGAATGCTGGGGGCAAAGTCGTTTCGAGATTTTGGAATTTTCTAGATTATTGAATGACATTAGAATGTCTAACCACAAGTGTGTGAACTGGAAAACACCATCGATATAAATATTTACCTGAAACCAACAGCGACAAAACATTAGTAAAGCAGTGAAAAAATGGTTTTACTTATCCAAATACCGTACCCTCAAGAGTTTCTGCTCCCAAGGTACGTTACTAAATTGATGCTGATGACATTGAGGGAAGCATTAAAGTATTAAAAATGTAGAATAGCCAATAAGTTGATTAGAGATACAAAGCCAATTTAACTCGGGAATGGAAATGGCGATGGAGGAGGGACAGTGGGGTGGTCTGGGGGGGTGGGTGCGGTCTGGTGGGTGGGGGGTGGGTGGTTGGACAAGCTGAGCAGCAAACCCTGCTCCATTGACCTCGGCTGTGTGAGACCTGGGCATTTAGAACTCTTGGGGTTCATCATCATCCCAAAATGGGTGCGATGGGGTAGCTTGCCAGTGGACATTTGCTGGGAAAGAAACAACACTTCTCTGCTCAGGCTCAAGGACATTTGGCTCCCATTTACCCTGACCCGCATATCTAAAGAAGGTCCTTGCCTGCTTCCGGCAGTTTAAGATTGAAGACATCAGTGGATGTGTCGCACAAATGATTTTAACTTGGCTTCAGTCAAGGAGATAGGGCTAAAGGTCATCCCTGCTATTTTGGTGGGACAATAAAAAGAAAGCAGTGGGATACTGAACCCTTTCCTTTCTTGGTTTGGTGCAGCGCCCTAAACTGTTGAGTAGTGAGTCCATGAGGTGCTTGGGTCTGCTTGAAAAAAATCTGGACAACTGGTGTTTCTGAATAATAGATTTCCAGACTGGAGAGATTAAAGTTTATGTTTACTATATTTACTTCTGAAGCACTCTGAAATGCTTTTTCTGACTTATTTTGCAGCATGATATGTGTATACATGAACAGGACATGTCTTGCTTTGATCCAATTTACTTCAAGTCTCATATAGTGATAGCTTGTATCTTAGCCACTCGAAACTATGGTGTTTCTGTGTGGAAATTACCAGCTGCTTTCTTTTTTCAAATGGACACTCCTCGCTAAAGGCAGCAACATCCCTCGTGTGGAAGAGTACCAAGTTTGAAAGAACAGAAGAGAAAATAAGGTATATCAAATTGTATAGATGAAGCTAGATTTAAAAGCCCAGGAGGGAACCTGTGAACACAAGGCCCCAAAAGCCAAGAAGAGTGCAGCGCCCTGATTAAGTGATGCCTTCTGGACACCGTGGAGGACTGCTGTGATGTCCTCTACCCCTGTTCTGGCTGCAGGAAGCCCATCATTCTGGCTTGGGAGGTGGCGGCAGTGGTTGTCAGTGCCAATGCTGCATGCCAGAGGTTGGCCATCTAGTGCAGACAATGGATGATGGATCTCATCCGTGCCGCCAGGGTAAGGCAGCTTTAAGCTCGCACACTCACAGCCATCTTATCGCTTTAAGCTCGCACACTCACAGCCATCTTATCGCTTTAAGCTCGCACACTCACAGCCATCTTATCGCTTTAAGCTCGCACACTCACAGCCATCTTATCGCTTTAAGCTCGCACACTCACAGCCATCTTATCGCTTTAAGCTCGCACACTCACAGCCATCTTATCACTTTAAGCTCGCACACTCACAAGGCCGTCACTATTATCACACGGCAGGTGATGGGTGCCAAGCAGATCAAATCCACGAGGGAAACTTGATGGTGTTATCACAGCGGCTTTGCAATTTGTATTTATTTCGAGATGCATGCACTGAATTCAGAAGTAATAAGTCCATTAAGACTTTAGAGATTATTTAAAAAACTAAAATTAAAATATTTATTAATGAAAGAGATTTCAAGCACATACATGGAACTATAAATTACTACTATAATAACTCCAAAAATCCCTAGTTAACCTGGCTCCCAGTTACACCCCCATTTACGACAGCGGTCTAAAAATAGATTTTAGATTTTAAATATTAACATAATACGCTGGGCAGTGGAATTCAAAGTAACTTTTTTTAGCTTCGGTTTCTGTAGACAGCAGGCTTAATGCACAAATACTGGAGGCTTTACACACTTCTGGTGATCCGACAATGCCTTCCTCTGGCAAATGGCCTCATTCTCCTTTATATAGGTTTCTCCCTTTTTAATATGTAAATTCCATTGTTTCCATCTGTCTTTGGTGCTTTAGCTTATAATATAAATCTTTTCATGTAGCTACTATTCTCATTAGCCTCTTTGAAATTCAAATCTCCCTTCATCTACCTAAAAATACAAATTCCCTCTACACCTTACATGCTAAGACCAAAACCATGTTTACTCATTAACATATTAAAGAAACTTCTATACCTTCTTTTAATAACTTCAACTTGTAGTCTGCTTGGCTACAAAATGTAATTAAATCACAGACACAAACAAATAAACACAACTTCCATAAACCTGCTTTACAATAAACCAGAAAAATATTATGAAAATTATTATACTTTCATAACAATCATATATTTACTGGCATCTCACTCACTGTCAGCTCAAGAGACATCACCACTCACACTCTCTCTCACACACACCCTTAACATCTCCACCAGGCCTTATCTCCTCTGGAAACTGCCTCCTCAGCCCTCACCATCTCGAGGCCACTTGCACAGGCCAACAAGTGCCCCACACACACCCTGGGATACCCCCATTTCCCCAGTACAGCCCTCACTCTGCAGCCTCTTCCCCAGCCTGATGCCACTTCCCCCTTCCCCAAACAAACCCTAGCCCTGCAGCCAATGATAAGCCACCCCTGCCTTACCCACAGATCTGGTAGGTAGAGACCTGTCTGTGAGCCCCCTAACAGTGATGTGGTGCTGTCTGTCAACCCTGGAGCTGAGACTGTGAGTGCTGCCTGAAGCAAGGTAGGCAAACTAACCTCGAAGTCCCGAGTGACGTGCAGCTCACCAGGTGCACGTCGCTTATGTACAGTTGTGAAACATGTCAGCGTGATTGTGCCTAGATGATTCAGCATGGGGAGATGACTCTGATGAGCAGGGTTTATGCTGAGATGCTAAAGCATTGGAATTGGGTTCCTGGTGTGTGGGAGTGGGAAACGTGACCTGCCATCGATGGGTGGAGCAGACAATCGCAAACTGATTTCATGACAGCGAGAAACCGATTCTTCGCCTTCTTGCCACATTGTGCCCCACCCGTAATGATGCCCAGTGCCAACGGGACTGGAAAATTCTGACTTGCAGTTGTTAAAAAAGAAGCAGACCACTTTTTTAATATGTAGTAACTAAAGTAGATGAACACCTGCATCTACAATGATAGGACTCTGGGAGAAAGACAAGTAGGATAATCAATTCAGCACCATTGGCTGAAGATAGTCATAAAGTGCTTTGCTTTGTCTCTTGCACTCATGGCATGTTTGAAGTTGGGGATGTTCAAACAGCCTCCTCCTGTCAGTTGCCTGATCATCCACCAACATTCTCCACTGGATGTGATAGGGCTACAGAAATTAGATCTGATCTGTTGGTGATGTGATTACTTAATTCAGCTTGTAGTCTGCTAATTCTGGTGCTTAGCATGATGGATATTGTAGCTTCACAAAGTTGGTGGCTCATTCTAATGAGACTTGCAATCTCCAATGGACTGGTTTCCTGCTTAATGGAGAACTGAGGGATATGTCAGGCCACGGAGTTACATATTGTGGTCCTATCCAATCCTGCTACTGGTGATGGCCTGCCGCATTCATAGATGCCCAGTATTTGTGCTGCTAGATTTGTGGTTAATCTGCCCAGGAAAGAGATTATCCTATCTATGAGTTGTGACTTTGCTTTCAACAGGTCTGTATCATGGTTATCGCTAATGCTTTTGTGAACAGATGTGTCTGTGATTAGTAGATTGGTAAGGATGAGGCCAGGAAGGTTTCTACTTGGTGTTGGTTCCCTCAGCAACTGATGCAGGTCCAATCTGGTCACATTGATATTGTAAGGAATTGTCTATGGGTTTCTGTGCTGGGCACTTCTGAAAGAAATGGATGGCCCCAGCTTCTGGTGGCTTGCCATAGTCTCTACCTTACTGTCATGTGGACATCACCATCCTCAGCCTACTATCCTGTTCCAGTGAAGGTCAATGCAAGCTCTTGCGTTTAGGCATTTTACAGCCTTCTGGACTTAACATTGAGTTCAACAATTTCAGACCAGAAACTCCCACAACTTGTTTGTCACGTTTTTGTTTTCAGGCACAACTGATCATTACTCTGCAATTCACACCCACTCAGGACAAATCTTTTGTTTCTTTACAACAACCATTATCACTCCCTTTGCTATTTGTAGCGTGAAATCTTTTGTCAGCATCCTTCACCCTATCACCCTGTTCTTCTTCCCTCCTTTCATTTGCTTAAAATGTCTTACATTTCTATCTCTCTTCAGTTCAGAAGAAAGATCATTCACCTGAACCGTCAACTCTGTTTTTCTCTCTCCGCAGATGATGCCAGGCTCGCTGAGTATTTGCAGCATTTTCTTTTCTTATCTCAGATTTCCAGATTTTGCATAATTTGCCCTCATCTGAAAGCACTGTATTGCTGCTTTTCTCAAGATGACAGACACACCTGGAAATCTAATGGACCCCAAACACCAATCAGATAGAAGGGATCATTGATGAGTTTCCTCAAGTGTAGGATGACAGTTTTGAAGGGAACTGGAAGGGATTTCAGGCCTTAATTGAAAGATAAAATTGGGTGTTTGCCTCAATTGTTGATTCATATCAATAACTAGAGTGTAAGTAATTGCTGACTTTAGCTTCAACTCAATCCTTTTGGACTACACTGAGAAAGCCCAATGGGTGTTTTTGGTTGTTCTTATGTTAAGTGACATCAAACTCCAAATGTAAGTTAATATTTTTAAAATTCATTCTTGGGATATAGGCATGGCTAGCATTTAATGTCCATCTTCATTTGCTCTCGAGGTGTTAGTGGGAGCCTGCTTCTTGAGCCCCTGCAGTCCATATGGTCAAGGTACTCGCACAGTGCTGTTAGGTACAGGGTTCCAGGATTTTGATCCATGACAACGTATGCCCAAACACAAACTCTACGTCTGGGCATTTCTCAGGAGCTTTGATTAGAGACTTTAAAATGCGGTGACAAAAAATAAATGCAAGTATACACTGATTGATAAGTGTGCCTTGGACTACCAATGCTTATACATCAGGACATGATCATAATTCGTAATGAACTACCATTTATATATTTAAGCATAATATTATATTTTTTTAAGCAGAGCTCAAAAGAAATGACCAGATGGAAGGAAAGGGAACCTGCCGGAAGGAAAAAAAGTCCTTGACCTCGGGCCAATACTATTCATCGGTGCCAGTTGAGGAAGGGAGTGCCACTCACAATTCAGCCACCACAGACGCTGTTCAATACAGAATACACCCTGGGCGCAGTCCATTGTCTCTCGAGACAAGTGGATACCCTCATAAGGAGTAAATGTCTGGATTTCGTTTTATTTTTATCTGTGTTGTCATGTTTCAGGTGCCCTAAGAACATTGAGTGCAACAATGAATCAGAGTTCTTAAAGCAACTTGAAGCCTGTACTGCTTTTTTTTCACAACTGCCGTTGCACTGCATCTATACTGCATACTGGCCTAAGACCAGTTTGTGTAAATAGCACTGAGCACCTCACAGGCCAGAGTTATATTGCAAGTTGCACATTGTCAGGCCCTCCCAGTGAGCTCCGCCAGGTGAGATGTTTCTGAATGCATGCTTGCATCAAGTTCTGCTTCAATTTATAGAAAGCTCAGAGAATTGCTCTGGATACTTAAATGTGGCTCTGCACCAGATCTAATGTATACCACACCTGGTGCAAATATCAGTCTGCTAGGTGGTTTTATTTCTTGTACCAAAAAGCCCTGGGCTGTCAAAGATTTAGCAGTGGCACCTTATATTATCTTTGGGTAATTTGTGGGTAGGGTGTGCCCTTTGGAATAAGTCTTTTTGGGGGTGCTTTTAACTTATCAAAACTATTATTTATAACCAGAATTTACTTCCACTTAAATAGATAACTATCCAATTTTGTTTACAATAGTTGGTGATTGAGAGAAATGGAAGATGTGAAATTTAAAACCAAAAAACTACGGATGCTGGAAATCCAAAACAAAAACAGAATTACCTGGAAAAACTCAGCAGGTCTGGCAGCATCGGCGGAGAAGAAAAGAGTTGACATTTCGAGTCCTCATGACCCTTCAACAGCACTGAGTAAAATTAGGAGAGGGGTGAAATATAAACTGGTTTAATGTGGGGGGAGAGAAGTCTTCTTCGCCGATGCTGCCAGACCTGCTGAGTTTTTCCAGGTAACTCTGTAGATGTGAAATTTACTTGGTTAGCAATGTGAAGCACTACCTTCTAAGGTCACAAAGAAATGGAATATTAAAGATGCAACATCTGATATGTAATGGCTCATTAAACTGCATTATTCACTAAAAATTGTCCCATTAAAAAAATATAGAACTTATTTTTAAAAAAAGGAGGTACAAAACTGAGCCCTCTGTTTGGCACATTGGGGTAAATTTTTAACTTGCATCCTGGCATAAAACTGGTATTGCAGTTGGCAATGGGGATAAAGATTAGGTGGTTTGTATACCAGGTGGTTGATGAACAAAACACTTTGCATCTAAGCAGCAAGTTGAAAATCTACCCAGTTTATAGTAGGTGGAAACCCCCTAATACCACTGGATGTGTCCAGTACAATCATTTATGAAGTTAGTTCAAACTGCAGTTCAAACATTTTGCACATTGTAAAAAGTTCACAGGGTAGAAGTTATTATGTGCCTGTGTGCATTTTGTGTGATTCATTCCTGTTTTAGAAGCTTATGAAATTGCTGATGGAGCTAGTGGCACCTGTCAGTTGAAGGGTCCAAATCAGGTGTGACACAAATTAAAAGGAATGAAGAAGGGATTATTATTTCTTGAGGCACTGGTTCCCATTTCCAGAGTCCCTTTCAGATACATCCACACTGCCTTTCTCACTCCCATGTCAAATGGATGCTGCAGTAGTTCTTGCTTTGTTTCAATACCAACTTGTCAGTTGCAGTTTATGACTGAAGGCTACTTTACAAAAGATTGGGAATAGAAATTAAGTGCACTTATTCCCTACGTGTAAGGAGTATGAAGGTAAAGAAAGGCCAGCCACAATGTTGGATGGCATGCAATACCTTCCAGTCAATATCAAGAACTGTATATAAACTGTCCTGGATAGAATAATGGGGCAATTTGAGAGAAGCCATGGGTGGAATTTTCCCAGATTTGCACTAAGTGTGGTAGCAGGCAGGTAAAATGGAGTCCTACCCGCCGACAAAAATGGTGGGTTTTCACGCTGTATCTTCCCGAGCCTGCCTCATTATATATTCACCCCCGTGTAACATGCCATTTCCATGGTGGGCGGGCTCTCATTCACCCACTCGCCATCACCCCGCTGTTACATCACGCCAGCCGCCAGCAAAGTGCTCATCGCCACCAGCTCACCACCTCTGCCTGGGAGACATGGCCAACAAAGGAATAAAGAATGCAGCTCCCCTGCTTCAACAACGGTCCCTCGAGCGACTGCTGGATGTTGTGGAGGCTGCCGGGATGTGCCTTAACCTCCGCTCTGGCTGCAGGATGGGCAGCAATGTCATCAACTCGGCTTGGGAGACGGTGGCAGTGGTGGTCAGTGCGAACGCCCTACAGAGGAGGACATCCACCCAGTGCCACAAGAGGATGAATGATCTCCTCCGTTCCGCCAGGGTAAGTCACTCTTTTCATCACTCCCAACTCACACATTCACAAACCCATCACACACTCACAGGGCCCTCACTCACTACCAGTGCAAGGGACATCACCATTCACTCTCTCACACTAACCTTCATTGTCCTCAGCCCATCCATGGGACCACTCACCACCCACACAGGCCAGACATACTTATCATTGGCCTGGCAGGTATCCTGATACACTCTCCCCATCTCTATCCATGCAGAACAAACTGGCTCACAACAGAGGGGAAAGGTTACAGACAGGTGGAGGGATACCGGAGATCAAAGTTCTGACAGAATTTGAAAACAGAGCCATCCAGCTGGCCGGCGATGACCGGGACCGGTCCTGTGCTGACAGTGAGGTCGGAGCTGCTCTACCAAGTGAGGATCCAGCAGTGCAACATCCATCAGACAACCATGCTGTGAGTGATGTGTCCTGTTTCACAGGCCAATGCCAGGCACTGATTATCTCCCCTTGCTTTCACAGGCACATCTGGGAAACAACTGACAGAGTCCATGACCCAGGGTCTCCAATCAAGCCCCAAAGAAACCTCTGAAGAGGAATCTGAAGACACCCTCCCTGAAGTCCCGTCACAACGTCACCCACACCCTCCACCAGCGCAGAGACACACACCTCGGTGGGACTGAGCTTTAGAGTAGCCTCGGGGTCACAATTTGGTGAGCACATCGCACTGTCTGATCCACAGCAGGTGGAGGCAGGGACTTCCCAGGTCCCCGGCACTCGGAGGGCTGCTGGAGGCCAGAACGTTGCTGAGTCCGAGTCAGATGACGAGCCTCTGGACTCGGTCATGTCCCAGTTGCTGGAGCTGCAAAGGCAAACTCAGGAAGGGATGACCCCTGCACTCCTTAGATTACAAGGCACGATGGAGGAGTCTGTTCACCTTCAGGCTGAGGTGATAGCGCCGGCATTGCAACGCACCGAGGTCAACACTGACAGGATGGCGGCCATCGTGGATACCTTGGTCCAGGACATCGCTCCTGAACTGCTGCTCGGGCTGAACTCCATCGCTGATAGTAAAGTTGGCCTCCAACAGTGTGAATGTGAGAGGGGTACTGGGCAGCTTGATCTCACTCCAGCCACCCCTTCTGCTCACGGAATCCTAGTAAAACTAGAGTTAATGGGAATCGGGGGAAAACCTCTGCTGGCTGGAGTCATACCTAGCACAAAGAAAGATGGTTGTGGTTGTTGGAGGTCAGTCATCTCAGCTCCAGGACATCACTGCTATCAAGTGGCACTTGCTTAGTGATAACCCGCTCACTGATGCCCAGTTTGGGTTCCAGCAGAGCCACTCAGCTCCTGACCTTATTACAGCCTTGGTTCAAACATGGACAAAAGAGCTGAATTCCCGAGGTGAGGTGAGAGTGGCTGCCCTTAACATCAAGGCAGCATTTGACCGAGTGTGGCATCAAGGAGCCCTAGCAAAACTGGAGTCAATGGGAATTGGTGGAGAGGAGGGGAAACTCCCCATTGGTTAGATTCATACCTAGCACAAAGGAAGATGGTTGTGGTTGTTGGAGGTCAGTCATCTCAGCTCCAGGACATCACTGCAGGAGTTCCTCAGGGTAGTGTCCTCGGCCCAACCATCTTCAGTTGCTTCATCAATGACCTTCCTTCCATCATAAGGTCAGAAGTGGGGATGTTCACTGATGATTGCACAATGTTCAGCACCATTCACGACTTCTCAGACACTGAAGCAGTCCATGTCCAAATGCAGCAAGACCTGGACAATATCCAGGCTTGGAGTGACAAGTGGCAAGTAACATTGGCACCACACAAGCGTCAGGCAATGACCATCTCCAACAAGAGAGAATCTAACCATCGCCCCTTGATGTTCAATGGCATCACCAACACTGAATCCCTCACTATCAACATCCTGGCGGTTACCATTGACCAGAAACTGAATATATAAACACTGTGGCTACAAGAGCAAGTCAGAGGCTAGGAATCATGCAACGAGTAACTCACCATCTACAAGGCTCAAGTCAGGAGTGTGATGGAATACTCCACACTTGCCTGGATGAGTGCAGCTCCCACAACACTGAAGAAGCTGGACACTGTCCAGGACAAAGCAGCCCACTTTGGCAGAACATCCACAAACATTCACTCCCTCCACTGCATCTCCATGACAGGAACATTCTCACAGAGGGTATTGGTGCTGTCATAAATCAGACTGGAGTCAAACATTCACAACTGTGATGTGAGGATCTACAGGGACACCTCACTGCATGTCGTCATCATCCTCCACAAATCTGGCAGCTATGAGGGCCTCCCGAGTGTGCCTGCCTCGTCTAGTCAGTATGAGCACCTAATCGCCGTTGTTGTCATCGCTGAGGACCCCTCACCCTCATCCCCATCAGTTCCTCCTCATCGGAGGAGACATGTGGCTCCTCCATCTCCTCCTCAGCCAGCTCCTCTCCCTGTTGCAGTGCCAGGTTGTAAAGGGCGCAGCAGATGATGACGATGTGTGACACCCTCTGTGGACTGTATTGCAGGTTCCACCAGACCGCTCCAGCCACTGGAATCTCATTTTCAGCATCCTGATGGTTTGCTCCACCACGTTGCAGCATGATCCTCATTACAGCGTTGCTCTGCTGCAGTCTGAGGCCGCCACACGGTGTCATCAGCCACGGCCTCTGTGGGTAACCCTTGTCCCCAAGGAGCCAACGCTGCAGCCTCTGTGGACCCTGGAAGACTGCAGGGATCTGTGAACGACTCAGGATGTAGGCATCGTGCACACTCCCTGGAAACTGTGCACACACCTGCAGGATGTGTTTGTGGTGGTCGCACACCAGCTGCACGTTCAGTGAGTGGAAGCCCTTGTGGTTGATGAAGTCCATCGAGTGTAGCGATGGAGACCTGAGTACCACATGAGTGCAGTCAATCGCACCCTGCACCTGTGGGAATCCTGAGATCAGGGCGAATCCAATGGGCCTTGTATCCTGGTGTCCTGGTCCTGGGTGAAATGCACAAAGTTGTTGCCATGGAGAAGATGCATCTGTGACCTCATGGATGCATTTGTGGGTGATGGATTGTGAAATCCCACAGAGGTCTCCTGTGGATCCCTGAAAGGAACCACTGGCCTAGAAATTGAGCACCACCGTCACTTTCACAGCTACTGGCAGTGGATGCCCTCCATGTCCCCTTGGCACCAAGTCCTGCAGTAAGTGGCAGATGTGAGTCACCAGGTCCCCAGACATGTGCAGTCATCGGTGACACTGGTTCTCAGTCATCTGATGATCAATTGAAAGCAGGCACGTGCTGCTGAGGCTTTATAAGACTCTAGTCAGACCACATTTAGAATATTTTGAGCAATTTTGGGCCCCGTATCTCAGGAAGGATGTGCTGACCCTGCAGAGGGTCCAGAGGAGGTTCACGAGAACAATCCCAGGAATGAAAGGCTTAACATATGAGGAACGTTTGAGGACTCTGGGTCTATACTTGATGGAGTTTAGAAGGATGAGGGGGGATCTGATTGAAACTTACAGAATACTGAAAGGCCTGGATAGAGTGGACGTGGGGAAGATGTTTCCATTAGTAGAAGAGACTAGGACCCGAGGGCACAGTCTCAGAGTAAAAGGAAGACCTTTTAGAACAGAGATGAGGAGAAACTTCTTTAGCCAGAGAGTGGTGAATCTATGGAATTCATTGCCACAGAAGGTTGTGGAGGCCAGGTCATTGAGTGTATTTAAGACCGAGATAGATAGGTTCTTGATTGGTAAGGGGATCAAAGGTTACAGAAGGCAGGAGAATGGGGTTGAGAAACTTATCAGCCATGATTGAATGGCGGAGCAGACTCAATGGGCTGAATGGCCTAATTTCTGCTCCTATGTCTTATGGTCTCTTATGGTTTTATCTGCAGGAATGGCAGGCGGTGTCTATAGACCCTGGGTGTCGCTAGGCACTGACCGGCCACAGCTCACTGTCACTCCTGGGCAGAGTGTGTGGGACCCCCTTCTTCATGAGGTTGCTGCTCCTGCCTTTGTGCAGCCAGGAGCCTCAGTCACTCTCTCCTCTGTCTTCTACACTCTCTGTAGGCATCAGGCACACAGCTAGGTCACCAGGATCCATGATCCTGATGTGGTCCTCCTGCAGCATGAAAGAGAGAGAGATTTGGTTATCATGGCTGTACTTATCACATCTTGGCCCTGTGTGACCACTCCTTAATGCTTCCCGGACAGTGCTGGTCACCTCTCGGATGGCCAGAGATGAGTGCGCTGCATGGCTGCCCTGTCAACCTGCGACTTGGTGTCACTGGTCCAAACCAGGATGCTGAGATTGCAAGGGGCTGTGAGAGCCTCCAGCAGTAACTGTTACATGGCCAGCGTGGGCGAGGAGATTGTACAACTTGTGCTGTCCAACTGCTCCACGGTCCAATAAAGTGGCGGCGGACTCGAAGTCTGTGCCGGGGTGGGGGCTGGGTGCGGGGGTGGGAGGGTAAGGTATGGAGCGCTTGGTGGCCCTTTGATGCCTCTGTGTTGCTTGCATGTGCAGGCAGGCTGGGAGCCTGACCCCAATCATATCACTGTGGCTGCGTCTGATCTGTATCAGTTGCTGAGGCCTGGTCAGTTTATACAGGTGTCCATAATGTGTGGCCACTTCCCTCACTTACCCTGACCCCCACCCCAATTGCCTGTATGTGGGATGCAGCACCAGGGCAGCACTTGAGCCCGCCCCCCCGCCCCGCCCACTGATGACAGTTGCCTCTGAGGCTGGCCAGCACTTACCCGTGGACACCCACCCCCCGATCGCCCCTCCCACCACAGCAGTCACCTCTGAGAACAGGCATCAGTTTCCCCTGCCCCCCGGCGCCCCTGAGGCCTGTAAACAGCGGGCGAGCTGTGGAGAATGCTGCTGCTCACTCACCTCAGATCCCCCAGAGTGAAGGCCGCCAAGTACACGTACCGTGTGTGCTGTTGTGAAACACGTCGGTGTGCGGACGGACAATACAGCAGGGGCTCCGAGAGCCTGGTGGGATGGCCTTTTAATTATATGCTAATGTATTACAATTAGATCCCCGCCGACCGATGGAAATGTAACCCGCTGTCGATGGGCTGAGCGGACGATCGTGACCTCCCTTCACGCTGTCATGTAGGGGGTCACGCCACGTTTGCTGCACACACCACCTATCACTCCTGCCGTCAGCGGGCTGGGAAAATCGCACCCCATGTCTTAGGACATTAGCCTAAATATAAAAGCCGCAGTGGAGCAGTGTCAGGACGTGTAGACAACCTTTGTCATTTATATTGCACCACAAGTGGCCATGAAAGTTACTCCGCTTCTGTGCCTCACTGGAATTTCCAGCCCCAGCCACCGACAGGACTTTGTCTGGGCTGCCGCATCCCCCACAGTGGGTCCCACCACAGCGGGGCCAGAACGTCCTGGCCCTAGACTAACATGAGGGGCATTTACATCAGCCAGTTTGCTGTGATGCGATAGATGCCTAATTCTTGCATTAACTTACCTAGCGACCAACAGAACCATCAATCTGCAAGTCCTCTGGTTTCCCTATGTAGCTATTGGCATCTGGATAAATGAAGCTGTGCACCTCGACTATTTCAAGGAAGGTGGAAGTTTGGTTGCTGAGAGATTTGGGTTATTTTTTGTAGCCATGACTCTTTTGAATTAAAGCACAATACAATGCGGTCCATATTGTGAGTCATATACAGTACCACTGGAATCTTCAAACAGTGCTTCAGTTGCCTGGACCTTGGTCTTTCGCCATGGTGAAGGACACATGGAATAATGTATTAGGAGGAAAACTGTGAATTGTACAGTTGGAGACCTCTCAATGTAGAGAAAATATGTTCGCATCAAGTTTTCAGACATCGTTCTTTCTTAAAAGTTCCAGAATTGCCACAATAATGAACTCACCGTTTGACAATACCACATGCTGGGCTGTAACTTTCGCAGTGTGGCAACCAAACTTACCAAGCAGGTAAGTTTAAAGATCCAGCCACTTTGAGAAGACGGAGAAGGCAAGTGTGTAAGGTAAGTAGTCAGGATAGGGGCAGGGGTTGTGTGGTCAACAAAGATATATTTATTGAAAAAGAAAGACGCTCCTAGTTTTTTAACCTGGAAATCCGGCCTCTCCTTTCTCATCTGACCTTCCACTCAGGCTGGGTGAGAACCATGTCAGGCAGTGGGTTTTTGTCAGGGTCACCTGAGTCAGAGGTAAGAAAGACATGTCTCCTTTTTCACAGCATTGTTGCCATAAAACAGTTAAGTTTAAAGATCCAGCCACTTTGAGAAGACAGGGAGAAGGCAAGTGTGTAAGGTAATTAGTTAGGATAGGGGCAGGGGTTGTGTGGTCAACAAAGATATATTTATTGAAAAAGAAAGACGCTATCAGAAGGATGCACCATCCATGCCTAAGTAAGGAAGTTAAGGGGGGCATCAAATTGAAAGAAAAGGTGCATAATGCTGTGAAGATTAATGGTAGAGCAGAAGATTGGGAAAGTTTTAGAAACCAGCAAAGGATGATGAAGAAAATAATAGAGGGAGAAATTGGAGAACGAGAGAAAACAAGAAATATAAAAATAGAAAGTAAAAGTTCCTACAAGTATAAAAAGAAGAGTAACTAAAGTGAGCATTGGTCCCCTCAGAGTGTGAGACTGGGGAATTAATAATGGGAAGTGAGGAAATGGCAGAGGTTTTGAACAAGTATTTCGTATCAGTCTTCACAGCCGAAGTTAAAAATGTATCCCAAAAATAGTTGAAAATCAAGGGGGAAAAGGGAAGGAGGAGCTTAGAACAAATGCAAACATTAGAGAAAAGGTGATGGGAATACCAGTTAGACTTAAGGCCGACAAGTCCTGTGGACCTGATAGTCTGCATCCTAGGTCTTAGAACAAGTGACTGCAGTGATTATAGACACATTGGTTATAATCTTTCAGCTCCTGGATGCTCTACAGTACCTCACTATCCTTTTCACACGCATGAACTAAAGTTTGGCGATGACATTGAGAGAGCCAATTGCCTGACTATTGACAATGACATTTGATGAGTCCTCTTAAAACTATGCACCAATTTGCTGTATGTCGAACTATGGGTATCTATGAAATCAGTGAATCCTTGCCTTAAGGCTGCCTGAAGCTGTCCACTAAGATGTTGAGGCAGGCTGAGTGGACAATTTTTATGTAGGTTTCCAATGTCTCACAGCAGTGGTTTGAACGTTCAGATGCTCCAGCAGTGCAAAGCGTTTGCATGGTAGATACAACATACTCCCAGCAGTGCAAAGCGTTTGCATGGTAGATACAACATACTCCCAGCAGTGCAAAGCGTTTGCATGGTAGATACAACATACTCCCAGCAGTGCAAAGCGTTTGCATGGTAGATACAACATACTCCCAGCAGTGCAAAGCGTTTGCATGGTAGATACAACATACTCCCAGCAGTGCAAAGCGTTTGCATGGTAGATACAACATACTCCCAGCAGTGCAAAGCGTTTGCATGGTAGATACAACATACTCCCAGCAGTGCAAAGCGTTTGCATGGTAGATACAACATACTCCCAGCAGTGCAAAGCGTTTGCATGGTCGATACAACATACTCCCAGCAGTGCAAAGCGTTTGCATGGTCGATACAACATACTCCCAGCAGTGCAAAGCGTTTGCATGGTCGATACAACATACTCCCAGCAGTGCAAAGCGTTTGCATGGTAGATACAACATACTCCCAGCAGTGCAAAGCGTTTGCATGGTAGATACAACATACTCCCAGCAGTGCAAAGCGTTTGCATGGTAGATACAACATACCCCCAGCAGTGCAAAGCGTTTGCATGGTAGATACAACATACTCCCAGCAGTGCAAAGCGTTTGCATGGTAGATACAACATACTCCCAGCAGTGCAAAGCGTTTGCATGGTAGATACAACATACTCCCAGCAGTGCAAAGCGTTTGCATGGTAGATACAACATACTCCCAGCAGTGCAAAGCGTTTGCATGGTAGATACAACATACTCCCAGCAGTGCAGAGCGTTTGCTTGGTAGATACAACATACTCCCAGCAGTGCAGAGCGTTTGCATGGTAGATGCAACGTACTCCCAGCAGTGCAAAGCGTTTGCATGGTAGATGCAACGTACTCCCAGCAGTGCAAAGCGTTTGCATGGTAGATGCAACGTACTCCCAGCAGTGCAAAGCGTTTGCATGGTAGATGCAACGTACTCCCAGCAGTGCAAAGCGTTTGCATGGTAGATGCAACGTACTCCCAGCAGTGCAAAGCGTTTGCATGGTAGATGCAACGTACTCCCAGCAGTGCAAAGCGTTTGCATGGTAGATGCAACGTACTCCCAGCAGTGCAAAGCGTTTGCATGGTAGATGCAACGTACTCCCAGCAGTGCAAAGCGTTTGCATGGTAGATGCAACATACTCCCAGCAGTGCAAAGCGTTTGCATGGTAGATACAACATACTCCCAGCAGTGCAAAGCGTTTGCATGGTAGATACAACATACTCCCAGCAGTGCAAAGCGTTTGCATGGTAGATACAACATACTCCCAGCAGTGCAAAGCGTTTGCATGGTAGATACAACATACTCCCAGCAGTGCAAAGCGTTTGCATGGTAGATACAACATACTCCCAGCAGTGCAAAGCGTTTGCATGGTAGATACAACATACTCCCAGCAGTGCAAAGCGTTTGCATGGTAGATACAACATACTCCCAGCAGTGCAAAGCGTTTGCATGGTAGATACAACATACTCCCAGCAGTGCAAAGCGTTTGCATGGTAGATACAACATACTCCCAGCAGTGCAAAGCGTTTGCATGGTAGATACAACATACTCCCAGCAGTGCAAAGCGTTTGCATGGTAGATACAACATACTCCCAGCAGTGCAAAGCGTTTGCATGGTAGATATAACATACTCCCAGCAGGCTACACAGGCTGCAGCACAATCTTTCTTACATGGAGCACAATTCATGATAAATTGCTCTTCCATCCCTTTTGACCTTCCAAGCTCCCACCTTCATAAATGCCAATTTTCGTTCAATTTAATCTACTCTACATAATATTGAGAAGCAGGTTAGCACATTAAAAACAGTGAAAGCTAAGGGCTCTGACAACATCCAGCCCATCACACTGAAGACTGTTGTAAGATGCGTGTAGTTAAGTAGGTCTCACAAAGAGGCTCTGGGTCTTGTGTAGCTTAACAGTAAGTGTTTAGTAATTGTTCTTAACTATTAATGCATTGTAAGGAACGTTTCTTCTTATTTCTGTTGGCTGTTATAAAGAACATATCTTTTTATTTTCTGTTGGAATGTGGATTAAAATTACAATGGCCGCAGTTTGAAAGACATGTCTATTAGAACAGGATGAGAGATATATATGATCTTGCACTCCTGGGACAGAGTGTGCCATGAAAGACAGGACCAGAAAGAAGTCCTAGAAAAAGGGAGCTGCCTAGCAACAACGTTTTAATTGGCTCCTGGCCAGGGGACCAGGTTTTGTGTGAGAGCAGTGCAGCAGGTTAGCTCTTAGACTGAAAGGAAAAAGACTTCAAACCTCTTTCTCCTGTGTGTGGAAGATTCTAGTAATCCTACAGTAATAGCTAGCTGGCTTTTTTCCTCCTCATATCTCTATAACTTGCAATCTCTCTGAAAACCCCTGTCAAGAGGCAAAGGGGAAAATCACTGTTAGAGACATTAAAAGGCAAGTGCTCAACCAGTGAGCTAAATACGGAAAGTGCTGGAAGCGCACCTCGTGTCATCAACAAGAACTGAAAGGAATTTGGAAAACATCAATCAAAATCAACCCATCGAACCTTGTACTCTGGAATTGGTGCTATTGAGCTGTTTTATCCCACACTTAAAATCCATATTTGTGTGTGTCTGATGTGTCTTATATATGTCTGTATAGGGATTTAAGAAGGGGTAGAGTTCAAGTTATAGTGTTAGAAATTAGCAGTTCATATTTCTTTTGCCACTGGTTAATGACAGTTTGTTCAATAAACAGTTAATTACTTATTAAGTTTGCAAAGCTGGTGATCATATTCTGTTAATTCTAATTAAACTGTTAGATACATTTGGGGCAATCTGGTGGTTTGGTCAAACTTTTCATATTTGTTGTGGCTCAGGGAACAGTGGGGCTGATATTACAGTGCACTATCCCCAGTGAGTCGTGACAATGTATACTGTATAAGATCTAAGCTAGGAGATGTCTCCATGCTTGCCTCTACACACATCTCTGTCCAGTACAAGACTGCCCTCTTGACTCAGGTCATTCATGTGTTTCTTTACATCACATTTTGCCAGTACTGTGCTCAATCCCACAGTAACACTTTCTATGGCAGATCCTTATACTACAAAGACCTGTGAGCCAGGATACTCATTTAATGAAATCACTCACCTGATACAGAGCTCCTCCACTATCAATATATGGCGGGACACTTCTTTTGTCACCACTTGGCAGGAAGCATCAAACACCTCCCTTTTTTTCTCAATGGGAGAAAGAAAAAGAAGAAAGAACTTGCATTTATATGGTGCCTTCCAGGACCTCCGGATATTCCAAAACACTTTACAGTCAATTTAAGGACTTTTGCCAATTATTTTGAATCTGTGCCCTCTAGTTCTTGATGCTGTCTTGAGTGGGAATAGTTTCTCACTATTGTAAAGTTTGAAACAGTGCTGTCAATTTGAGCACAAGTATGCGATCTTTGGAGGTTTCCAGTTTTAGGAAGACTGGAGTTTAACCAATAAAAAGTTAGTAAAATATTAAGCTCCAGAATTAAATAGAATCTTATTTATTTTATATATTTTGTAGTTAATTTTATCTTCTTATATATCCTCTTAAGCCTTGTGTAGAATTTTATCTTCAGCCAGGACAGGTGATAACTTTGTTTTGATATTTGTTCTCTTTGTGTTTTGGGCTTCAAATTGAAGGAGATTGTGTTCATGTGGTTTCAGTCGGTGTATGTTTTCATGATTTTTGACATACTTTTAGTGTATATTCATGGTTATTTTTGAGTGCTCTTGTAGGAATGACTCAAGGTCCTATTTGTGTCTTCTATTTGCCTATCTATTTCCATCTTGGAACCCTTTGACCAGAGGACAAGGGAGTTTTACAGTCCTTCCTAATTGCACTTTATATATTATATGCATCACTGTGCACAAAAAGTTAAACTTCCATAGACAATTTATAAGATTTTTAGTACTGGAACTGATTTGGGTTACACATTAATTATGTAAACGCAGAAATTTTAGGCAACTTAGTGTACCAGAACTAAACGTTAATTTGCAGAAGTCAAGAAACTTTGATTTCATTATGGTCAATAACTAATTAATCTTAAGTTCTGCACCAAATATTTATCACCGGATATTGGGGAAGCATCTGTCTGAAGTTAATTACAATGATCTTATTTATTATACAACCCTTAGATAATTATTCAGCATAAATCAATGATTATAACTTCATCTAATACAAAATGAGAATTATGGCCTCATGGCATGAGATGTGAGTGTTCAAAGCAGTGACACGTTTTATTAGTAATTCTTTTGATTCAATACTTAATAGTTTGTAAATGAATTGTCAGGGCCAATAAAAAAGCAGAGACATTTGCTGCATGCTTCAGGTGATAATTATTAACTCTCTCTGAAAAGAAGTGCTGCATTGCAGGGGTATTTACACAAAACAGTCATTGGTTTGTGTTTGGAGTTCTGTCCTGGGACATGCTGAGTCAGCAAGATCACCAACCAATCAAAACCACCCTTTCAACATTACGAAAGTGGAATCTATACCGACATATGGAAAAAGTAAATATTTTATTATTTTCTGTCCCTAGTGCAAGACCAACGAGTTCATTTGATTCAGCTTAAAATATGACCACAGAGAAACATAATTAAGACTGTCACATAAACAGCTCAACACTGGCCTGAGAAAGTTATAGGTTTTTGGCTGTTTCTGGATGTCGTACTTTGCACATTTTCATATCCTTCCCGAGAATTGAAATGATGATCATGCTCGTGACATTTTAGATTGTTTTGCTATAGCCTGGCATTAAAACGGTTCTCTTAATAAATTTATGTTTGCTTTTGCACACAAGATTAGTAATTACAATACATGTGTAGCAATTGTAATAACTGTCTTGTTAAATTCTACTATTAACGTGAGAAACCTTCAGTTGGATTTGCTATACCGCTTATAATCAGTACTTATTGGCATTTGACTCTCCGTTGAACAAGGGCACAGGGAACTTCTGTATACCAGTAACTTTCAGAGTCGAAATAAAACTAACTGTGGAAAAATACTGGAACACCTACGGCATTTCTAAAAGAAAAGTTGGCAGTGTCAGGGCTTTTGGTAAAAATAGGAACAGATCACGACCTTTCTTTTTTAAAATATTGGAACAAACCCAGGGCTTGTTTTTTTAAAAAAAAACACACAGGCTCTTAAAAAAATAGAAAAACATTTTTTAAAAAAGAATCATTTCAAGACGCAAAAAATGCTTGCCAGTAAATTCAAAAAGCCTACTGATTCGTATCATAATTTGAGAGTTGGAATCAAATGTTGGCAGAAGAGATGGTGGCTGAACAATGGGCCACCTTCAAAGAAATGGTTTTGCAGGAAATGTCAAGGTATATTCCCTCGAAGGGGGAAAAGATAGGACAAATAAATCCAGAGCACCCTGGATGATGAGAGAGATCGAGGTGAAGATGGAAAGGGAGAAGTGCCTGGATGACAGATGTGAGGTAGAAAATATAAGGGAGAATCAGGCTGAATACAGAAGGTCCAGAGAGAAGTGAAAAAAAACTAATAAGAAAAGCAAGGAGAGAGTATGAATAGAGACTGGCAGTGAACATAAAAGGGAATCCAAGGTCTTCTATAAGATATAAATAATAAAAGGGTGGTAAAAGAAAGAGTAGGACCAAGTCGGGATAAAAAAGGGGACTTTATTACATATAAACATAGAAAATAGAAGCAGGAGTAAGTCATTTGGCCCTTTGAGCCTGCTCCATCATTCAATATGATCATGGCTGATCCTCTGTCTCAACACCTTACTCCTGCTCTCTCCCCAATACCCCTTGAAGCTTTTAGAGTCTAGAAATCTATCTACTTCCTTACTAAATATATTCAGTGACTTGGCCTCCACAGCCTTCTGTGGTAGAGAATTCCACCCTCTGAGTGAAGAAGTTTCTTCTCATCTCTGTCCTAAATGGCCTACCCCGTATCCTGAGACTGTGACCCCTTGTTCTAAACCCCCCCCACCCCCCCAGCCAGAGGAAACATCATCCTCTGCATCCAAGGCTGCTGTCCAACCTTGTCAGAATTTTAAACATTTCAATGAGATCTCCTCTCATTCTTCTAAACTCCAGTGAATACAGGCCTAATCAGCCCAATCTCGCCTCATACAACAATCCTGCCATCCCAGGAATCATTCTGGTGAACCTTCGCTGCACTCCCTCTATGGCAAGTATATCCTTTCTTAGGTAAGGAGACCAAAACTGCACACAATACTCCAGGTGTGGTCTCACCAAGGCCCTGTACAGCTGCAGTAAGACATCATTGCTTCTATACTCAAGTCCTTTAGCAATGAAGGCCAAAATACCATTTGCCTTCTTAACTGCTTGCTGCACCTGCATGCTCGCTTTCAGTGACTGGTGTACAAGGACACCCGCGTCCCTTTGGACATCAATATTTTTCAATCTATCACTACGTAAATAATACTCCGCCATTCTTTTTCTCCCACCAAAGTAGATAACTTCACACTTATCCATGTTATACTGCATCTGTCATGTATTTGACCACTCACTCAACTTTTCTAAATCGCTTTGAAGCCTCTTAACATCCTCCTCACCACTCACATTCCCACCAAGTTGTGTGTCATCAGCAAACTTGGAAATATTACATTTGGTTCCTTCATCCAAATCATTGATACATATTGTGAATAGCTGGGGCCCAAACATTGATCCCTGTGGTACCCCACTAGTCACTGCCTGCCATTCCGAAAAAGACCCATTTATTCTTACCCTCTGTTTCCTGTTGGATAACCAATTCTTAATCCATGCCAACATATTACCTCCAATCCCATGTGCTTTAATTTTGCACACTAGCCTCTTATGTGGGACTTTATCAAAAGCTTTCTGAAAATCCAAATACACCACAACTACTGGTTCTCCCTCATCTATTCTGCTAGTCATGTCCTCAAAAAACTCCAGTAGATTTGTCAAACGTGATTTCCCTTTCATGAATCCACATTGACTTTGTCCATTCCCATTGATATTTTCTAAGTGTCCTGTTAGCAGATCCTTTATAATAGGCTCTAGCTTTTCCCTACCACCGATGTTAGGCACTTCATAGTGTATCAGAACTAAACATTAATTTGCAGAAGTCAAGAAACTTTGATTTCATTATGGTCAATAACTAATTAATCTTAAGTTCTGCACCAAATATTTATCACTGGATATTGGGGAAGCATCTGTCTGAAGTTAATTACAATGATCTTATTTATTATACAACCCTTAGATAATTATTCAACATAAATCAATGATTATAACTTCATCTAATACAAAATGAGAATTATGGCCTCATGGCATGAGATGTGAGTGTTCAAAGCAGTGAAATATTTTATTAGTTATTCTTTTTATTCGATACTTAATAGTTTGCAGCTGGAGGCAGAAGAAATAGCAAAGGTATTAAATGAATACTTTGCAACTGTCTTTACAAAGGAAGAAGATTCTACTCAGGCCGAGGTGAGAGAGAAGGTAACTGGTACACTAGAAGAATTTACTATTGTGAAGGAAGCCGTGTTAGAAAAATTCTCTTTACTTAAAATTGAGAAGGTATCAGGACCGGATGAGATGCATCCAAAGGTATTGAGGGAAGTGAGTGGAAATTGCAGAGGCACTCATAATAATCTTCCAGTCTTTAAACACAGAGGTGGTGCCAGAAGACTGGAGAACTGTGAATGTTACACCCTTGTTCAAAAAGGGGCACAAGGATAAAGCAGGCAACTACAGAACCAGTCAGTTTGACTTCAGTGGTAGGGAAACGTCTGGAAACTATAGTTCAGGACAAGATCATTAGTCACTTAGACAAGTGCAGGATAATTAAGGAAAGCCAGTATGGATTCATTAAGGGAAAATCATGTTTAACTAACTTGCTGGAGTATTTTGGATGCCCCAGGGGTCAGTGTTGGCGCCCTCGCTCTTCTGATATATATTAATGACCTAGACTGTGGTGTTCAGGGCATGATTTCAAAATGTGCAGATGATACAAAGATTGGAAAAGCTGTCAGCTGTGATGATAGTCTTGAACTTCAAAAGGACATAGACATGTTAGCAGATTGGACAGACAAGTGGCCGATGTAGCTCAGTGCAGAGAAGTGTGAGGTGATTCATTTTGGCAGGAAGAATATGAAGAGACAGTGTAAATGTACATAAGTCATTGCAGATGGCAGCGCAGGTTGAGAGAGCAGTTAATAAAACATATAAGGCTGAATTTTCTCTCCTCTGAGGGGGAAGTTGATGGGCGGGCGCGTATGGGTGCGCTTCTGATCGGTGCCCCCGATTGGGAGCACGCCACTATTTTACGTGGGCGGGCCAATTAAGGCCCACCCAGCGCGATGTCTGCACGGAAATGCAATGCTCTCCCTGTACGGTCGGAGGGGGGGGGTGGGGGATCCCAAAATCGAGATCGCACTCTTTCGCGCATGTGCATGAAAGAGCAGACTCATCTCCCTGAGGCTAAGTGCAGCCTCGGGGAGACCGACTCTACACATGAAAGAAACAAAAATAGAAAAATAAAATTTCCCTTACAATGTCACATGAGTTGGAACATGTCCGTTATTGTCACAAAACCTTTACTTAAATTTTTTTTAAAGCCTACGTGAAACCTCATCCCACCCGTGGATGAGGTTTCATGTTTTTCTAGTTCTCACTGGGGCTCCTGGCCTGCCCGCTGACCTTAAGGTTGGATGGGCAGGTCCTTTAATTACTTAATTGACCCTGTCAATGGCTCAATTGGCCATTGACAGGTCGGCGGGTACACAGCTGATTTTGCAGCGCTCCAGCCTTCCTGAAAATTTAAATGGGGCAGAATGATTTCGGGAGATCCCCCCAACGTCACCGCGCGTCATTTTACCTGTCGGTGAGTGGGCCCCACCCCCGCTTGCCAACTCGTAAAATTCTGCCCATTAGTATCTTAAGCTTTATTAATAGGGGCCTTAAATACAACAGTAAGTAAGTCATGTTGAATTTGTATAAGACACTAGTTACGCCTCATGGAGTACTGTGTCCAGTTCTGGGTGCCACACTTGAGGAAGGATGTGAAGGCATTGGGTAGAGTACAGAGAAGATTCATAAGAATGATTCCAGGAGTGAAGAACTGTAGCTATGAGGATAGACTGGTGAGGCTGGGATTGTTTACCTTGGAGAAAAGAAAACTGAGATGAGACTTGATCGAGTTTTCAAGATCCTGAGGAGTATGGACAGGATAAATAATGAGAAACTGTTCCCACTTGAGAGAGCATCAAGAATTAGATGGCGCAGATAGAAAATAATTGGCAAAACAAGTAATGGTGATGAGGGGAAGAATTTCTTCATCCAGAAAGTGATGGGAGTCTGGAACGATATACCTGAGAAGGTGGAGGTGGCAGGTTTGATCGAGGTATTCAAAAGGGAATTAGATTACTATCTGAAAAGAAAGAATGTGTAAGTTTACAGGGATAAGGCAGCAGAGTGGCACTAGGTAGGATGGTCTTTCAGAGGCCCAGTGCGGACTCGATGGGCTGAATGGCCTTCTCCACTGTAAAGATTCTGTGGTTTTGTGATTTCTTTGTATTCAGGTTTACCATTGAGGCATCCATTGAGGTGACAGAGAATATTGATATGGAATTTGCCTCCATGCAGCCTAGAGTCAGGACTGATTGTCCGATATTGAGCAGGACTGGAGCCCATGGTGATGCTCCAGCATGCTTGGTTGCAGCCCATCAATCTGATTCAAATGAGGCCTGGTCCTTGAAATAACCCTGATCTCCTCACGGGAATATTGGGCCATAAGCGAACCAGCCATATGATTTAACATTCTTGGCTAAATCCTCCCTTCAGAATGTTGCTGCATTTAAAAGTGGTCCATCAGACCTGTGCCAGTGTTTCTTTCTACATGAGCTACTCAAACTAATCCAACTTATCCCCATTGACCTTCAAAATACCAATTACCTTTCAACAGAATTTTTGGAATCCACTTCAACAACTTCCGTATAATTTTTTCCAATCCTGCCTTTAATTTTTTGTGATTATGTTAAACCTGTCCATTTTTGGTACAGTCTCACTAGCCAGTGGAAACAATCTATCACCATTTGCCTTATTATAACCTTTATTACATCTTGAACCCCACTCACCACATATTTCCTGTCTGAGAAACTTTGCTTTACACCTACCCTTCAGATTCCACTTTCCAACCATCTGTATCCATTTGGCCATTTTCTGAAAATCTTTGTAATAAGATTGTGCTAATTCTCCTGGTTCCTAACCATTGGCCATTTGTTCAAGTGAACAGCACAGTCATCTTTTATTTTACTTGTGTTTGAATTTCCAATTGCAAAATGGTGATTCTTTATCTTTGTGTTTGAACACAATGCTGATTGCCACTTGGCAACAGAGTCACAAGCAGAGTCAGCATTTGGGAGAAATGCCAGACAGTGAGTCATTCTGTTGTCAAGTGGCTAAAAGACATAATGCAGAGGTAGTCTCATAGGACAAGAGGCAGGATTTCTGACAAACTTATTTATTCATTCTTGTTAACCAAAGGGCCTACGGCATTATGTTCAGGCTTTCAAAGATCCAAAAGTGCTGATGATGCTGCTGATAGAGCTGGTACTGTTTTGTTATGCAAAGGTCCTGCTGTTTTGTTATAATAAAAATTGCTTTGAATAGTCTCACAATAGCATATTTATATCAACAACCCTGCTTTTGACTCATGTCCACCATGATGTTTAATATTTTTCTAATCCATAAACACCATTCGGAATTGTTTTAAGTAAGAGAGATATGATACATGACTGAAATTTTCAAGGAGCTAAGTGCAGCAGTAGAATTAATGTTAGATAATGATTCAACAAGTAAAACCAAATCTGTTAAATGTAATCATAATCATAAGATCTTAAAATATATCCTCCGGTTTAAAACTGTTTCTGTCAATTGATGCCTTTACTAATAACTCTAGTTCTATCCATAGGATATTAAAATATGTGCATGTGCCTAAAACTGTAAAATGTTTTGGCCACATGCAGAGCAAATACATTATTTTTCCAGGAGCACGGTTCATCACAGTTATACCTTTTCTTAGCTAAGCATGGAATGACATCAGCATTAAAGGTACAGTTAGTGACTCAGCCAAGGCATTGGAAAAAGGAACCTAGGAAATTGACTGACTAAGAACGGGGTGAATTTTAACAGTTTTGTGCAGTTGACTAAAATGAAATTAACAGATTTAATGTGATAATCTCTGATAGCCATCATATTTTCTGTTTATATTTATAATTCAACTGTTATCAAAATGGTATGGGTTAGTGGAGCTGTGCTAGTGTGAAACCTCACTGAGTAGAAAAGTGCTTTGTCAGCATTGCCAAGGAGGTTGTTCCTGCATATTGCAGGCAAGTTAAAGTGTGGAATGAACATTCACACTGATTTCCCAGTGGTAAATCCAGCTGAATGAAGCCAGTAAATATGAGTAATTGCTAAGAATTAAATAGATGTGAGGCCATGAGATGCATCTGTGTGATTTTTTTTACTGAGAGTTTCTGAATTGGTGAAAAGTTGCCTAATTAGTTGATAAATTCATACAGTGGAACCTAAATGGAGTCACCAACATTCAGAAAGTGAAGTGAGATCAAATAAAGTTCAGTAGCTACAAGATGGTATCGTTAATGGGGGTGTGGAGTGGTGGTGGGGGTGGGTGGGAGGTGCACAGGGTAATAGAGATTGATCCTTTACCTCCAGCCCATGAATGGATTTGACCTTAAGTCCTTGAATGAAAAGGACACTAGCGGAAATTAGTCAGTCCCTAATCTGTTCGGGCCTAACAGTGATGTACATGTAATTTGTGGGTTGATGCAGAAGATGTGGACAGGGTTCTCAATGAGTACTTTACCTCTGTCTTCACTAAGGAGAGGAATGAAGCAGATATTCTAGTAAAAGAGGAGTATGAAATATTAGATACAATAAGCATAGTGAGAGAGGAAGTACTGGAAGGACTGACATCCTTGAAGGTGGATAAATCACCAGGACCAGATGTGTTGTATCCCAGGCTGTTGAAGGGAGCCAGGGAGGAATTAACAGATGCTGCGAGGATCATCTTCCAATCCTCACTAGGTACAGGCGAGATTCCAGAGGACTGGAGGTCTGCGAAGGTTGTACTATTATTTAAAAAGGGTGCGAGGGATGAGCCAGAAAATTCTCGGCCAGTGAGTCTGACTTCAGCGTTGGGCAAATTATTGGAAATAATTCTGAGAGACAGGATAAACTGTTACTTAGAAAGGCACAGATTGCTCAGCGATAGTCAGCGTGGTTTTGTTAGGGGAAGATCATGTCTTATTAACTTAATAGAATTCTTTTGAGGTAGCAACAAGGAGGATTGATGAGGGTAGTGCAGTGGATGTTGTCTACATGGATTTCAGTAAGGAATTTGGCAATGTCTCACATGGCAGACAGATCAGGAAAGTGAGATCTCATGGGATACAGGGGAAGGTGGCAGGTTAGATCCAGAAATGGGTGAGTGACAGGAAACAAGGGTAATGGGCAATGAATGTTTTTGTGAATGGTGTTCCACAGGGCTCAGTACTGGGGCCCTTGCTGTTTGTTGTATATATTAATGATTGAAACTTAGATGTGGGAGGCACGATTGGGAAATTTGCAGATGATGAAGAAATTATCCAAATAATTAATGGTGAAGAGGATAGCTATCAGCTCCAGAATGATATCAATGTTTTGGTTGAGTGGACAGAGAAGTGACAAATAGAATTCAATTTGGAAAAGTGTGAGGTAATACATTTGGGGAGGGTAAACAAAGCAAAGGATAAATGGGAGGTTATTGTGAAGGGTAGAGGAAGTGAGAGACCTTGGAGACCATGTCCACAGGTCCCTGCAGGTGGCAGGACAGGTGGACAAGGTGGTCAAGAAAGCATATGGAATGCTTTCCTTTATTGGGGGAGATATTGAATGCAAAAACAGGGATGTAATGCTGGAACTGGACAAAACGCTGGTTAGGCCACAGCTGAAATTTTGTATACAGTCTGGTCACCACATTATAGGAAGGACATAATTAATCTGGAGAGAGTACAGAGGAGATTTACAAGAATGTTGCCAGGGCTTAAAAATTGCAGCTATGAGGAGAGATTGGATAGGCTAGTGTGTTTTTTCCTTAGAACAGAGGAGGCTGAGAGGTGACCTAATTGAGGTGAACAAAATGATGAGGAGCCTTGATTGGGTTGACAATAAAGACTTGTTTCCCCCTAGCTGAGGGGTTAATTACCAGGGGTAGAAGAATTAGAGGGGATACGAGGAAAATTTTTTTCACCTAGAGGGTGGTGGGTGTCTGGAATTCAATGCCTAAGCTGGTGGTTGAGGCTGAAATTTTCAACTCATTTAAACAGGTACCTGGATCTGCATCTGAAGCGCTGTAACCTGCAAGGCTATGGACCAGGTGCTGGAAAGTGGGATTAAAAGCAGGGGCTAGTTTCTTTTTTCTCTTTTTGGCTGGCGCAGACATGATGGGCTGAATGGCCTCTTTCTGCACCGTAATGTTTCTATGGTTCTGGGAGGGAATGGCTGCCTCTGTCCATGACGTGTGGTGGAAACCCACTTTATGTGTATAACTGAGAATTCCACCACACTCCTGGTGAATCAATGCCAGCTGGCTCCACTGGTAGGGGGTGGGTGTCCTTGTCGTTTGCAGGTTAAAATCAAAGACTACAGGACGGAAGTGGGACTCGGCTGGTGAGTCTCCTGACTGATCTTAACTACCTACCCACCTATTTGGTTTCTGCTGGACAGGCAGGGTTAAAATCACCCCTAAAGTTCTAAGATGCTTGGTAACATGTGGGTGTGGCGTGTTGGAGCACTAAGATACTACTGATTGGTAGGTTTAGGAATTTCCAGCCCAACTAACATTTTATCATGACAACCATTGCCTAATAATAGAATTCCACAAAGTTCATTATTAATCGGACAATTTGCTACCAGTTTAGTTCATTATAGTCACCCTTGGAAAAATGAATTTTCCTCAGTTGATTTGGATGGGGTTGATCTGGATGGGGTTGATTTGGGTGGGGTTGATTTGGATGGGGTTGATTTGGATGGGGTTGATCTGGATGGGGTTGTTTTGGATGGAGTTGATTTGGATGGGGTTGATTTGGATGGGGTTGATCTGGATGGGGTTGATTTGGATGGGGTTGATCTGGATGGGGTTGATTTGGAAGAGGTCGATTTGGTTGAGGTTGATTTGAATGCGGTTGATTTGGAAGGGGTTGATCTGGATGGGGTTGATTTGGATGCGGTTGATTTGGAAGGGGTTGATTTGGAAGGGGTTGATTTGGATGGGGTTGATTTGGATGGGGTTGATTTGGATGGGGTTGATTTGGATGGGGTTGATTTGGATGGGGTTGATTTGGATGCGGTTGATTTGGAAGGGGTTGATTTGGAAGGGGTTGATTTGGAAGGGGTTGATTTGGAAGGGGTTGATTTGGAAGGGGTTGATTTGGAAGGGGTTGATTTGGAAGGGGTTGATCTGGATGGGGTTGATTTGGTTGGGATTGTTGTGAATTGGGTGGTGGCGGACAAAAGTAACAGTATTTGTTTGGTTCCTTTGTTTGCTCTTATAGTTCCATCCATCACTGCAGGGAGGCTGACAGGAGGGTTTGTGATGAATCTCCTCATTATTTCCCAGATTCTAGTTTACTGGGACCAATTCACACTCCTGACTGGGAAACTTTAGAAGACTTCCCCATGATTTTCCATCTATTTGTAAAATTGGGCAGAAGTTTCCTGGGACGGCCGGTGGTGAGTGTCGTGGTTCATGAGGCTGGGAGTGGAAAATTCACAGTGAGACCAAAACTCAGATGTCAGTTGGTGGAAAAACAAGTTGGAATTGTCCCCTCAGCACTTTCATGGCAGCCTAACGGTGGGTTGATGTTCCCGCTGATCCATGTTGGGAACTCCATTTGCAAGCATTAACATTAAAAACGCAACCCGCTGGAGTCACGTTTCCCCTCTGAATTACATGCCATGCCAGCCGAGGTCTGATTCACAACCAGATATAAGTGGTGTGCACCTGCCCACTTTCACTTCAACATTGAAAGCCGACCCACAAACAGCGCTATCCTAACTCATCACCACCGTCAAAGCTGCTCTCTCAGGTGAGACTGGTGGGGTTTGCAGGCAGGACTGTTGCACTGGATGCTGTGAGGTGCAGGCAGGGCTGCACTCTACCAGCAGAGACCAATGTGGGGACGGTGGTGGTGGTGTGGGGGGTGTGGGGTTTGGGGTGGGTGGGTGAATGGTGCTGTGCAGGCGGATAGGCAGAGACATGAGGGTGAAGGATGCAGGGGCGGATGGCAGACAGAGGGATGCCTTGGGGATGGGTGTGGATATGAGGAACAAGGGAGGGAGAGGGGGAATGGCAGGCAGAGGGATGACTGGGGGGTGGGAGAGCTGGAACCTGACATAGAAGGAATGCACTGAGACTCAGGAGGGAGACGGGTGGGGTTAGTATGGCACAAGAGGGAAGGGTTGCATGCAGATTCATGACTGAGGTGGGGGTGGAGGGGGTGAGTGTGAGTCCTGAAGGAAGCTGGGGGATGAGTGTCAAACACACATAGTCCGGAGACTGAGACAAATGGTGGCAGTGAGAGGTTAAAGACTGCAGTCTGTCAACCACATTGTCAGGGTGAGAGATTAATGGCACACCTGGGGCTTTGTGGGCCATGCTACTGGGCTTGTGTGTTGTGGTTCCAGTCCAGAGAGGGGCAAGGCCTGTTTGTTCAACATGGCACGTGCACAGCATGGTGTACAGGGCACAGTCTGTGCCTCATGAACGGTGGTCTTGGGGTTAACTGGCTTGGTACGAGGCTGCAGATGTAATAGTCACGGTCAGCAGGGGCATCTGCAGCCTGTAAATGGGGGCAACATAATAAAGTGGGGTGTACTCAAAACTCTTGTGGTGGGAGGTTGGGCGCCTCTGTATGCAACCATGCTTACAGCCTCAAGATGGGGCAAAGGGACATCCACAGTGATGGGTTCACAGGGGGCAGCAGAATGTCCACAAAAATCACTATGGACTCCAGGGTTACTGGGCTAGACTGGAGTAAGACTGGAGGGAGGTCTATCTGCACATTGTGGGGTTCCAGGATGATCAGAGAGACGTGAATGGTGAGAGGGGGAGGTTCAAGCTGGTTTGGAAATAGAGGTCCAGCAACACCATGTTGAGAACTCGAATCAATGACGGAGTTTAAAAACAAAACTGGGAAACGTTTGCCATGGGGGGTGAGGGGGGGTGGGGGTGGGGGGGGAGGTGGGGTGGGGTGGGGGTGTAGGGGCATCTGAAGCAGTGTGGGAGGAATCCACAGCTGGACTCTGGGGCCCTTTCAAGGGAGAACCTCATACTTCTTACAATTTCGACATGGAGATGATACTTAGCTGAGAGAATTCATGAAGACTTTATTGAAAAGTTGGAGTTGGAACCAATAGCTCACCATAAGCTTCTATACGAGACTACACTCTGCATTGGGGTCACATTAGAGGTAGTGTCGTTGAGCATTTAACCACTAGAGGAATGGAAGAAGGGAAGAGAGAGTAAGCCATTAAGGGAGCACAGGAAGAAGCTCTGTCAAACCCTGCAAACTGCATTGTCCATTTGACAGGAGTCACTGGGCACAAGGCAACCAATCTTTTCAAAAGTGCAAGGCAGGGGTAATCTCAAATCCAAATTAGGCAGCGTATGAGTGCCTTTAGAGAGACTTAAAATGACATGGCTGTGCTGAACCCTCTTCTGTTCTATGTGGGACTGAGATGTCAAGTTGTTGGGGTGGCTTCTTAGACACCAATGATCTGTGAGGGAGCGTCTCAGCTACAAGAGTGGAACAGGGAAGGGTAGGTAGCACAGGTGCAGTCCAAAGACATGACAGTGGCTTTCTGGCTTGGACTGGGAGGTGTGTAATTGTCGGGTGAGATACATTCATCTCTTGGATCTATCTGTCCACAGGAAGGAGGAAGATAGCAGGTTGGAGGTTGCACTCAATGCTGCCTTCCTGGTGGCAGTGCTCAGATTAAGAAGGAGAATATAGCACAGCTTAGAGAAGAACCCAGACCTGAGGTCCAGGCAAACCCAGAGGCTGAGGAGGTCAGACCTATTCCCACAGAGGGGACTGGCATGACCAAGGGGTATACCAAAGACGCCTCTCCTACTTTGAGATGAATGAGAGACAGCACTGTGCATGCCTATGATTGTCAAGAGATGTGGGGCTCATATCTGCCATATTCCGCAGCAAGATCTGACGTGACTTGGACTGGGAGGCCATTCCCTGCCAGTGCCCCTGAAGGTCAGCGCCACACACAATCTATGTGCAAGCGGCTCGTCCCAGGGATCCACAGGGGACCCCTATGTGGCATCTCTCAGGCCTCAACATATAAATGGATGAAAGGGGTGATGGATGCCCTCTACAGTAAGGCTCATCATTATATAAAGTTCACTATGGATGTAAGCAGCCAGGCTGCTAGATTTCTCAGATTTGCAGTGACCTCTGACTTCCCAAGAGTGCAGAGTGTGTTCGATTGCATACACGTCGCTTTAGGAGCTCCCTGGCGACAGCCCCTTGATTTTCATCAACAGGAAAGGGTTCCACTCCATCAACGTTCAGCTGTTGTGCAAACATCAGAAGCAGATCTTGCACATTTGTGCCAGATACCCTGGGTGTTCTCACTACTCCTAGACCCTGAGTCCCTCCCAGGTGCTGCAGATATTCAAAGGGCTGCAGTGCTTACAGGGTAGGCTGCTGGGTGATAAGGGGTACACGCTGAAGAGATGGCTCATATACCCGTGCATCGTCCTCAAAGTGCCTCGGAGAAGAGATACAACGCGGAGCACTCTGTGACAAGATCCATTGTTGAGCAAACCATTGGCATCCTGAAGATGCGTTCCGTTGTTTGGACCTTTCGGGTGGGGCTCCGCAATGCTGTCCACAGAGGGTGTCCTGCATCATCGTGGTCTGTTGCGCCCTAGCACAACCTAGCGCTTCATAGGGGAATTTACTTGTCACAGGGAGACATGGAAGAGGCACAGGTTTCCTCAGATAAGTAGGACTTGGAAGGGATGGATCCTGAGGAGAGTGATGATAGTCAGCTTTCATGTGAGGAGACCATTGCAGTGGCACAACATGGAAGATAAGTCCTTGACACACTGATAGCCACAAGGTTCCAGCAGGAGTAAGGGGACCCAAGCGCATTTCTCCTGTCCCTTAGCCCCGTGCCAGTGGTTGGAAAGGCCTTTACAAGCAGTGACATCGCAGGCAAGGTCAGCATTCGGCCTTGGACCTGTAACCCCCAAGGATCACAAAGCCGTCATTCTTGGAAAGGTCAGCACCGAGGGGGTGCACCTCTGTGCTGGTGAAGGCAGTGATGGGTCTTCATCGAAAAGATCCTCACCGGCGGTGGACTGGGTATTGGAGCTGGTAGGCTGGCTGGACCCCGTGTTTAGTCCTCCTGGCGTCTGTTAGAGAAAGAAGATAGATTTAGTTTATGGGCAGACAGAACGCAGCATTGCATGTCACTCACTGTGAATGTCAGAATGTGATCAAATAATGGAGGCCAATCTCGCCTTCCCCACAGGAATGATCCCTGTCCTCCCCCTGCCAACTCGGCTGCTTCCTCCTCAAGGACAGTGAGCTCTTGGATGTCCGCCATCCCCCCTCCTGTCTTGAGATCTCTCCTTCCTGTTGTGGGCCAGCTTGGTGTGCATGAAGACAAATGGATGGAATGATATGAGAACAGATGCCGGAGAGGTTGGGAAGCCTGCATACCTGCTGTGTGTGCTGAGCCCCCACACCGCCCCCTAGTAAAGGCTGAAGATGCCTTTTGTGCAGGATGATAGGTGAGATGGTGATGATGTTATGGTGTGTGGGAGACATTCCATGCTAATGCCTCCTCTGCTAATAATGTCTGAGATCCCTGAGGAGTGTAACCCATTGGGTGCATGATGCCTTTATGAGAGTGTGAGATTGGAGCGAGCAGAAGGTTGACTTACGCTGGTGGAGTGGATGAGATCATTCATCCTCTTCTGGCACTGCAGGGCATTTCTCTTTTGGGTCTCAGTAGTATAGACCTCTGCTGCAACCCCCTCCAGGGTTGGCGAGGTGACGTTGGTGGTTCCATCCCTCAGGGAGAAGACATCATGGTGTTTGCAGACGGCGTTGAAGAGAGCCACCAGAAAATCCCTGCTGAACCTTGGGGTGTATGGCTTCTTTGTCCTGGGGGCCATCTCAGGATGTGGAAACCATACAGCAGGGCTGCAGAGAGTGAATGTGTGTGTTTGGGTGGCATTTAAATATGGTGCCGCGACCTTCGACCCCATAAGGTGACGGCAGGCAAGATGAATCAATGCCCACCCCAACATGTGATTCAGAGACCGGCTTAGTGATGCATAATTAATAAGGTTCCAAGTATACAATCGGGTCTGAGAACCCAGCCCACCATCCAGGGGGAAACGTGTCTCTTATCCCGCCCCCCACTACACACTAGGATGGAAAATTCTGCGCATTGTTTCTTTTATCTGCCCTAGATCCTGCCTTCCAGTGGCGGGGCTGAGGTCGAGCAAGATAAGTGATGGTTTTCAGAAGGTTATGTGTCGAGATCAGACAACTTATGATATAGAGTGGGAGCAAATCCAAGCGTGAAGCCACATCCCACCTATCAGTGTTACGGTATCTTAGCGCTACAATACACTGTATCGATACACCACCAAGCTCGCCATGCATTTTTGTAGCCATAAGGTCGATTTTAACTCTGGCAGATACTGGATTAATGAGTACATAGCTAAGATCAGCCAAGGAGCCTTACCAGCCAAAGTCCCACTCTTGTCTTGCAGTCTTTGATGTTAACCTACTGATGACAAGGACCCCCACCTCAACCAGTGGGGTCATTCCATAACGTGGCTAAATGGGGTTCTGGTGAAACTGCTTTTTAATCAGCAGCTTAAGTGAGAAAGCCGTTGTGCTTTATCTACCAGGTGGAGCTAACAGGAAGAAGGGTTACACAGGCCCTACCCATTGGTCACAGAGGTTGAGGCCTGACCGTATTTCTCGTGCTACCAGTCAGTTGCCTGCCCAACAGCAGCAGCAAGAGACAGCTGGCTGGCAAGTGAGAGTGGGATATTGGGTAATAGGAGTCCACCAGCGGAGTCCCAGTTTGCTAACAGGAAGAAGAGTTGGGGCTGGAAGGGATCCAAAGAGATGAGATTTTTGAATGTTTTACTTTCTCTGTGGAGCCAGAAGGAGCAGGAGAACTGCACCATGCCCATGAGAAACTTGCCTTCCCTAACATGGGCTCCTCCACTCCCTGATCACCCACCCAAAACCCCCAACCTGCAAAGCGAAGGTCAGGCCTCAACCTTCTGTGATTACTGGGGGAGGTGCGGGGAATGTGGGGGTTGGAGAGGGGGCTGGGGGGCTAAACTGAGGGGGGCATACCTCAGCTCACACTTGCCTGATTATTGCCTTAAATTAAAATAGATCTGTTGTGGTGTGGCCGAGTTATGCTATTAATGATAGAGCTGATCTGCAGACACTTCTTGGGTGGGAACTTTAAGTTCATTTACAATGTACTCAGGAGCAACTACACGTATGCTCTCTACTCCAACTCTATCCCTATACTGACTCTGAGGTAGCCTGCGCTACTCTCCTATTGGTTACTAAAGATCATGTGATCTTTCCTAACAAGTATTATTCTTAAAGGTACATTGCACACTAAATAAAACCACAATTACTACATTCCTCCTCCTTTAACTCGAATATACATACTGGGCAGAATTTTCTGCCTGTCGGGCGGGTGGGCCTGACCCAATCTCCAGCAGGTGGGGAGTTGATCCCCGCTGGAGAAGTGGGCCCCACCGCCATTTTATATGGGCGGCCAATTAAGGCCCGCCCAGCGTGATGTCCGGCGGGAAGCGCCATGTGCTCCCTGTGTGGGCGGGGGGGGGGGGGATTCCCCAAAAGCGAGAGGGCGCTCTTTCACGCATGCACATGATAAAGCGCACCTCTCCCTGCGGCTAAGTGCAGCCTCAGGGAGATCACTGACACTTTTAAAAACATTAATAGAAAGAAAAAAATTCCCTAACATGCCCCCCTCATGTGACAATGTCACATGAGGTGCGGCATGTTCATAATTTACATAATAAGTTTATTAAACTGTTTAAAACCCACATGAAACCTGATCCCGCCGGTGGATGAGGTTCCATGTTTTCTCTAGTTGCCGCCGGGACTCCTGGCCAACTCATCAGCCTTAAGGTTGGATGGGCAGGTCCTTTAATTGCATTATTGATCCTGTCAATGGCCTCAATTGGCCATTGACAGGTCGGCGGGCGCGCAGCTGATTTTGTTGTGCCCCCGCCTTCCTGAAAATTTAAATGGGGCGCGGTGATGTCAGGGGGTTCCACCCGCAATAATCCCACGTCATTTTACGTGTCGGTGAGTGGGCCCCACCCCCTGCTCACCGATGGTAAAATTCTGCCCACTATATTTAAAAGTATATATTTTTCAAGGCAACATAATATCTACACTGGATAAGGAATTTACAAGTTCAGTCTTTCAGGTAGTTTCCTGGTACGTGTGGAATGTTGCAGCTCCACAACTTCAGATTCTGTGTCAGGAACCTCCGGAACATCAGGTGCTTCGGTGGGCACTTGCAGTTCTGTACCCTCAACTCTTACAGGAACATCAGACATGTCTGTCCTGGGTTCAGTATCCTCAACAGGAAACGCAGACCTGGTCATGATCACTGGAGGAACCAAATCTTGGTGAATTGTCTCTCTCCTCCTTAGGTCGTCCACTAGTTTATGGATG
This sequence comes from Isurus oxyrinchus, assembly GCA_026770705.1. Classification (NCBI taxonomy): domain Eukaryota; kingdom Metazoa; phylum Chordata; class Chondrichthyes; order Lamniformes; family Lamnidae; genus Isurus; species Isurus oxyrinchus. Next base: position 4,027,479 of record JANJGN010000006.1, on the reverse strand, counting down.
ATCTGGCCTTCCACCTCCATGTGGTAAAATAGAGGTCCAGTCACCACTTATTTCACCTGGTAACCACTTGATCTTTTCCTGAAGGACTTCACATATATCGGCTCTCCCACCGTAAATTTCCTCTCTTGACAATGCCAGTCATATCTAGTTTTCTGGCTTCCCTGACTCCTTTCCACCTTCTCCTCTAAATTCAGCATTAATAAGCTCAGTCTCATCTTGAGACGACGTTTCAACAATAACTCTGCAGGTGTGACATCTGTTGTGTGAGGGGTAGTCCTGTAATGAAAGAGAAAGCGTGCTAGCTTGGTTGTCAAGGAATTGCTAGTTAGCTTTTTCATGCCTGTCTTGAACATTTGATCCCCCCTTTCGGCCAGTCTGTTTAAGGAAGGGTGGTACGGTGCAGTTTTCATGAGTGATACCTTTGAGGCCGATAAACCGCTGAAACTCAGCACTCGTAAATGCTGCACTGTTATCGGAAACGACTACTTCTGGTAGTCCGTAAATGGCAAAACTCTGACGTAGTTTCTCAATTGTAGCGGCCGACGTTGGTGACTTCACCTCATATACGCCAAACCATTTAGAATGGGCATCGACAATGAGCAGAAACATTGTTCCCAGGAAAGGTCCAACGTAGTCAATGTGTAACCGCACCCAGGGTCTACCCACGATCTACACTCCCATGGGTGTAATGGAGCTGTCACTGGCAACTTTTGCAGTTACTGACATTGCTTTACTAACTCTCCATTTCACCATCCATCCCAGGCCAGCATAGATGGCTGCGAGCTGTGGTCTTCATTCAGGAAATTCCTGGATGGGCACTCTGTAGTTCAATTAAAAGTCCCTCCCTTCCCTTTGGAGGAACGATCACTCGTGCTCCCCACAATAAGATGCCATCCTGACTGGTTATTTCATGTCTTCTGTTGAAGTATGGTTTCATTTCGTCAGATATGGGCTCCTGTGACCAACCATGTAGCACTTGTTCTTGTACCTGAGACAGGACTGGGTCCTGACTTGGCCAGTCTCTGATCTGTCCTGTACGTACCGGCGAGGAATCTAAGAAATTTAGCAGTAAAACAAGTTCCCGTGGAACTGGGACATGCTGATCATTTTCTTGTCAAGGCAAATGACTAAGGGCATCAGCATTTGCAATTTGATTGCCAAGCCAATGTATGAACATGTTTTTGTACGCTGCCAGTATTAAAGCCCATCATTGTATTCTTGCTGAGGCTATGGGTGGTATAGCCTTGACCTCACTAAACAATCCTAGCAATGGTTTGTGGTCTGAAATGATTGTAAAATGATGGCCGTGTACGTACTGGGGAAATCTCTTGACACCAAAGATGATGGACAGGCCTTCTTCTTCTATACACGAGTATCCCTTTTCTGTGTGGTGAGTGTTCTTGATTCGTAACCTATTGGCCATTCCGTGCCATTGTCCATCCAATAAGAGAGAACGGCTCCCACTTTGTAGGGAGATGCATCACATGTCAGCACTAACTCTTTCGTCTGGTCATGATGCACTAATAGATTGGATGAGTGCAACAACTGTTTCACCTTTATAAAAGCTTTTTTCTGGGGCACCTCCCAAGACCAATGTTGGTTCTTTTTGAGTAGAGAATGCAGGGGTCCAGCACTGTGGACAAATTGGGTAAGAACAGCCCAGAATAGTTGATCATTCCTAGGAATGATCTGAGCTCTGAGGTGATCTTTGGTGCAGGTGTCTCACTTCTGGCTCTCACTTTCTCCTCAACCTGAAGGTCCTGTGAATCTACCCGCTGATTCAGAGAGATTACCTCCCTCGCTTGGAACGTACACTTTTCTTTTTCTAAACGCACTCCAGCTTGCAAGAAATGTTTTAAGGCTTCTTCTAAGTTTACCAAAAGTTTTTTTCTGTGAATCCTGTCACCAACATGTCGTCTAGACTACAGCCTGGGGCAGTCCCTGCAGTGACCTTTCCATTGTTCTCTGAAAGATGGCACAAGCGGATGAGACACCAAAAGGCAATCGAGTATATTGCTACAACCCTTTGTGGGTATTAATTGTGACAAATTCCCGGGAGGAATTATCCAACTCTGGTTGTTGATAAGCATGACTCATGTCAAGTTTTGTGTATGTTGTCCCCCTGCAGACAGGTCTTAAATTTTTGAAATGGGGTACCTGTATGGCTTAGTTACTTCATTAACCATCAGTTTGCTGTCTCCACAAATTTGGATGCTTTGGTCAGGTTTAAGGATGGGGACTATGGGTGCCACCCATTCTGAGAAATGAACAGGTTGTATAATACCCAGTTTCTTGAGTCTGTTCAGATCAATGTCGACTTTTTCTCTCAGGGCATATGGCACCCGTCTCACCTTCATGAAGTGAAGGTTTGCTTCCGAATCCACATCCATGAATCTTGGCCTGCAGGCCTTGGGTTTTCCCCAGTTCATCCTTGAAGATGGTGGCATACTTTCTAAGCAGCTCAGGTAACCCACTTGCTCTCAACTGGAAAATTTCAGCCCATGTTAACTTAATCTCCTTTAACCAATTTCACCCCAGGAGGCTTGACCCTTCACCTGCTCCCACCATCAAGGGTAGCTTTGCCGCTTGGCTTCCATAATGGGCAGTTACTCTTCTTGTGTCTTTCACTTGAATATCTTCACCCGTATATGTTTCTAGCTTGGCATCTGTTTCTTCTAAGCTTAATTGATGTTCACCATATTTCAAATATCTGAAGGTATGTTCCCCAATTGCTGTAGTGGAAACTCTCATGTCCACTTCCATTCTAACAGGTTTGTCATTTACTTTCACTGTGACAAAGGTTGTTTCTGTCTTTCCAACTTCCAGATTAAACGTGTGTAAATGTCAGAATTTGTTGTTTCAGGCGCCTCTACTTTGTAGATTTCACTGGGCTTCTTCCTTTGTTTACAAACCTGCTTGAATCTTTCCTTGCGCTGCCTCATCATATGTCCATTTCTGTGACAATAGCAGCATTCAATTTTTTAAAACTGCTAATCACTAAAAGATTGTTTTCACCTCTATTAAAATAATTCTTCAATTTCGCTGCTAAGTTATTTTCCTTTATTCTTCGGCTGGCTGTTGCCCGCTTCTTGGTGGCGTCTCACATTTTTGCGCCTCTTTCGGTTGAGGTATCCTGCCTGATGTGCAGGAAGGCGCCATTTTGTGCACTCTGTATTGCTTTTGAATCTCTTGCTGTGCTTTCCATGGCCAATGCTGTCTCTAGCGCCTTCATGAAATCCAAATTCACTTCGGACAATCATCTTTTCTGAATCATGTTCTCTTTCACACTACAAACTAAACAATCTCTGAGCAAGTTGTTCAGAGCCATTCTAAACTCACAATGTTCCATTAGCTGCTTCAGATTTGCCTTGTAGCATGCAATTGTCTCACCCGGGGCTCTGTATCGAGAATAAAACTTGAACCTCTGCATCGTGACTGAGGGCTTTGTTTGGAAATGACCCTTCACAAGGTTCACCGATTCATCAAAATTCTTCGATTCTGAGGCACTGGATTCCATCAAATTTCGAATCAACCTGTAGGTTTTGCTCCCACAAGTAGGCAAGAGGTTCACTCACCTCTTCTCTTCCTCCATAATCACATTCATTCGAAAAAAGAGCGTGAGGCGTTCTATGTTTTGAGACCAATTGTCTATGGCAGGTTCAAAAGGATCCATTCTCCCAAATTGTGGCATTTTGAGAGGGAATAATTTCTTAAATTATAACGGAGCTTGCTACTTACAATCACTGGGCGAGATACAGTGCCAATTTCCTTTTAACTTGATTCCTTCTGTTCAATCCTGTTTCATCCTCGACATCTATTTGTTGTGGAGCAGCTGAGTTGTGCTATTAGTGACAGAGTTGAACTACAGACACTTCTTGGGTGGAAATTTTAAGTTTATCTACAATATACTCAGCAGCAACTACACATGTTTTCAACTCCAACTCAGACATCAACTCTTTTCTTCTCCGCCGATGCTGCCAGACCTGCTGAGTTTTTCCAGGTAATTCTGTTTTTGTTTTCAATATCTACATTGATTGCTGAGGTAGTTCATGGTACTTTCCTATTGGTTACTACAGATCATGTGATCTTGCCTAACACGTATTATTCTTAAAGGAACATTGCACACTAAATAAAGCCATAATTACTATGAGAGCCATTTGGTCTTCCTATTTTTCAGTGTTGCTTCCATAATAAAAAGAACAAAAAGTAAATTAGTGAAGAAATATAGCTTAAGAATTTTTGGAGGGCCACTCTGAGAAGGTTATGCAAAATTGGCATTTGGGTATTGGGGAGGGAGTCGAACTCCAATTCAGAACAGTTTGCTCATTGTACAAAGGAAGGGCATGATTTACAAATACCAGGACATCTGATGCTTTTTCTTTCAAAACAATCCATATATAGAATCATAGAGAATAGACCCATTGTATACCTGTCGACTCTTTAAATGCTTTCCAATAATAAAACAATGCCATAGGTACTTTGGATTATAAATATATCATACATGACCCGAATAATTTAATAGCAATATTTTATTAAGCATGCAGCACTTTTATATTCCCCAAATCTGGTAAATATTGTAAACGTTCAACTGTAGATTGTCGAGGATGTGTCATGGAATCAATTACACAAATGAGTCACATTAATAATAAACTGATAATATAATTAACTACGGATTGATTGCATTGAATGCAATAGAACTTCTAAACATTTCAAGACCATTATTTCTTATAAACAGTGCCAACCATTTTTAGAAAAAGCTATATTTCAACCTTGAAAGCTTTGGTAAATTTAACCTTTAATTATTTTAATGGAATAAAATAGATATCGAGGAGTGGGCTGGAGGGTGTCTTAATTGATTTGAGTGATTAAAACCACTGATGTATTCGACACATTCATTGCCAGTTAATTTGAAAATTTATGGAATAATGAAAAATTGTTTATATTTTTTATCTTCTTCTGGGCCTAGTTATCTGATCAGTTATTTACTTATGTCAATAAATTCTTCAAAAAGAGGTTTATTTTAAAAAGGTGGAACATACAGCCCCTGATTTCTTGTCATTAATTTCTGACTGTTCTTTTCCATTGATCCCTCTCACTGGCCATTGCAAACTCAGGCCTTTTTCACGCAGCATTCTCTCTATGGATGAAGGTTTTCTCTCTTGGCAAGTTGTAACATGTTTATGAAGTACTGGATTCTAATTTTCCTGCATTGTACCACCTTCCGCCCCCACCTCCCTTTCCCTCCCCACCCCATCTGCCCATTAGGTATTCTCCATCTCTGTAACTCGCTTAATTCTACTCTCTTATCATTGTGCCTGAGTGTATTTTGGTGAGGTAGATTTTAATGTTTGCATGGCCTTTTCCTCAAGTTCTTAGTTAAGGGTGATTGATATTGCAACATCATCTATTCCTTATTAGATCATGGAAAACAATTTGGATCTATATATCAGCCACCATATGGCCGTCGACACAAATACGTGGAACAACATGGAACCAGATCGAAAGAAACTTGCTACACTCTTCCTGTGTTTTAGCCTTTAAATCAAGAATAAGTAACACAAGAATAAGGTGGGCCCAAGTGGATCAAGTGCCAGTAGGGGAACATTTAGGGGACAGTGATCATTGTATCATTAGGTTTAGGTTGGCTATGGAAAAGGACAGAGAACAATCCAGAGTAAGAATCATTAACTGGAGGAAAACCAACTTCAATGGGGGTAAGAATGTTTCTGACTCAGATAAATTGGAATCAAAGGGTGGCAGGCAAAATTGTAATTGAACAATGGGCTGCGTTTACAGAAGGTATAGACCGGGCACAGTCAAGGTATACGTCCACAAAGGGGAAAGCTAAGGCAAACAAATCCTGAACTTCCTGGATGATAAAAGATATAGGGATTAAGATGATGAAGACAAAACATTCTTATGATAGATGTCAGGTGGATAATACAACTGAGAACAAGCTGAATATAGAAGGTTCAGAGGGGAATTGAAAAAGCAAACGAGAGAAGCAATGAGAATGTATGAAAAGAGGCTGGCAGCTAACATAAAATGGAATCAAGAATCTTCTAAAGCCGTATAAATAGTTAAAAGGGTGGTAAAAAGAGGAGTAGGGCCAAAAATGGACAAAAAAGTGGAGGCAGGAGGCAAGGCTGAAGTATTAAGTGAATACTTTTCATCTGTCTTTACCAAGGAAGACAATGCAGCACAGGTCATGGTGAAACAGAGGGTAATTCAGGCACTTGGGGCAGAATTTTGCCCTTGGCATGCGGGCTTGGTGGGGCAGTTGGAAAGCTGACTGCTGCTGGCGATGGGGCCCGGAAAGCAGTTTCACACTGGTGGGCCAGTTAAGGCCCATGCAGCATGAAAGGCAAGTGGCTGCGCTGAGGACTGCCTGAGTGGGCAGGGGAGGAAGGCGAGCTGGGTACGAGCATGTGCTACATAATCTCCCTGAGGCACAGAGCTGTCTCAGGGAGGTGAAGGGATATGAAAAAATATAACTAAAAAAATAAAAATGTCATGAAACATGTCCCCTCATGTGACTCTGTCACATGAGCAGGGACGTGTTATTAATGAAGAAACAATGTTTTTATTTGATTTTTATTTGCTTTTGGAAACCTCATCCTGCCCATGGACGAGATTTCCAAAAAAGTGTAAAGGCCGCTTGGTTGACTTTTTAATGGCTTTAATGGGCCATTTAATTGTCGGCAGGTACACTGCCAACTCCAGCACGCGCCCGCTGACTGAAATATCACTCGTCATTTTACATTTGGTCAGGTTGGGTGTGTGCCTGTCCACTGAGCTAAAAAGTTTACCCTTGAAGGGTTTAAAACTGATATAAAGGGGAGGTATTGAATAGGCTAACTGTATTTAAAGTTGATAAGGCACCAGGACTAGATGAGATGCTGCCAAGGATACTGAGACAAGTGAAAGTGGAAATTGAAGTGACACTGGCCATCATTTTCCAGCCTTCCTTAGACTCAGGGATGGTGACAGAGGACTGGAAAATTGGAAATGTTAAATGCTTGCTCAGAAAAGGGTGTAGAGATAAATCCAGCACCTACAGGCTAGTCAGTTTAACTTCAGTGGTGGGGAAACTTCTAGGAATGATAACTTGGGACAAAATGACTAGTCACTTGGGAAAATGCAGGTCACTTAAGGAAAGCCAGCATCGATTTGTTAAGGGCAAATCGTGTTTAACTAACTTGCTGGAGTTTATGATGAGGTAACAAAGAAGGTTGATAAGGGTAATGCTGTTGATGTGGTGTACATGGACTTCCAAAAGATGTTTGATAAAATACCGCATGACAGACTTGTGAACAAAGTTAGAGCTCATGGAATAAAAAGCACAGAAGCAACATGAATACGAAATTGGCTGAGTGACAGAGAGTAGCGGTGTGGGTGTTTTATGGACTGGGAGAAGGTGTATAGTTGAGTTCCCCAGGGGTCGGTGTTGGGACGCCTGCTCTCCCTGATATATATTAATGACCTAGACCTTGGTGTGCAGGGCACAATTTTAAAATTTACTGACAATACAAAATTTGGAACTGTGAACTGTGAGGAGGATAGTGTCAAACTTCAATAGGACAAAGACAGATTGTTAGAATGGGTGGACAAGTGACAGATGAAATTTCATGCAGAGAAGTGATTCATTTTAGGGGGAAGAGTACAGAGAGACAATATAAAATAAAGGGTGCAGTTCTAAAGGAGATGCAGAAACAGAAGACATGGGTGTATATGTGCACAAATCATTGAAGGTGGCAGACAGGTTGAGAATGCGGTTAATAAAGTATACAGTGTCCAAGGCTTTATTAATAGGTGCATAGAGTACCAAAACAAGGAAGTTACGTTAAACTTGTATAGGACGCTGGTTTGGCCTCAATGGAGTATTGCGTCTAGTTCTGGATGCCACACTTCAGGAAGGATGTGAAGGCATTGGAGAGAGTGCAGAAAAGATTCATGAGAAGGGTGACTAACTTCAGTGATGGGAGAAGCTGGGACAGTTTTCCTTGGAAGACAGAAAGTTGAGAGGAGATTTGCTAAAGGTATTCAAAATCATGAGCGGTCTGGACAGAGTAGATAGGAAGAAACTGTTCCCATTGGTGGAAGGATTGAAAACATGAGGGCAGGGATTTAAGGTATTCAGTAAAAGAAGCAATTGTGACATGAGGAAAATGTTTTCCTGCAGTGAGTGGTTAAGATCTAATGTATTGTCTGAGAGTGTGGTGGAGATAGGTTCTTTCGGGAGGAGATTGGATTGTTATTTGAAAATGAAGAATGAGTAGTGACCAGGGGAAGCACTTTGCGAGTTGCTCTTTCAGAAAGCCCACACAGACATGATGAGCCAAATAACCTCCTCCTGCGCTGTAACCATCCTGTCATTCTGTGATTCTGTGAAGAAAAAAATTATAAGCTCATGAAGAAAATAGTTTGCGTGTTCTTAAATATAAACCCAGGAAACTGCTGCCTTTTATGTGGAACCTGTTAGAGTTTACAAATTGGCTTGCATTATAGGTTTTAATCTGCAGATTGATTTTTCCCATTGTCAGCTATCCTATTTCATTCCCTTTGAAAACTGGATGATTGTTCTATTGTTCAGCAATTTAAACATTGTCAGTGACTAATAGTCGGTATAAAATACTGCAAAGTTTACTATTGTTTGAGAAACATAAGCCAAGTTTAGAATGAAGAGCTATCTTTTATAGAGGATGAATTGTAGCTCCAACTTTAACTTGGGGCAGAAATCGGGTGGGCCGGGTTTGAGGTGAGTGTGGACCTCGCATTCCACAGCCTTTAGGCCCCTAATTTAGATAATCACACAGCCTAATATCTATCTCAGCATCTGCTGGGATGCCTAAAAAAAAGCCCTCTTGAATTTAGCAGTACAGCCAACATCTGTACAGATTGAGCACAAACCTTCCCATTGTTAAATTGGTAGTGTTTGCATTCATTTTACACCCAAATAACAGGTATAACACACAGCAGTTTCTATTTCTTTGTGTTATTATATTCCTCCCAGACTAATCTTTCTCACCTGGGCTTACAGCAATAGAGCAATGACAAAATTTCTATTCTTGTACATATGCATTAGAATTTTTTTACACTGACAGGAATTTGCCACCATCATGCTCTATTGAGGGAGAAAGATATCGAACCCTCTACAGGATTTTGCATGTTATTTTCCATAAGCACATTTCAAATTGTTCACAAGATGAGCAAACACACCAGCCAAGCTGGAAACAAATGATAGGTTCAAAAATATAGGAGCCCCTAAGGTGAAATGTATTAGCATCCAGTCCTGCCAACTGTCATTATTTTGTGGTTAGTATAGAAAGTTTCATGGGACTATGCTGGATAGCCAATAAGCGTAGGAATTAGAATGTGTGATTAACCCACGGTTGTTGATCACAGTGTAGGCAGCAGGTCAAATCATGCTGCCTGCTCATACAAACCCATGAATTAGGAACAAGAGCAGACCATTCAGCCCCTCAAGCCTGCTCCACCATTCAATAAGATTTGATTGATTTGATTGTGACTCAATACCATTTTTCTACCTACCCTCTGTATCCTTTGATCCCTTATTTGTCAAGAACCTACCTGTGTCTTAAAGATATTCAATGACCCTGTCTCCACCGCTCTCAGGGGAAGAGAGTTCCATAGACTCATGACCCTCTGAGAGAAAAAGAATTCTCCTCAGTTCTGTCTTAAATGGAAGATCCCTTATTTTTAAACTGTTCTAGTCAAAGATCCTCTCAGCATCCACTCTATGAAGTCCCCTCAGGCTGTTATGTATTTCAATAAGATCACCTTTCATTCAACTAAATTCCAATGGATACAGGCGCAACCTTTCCAAAGTTTCTTCAATGGATCCCAGGAATTCCAGGAATCAGTCGAGTGAACCATCTCTGAATTGCTTCTAATGCAATTATATCCTTTCTTAAATAAGGAAGCCAAAATTGTATACATTATTCTGGACGTGGTCTCACCAATGCCCTGTACAACTGTATCAAAACATCCCTACTTTTATATTCCATTCCCCTTGCAATAAACAGCAATAAACATTCCACTTGCCTTCCTAATCACTTGTTGTACCTGCATACTAACTTTTTGTGATTCATGTACCAGGACACCCAGATCCCTCTGTACCTCAGAGTTCTGCAATCGCTCTCCTGCTTTTAATTTGAATGAACTCTGATCCAGTTGCCACCAACCTTGACTGGATACAGCAGCAGGAGGGCCAATATCAGGACTTAAAGCTTGTCCACACTGTTTAAAGCAGAGGTGTATTGTGGCTGAAGCAGGTGCGGAGAATTGTGCCAAAGAGAATCTGATCACAGAGACATTGAAGAATGGGACAATGAGGGGATAGAGAGGTCCCTGTGATTTTTGGGCACTGACCTGGAGGTATTGGTGGAAGACGTGGAAAGGAGTGAAAGATATTCTGTATTCGCAGGGGGCCAGAGGCCTCCAATCACACTGTCAGTAGGCAGTGGGTGCAGATAACCATGACGGTCAAGCCCTATGGACCTGGATGTTGCCATAAGAAGTTCAATGAACATTCCTTTGGTGCAGCCCTCTTAAAACCCTGAGAACGTGGACCAAGAACATCTCAGCTTTCAGAGCAGAGATCTCAGCAGCCTGTATGTACCTCTGCCCAAGCGACACAGGTTATACTATCTAGAAGTGGTAGAAAAGGGAAGATTAAAGATGAGTAGGTGCCAAAGGAAATGTGTACAGTTGTCTTCATTAGACATTGTTATGTTGTTAAGCTTTGTCACATGAAGCATGTAAATATTAATCTTTTGCTTCACTTTCCTAACTTCCCCATTCTTGCATGCTGGCCAGTAACTGGGCTTTGAAGTTGTTTAATGACAAATGGAAGACATTAATTGACAGTAACCAATGAGGAAATGGTGGTTGTTTTCAGAACTGCTTTGTGTCAGTGACATTGGGGAGGGCAAAAAACGGGTGATTGCATGTGTGCAGCTGGTGATTCACTGTACTCACCACATTCCTCTTCTTGCTTCATTAGCACCTAGAATCCTCCAAAGAGGATCCACACTCTGCATCTTGGTCTCCTGCAGGTCCAAACCTTGCTGCTACTCCCTTCTCTGCTGCGCAGCTCCACCTCTGAGACCAGTAGGCTACTACGGCTGCATCTGACTACCTTGGTCCTCGTCTGAGGTCCAATCTAAGGCAGCATGTGCGGCATCCTTCCTGATCAGATAATCAAACCTTTGAAGCGTAGGAAGTAAATTCTCAGCAAATTACTGTGAACAAAGTCCTCCCCACTAACAGTGAGAAAGCAGCTGTGAACACTGAATGTGTTTCTCTGAGTCTGATTGACTCTCTCAATTGTTGTTGCATTCTTGCTTTTACTGTTGAGTTTCAGGAAGACCGAGAAACTCAAGGATCACATGTTAAACTGAAAATTCGTTTTCAATATTGCTGTAGTTGAGTGATTAACACATGGTAATACGTAATCTACCCCTCCCAATGTAAATACTAAATTTGAATCAAAATGAGTCTTTTTGCAAATTCATCAAAAAATCCAACAGTATCTGTAAAAGACATTGCTGCTGCAGTATCAGCAGAGTTTCCATGTGACCTTAGACAGGCAGAGGTGCCCAGAAGATTAGACCAGCTGTCCCACTGAAAGCCTCGGCTGAGACCGGAACCTGCGAAAAGTAAGTGTTGGACACTAGTCTGGAAGGCGAGGAAGCTGTTTCAAGGCCCTCACCATCCAAAGGAATGAAGGATTCATAATTTCAGAAACCTCCTCCAATTTGATTTTCTTTGACACATTAAAGGAGCAAATGCGGAGTGATGGGAATTTACCATCAGGCAGTCTGGGTGTGTCAGTAAGTGAGTGTCAATCATGCAGCTAAGTTGTGTTGCGATGATTTTATGTATAAGGACCTTTGAGGGTGTAAGTGTGTAGAAGTTCTTAATGGTATGTTGCAGCTATAATGGAAACTATGGCTGGAAATTCCTTAGGGTTCTACCTGTTCCACTGCTGTAACTTTAATTGAGCCCACAGTACCTGGACTGTAAGGCAGAGTATAAATCAAAAAATAATGGAAGAGTATGAAAGGTACTGTAATAATCATGGATAAATCTAATCTTCATATCGGTCAGACGAATCACATTGACAAAGGTTGCCTTGAGCACAAGTTCATAGAGTGTATTTGGGACAGTTTTTTATAACAATATGTTCCCAGGGTAAAGGCTATTTTAGATATGGTAATGTATAATGATAGAGGATTAAATAATGATTTCATTGTAAAAGATCCTCTGGGGATGTTCTAAATTCAGAACATTTTAGAACTTTACCTTATGTTTGAGGCTGAGAAACTTGGGTCTGAAGTTAGCATCTTAAAATAAAGACAATTTCAAAGGTTTAAAGACAGAATTGACTAAAGTAGACTGGGAAAATAGATTAAAAGGTAATATAGTAGATAAGCGATGGCAGGCACTTAAGGAGATATTTCATAACAATCAACAAAGATATATTCCGTTGATAAAGACTCTATGAGAAGGATGAACCATCTGTAGGTAATTAAGCAAAGTTTAAGATGATATCAAATTGAAAGAAAAGGCATAAAATCCTATGAAGATTAGTGGTATACCAGAGGATTGAGAACATTTTTGAAACCAGCAAAAGATCAATTTTAAAAAATGAGAAAAATGAGATTGAGTAAACTAGCCAGAAATATAACAAACAGTAAGAACTTCAACAACTATTTAAAAAGGGAGAGAACAGTTAAAGGAAACATTGGTCCTTTGAAAAGATGTGACTGAGGAACCAATAATGGGAAACAAGGAAATGGCAGGCTTTCAACAAGTATTTTACACCTGTCTTCATGGTAGAAGAGACTAGAAGCATCCAAAGAATAGTGGAAAATCAGAGCGCAAAATAGTTGGAGAATCTTAAAGCAATAACTGCCACCAGAGTAAAAGTACGAGGAAAGCTAATGGCTAACAAGTCCTCTGGACCTGATGCTTGCATCTTAAGGTCAGTTGGAGTGGGGCAGAGGAATGTGGAATTTCGGCCATTATGCAGCGCACTTATCTCTGGCCGTCCAAGTGTTGGCCAGCACTCTCCGGAATGTGTTAAGGGGCCTTCAGATTTAACCAAGACAAGTTCTTAGTACACCCACGCTAACCCACGTGTGTCTCTCTCTTTCATCCTGCAGGAGGAGTATATCAGGATCATGGAGCCTGGTGAACTAGCCTTATGCCTTGTGCTGTACAGAGAGCGAAGACGAGGGAGAAGATAGTGATTGAGGCGCCTGGCTGCGCAGAGGGAGGAGAAGCACTCTCTGGAAGTAAAGGCAGCTGGGGCTTCCACACACACCACCAAAGAGCCACAGCTAGCCATCGCTGGTCAGTCCCAAGCGGGACCCTGGGTCTATAGACGCTACCTTTCCTTCCTGTAGTTGACCGAGAACCAGTGTCGCTGAAGACTGCGCACTAGGGAACTGGTCGGTCACATCTGCCAGCTGCTGCAGGATTTTGCACCATAGGGACATGGAGGGCATCCACTGCCAGTGGTCGTGAAAGTGACATTGGTGCTCAATTTCTACGCCAATGGCACCTTTCTGTGTTCCACAGGCGACCTCTGTGGGGTATAGAAAGCCTCCACCCACAAATGCATCCATGAGGTCACGGATGCCATTTTGATGAAGACACAGAACTTTATGCATTTCGCCCATGACCAGGAGAGCCAGGATGCAAGATCGATTGGATTTGCCCAAATCTCGGGTATCCCACAGGTGCAGGGTGCCATCGACTGCACTCACGTGATGCTCAGATCTCCATCACAACACATGATAAACTGTCAAATGCAAGGGATTCCATTCCCTGAATGTGCAACTGGTGTGCGACTGCCAGAAATGCATCCTGTATGTCTGCGCACAGTTTCCAGGGAGTGTGCACGATTCTTACATTCTCAGTCAGCCACAGATCCCTGACGTCTTCCAGGGTCCACAGAGGCTGCAGGGTTGGCTCCTCGGGGACAAGGGCCACCCACAGAGACCGTGGCTGATGACACCCGTGTGCAGCCTCAGACTGCAGCAGAGCGAAGGTGTAATGTGGCTCATGCTGCAACTCGCAACTTGGTGGAGCAAACCATCGGGATGCTGAAAATGAGGTTCTAGTGCCTGGACCGGTGGAGCCCTGCAATACAGTCCACAGAGGGTATCATGCATCAATATCACCTGCTGCACCCTTTACAACCTGGCGCTATAACAGGGAGCGAAATTGGCTGAGGGGGAGATGGAGGAGCTGGAGGGCTCCTCCGATGAGGAGGATGCCCATAGGGATGAGGGTGAGTAGGTCCTCAAAGGTGACAACAATGGCTATGAGGCCTTGCAGTAGCCAGACAAGACGGACACACTCAGGTGGCCCTCATAGTTGCTAGATTTGTCAAGGATGATGATGACATGTGGTGAGGACACTCTATAAATCGTCACACAGCCTCTGAGAATGTCTGACTCCTGTCTGGCCGAGGGCAGCTCACTTTCGCTCTGTGATCAGGGTCATATCTTAGAAACGCAGCCATGAAACTTTAAAAGCATCTAATCCTTTGTCTGCCTTCAGCACCTGACCCCTTCAGGAGCACAGAGTTACTGGTCACAGATGTTGAAGAGATGGGGTCCAGCCCCACCTTAAAGGTGCTGAGAGCACACAGAGAGAATGAGGGAACTCTGTGACCCCTGCCCATGACATTCTGGCAGCAATGACAAGCACCATCGAGGTGCAGGCATCAGTAATGTGTCCAGGGAGTGTGAGGCTGGACCATCACTTTGGTCTGAAGGCTGCACAAAGCACAGGGAAGAGACCCTGGACTGAGACACCTGCCTTTATCTTGTGCAGAAAGGTTTCACATCTGAGTAACAGGAACACTGCTCATCAGAACAAGGAGCCATATACAGGGAGACATTCTTGGGAGTTTAGTGACAATAGTGAAAGTTATGTACACCTGTGTCTAAGCTGTGCACCAACATCTACTTAACCTTCCTAGTCCTGCCGCTACATCTTGATGCTCAGACATCCACAGTGGAGGTGGAGGCAGCCTGCTGACTGCTACATTCTGTCTGTGATGACCTTGGTGGGCATCCTCTGGAGGGCTGAGATGTGGAGGGCCCTGGCTTGCTTTCGGGGTCCTGCTGTGTGCCAGTGGGGCCCTCCTCGGACTGTGGAACTGGAGCTGCTGAGGTCGCAGGAAGAGGGGATTCGGATGGGCCGGTCCCTCCCAGAGTCACCAGGGTGGATGGCCCTGGGGTGTGCACCTGTTGATCCTCCTCCCTATGGGTGCCCGAGGGCCCCTGGCTGACTCTGTGCGTGAGGAGAAGGGGAAGCTGCCCGGTGCCCTCTCATGTACACATGGTTGGAGGCCAACTATGGCATCAGCAATGGAGTTCAGCCCATGCAGCAATGCAGGAGTGACATCCTGGACTAAGGTCTCCATGGCAGCCGCCATCCTGCCAGTGTTGACCTCAGTGTGTTGGCAATGCCGTCGCTATCACTTCAGCCTGAAGACGGACAGACTCCTCCATCGTGCCTTGCAATCTGAGGAGTGCAGCGGACATCCCTTCCTGATGTTCCCGAGATTGTCTTTACAGCTCCAGCAACTGTGACATGACCGAGTCCAGAGGCTCAACATCTGACTCGGACTCGGCAGATTTCTGGCCTCCAGCAGCCCTCCGAGTGCCAGAGACTTGGGAAGTCCCTGCCTCCACCTGCTGTGGATCAGACAGTGCGATGTGCTCACCAGTTTGTGATCCTGAGGCTACTCTAAAGCTCGGTCCCACCGAGGTGTGTGTCTGTGCGCTGGTGGAGGGTGTGGGTGACGCTGTGATGGGACTTCAGGGAGGGTGCCTTCAGATTCCTCTTCAGAGGTTTCTTTGGGGCTTGAGTTGAGGACCTGGGTCAGGGACTCTGTCGGCTGTTTCCCAGATGTGCCTGTGAAAGCAAGGGGAGATAATTAGTGCATGGCAGGGGCCTGTGAAACAGGACACATCACTCACAGCATGGATGTCTGATGGATATTGCACTGCTGGATCCTCACTTGGTAGAGCAGCACCGACCTCATTGTCAGCACAGGACCGGTCCCGGTCATCGCCGGCCAGCTGGATGGCTCTGTTTTCCAAGTCCGTGAGGACCTTGATTTCAGGCATTCCTGTACCAGTCTGTGACCTCGCCCTCTTGTTGTGTGCCAGCTTGTCCTGCATGAAGACATGGAGAGAGTGGAAGCAGGATGTCTGTTAGGCCAATGATAAGTATGCCTGGCCTGTGTGGGTGGTGAGTGGTCCCATGGACAGGATGAGGACAATGACAGTGAGTGTGAGAGAGTGAATGGTGATGCCCTTTGTATTGACAGTGAGTGAGGGCCCTGTGGGTGTGTGATGGGTTTGTGAGTGTGTGAGTTGAGAGTGATGAGAAGAGTGACTTACCCTGGCGGAACGGAGGAGATTATTCATCCTCTTGCGGCACTAGGTGGCTGTCCTCTTTTGAAGGGTGTTACACTGACCACAGCGGCCAATACCTCCCAAGCCAGATTAATAAGGTTGCTCCCCATCCTGCGGCCAGAGGGTGGGTAGAGGACATCATGACGAGCCTCCACTGCGTCCAAAAGGTGCTCGAGGGATGCATCATTGAACCTGTTGCCATTAGGGGCCAAGTCTTCTGTGCAGCAGTCGTGGTCTGGAAGTACTGAGAGGTGTGCGCACAGCTACATTTTAAATATGGTGCCTGGCATGATGAAGTGGCGAGGTGATGGCGTGGTGGGGGATAAGAGCCTCCTGACTGTCATGGGAACACCGTGTTTCCCAGGAATGCATAATTAATGCGGCTGGTTCGGGATGATGTGGTGTGAAAAGCCACCATTGCGGCCGGGGGGGTAAAACATCATTTCACCCGTCCACTACTGCGCTCAGTGCAAATGTGGGACGATTCTGCACAGAGTGTATTTTTCAGATTTGCTGATGATCAAAAAACAGGTCGGAAAACACATTGTGAGGAGGACACAATGGGTTGGATATTTCTGGAGTTGAGCCAACTGGAAACAATTCAGAGAAGGTTTACCAGACTAATACTTGGAATGGGCGGGTTGTCTTATGGGAAAAGTTGGACAGGCTAGGCTTGTATCCACTGGAGTTTCGAAGAGTAAGAGGTGACTTGATTGAAACATAAAAGATCCTGAGGGGTCTTGACAGGGTGGATGTGGGGAGGATGTTTCCTCTTGTGGGAGAATCTAGAACTAGGGTCACTGTTTAAAAGTAAGGGGTCACCCATTTAAAACAGAGATTAGGAGAAATTTTTTCACTGAGGGTCGTAAATCTTTGGAAATCTCTTCCTGGAAGGGTGGTGGAAGCAGAGTCTTTGAATATTTTTAAGGCAGAAGTAGATAAATTCTTGGTAAGGTTATTGGGGGTAAGTGGGGGTTATTGGGGGTAAGGTTATTGGGGGTAAGTGGGGGTTATTGGGGGTAAGGTTATTGGGGGTAAGTGGGGGTTATTGGGGTTAAGGTTATTGGGGGTAAGTGGGGGTTATTGGGGGTAAGGTTATTGGGGGTAAGTGGGGGTTATTGGGGGTAAGGTTATTGGGGGTAAGTGGGGGTTATTGGGGGTAAGGTTATTGGGGGTAAGTGGGGGTTATTGGGGTTAAGGTTATTGGGGTAAGTGGGGGTTATTGGGGGTAAGGTTATTGGGGGTAAGTGGGGGTTATTGGGGGTAAGGTTATTGGGGGTAAGTGGGGGTTATTGGGGGTAAGGTTACTGGGGGTAAGTGGGATGCAAATTTGCAGTTACCATCAGATCAGCCATGATCTTATTAAATGGTGGAGCAGACTCGAGGGGCTGATTGGCCTACTCCTGCTCCTTGCTCGTATGTTCTTCAAAAATAGTGGGTGGGACCCAAATGCAGAAATCTCACCTCCATTTGTGACAGATCCCATTTTTGCCAGAAGGGGAAGGTGGCAGGACATGAATAATACAATAAGGAAACCCAAACTCAGCAGGATCATTTGAAATTAGTACTGCATTCAAGCAGACCCCATTTTCACTGTTCCAAAGGTCGTAACCCACAGTGTGGGAGTCATTAATTTATGGAGGGAGCATAAACAGGTTGCAACTGTCAGTTAGGGTTAAAAAAAAAACACTGATTGCTGGAGTGCATTGACTGACAGGCTATCTGGTGTAGCTGAAAAAAAAAATCACCATCTGTTCCTACAGTTTCAATATACGTCATTGTGGACATTTTCAAAGAAATGGTAAAAACAAAAAAACTGCGGATGCTGGAAATCCAAAACAAAAACAGAAACAGAAATACCTGGAAAAACTCAAAAGTTCTAAAACCATTTATCTAAGCAAGGGAGCTGAGTTCATATTTTGATCGATAGTTTTTTAAATTCATTTTTGGGATGTGAGCATCACTGGCTGGGCCAGCATTTATTGCCCATCCCTAATTGCCCTTGAGAAGGTGGTGGTGAGCTGCCTTCTTGAACCGCTGCAGTCCCTGTGGTGTAGGTACACCCACAGTGCTGTTAGGATGGGAGTTTCAGGATTTTGACCCAGCGATGTTCAATGAACAGCGATATATTGCCAAGTCAGGATGGTGAGTGGCTTGGAGGGGAACTTCCAGGTGGTGGTGTTCCCATGTATCTGCTGCCCTTGGCCTTCTAGGTGGTAGTGGGCATGGGTTTGGAAACTGCTGCTTAAGGAGCCTTGGTGAATTCCTGCAGTGAATCTTGTAGATGGTACACTCTGCTGCCACTGTACGTCAGTGGTGGAGGGAGTGAATGTTTGTGGATGGGGTGCCACTGCTTTGTTCTGGATGGTGACAAGCTACTTGAGTGTTGTAGGAGCTGCACTCATTCAGGCAAGTGGAAAGTAGTCCATCACACTCCTGAGTTGTGCCTTGTAGATGTTGGACAGGCTTTGGGGAGTCAGGAGGTGAGTTATTTGCCACAGGATTCCAAGCCTCTGACCTGCTCTTGTAGCCACAGTATTTACATGCCTAGTCCAGTTCAGATTCTGTTCAATGGTAACCCCCAGGATGTTGATAGTGGGAGTTTTAGCAATGTTAGTGCCATTGAATGTCCAGGGGTGATCATTAGATTCTCTCTTGTTGGAGATGGTCACTGTGTGGCACTTATGTGGCGTGAATGTTACTTGCCACTTGTCAGCCCAAGCCTGGATATTGTCCAGGTCTTGCTGCATTTGGACACAGACTGCTTCAGTATCTGAGGAGTCGTGAATGGTGCTGAACATTGTGCTATCATCAGTAAACATCTCCTTTTCTAAACTCATGATGGAAGGAAGATCATTGATGAAGCAGCTGAAGATGGTTGGGCCGAGGACACTACCCTGAGGAACTCCTGCAGTGATGTCCTGGAGCTGAGGTGATTGACCTGCAACAAACACAACCATCTTCCTTTGTGCTAGGTATGACTCCAGCCAGTGGAGAGTTTTCCCCCTGATTCCCATTGACTCCAGTTTTGTTAGGGCTCCTTGATGCCACACTCGGTCAAATGTGGCCTTGATGTCAAGGGCAGTCACTCTCACCTCACCTCAGGAGTTCAGCTCTTTTGTCCATGTTTGAACCAAGGCTGTAATGAGGTCAGGAGCTGACTGACCCTGGTGGAACCCAAACTGAGTGTCAGTGAGCAGGTTATTGTTAAGCAAGTGCCGCTTGATAGCACTGTTGATGACCCCTTCCATCACTTTACTGATGATGGAAAATTGATTGAGCGGTAATTGGCTGGGTTGGATTCATCCTGCTTTTTGTGTACAGGACATACCTGGGTAATTTTCCACATAGCCGGGTAGATGCCAGTGTTGTAGCTGTACTGGAACAGCTTGGCTAAGACACCACAAGTTCTGGAGCATAAGTCTTCAGTACTATTGCCAGAATATTTTTGGGACCCATAGCCTTTACAGTGTCCAGTGACTTCTGCCGTTTCTTGATATCATGTGGAGTGAATCTAAATGGCTGAAGACTGGCATCTGTGATACTGGGGACCTCCGGAGGAGGCCTAGATGGATCATCCACTCGGCACCTCTGGCTGAAGAATGTAGCAAATGCTTTAGAACCATAGAACTGTAGAAAGGTTACAGCACAGAAGGAGGCCAATCAGCCCAGTTTGTCCATGCCAGCCCGAGGACACCCAGGTGCCCTTTCTAATCCCACCTTCCTGCACCCGGCCCATAGCCTTATCTTTTGCACTGATGTGCTGGGCTGCTCCATCATTGAGGATGGGGATATTTGTGGAGCCTCCTCCTCCAGTGAGTTGTTTAATTGTCCACCCCATTCACAACGGGATGTGGCAGGACTGCAGAGCTTAAATCTGATCTGTTGGTTGTGGGATCGTTTAGCCCTGTCTGTCTCTTGCTGCTTATGCTGTTTGGCACGCAAGTAGTCCTGTGTTATAGCTTCACCAGTTTGACCTCATTTTTAGGTATGCCTGGTGCTGCTCCTGTCATTCCCTCCTGTACTCTTCATTGAACCAGGGTTGATCCCCTGTCTTGATGGTAATGGTGGAGTGGGGGATATGCTGGGCCATGAGGTTACACATTGTGCTCGAGTACAATTCTGCTGCTGCTGATGGTCCACAGCACCTCATGGATGCCCAGCCTTGAGTTGCTAGATCTGTTCGGTGGTAGTGCCACACAACATGATGGAGAGTATCCTCAATGTGAAGACGAGACTTCCTCTCCAAAGGACTGTACTATGGTCACTCCTACTGATGTTGTCATGGACAGATGCATTTAAGAGTCAACCACATTACTGTGGATCTGGAGTCACATGTAGGCCAGACCATGCGAGGACAGCAGATCTCCTTCCCCAAAGGGACAATGGTTTCATTGGGCTTTTAATTGCACATTTTTATTGAATTCAAATTTCGAACCTGGGTCCCCAGAGCATTACTCGGGGTCTCTGGATTACCAGCCCAGTGACAATACCACTACGCCATCTCCCTCCCCGCTATTGAAGGATTTGCTGCCTTTGATGTGGTTCATGAATAGAAGATTGTTTGTTTTTATAACAAATTGATCACTTGAAAGGATTTAAAGGGTTTCAAGAAAGTTTTTTGATATCAAGTGTATATGAGTGAAAGCTCGCTAGATTGTTAGAAGTTTTTTTTCATCTCCACATGGCTCCTGAGGTCTTTCCATAATGGATACTGGCTGAGTGGTTATGGAAGTGGCACAAGGTGGCATGGAGGGTTCATGGGGGTATAAGTGGCCATGGAGGTGGCAAGGAGGCATGAGGGGGCATGGGGGTGGGTGGGGTTGGGTGGGTAAGGGCTGTAGGGCCTAATAGCTTTATATAAAACTGGGCCAATGTCTTAGAGAATCGCGTCCGGCCCACCAGCCTGCCTCTTCACTTGACTACCTGTCTTCAAACTGCCTCCAGAGGCAGGAGGGCCCAGCTTGATCAGGCTCCCGATCACACCCCCCCCATCCCCCCACCCATTTCCCCTGGAGCTAATATCATGCTTGTGGCTGTTGTTTCCATGGAGATGGGCCTGCCAAGATGGGAGATTTCCCAACTTGAGCTTTCTGCCTCCATAGCAAAAAATCCGGCCCAGAGAGTCTGCAGAGAGATATAGGGAAGTTAAATGAATTGACAAACATTTGGCAGATGGAGTATAATGTGGGAAAATATGAAGTTGTCTATTTTGGCAGGAAGAATAGAAAAGCAGAACATTATTTAAATGGAGGGAGATTGCAGAATATGCCAGTGCTGAGGAAGCTGGATGTCCTTGTACAAGATCACAAAAAGTCAGTCTGCAAGTACAGCAAATAATTAAGGCAAACAGAAAGTTGGCTTTCCACGGGGATGGAGTATAAAAGTCAGGAAGTCTTGCTACAACTGTACAAGGCATTGGTGAGACCTCACCTGGAGCACTGGATACAGGTTTGGTCGCCTTATTTAGGGAGGGATGCACTTGCATTGGTTTAGTTCAGTGAAGCTTCACAGTGCTGATTCCTGAAGTGTCGACGTGCACAGGCGGTGGGCAGCATTGTGTATATCATCGGTGCAGACAAGAGCAGGCATTGCTGAGACGTTGGCCCAGTCTCCCAAAGGGCATGACCAAGGGTTGTGGTGTTAATGGGATCCACATGACCAGGGCTGCTTGTAAAGAAGGAGGAGACACGGTGGTGCAGTTGAAAAAAAGGTGAAAAATGAAGGCTGGGTTCAGGAGCTGGCAACAGGCAAGACATGAGTGTGGTAACTGTTCCTTTATTTGGAGTAACTGACCAATGTTAACTGGCCAGAGAGGACTCAGGGTTGCCTCTGTGGGTCCTGAAAAGGATAATCCTGGTGAACCCATGCCATCATGACCAGTGCTGAGGGGGTTCTGCAGACGTGTGCCATTTTGGGAAGACCGAGCTGTACAATCCGGATTGGTTGGGTGCTCCTGTCAGCTGAGGATTGGAGAATAATCCTCCGAGAAGAGAAGCTGAAATTTCTATCTGAGGAGGTGAAGCACATTGAAGGACATTAGAGCTGGCATTTATGCCTTTTTTGCTAATTGGACTGCCCATACAGTAATTAGGAAAATGGTGACATAATGGTACTGTCACTGGAATAGTAATCCAGAGGCCTAGACTAATGGTCTAGGGACATGGGTTCAAATCCCACAATAGCAGTGGTGGAATTTGAATTCAACTAATTAATACAATGAGTTAGAAGCCAGTGTCTGTAATGGTGACTATGAAACTATCTCGATTGTTGTAAAAACCCATCTGGAGGGAAATTTGCCCTCCTTACCTGGTCTGGCCTACGTGTGACTGCAGACCCACAGCAATGTGGTTGACTCTTAACTGCCCTCTGAAAGGGCTTAACAAGCCCCTCATTTCAAAGGCAGTCAAGGATGGGCAATTAATGCTGGCCTTGGCAGTGATATGCATATCCCATGAAAGATCTTTAAAAGTCAGCCAGGTCCATCTTGGTTGTAATCTGCTATTTAAAGTGTAACTTATTGTTTAAATTGACTGCAATTTATCTCTGAAATCACATTTAATGTGTGTTGCTTTTGGTTTGATTGCCAAATTAAAAGCTATAGAAAGTGGAATCTTGTCCATGGGGTTGTTTGGTGGATTTGATCCTTTAAGTTTATTGGTCTTTATGGGGTGGGACGGGAGGGTGGGAGGGAGTGTCGTAATGAGGAGGCATTTCTTCTCTGAAGGTTGTTAATTTTTGGAATTTCTTCTCCAGCGAGCACTGGAGACCTGGGTTGTTGAAAACATTCAAGGTTGAGTTAGACAGACTTTTGATCCACGAAGGAGTCAGGGGTTATGGGGATAGACAGGAAAGTGGAGTTAAAGCCACAATTAGATCAGACATGATGGAGTGAAACAAAAACAGAATTACCTGGAAAAACTCAGCAGGTCTGGCAGCATCGGCGGAGAAGAAGAGAGTTGACGTTTCGAGTCCTCATGACCCTTCGACAGAACTTGAAGGGTCATGAGGACTCTAAACGTCAACTCTCTTCTTCTCCGCCGATGCTGCCAGACCTGCTGAGTTTTTCCAGGTAATTCTGTTTTTGTTTTGGATTTCCAGCATCCGCAGTTTTGTTTTGTCTTTATCTATGATGGGGTGAATGGTGGAGCATTTGGCCCACTCCGGCTCCTCCTTCTTACCCTCCTTAGGTTCTCCTGCCAAAGTTACCGTGGTGGAGTGGGAGATGCACAGAGGAAATTCCCAGCAGATCCCAGCAGGTTGAGCGATGGAAGAACAGTTAAAGTTGTGTGAGGGTGTGACACGGATTATGTGTAAATGTGGAAGGTCGACAGACTGTTAACAGTTTCTGTTACGCAGATTTGCTCCGCAAGTACCTGGTAGATGGTATTGTTGGATAATTTTACCTTTGCAACTTTCGTATGGTCGTTTTGGTATTTGCATTCAGGTTGCCTGCCTGAGAGAAACCCAGCGCTAACTCTAAAACAAAAACAGAATTACCTGGAAAAACTCAGCAGGTCTGGCAGCATCGTGGGGATCCCCAGCACTAACTCTGCCTGCCACCTCCTGGTGAGGCTGCGGTACTGCTGCCCTCAGGTGAAGGCACCCTGCAGTGTTAAACACAGGGACCATCCAGCAGCATTTTAGGCTTTTGTCTGTCTCTCTGTTAATATTTCTTATAATAAAATCAGCATTTTGTTTTAACATTAAATACCACAGACTTCCAATTCAATATGTTGCTGTAGAAGCTGAGGATGTCAATTAAGAAACGATGAGAAATGGTTGGGTGCAATTTTTAATAGTTCACCTCACAATGATGAAATGCTCCTTGGGAGGGCACATCGCAGGCCAGCTGTGACACTCTTTATAATTACATGTTATTGTGGCTTTGAGACAATAGGAAGAGCTCCCTCCCCCGCCCACAGGATCAGTTAGTTAAAGCGTGATCATATCATTGAGAAGCATTTCCAGCAGTCAGCATGGCGAATAATCTTTGTTTTCAGTCAGGGGATGGAATACCCATTTTGCGTTAAATAAACCAGGGAAAAGCACTGACTTAGGCACAACGGTGAATGCTCGCTGCCAGAGATTGAGGCATTGGACTGTGCATATGAACACCCACAGGACTGATATAAAAACAAAAAAAACTGCGGATGCTGGAAAGCCAAAACAAAAACAGAATTACCTGGAAAAACTCAGCAGGTCTGGCAGCATCGGCAGAGAAGGAAAGAGTTGACGTTTCGAGTCCTCATGACCCTTCGACAGGACTGAGAGTGTTAATCAGTTTGCTAGGTTTAGCTAAAACAACAACAACAACTTATATTTATGTAGTGCCTGTAACATAATTGAACATCCTGAGGTTCTTCAAAGGGTTTTAAAATGATAAAATAAAGTATGACACTCAGCTGCATGAGGAGATAGGAAGTCAGGTAATCAAAAGCTCGGTTAAAGAGGAAGGTTTTAAGGATTGAGGTAAAGAGGTAGGTTTTAAGGATTGAGGTAAAGAGGTAGGTTTTAAGGATTGAGGTAAAGAGGTAGGTTTTAAGGATTGAGGTAAAGAGGTAGGTTTTAAGGATTGAGGTAAAGAGGTAGGTTTTAAGGATTGAGGTAAAGAGGTAGGTTTTAAGGATTGAGGTAAAGAGGTAGGTTTTAAGGATTGCCTCAAAGGAAGAAAGGCAGCCAGAGAGGTGGAAAGGTTTAGGGAGGGAATTCCAGAGTTTGGAGCCAATACAAATGAAGGCACAGCCACCAATAGTGGAACAATTAAAATTTGGAACACTCAGGAGACTAGAAGGAGATGAGTGCAGATATGTTGGAGGGTTATGGGGCTGGAGGAGTTTACAGAGACAGGGAGGGGTCAGGTCAAGGAGGGATTTGAAAACAAGGATGGGAATTTTAAAATCAAGAGTGAAAGCCAAGGTAGGTCAGTGAGCATGGGTGATAGGGGAATGGGACATGCAGCGCAACAGCAAGGGTTCAGAATCTAGGGGAGAGGAAATTAGCTCATGTGCCTTCCAGCCCTAATGAGATGATTACTGAGAAAAAATGTGGGAATTAAAGACACATGTTTACATTCCTTAAGGCCATCTCTTTCAAACCAAGGTTGCAAACTGTATGATTTAGTCTCAGACTGTTGCCACGGAGAGGGATAGGGTCGGTAGCTAGGGAACAGAGTTTGGAGTGGGGACCAAAAACAATAGCTTCAGTCTTCCCAACATTTACTTGGAGCAAATTTCTCCGCATTCAGCACTGGATGTCAGATAAGAAGTCTGATAATCTAGCAACAGCAGAGGAGTTAAGGGAGGTAGGGATGAAGTAAAACTGGATGCCGCGAGCATACATGTGAAAACTAACACCGGGTTTTTGAATGATGGTGTCGAGGGTCAGCACATAGATCAGAAATAGAAGGGGGGCAAGGATGGATCCTTGGGAGACACCAGAGGTAATGGTACAGGAGCAGGGAGAGAAGACATTGCAAGTAATACTCTGGCTAATAAGTGTTCACCCAGAACAATGCCAGAGTACTATTTTTGTTACTCATGTGGAGAGAGGAGCAATAGAAAGAAAGACTTGGATGATGTAGTGCCCTGTGTGACCTCAACACATCCCAAAGTGCTTTACAACCAAAGAAGTAATTTTGAAGAAGTAATGTTGCAATATAGACAATATAGCAGTCAATTTGCGCAGAGTTCCCACAAATAATAATGAAATAACTTGTCAAATCAGCTGTTCTGACAAAAGGTCATCAACCCGAGATGTTAAGTCTTTTCTTCTTTCCAAACACACAACCTGGCCAGCTGAGTATTAGCTGCATTTTCTCTCCTTTTATTTATCTGTTTTAGGTGTTGAAGGATTAGCATTGACCAGGATATCTAGAGAACTCCCCACTCGTTTTCAAATCAGGCCATGGGATCTTTTGCATTCACTTAGGAGGGCTGATTGTTTTAATGTCTCAATTTGTCTAGCCAGACACTAAGCAGTGAAGGTGCATTATGAATGTACAAACCTATGAAATAGAAGCAGAAGTAGGCCATTTGGCTCATTGAGCCTGCTTTGCCATTCAATAAGATCATGGCTGATCTGTTTGTGTTTCGAGTTCCACATTCCCATCTACCCCCAATAACCTTTGATTCCCTTGTCTAACAAGAATCTATCTACCTCTGCTTTAAAAATATTCAATGACCCCCAACGTCACTACCTTCTGTGGCAGAGTTCCAAATTCACGCAAACCCCCGAGAGGTTCTCCTCATCTCTGTCTGAAAAGGGCGACCCCTAATTTTAAAATAGTGTCCCCTAGTTCTGGACACATCCACAACAGGAAACATCCTATCCATGTCCACCTTGTCAACACCATTCAGGATCTTGTATACTTCAGTCAGTTCACCCCTCACTCTTCTAAACTCCATTGGAAACAAGCCCAGTCTGTCCAACTTTTCTTCATAAGACAACTCGCTCATTCCAAGTATCGGTCTAGTAAACCATGGCTGATGATCTTGTGTTGCGATTTCCACATTCCCATCTAATCGCGATTACCTTTGGTTCCCTTGTCTAAGAAGAATTAATCTACCTCTGCCTTAAAAATATTCAATGACCCCACCTCCACCACCGCCTGAGGCAGAAAGTTCCAAAGTCACACAACCCCCTGAGAGACAAAATTTCTCCTCATCTTTGTCCTAAAAGGGTGAACACTAATTTTAAAACAGTGCCGCCAAGCCCAGTCTGTCCAACTTTTCCTCATAAGACAACTTGAACATTCCCGGCACCAATCTAATAAACCTCCTCTGAACTGTCACCAACACAGGAAACCAAAAGTGCACAGTATTCGAAATGTGGTCTCACCAATGCCCTGTATAACTGAAGAATAACATCCTTACTTTTATGTTCAATTCTTCTTGTAATAAATAACTCTATTAGCCTTCTTGCTTACTTGCTGTACCTACATACTAACTTGTTGTGACTCGTGCACTAGAACACCGAGATCGCTCAGAACCTGTTTAAGTGATATTCGGCTGTTTCATTCTTCCTGCCAAAGTGAACAACTTCACCTTTTCCCACATTAGACTCCATCTGACATATTTTTGCCCACTCACTCAACCTATCTATTTCTGTCTGCAAATTCCTTACGGGGAGAATTTTCTCTCCGTTGTGGGGAGGGGGTGCGGGGTGGGGGTTGCTGAGCGGGAGCAGGCGGGGGTGGGTGGGCAGCCGATCACCGCCCACGATTGGCCGGGCACTGCCATTTTACGTGGGCGGGTCAATTAAAGCCTGCCCAGCGTGACGCAGACCCAGAAGTGCTGAGTGGGTCCCTGTGTGGGTGGGGGAGGGGGGGGAGGAGGGAGAGTCGGGGCCTGCGTTCTTACGCGCATGTGCACGAAAGAGCGCAGAAATCTCCGAGGCACGGAGCTGCCTCAGGGAGATTAGTTTGATTATTATTCTTTGAAATAAAGAAAAAAAAAATTCAGACATGTGTCCCCTCAAGTGACAGTGTCACATGAGCTGGGACATGTCAAAGAATCTTAATTAAAAAATTCAATTGTTTTATAAGTCCTTTATGAAACTTCACCCCGCCCGTGGATGAGGTTTCATGATAAATGCCAAGGCCGCCTGGGCTCTTCACCTGCCCCCAACCTCCTGATTGGACGGGCAGCTCTGTTAATCCTTTTAATTAGTTTTTAAATGGCCTTAATAGGCGTTTGACAGTTCAGCACAGCCGACTCCGGTGCACACCTGCCGAACTGAAGATCGGAATGATGTGCGGTGACATCAATACGCATGCCCAAAGATTCAGGTCGTCCCCTTCACAGCATACTTTCCTACCTATCTTTGTGTTATCTGCACATTTAGTGACCATGCCTTCACTCCCCTCATCTAAGTCATTGATGTAAATTATAAAAAGTTGAGGCCCCAACACAGACCCCTGTGGGACTCCACTCGTCACATCCTGACAATCAGACAAAGACCCATTTATACATACTCTCTGTTTTCTGCCAGCCAGCCAATCTTCTATCCATGCTAATATGTTACCCCCTACACCATGTGCTTTTATATTCCTCAATAACCTTTGATGTGGCACCTCATCAAATCCCTTCTGGAAATCCAAGTACAGCATGTTTACAGGCTCCCCTTTATTTACAGGACATGTTGCTCCTTCAAATAACTCTAATAAATTGGTTAAATATGATTTCCTTTTCACAAAACCTTGCTGACTTGTCCCAATTATCTTGAGCTTTTCTAAGCACGCAGCTATAGCCTCTTTAATGATGAACTCTAACACCTTCCCCACCACAGACGTCAAGCTAACTGGCCTATGGTTTCCTGTTTTCTGCCTCCCTCCCTTCTTGAATAGTGGTTTTATATTTGCTACTTTCCAGCCTGATGCAACCTTTCCAGAATCGAGGGAATTTTGGAAAATTAACACCAATGCATCTACTACCTCATTAGCCACCTCTTTTAAGACCCTAGGATGAAGTCCATCTGGAACTGGCATTCTGGTTACAGCAGTCACTGGTGATGATTGCTGTTCCCAAATCCTGTCACAAACACTGCCTTCAGGAGATGGTGCTCTAGGAAACTGGGGAACCCTCCTAGCAACCACATTATGCAGCAGCACCTCTGCCATTAAATAGTGGCTTGGACTAACGTCCTGCTCCATCGCTTGTCCACAATCTCTGATCACCAGGTCTCCATCCATTTTCCCTGGGCCCTAGTTGTGGGACCTGGGCCTGCAATTGCAGTCGCAGCTATAATAATGGGGTAGGAAAGGTTCTTCCCATTTTTCTGCCTCATTTCCCTGTTTTTGCATTTGCTGGGCACCTGAGGGCAGGGGCATCCAAAGCAGATGCTGTGGCCTGACACACTGTCCTCTAGTCTGTGGGGTCCAGAGGCAGGTGAAAGACTTGAAACTCCCAGAACTTTAATGTTGGATTGAGACCACATTGCTACCAATCCACATTGTCAGGCAGAAGGCCCTAAGCTCCCTGGCCTGATGTGTTGCTGCAATTGGACCTCATTTACCTGCCCTTTTTGCTAGTGCAAGGCCGACACCAATGCCTTGGGAAGAGCCGTTCCTCATCGTCGGGTGTCTGTTGATTCGAGGATAACATCTACTCAGGGTCATGGGTTTCTGCTATGGCTCTTCATGTGACTGAACAGGCTGATTCCTGACCTGCAGATCTTTGAGCACATGGGGCTGGATATCCACAAGTTAGTGGGATCCAATCTGTAGGGTTGACTTCCCTTTCTTTCCTCACCGCTGCTCTGCCTCATAATTAAGGCATTGGGACTCGGTGCATGATGTAGCTTGATGGACAAGTTGTCGCCATTCTGAACAACTGGTACTAAGCTCCTCCCAGTCGCTCATGTCAATGCTTCCACGCTTCAAGAACTTCAGAGTGACTTTGAAGCATTTTCTTTGTCCTCCCCAGAATGCTAGTCACGTGAGAGTTGAGAAAACAGAACCTGGTTTCAGCCATCCGGGCAGTGTCCAGTTGATCAGTGTCGATTTTGCACGTGTTTAGTCTGAATGCTGTAGAGCTGGCTTCAAGAAGGGAACTAGTGTCTGCTCAACAATCTCCCCGATGAATCCGGAGGATGCTGCAGAGGCATTGCTAATAGAATCTCTCTAGTGTTCTTATGTGTCGCTGATACGTAATCCAGGTCACACTCAGTAAAAGGAGTTTGATGGTGACAACTGCACTGTTCACTTCTGTTGACTTGTGAATGCCTTTGTTGGAGTTTGTGGAAGGTTGAGCTGGTGCTGCTGATCCAGCGTAGGATCTCCTGGTCAGTGGTGGCCTTTTGAGACAGATGGTCGCCAAGGAATGGGAAGTGCTCAAAATAATCCAGAGTCCATCCTTCAACATATAAGTGGGGGTGGAATATTTGGCGGACCAAATTTGGGTTGATACATGAGTTTGTTTGGGCAACATTCAAGGGCAGGCTGAGTTTCTTGTGTGCAGAATTGAAGATATTGAGAGTGGCTTACACAACTGGTGCAGAGTGGGCATCTGCACTGCAGTCATCCACAAACTGTAGATCAGGTATGTCAATGATGGTCGGTTTAGTTTTGACACAGAGGTGATTGAGGTTAAAGAGTTTTCCACTTAGGCAGTATTTAATACTAACCTCTGTTAGGATCAGGTGAGGAGGGGTCAAATGGCTCCCCTCTTTTTCCTTTCCTCATTTGACCGCAATAGAGTGGGAGAGATAGAGTGGGAGAGATAGAGTGGGAGAGATAGAGTGGGAGAGATAGAGTGGGAGAGATAGAGTGGGAGAGATAGAGTGGGAGAGATAGAGTGGGAGAGATAGAGTGGGAGAGATAGAGTGGGAGAGATAGAGTGGGAGGAGAGAGCCCACTTGGTTCTTCTCTTGCCTGTGTCTCAGCTGGTCCTGCTACTGCTGAGAGAGTAGAGGTTTAAACACACACAGAGTGACTCTATCAGATGACCAACACTTAGTGATTCAAACATGGCAATAACTAGTGTATTCCCCCTAGTAACTTAATCAGTTCATGCCTGGCAACCCTGTGCTGAATATCCAGGTGATTGACTTGATGCTTTGCTAAATGGAGACAGATGTTGTGGCTCATTCATATTCTCCTGAGGTCATTGTGCTTGATAGGTCTTTGCAGACATGGTGTCTCCATCTCAGTGGTTTGCAATGTGGAGAGCACCGTGATGAAAACTGAGGTAGCTATCTGTGTAGCAAGCCCAAGTTACACTTTATCCTGTGTTTTAAAAGTCTCTGATTTTAAAAG
The DNA here is from genome assembly GCA_026770705.1 of Isurus oxyrinchus. NCBI lineage: Eukaryota > Metazoa > Chordata > Chondrichthyes > Lamniformes > Lamnidae > Isurus > Isurus oxyrinchus. Next base: position 3,996,258 of record JANJGN010000006.1, on the reverse strand, counting down.
TTTAGTTCAGTTTTCCAGACAGCGGATTAAAAATCATTATTTGGCATAATGCATGTTTTTGTGACACACCAGAGGACAGTTGAACCTTGATGAGGTGAATAGCTACTGTCAGATAGATTGTAAACAGTATGGGGGCTGTCACACAGTGTTGCTTGACCCCAGTCCAGATTTTGAAGGTGTCTGTTTCAGATCTCCTATTCAACACAATGGTGGTCATATCATCATGAAGCAATTGCAGGATTGTGATGAAGTTTTTTAGACATCCACAGAGGCTCATGATTTGCTTTTGTTGATGAATGCAATGAAGGCTTCCTGGTGTTGTTCTTGACACTTTTCTTGGTTTTGTCTGGCAACAAGAACCATGTCGAAGGTTCCTCTGGAAAGTGTAAACCACACTCTGCCTCTGGAAGGACTTTGTCAGCCACAGGAAGTAGGGGATTAAGGGGAATGTGCATCAGGATTGACTCTGCTTTGGACAAGAGGGAATACCTTGATAGTTTCTATAATATGATTTATCTTCCTTCTTAAAGATAATTACAATTGTCTCATTCCTGAAGTCAGGGGAGTTCTTTTTCCTCCTAGATCTATAGGATGAGTGAATGGAATCTTTTTGTGACCAAAAGTCCATCGGCTTTGAACTCCTCAGCTGGAATCCCAGCGGGACCACAGACATTGTTGTTTTTCCTCTATTTGCTTGCTGCAGCTCTCCCATCGATAGTGGTTCACCCATGGATTCTACAACAAGGTCTGTTTAACACACCTTAAACCAGCTTATATTTCACCCCTTTCTTGGACTCGAACTCAAGTTCTGTCGAAGGGTCATGAGGACTCGAAACGTCAACTCTTTTCTTCTCCGCCGATGCTGCCAGACCTGCTGAGTTTTTCCAGGTCATTCTGTTTTTGTTATGGTCTGGAGAGTATTAGCTGCCACTGTAGATTCACGATTGAGGAATTGTTGGAAATGTTCCTCCCAGTGTTGATGGATGGCATTGTCATCCTTAAGAAGAGAAACACAATCCTGTAAGCGAAGGAATTTTGTCCATTTGACCTTGGTCTATGGATGGCCCTGGTGGCTTCAAAAAAAGCTTTGCATGTCAGGATAGTCAGCATGTTGGTTCTCAGGCTCTCTTCCCACCATATGTGCTTTATCTTCCAGATTTGCTTTTGTGCATCAGCCTTGAGCTATTGGAATGTGCCTTGTGAGCTTGGGTTGTTCTGTCAGGCAATGAAGGCTGCTTGTTTATTTCTAGAAAAGTCACATATTTCAGGATGGTTTTCATCAGACCACTCCTGATGACAATGATGCTCGAGTCTAATGGGCTGGGCACAGGAATCGAGTCCAGCTGACTTTATTTGATCCCACGCTTCTGGAATTGAGTTGGGAGTGTGAGAAGATTTTCCAGACTGGTTGTGAGCTACACTTTGCAGCAGTTCCTAACTACCCTGTGACTGGAAAGCAGTAGGTGCAGTTTGGGTGAGGTGTTCCTGTCCAGCTGTGGGGTGGGGAGGGGAGCAGAAAATCTGCCTCGTTGCATTATCGCAGAAAGCTACTTATGCAAATACTGAAGAAAGCCTATTAAGGTCAGCTTAGTTTTAAGATTAATTGTGGGCTGACAAGTAGAAATCAATCTCTGAATAATTGTAAGACAGTTGAAAACTTGATTCAGTTCCATGCTTTATATGAGATTCTAGTTCAGAACTTCTGAAGTGAAATCAGTCAGCTTCAAAACTCCAACGGAGGGAAAAGAATACTTCAGGCTTCTTAATGTGATTACGTGTTTAAAGCATTTGCAGAAATTACCTCTAGAAGATACAACACACAGAGGAATCATTCTGTTGCAAGCTGAATGTATAACTCCGGGTGACCAAACTGGTCTGTTGAATGAGTGGATTCCATCTTTTGGCCGAAGACAGGTTCTTCCTTGATGCTTGCAACTTGGGACCACGAGGTCTCCTCAGTTTTGTTAACTCTTTGTTGAGGCAGCAAAAAATCCAACCTTATCAATCACTTAAGGGCCTTAATAAGCTTCTTGATTGTCGGTGGGCACACTGCTGCCTTCCACGCGTGCCCGCTGACACTGGCGAGAGTGCGCAGTGATGTCAGGGCGCTCACCCAACCTTGTCACACTCTATTTCACTCCCATTTGGGTTGGGCACCTGCTCGCCAACGAGACAAAAAATTCTGCCCTGGGAAAAGTTGGAAATGTAACAGCTTTTAAGAAGGTGAAATGGGAGAGGGTGGGAAAGAGAACAAGAGTGAAGGTCTGTGATAGGGCAGAAGATGGGAGACACCAATTAACTCCCAGCTCTATGGAATATTTCCATTTTTCGTTCTTATTTCAGATTTCCGGCATCCACAGTATTTTGCTTTCGGTACAGTAACAAGGAGTCCTATTAAATCCCTGGGCTTACTACAAATCATCTAGCTATAGGGAAGGTGGAGGTGGAGTCCCAGAGAAAGAGGACTTAACTATAGGAGTAGTCTGAACTGATCAATGTCTGAAAAGTATGAAGAGTAAAGACCCAAAAACGTAACATAATCTTCTGCACTTCTAGCCACATCAGTAGTGGTCATTTCTTCCGTCTCATCACAATCCTGGGTAAGTCCCCGGATGACACCTTGGCCATATGACCAATCCTTTACAAACCTCTTGTAAGGAGAATCACATCAGTAAGCCTCCAGCAACATACTCTGATAATTTGACCCCTCTGTTGGAACCGCTGGGGCTGCTGATTACTTTAGTTCAGCTCGATATAAAACAGCTGCAACATAGGGCAAACCTCTTCCGAAGTGAATCATACAGTGCTCTCAATCTATCGTAACACCTTAACGTTCAAGTGGGAGCTGCAGTTTTATAACCTTCACTGACCACTCAAATTAATCTATACACTCAGCAGAACAAAAAACAGAATTACCTGGAAAAACTCAGCAGGTCTGGCAGCATCGGCGGAGAAGAAAAGAGTTGACGTTTCGAGTCCTCATGACCCTTCGACAGAACTGCTGAGTTTTTCCAGGTAATTCTGTTTTTTGTTTTGGATTTCCAGCATCCGCAGTTTTCTTTGTTTTTATACACTCAGCAGGTCTGGCAGCATCTACGGAGAGAGAAAAACTGAGCTAGTGTTTCAGGTTGTGACCTTTCTTCAGAACGGAGGGGAGGGATTTTCCCCTCTGTCGGGCGGGTACGATGGGCAGGCAGCCTTTGTATTTTTAACAAAACCTCATCCACAGGCTGGATGAGGTTTCCAACAGTGACTAAAACAAACACAAGAGTTTTCCAGCATCCTCTTCTACATGTCCCTCTTCATGTGACTGAGTCACATGCAGGGACATGTTTATCTCACATGAAAGATCTTTTATTTTTCAGGTTAAAAATCTTCCGCTCCCTGAGGCAGCTCAGTGCCTTCAGGGAGCAGTCAGAGTGCGCTCCCCCACAGGCATGTGCACACTTCAGCCCTCGCTCCCCTTGCCACCCCCCCCCCCCCCCCCACCCCCACCCACCCTCGGCAACGCTGAGATTAGCAGCGCCTGTTTCACACTGGCTGGCTGCTCATTGGCCAACCAGCGTGAAGTTGTGGTCAGGGCCTGATCGCGGGTGGCAGACCGAAGCAGGACCACTCCAGAGCCTGCCCATCGTACCCGCCCGACAGAGGGGAAAATCCTTCCCCTCCGTTCTGAAGAAAGGTCACAACCTGAAACACTAACTCGGTTTTTCTCTCTCCGTAGATGCTGCCAGACCTGCTGAGTATTTCCTGCATTTTGTATTTTTGTTCCTTGTTACTGTATTTCGGCCACTGCTTATATCACATGGACCTTGAAATGGGGCAGGAGAAGCACTGCACTCAGGTAATAAACTGACAAACAGGCTTATTGATAGGAAAAGGATAAGTGAACAAACGTAATGACACATTGTAGGTTTATAAGATTTTCACACTTAACCATCCCTACTCAGAAGATAGAAAAACAATAATCATGGAATTCTGCTCGAAATTGAAATATAGACTGGACCGGTCACAAAATCCCTGAATGTTAACCTTGGCATGTCAACGTGCTCCTGAATATCCATGGCTCAGTACTGGCCTATCTAACCCTCTGTGATGGCTTCAGTCAGAAGACAGGCTGAGAATATTTTTCAGAAAATGTTTGAATTGACTGAAATGTTATGGACTTCTTAAATCAAAAAGAGCTGCAAGCCAAATGTACAGACAAATATATCATGGGGTACAATAGTAAGTGGTTCAAAGACTGACCAGTAATCCAGAGGCCTGGACTCATTCCCTGGAGACATGGGCATGAATTTTTTGTTCGTGGGTGTGCCCGATCAGCGGGCCTGGCAGCGGATGAGAAATGGGCCTCTGGCCGTGATCAGGCCCTGACCGCGATTTCACGCTGGCTGGCCAATTATTGGCCAATCAGTGGCCAAATAATGGCCAATTAGCAGCCAATTATTGGCCAATTAGCAGCCAATTAGCGGCCAGCCAGCGTGAAACACTTGCTGAAAATGCTGAGCGCTGATTGGCGGAGGTGGTAGGAGGGTGGGCGCTGACCTAACTGAGTGCTTCTAGTGAGCTCCCTGACGACAGGAAGCTGCCCCCAGGGAGCTGCGGACCTCCACAGCGTAAAGGAAACAATAAAAATGCTGCAAGATATCCTCATGCAGCACAGTCAAGCACCTGAAAGCATAGCTCATAAAAACACAGTCCCCAGATATCTCTCTTTATTTTAATTTCCCCGCTCTAGATCAAGGTTTGAGCAAAAATGTGAATGCTGCCGGCCAGGGAGAATGGCCCACCCGCCAATCGAAAATGTGGATGGGCCCCGAGTCAAATCGCTGTTAGTCGCATCATTAATGAATTTAATTGTCTCCCACCGAGCGTGAGTACGCAATGATGTCAGGACGCTCGCCCGATGTCATCTTGCGCTATTTCACGTCCGTTCAGCCCATGGGCTGTAAAATTCTGGCCAATCCCTCACCAAGGCACTGGGAATAGTGGTCGCTACTCGGACACAAGCAGACCCTGCTGCAGCAGCCGTCAACACCTGGAGTGCAGGTAAGTATGTTCAGGGATTGCCAGGACCAACCAGGCACACCCTGGCCAGACAAGGTGGTGATCGCAAGGGCACGTGGAACTGGTCCAGTGGGGGCGGCACTTGCTGCTGTAGTGGGGGTGGGGGGTCATGGATCACAGGGTGCCCATTCAGGAGGGAACCCCCACCACACAAGCCCACAGGGAGGCCACCAGATTTTACTGCCTATTCGCCGTTGGTAAAGTTGCCCTTAACTGGCCACTGATGGGCCTCAATTGAGCATTCCACTAGCCACCTACCCTGCCTTTGGTAAGTCAGCAGTGGCAGGAAGATAACCGGCACGGCACCTCTCGCCATCCCACCCAATTTTACACTTCCTCTGCCTCCCAGCCCTGTCTCGGGGAGGAAGCTGGGGTGTAAAACTCCAGCCAGTATGTGCCAATTTCATTCTTCTGTGCCTCATTACTCCCACTGATCTTAAAATGACTCAGAGTTTTGACAGTGCAGGTTCAGAGAGATTATTTCCACTGGTGGGTAAATTCAGAACAAGGTGCAACAAATAGATCCAGGCCATTCAGGAGGAAATCGGGAAGTACTTTTCCACACAACTCTTTGGCAGCCATCCACCTTGTGGGACGATGGTTTGCTCCTCGGTGGTCAGCTCTGCACTAAGCCTTGGCTGGAGTGACGCAAAGGGTCTTGAAAACCTGATATTCTCTCCTCCAAAAGGCTTAGTCAATCGAAATTTTCCACACAGGTTATTAGGCTTTTGTTATGTAAGGGTATAAAGGGATATGGATCAAAGGCAGGTAAATGGATTTAAGATGCAGGTCAGCTATAATCTAATTGAATGTCAGAACAGGATTGAGGGGCTGAATATCCTATTCCTGTTCCTATATTCCTATGGAACATAAACTGGAAAATATAGCAAAATAATGATAAATAAAGATTTAGATATACCCGAGAATGACAATAAGTATATAGCCCCTACCTGCTTTGCTCTTTCTGCTCTGTCTTACATCTCACTGCTTTTAAATTGTTCTTGCTATTACTTTCGAATAGACCGGACACAGAAATGACAGACGTTATGGGAAGATGAGTTTTTCCAGGTAATTCTGTTTTTGTTTTGGATTTCCAGCATTATGGGAAGATGATGTCTGTGGGAAAAGAACAGCGCTTCAATTCATTCTGGCACAAAATCTTCCTGGTGTCTTAAGATGGTATATTTTACACTCCTGGCAGGAGCTTCGCCTGTCAGTCACGCTGCTAGCAATGTTTTTGACATTTTCTCCATTTCCCACATGTGCCGGCACACGGCCTTTCTCGATGATATTTCCAATTTAGGGCAAATTAGGGGCAATTTCGTACTATAGGAATGTGTCCATTAGGAACTGGTGTAAAACTGTGGAAACACATTTTGCAGTTAGCAGACAAAGGAGATTTGCATCCCATCAGTCTGAAGTGAATGCAGGCTGTGCTCTGGACCAGTCAACTCCTCCCAGAAGTAGGCTTCTTCATAATAGACAAGAGCTTTAGTGACTTTTAAATAAAGATGGGGTTCAAAACAGATATAATGTCATTTATGATACTCTTCCCTCTCTCTCCCTCTCCGCAAATCCTGTTGACAGTCTTTAGATTCTCCAGAATGTAAAATCAAATGATTAATGCTATAAGAAATCCATGATTTTGTTTTTGTGATTTTTAGGCCATGCATTGAATCTTCAGTGAATGCTGGATTTATAATTTACAGATTGATAAAAGCAGGTAAAATAAATTCTTTTTCAGTTAATCTCTTAAAACATTGTTCAGTGTTCCGAATGTGCTTTGGTAGATTCATTTTAAAAGTCAGGATTTGGAGGGGGGGGGGGTGGGTCGGTTCCAGAAGTCAGAGGACCACCGACTCCCTCCTCTGCCTTTGAAAGGTGTCAAATAATACGTATGATGGCCAATTAATGGCGCCTGGTGGGGAGCTTTGGGAGATGGTGTGCAGCGTGCCCAGTCGGATAATGAAGACACTGGGACAGTGGCAGCAGCACCAGGAAACTTTGTGTGGGTGCATCAAAACTTTATGTTGGAGATTTTGAATTTATTTTAACCATTGCAGTAGGTAAATGATGATTTATAAATGTGTGTGATGGTCCTTCTAGCTGGGAAGCAATCGGGACATTTGTCAGGGAACAAATAGCATTGTAATGCAGCTGACCCGTAACCCTGGGGAATATCAAGTATTTAGGGAGTTATCAAACATCAGGCTGCTAACTGTCTGTGTCTCTCCACAGATGGCCAAACATTTGACAATGACATCCTGCATGCCCTCCTCCAGGCTATAAATGATAGGCAGGAGGTCCTCATGTCTGCCCGCTGATGGGATGAGGAGACCACCCAGCCTGACCAAAGCAGCCTGGGCGGAGATCGCAGAGGAGGTGACCAGCCTTAGGCTCATCCAGAGAATCTGCTGCAAATACCTCAATGACCTTCTGAGAACTGCAAGGGTGAGTTTATCATCGCTCAGGGGATGGACATCTATGGAAGATTGTGTTCTTGGTCCGTTATGGGACTGCCTTGTTTGTTAACCAAGTGTGTAAGGCGGCCTGACACACACATGCCACTTTGCACGGCTACGTGGGTTACAAAGGGAGGGGGTGTGTGGAATGCAACACATAGTTGGCAGACAACGTTGAGAAAAATGTGCTGCCGATAGGGTACATCTTGGCCATACATTGGAAGGTATGATTGTAGCACAGCATCATCATCATTACAATATCCCTCTTTAATTGCAGGAGAAGAAGGCCCATAATGCCAGGGAGAGAAGCAGGACCAGAGGTGGTTTTCCAAATCTGGCCATATTGACTCCCATTGATGCTGCAGTTGGCAGCCAATGATTGGCCCGGCCAATCAGTTGAGATGAGATAGGAGGAAGGCCCCGGGGTGGTACTTCTGTTCAACATCCAACGGATGAGTTAAGAGGGCTGGGGGGTGGGGGGGCAGTGTTGGGAAGGGGTGGTGGGGGGGGGGGGGGTGCAGTGAGCAGGGTGCATGATGCTGGGCAAACTGTCAGGAATGAAGGATTGATGGTTTTTGACTTTGAGGCTTTTCCTGTACTGGGGGGAAGGTGTGAATCTATGTTGAATGGTGTAAGGTTCAAATACTGAGTCATCTCTCCCAATGGTTCAAGTGTTTGCAATTAGGAAGTGTGTCTCAGTGCACTCACCTTGAAGGTTGAAAATACCCCTAACGCTCTTTTCTTCTGTTTCCTACCTAGGTACAACATTGGCAGCTGCTGGCACTAGCCCTGAAAGACTAACATTAACCTCTAGGGAGGAAGATGATGCCTCAGAGGGCACAGTGTTGTATTCTTACTCTGTACCTGGCACCAGCGCAGATACCATGCACCTCTGGGTATTTGAGCTCCAGCTATCTGCTCCCTGTGGCTCAGCCTCCTCTTCCTCTGACTCATCAGGAGGAATGGGCAGGTCCTCCCTTGACTTCTCTTCTGAAAGTGTTTCCCCTCTCTAGAGGGCCAATTTGTTCAGCGCACAGCATGACAACTACCGTGCAGACAACTACAGCAGACAACTACAACAGCAGACAAGCAAACAGCAGACAGCAGACAACTACCGTGAGGAAGACTCCGACTGGTGCATATTGGAGAGATCTATCCAGGCATCTTAATTTCATCTCACTGATGGGCCTGGTCGTTGTGTGGCTTTCGTTATAATGGTGCTCAGGTTCTGTCCTAGCACTTCAGACTGGAGTCATCAGCCACCTCTCCAGGTAGTAACCTTTGTCTCCAAGCAGCCAACTATCCAATGCATCCGGGCCTGTAAATATGCCTGACACTTGTGAGTCTGAAGACATCTGAGTTGTGGCTGCTTCCTAGGTACCTTGCCCACGCTTGCATGATTCGGTGATGATGGCCCCACACAATCTGCACGTAGGATGGTACCTCTTGCAGTTTGTAAAAGCCCCTGGCTGCCCTGCTGGTGCTTTAATGATTACACGGGTACAATCAATGATCCGTTGCACTCTTAGCGAACTAGCCATGGCTGCAAAGTCTTTGGTTGTGAAGGAGATATATTGATGGGCACACCTAAATACATCATGAGTACCTTTGTGCAATGATGTGCTGTGAGCTGGGTGATCACACTCAGCTCTCCACAGTTGTGACCATAAGAAGTTCAATCAATGCAACTGTGACTTCTAATGCCACAGCCATCGAGTGGCCACCCAAACAATTGGAGGTGACCTCAGGGGAAATCATGTCACACAGGGGATGCGACAGTCTCTCAAGAAAGGCGAAGTCCGTGGGGACACTGTCGGTCCGACATCTGAAGAGATGACATTTTCACCCTGTAAACCTTGGCAAGGTACAGCTTTCAACCGCATCTGAGAGACTTCTGCTGCCTCCCCTTCACATCCTCTTACTCCTTACAGATTGTCCACCTTCCTATAACTCAGACTGGCGAGATGATGCTGGGTCCGTGACCTGATGTCATCAGGCCGGATATTACACTTCAGCAGGGTTCCGGCAGACCCACTTTCACAATTCAGCCCATTATTTATTTTATTCTCGTCTTCCAAACAACGACACAGTTATTAGTAAAGCCAACATATAAAAATGATTAAATTAGTTACGAATAACCGAACTGCAAAAAATAACAATTGTATTGATTTCTTTACTGTATGAGTTGCTGATCTTAGTTGTCTTTATTTTCAAATCCCAGAACAAATATTTCTGTCCCTCCTTGCAAAGTTTCAACTCCAACACTAACTATCATTAGTCATCAAGTCATTCTTTAGTTAGATTTTTCTTAAAGGGTCCTTACGGTTAATCTTCTAACTTCATGTTTCATGTTGGATGGCTTCAGTGCACATGCATCATTACAAATTGTGGTCTGTTGTAGACACCTTTTTGAGATTAGTGGTGTCAATCACTCTGGATCATTTACCCTTATGTTAGTGCACACTGTCCCGTAGCAAGTTATACTGCAGCGTAAGCTGAGGATGTAACAACAGCACCTCCTTGTGATCTGAACCAGAACGTCATGTCTTTTGCTCATGAACTTTCTCAATCTAGCTCAAGGAGGACAGAGTGAACACTCGGTGAGAAGCCACCAGATATGAATTGTTAATTGTTATTTAAATACACATTAACATAGAGCACTGATTGTGATCAAAGCTCACTTATTCCACTTGGTTTCACCCTGCTTTCTGTACATAATAACCAATTTCTATCTCTTTCTGTCACGCTGGTGGATTGTTCCACTCCTACTTCCAGAGGTTTCTTACTTTCTTTATGACTGTGACTGTGAGAAACTGAGCCCTAGCATTCTGGCCTTCAGCTCAGGGTGTAACATCTTACTCAAGTGCGGCTCAGTGATAAACTTCTCCATGGTGACATATTGAAAATTCCTGAACTATGATGCACACGTTGGAATTCAGGCACAACTGCCCACTATTTTCACCACTGATTGAAATAAATGAATTCCAAAAATCTGTCACCGGTCGGCAAGGATCATGCAAGCGTCAAGTTTCACAGGTTGAAAAGGGTTTGGGCCTAAATGTGTAAAGCTGTGGGCCCTTCACTGTCACGTAAGTATGGTCACAGGAGGGCAAGCCTCCTAGCATGGACAGACAGAGGGGTGGTCTGATAAACTGACATTGGCCTTTGACCAGATTGGACTGGTTCTGTGTCACCCAGCAACAGGCTGAAGAGAAGTCCCAAGGTAAGCTTTAATACCTACTGGTTATTGCTACCCTGCAGCAGCCAGGAGGCCCTGAGGCTGGTGGTCACAGCCGAAGATCTCTGAGGCCCGGAACAGGTCCATTTTGGGGGCTGTCCTGGGCCACATGAATGGTCTGGGACAGGAACATTTGGCACAACTAGGGCCAGTACACTTGCAGCCTCTTTGGGAAGAAGTGGGGAAAGGAAGTAAAACAAACCTCAAGGTGTAACAGCTACCCTTCAAAATAAACAAATCCAGCTCTGCAAGATGAAATGGTACAGACTGGAGTATTAGGTAGTTTAAAATGTTCTTGAGCCTCGATTAACTCCTCATTTGTAGGAAAAACCTTTAATGTAACAGATCATTAATCACAAGTTTATGTAACAGAAGTAGCTGTTATGTGACACAATAAGCAGATATGGGTTTCTTTCTCACTATCTCTGTGTGTCTTCATTTTGCGATGAAGATCCTATTCTTTAGCTGCCCTCTGTGCTGAATTTGTGCTGTTTATGCTTTGTTCCTTGTGTTGGATCTCCATTCTGTGCTTAAGGTCATCTGAGTTTGGAGCTTTCAGTGTCTTTTGATGGAGATGTATGTAATTGTTTGTTCCCTGAGATTGCCACAGTGATTAGCCACAGGACACATGCCAATATGACCAAAGGAGCGAGACTGAGATACCATCATTGGAGGTTATTTAACAGTTTGACAGACAAGCTTAAAATGGATGTAAAATGGATTTAATCTATGCTATGACTTTGACCCGACAGAGGTGAGTTTTCTTCCACTCCAGTCAACACTCTGAGGTTCATGAAGGCCACGAGCAAGACTGAACTTCTCCCAGACCTCAACTCAATTTTCCCATCATGGTGCAGGAGTGGGAGTGGACAGACGCGCCTCCGATCGGCGCCCCTGATCGGGGGCCTCGTCGCCATTTTACATGGGCAGGCCAATTAAGACTATGCGCTCCCTGTGCGAGTGGGAGAGGGGGCGGGGTGGGGGTGGATTCCCTCAGCCAAGAGCGCGTGCTAAAGAGCACACTGATGTCCCTGAGGCTAAGTGCTGCCTCAGGGAGATTGGCTCCAAATTTAAAAATGGTAAGCAAATGATGACAACATTTCCCTGACATGGCCCCCTGTCATGTGACACTGTCACATGAGTTGGGACATGTTCATCAATTTTACTGAAACTTTTATTAAATATTTAAGAACCCTCAGAAAACCTCATCCCGTCCGTGGATGGGGTTTCATGTTTTTCCTGAAGCCCGCCAGGTCTCCCAGCCTGCCCACCAACCCTGAGGTCGGACAGGCAGGTCCACTGGTGAGGTTAATGACTTTTTAAATGGCCTCAATTGGCCGTTGACAGGTCGGCGGGTGAACAGCTGATTCGGCTGCACCCCGAGCTGACCTGTAAATAGAGATGAGGCGGGGTGAGGTCGGGAGTTCCACTCGATGCCATCCCGCATCATTTTACACGTCAGCGAGTAGGCCTCGCCCCCGCTCGCCGACCTAAAAACTCTCCCCCTTGTCTCCTGGGATTGGCTCATCAGGTGCACAGACTAATGTCATTTTTGCCAAAGATAAGAAAGTGCAACTCACTGACATGTTGGAGATGTAACGTCCCCCCCCCACCAACCCCCACAAAATGTGCAATAGCTCGCAGACGCATGCCAGTTGAAGCATATGCTGTGCAATCTCCATCTAGAAATGGGAACATACCAAGCAATCTGTGCCCTTTCTAAATGGCCTACAAAACAAAAAATATCCCTACTGTATATTCCACAGCACTCTCATTTACTCCTGCAAAAAGGACTGACTAACACAAGGGCATTTAACTTTCCATTCAGTTCAAAGCAAAGCAATATAAGGTCGGATCCAAAACGGGCGGCCAGTGTGGTCAGTTTCCCACCAGGTAGACGTGATATTGCTCTCCCCCCCTGACTATGGGTTTTCGGAGGCCTTAAAACCACACCTCCTGTATAGGATGTTGGAGGCCTGGTGTAAAAATAGTAATGGCCACGGAAGGAGTTTTCCGTCAGATCCGGAATCTTTCCACTGCTTCACCCCTATTCTCCAAGGGAAGATCGCAGTGAAAGGAATTCACAATTTACTGAAATTTTTCAATAAGCTGATCTGATCACTGGGTGGCAGTACAGCAACCAACAATCTCCTCAGTAACCAGCGTATCCGTCTAGTTTCTGTCATGTCCCAGCAGTGAACAGTATCTGAGGAATATTTGTTGAAATCAGTACTACTGGTTTCAAAAGATGAGACATTCAAAATGTAATACTGTATTAACACCAAGAAAATATTGTGTGGATTGTAAGCCCAATATTACAGGAGAGTGCCTTTTAACCAGAATGTAAAATAAGCACAGCAGCTGTAAGATCTGTGGAAATAATCCTCTGGATGATGATAGGTGGGGTAATCTGTGATCCCGAAGGTGGTTCATACATTGCAATATTGCGAAGTTTATGTCCCAAAGTTACTGCTTCACTTGTGTAGGTGATCACGCACGCAGTTCTTGAGTCAGCTGGTCAGAAAGAACTAAAATGTAAACAGGACAGCCAAAATAATGTTTTAAAACAGAGAGGTTTTTCTCCCTGTAATGTCTGGCAAGTTCCAGCCACAAAGAGGGAGATTGCCAGTGCTAAAAGTAGGATCATGATGGTGCTGCACTGGTGAGAATGCTGCAGCATCAGAAAAGCTGGAGAGTGGACTTTAAAGGGGCAAAGACACTCTGAAGATTGGAGACAACTTTTACCATCAAAGGCCTCAGCGATGGTTAGGGCCTTCAGCAACTATACGCTGAGCACAGTGAGGGTGCAAAGTCAAGGAACTGAAGGCGATTACAAGGCTCTTTCTCCATGAGGCAACCTCGCAGTCATTACTGCCACTCACAGCATCCAACTCCACCTTCCTTACAGCCGACCTGGGAGGTGTCAATGACACAGGTGGATGGGAGGGAAATCCATAGACCCTGCTGTATGTGATAGATGGGGAAGAAGAAACAAGTAGCAGTCAGCTGCTTATTGATTCATGGGATGTGAGTGTTGCTGGCTAGACCAGCATTTATTGCCTTTGAGAAGGTGGTGGTGAGCTGCCTTCTTGAACTGCTGCAGTCCATGTGGTGTAGGTACACCCACAGTGCTGTTAGGGAGGGAGTTCCAGGATTTTGACCCAGTGGCAGTGAAGGAACGGCGATATATTTCCAAGTCAGGATGGTGAGTGACTTGGAGGGGAACTTGCAGGTGGTGGTGTTCCCATCTGTCTGCTGCCCTTGTCCTTCTAGATGGATTTGAAAGGTGCTGCCTAAGGAGCCTTGGTGAATTCCTGCAGTACATCTTGTAGATGGTACACACACTGCTGCTACTGTGCGTCGGTGGTGGAGGGAGTGAATGTTTCTGGATGGGGTGCCAATAAATCGGGCTGCTTTGTCCTGGACGGTGTCAAGCTTCTTCAGTGTTGTGGGAGCTGCACTCATCCAGGCAAGTGGGGAGTATTCCATCACACTCCTGACTTGAGCCTTGTAGACGGTGAACAGGCTTTGGGGAGTCAGGAGGTGAGTTACTTGTTACACGATTCCTAGCTTCTGACCTGCTCTTGTAGCCACAATATTTATATGGCTAGTCCAATTCAGATTCTGGTCAAAGGTAACCCCCAGGATGTTGATAGTGGGGGATTCAGTGATGGTAATGCCATTGAACATCAAGGGGTGATGGTTGGATTTTCTCTTGTTGGAGATGGTCATTGCCTGGCACTTGTGTGGCGTGAATGTCACTTGCCACTTGTCAGCCCAGTCTGGATACTGTCCAGGTCTTGCTGCATTTGGACATGAACTGCTTCAGTATCTGAGGAGTGGTGCTGAACATTGTGCAATCATCAGCGAACATCCCCACTTCTGACCTTATGAAGAAAGGAAGATCATTGATGAAGCAGCGGAAGATGGTTGGGCCAAGGACACAGAGTCGGACAATGAGTTGGCGGTAGGCTTTAGTGCCTGAATTTTATTTAATTCTTTATCACTATCCTGCCTGATTCAGGGTGAGATTACAAAGGATAATCTCAGACTTGACACAATGTTATTCTAAATCTATCAGGCTTTGGGACAGCAAGATGTGGCTGTCCTAATTCTTTGCTAATTTTAATATCTATTTTTAAAGAATTATGTGAGTTTCTTTTGGTTGATAAGGTAAATTTTCATTTCCTTCATTGCTGGCATGTTGCTGTTGAAAGCTGCAGAGTGTACTCAGTGTCTGGATAATAGTTTTCATAGTAAATGCAAGTCATGTAATTACAATATCCTCAGAAAGTGAAGCTTCAATTATATGACTAGTTGTTTTTTGGGGGGACGGTTCCTGAGTAAGTGCCGGCAGTGGCAAACCTCACAGGCACATTCCGTTAAGTCTTGGCACTGGCAGAGGACAAGGTTCCCTCCAAAAAATGACCCCTCAAAGCTTATGCAATTTTAAGCACATTAAAATGAAGCAATATCAATGTCGGGTGCTTGAAAGGTTTATGTACCTGTTGTTAGGCTGGTACACACTGTCCCTAATTATAGTTTTGATAAACGTAGGATTAAGAATAATTTTGAGTAAACCAATCAGTTGGTAGCCTGGGGAACCTTTAGGAGGGAGCTCTTTATTCAGTTATGGAGCTTGATGCATGCATATAGTTGTTGCTGGTGCCTTATAAATAAAGTTCAATTTTTCCATCAGGAAAAGTTGCTTGGAAAATCAACTCTATAAGAAACTGGTGACGAGGATAAATCAGAACTGGCGCTGTCCTTCACCC
This sequence comes from Isurus oxyrinchus, assembly GCA_026770705.1. Classification (NCBI taxonomy): domain Eukaryota; kingdom Metazoa; phylum Chordata; class Chondrichthyes; order Lamniformes; family Lamnidae; genus Isurus; species Isurus oxyrinchus. The sequence goes on along the minus strand of JANJGN010000006.1, from coordinate 3,980,716 downwards.
AACGATTCTGAGTATCCATAAGTAAAAGAAAGGAATATATACTAATCCGAGATGCCACAATTTGGCAGAATCAATCCCTGTGAGCCAGCGACAGATGACTGGTCTCAAAATATAGAACGCCTCGTGTTCTACTTTCAAGCCAACAAAATCACGGGGGATGAAAGGAGAAGAGCAATTCTCCTAAGTATTTGTGGGACCAAGACCTACAATCTAATTGGAAGCTTGACGGCTCCCAGTGCCCACGAATTGGTAGACCTCGTTGAGGGACATTTTCAACCCAAACACTCAGTCACAATGCAGAGGTTGACGTTCAATTCATGGATTGGAGTCCCGTGGGAGACCATTGCTATATACGTGGTGAAATTAAAGCAACAAACAGAATATTGTGATTTCAGTGAAACGCTGAATGATATGCTCAAGGATCGATTGGTTTATAGTGTGCAAGATGATGCTTTTCAGTGAAGATTGCTAGCTGAAGTGGATCTTGATTTTAAGAAAGCGTTAGATGTAGTTCTTGTGGTGGAAAGTGCTGTATGGGATTCACAGGCGATTCAAACTGCTCAAAGCGACATCATTTTCCTAGCAGTCAGTGAAAAGTGGCGTGAAAAGCCAGGAGTCCACCGCAAAGCAGGAAACTGTCACCGCTAACCGAAAATTTATTGGAACCAGCTTAGCAGCAAATTCAAAACCTAATTGTTATTGACTTGGAAACAATCATACTCCTAACGATGGCCGATTTAAAGAGATGGAGTTTAATTTTGCTACAAAAGAGGGCACGTATTGAAACGCAAAATTAAAGCAGGCTTCCAGGCAAAAAAACAAAGTCAAATGAAGTACCTAATATGGAAGAAGCAGAAACAACCAATTCTGACATTTATTCGTAATTTAACATGAAAGAAGGGGGGACGGCGCCAATTACTATCACTTTACAGGTGAATGGGAAACCCTTACAAATGGAAGTCGACACTGGTGCTGCTACCACTGTAGTAGGAGAACACACTTTCAGATATTTAAATAAAGGTGCTCAACAATTAAATTTGGAACAAACTTCTGCCAAGTTGAAAATGATGAAGCAATCCGAGTAAAGGTATTACCAGTGTATGAACACCAAACAGCACAACTATTAGTGACGGCAGTAGAAGGCAAAGGACCAAGACTTTTAGGTCTTGATTGGTTGAAAGAAATTAAAGTAAATTGGTCTGAAATCTTCCAGTTGCGAGCAGGAGGCTTGCTAGAGCTGCTAAAAAAAAATGACACCATCTTCCAGGATGAGCTGGCGAGAATCAAAAGCCTACAGGCCAAGATTTATGTTGACCCAGAAGCAACTACTCATTTCTTGAAAGCAAGGCTGTTGCCATATGCTCTGAGAGAGCAGGTTGACCATGAGTTGAACTGGCTAGAGAGCTGGGTGTCATAAAAGCGGTTTAGTCTGAGTGGGCAGCACCTATAGTCCCTGTCCTTAAACCAGATCAGGCCGTTTGGATCTATGGGAACTGTAAGCTAACAGCCAACAAAGCACCCTATTCCCAAGATTGAAAACCGCTTTGCCAAACCAGCCGGTGGGACAACGCATACCAAGCTAGATATGAGTCAAAAATAAAAACAAAAAAACTGCGGATGCTGGAAATCCAAAACAAAAACAAAAACAGAATTACCTGGAAAAACTCAGCAGGTGTGGCAGCATCGGCGGAGAAGAAAAGAGTTGACGTTTCGAGTCCTCATGACCCTTCGACAGAACTTGATTTCGAGTCCAAGAAAGAGTTGAAATATAAGCTGGTTTAAGGTGTGTGTGTGGGGGGCGGAGAGAGAGAGAGAGAGGTTGGGGTTGGGTGTGTGGTTGTAGGGACAAACAAGCAGTGATAGAAGCAGATCATCAAAAGATGTCAACGACAATGGTACAATAGAACACATAGGTGTTAAAGTTAAAGTTGGTGATATTATCTAAACGAATGTGCTAATTAAGAATGGATGGTAGGGCACTCAACGTACAGCTCTAGTGGGGGTGGAGGGAGCATAAAAGATTTTAAAATATTTAAAAATAATGGAAATAGGTGGGAAAAGAAAAATCTATATAATTTATTGGGAAAAAAAAGGGGGAAACAGAAAGGGGGTGGGGATGGGGGAGGGAGCTCACGACCTAAAGTTGTTGAATTCAATATTCAGACCGGAAGGCTGTAAGGTGCCTAGTCGGAAGATGAGGTGTTGTTCCTCCAGTTTGCGTTGGGCTTCACTGGAACAATGCAGAAAGCCAAGGACAGACATGTGGGCAAGAGAGCAGGGTGGAGTGTTAAAATGGCAAGCGACAGGGAGGTTTGGGTCATTCTTGCGGACAGACCGCAGGTGTTCTGCAAAGCGGTCGCCCAGTTTACGTTTGGTCTCTCCAGTGTAGAGGAGACCACATTGGGAGCAACGAATGCAGTAGACTAAGTTGATATGAGTCACGTGTATCAGCCATGGGAACTGGATGATGCCTCCTGAGAATTTGTAACCGTAAACACCCATAAAGGCCAAATCCATACAGACGCCTGCCCTTCGGTGGTTCTTTGGCCTTTACCATTTTCCAAAGGACGATGGAAGTACAAGGATTACCTCAAGCTGTGGTCTACCTGGACAATGTACTAATAACTGGATTCACGGAAACTAAACACTTGGTTAATCTGGAAGAAGTCCTGAAACGATTTTTAGAAGCAAGAGTGTGCCTAAAGAAGGAAAGGTATACTTTTCAGGCAAATGAAGTTATTTCTTTGGGCCGCTGGGTAGATGTCCAAGGGTTACACCCTGTTGAAGACAAGGTTAATGCAATCAGGGAGGCACCTGCACCGAAGAACACTTCTGAACTTAAACCATTCTTAGGGACGGTAAATTATTTTGATTGATTCCTACCCAACTTATCAATGGTCCCAGCCCCTCTACACTCACTGCTAAAGAAAAGCCAGCACTGGGTTTGGAATTCACCCCAGGAAACTTGTAGTGTAAAATTAACAGAGACAATTGTTACTCTTAAAGGTGGTGTATCGCACCAATAACTACATTCGGTTACAGCATAAAAGAGCCAATGCAAAATTCCATCAAAAGATAAAGGGAGTTAAATTAAAATAATATCTGATGCTCCTCTTACTTTAATAAGAATGGTTAAGAACAGAAAAAGGCCAACAGCTGTGTTCCTTATTCAGAAACCCATCTTGTTTACCCATGTTCTTAACTTTCTCTGTCCAAAAATTATTTTCTGAATCTACTTACACTGTCCAGTTTGGTGATCATCCCAAAAACCTGTTCAACAATAATAGCAACTCACATTTATGGAATGTCTTTCATATAGAAAAATATCCCAATTCACTTCATGGACGTGCAATCAGACAAAAATGGACTCTGAGTCAATGAAAGAGATAATATACTTCTGCAGCAAATTAGAGTCTATGTAACAGATCTGCTATTAGTTAGACTTGTCTTTGTTCATTTAATCTTGGCAATACTTTGTGCCAGCATTGCTGGAAATTCACATTGATACTGTACTAGTGAGGAAAACCAGGCATCTGTGGCCTCAGTGAACAGGGCAAACAATTGTCTTTCTCCTTAACCAATCAGGTTGAAAAATCGTGAAATGAACAACACACGGACTAAAAAGAAAGTGTAAATGACAGTGGATGAATTCAATATCAAATCAGGTAAAGAGAGAGAAATAGACTGAGGGAAAGGAAAATATTTTTTAAAAAGTCACGATTAAAAATATCCAACAGCTAAAATCTGAAGGAGTGATGCTTTACACTTGTAATAATTAATTTGCGATGCCAGGTGTTGGATTGACAGTAATCAGGAATTAGAACACCATTGAAGAGCCTATGACGACTAATCCAGGTTTAACGAAATATGTTAAGACCTTAAATGGCTTCAAAACAAGCTGTTATCATCGCTATAGACCAACACTAACTTTTACTGACAAGTTTAACTTGTATCTACTGTGTAACTGCAGCAACTTCATGATATTCAATCCATTTCAGTGGTGAACCAGGTGTGAGATGCAGTTGTTGTGAAGCTAACAGCATCGTGATCCATCTTGGATGGTAACTTTAGGATTTTCACAAATGGGCATCGAGCCTCATCTGAAGTATCTGTATTTGTATATAAATAACGGCAAGGTTATTAGCCTCCCTGTTATTTTGATAGTAAATTATGAATCATTAGGATAGGTGACTAAAAGCTCGGTCAGAGAAATTCATTTTAAGGAGGGTCTTAATGGAGGAAAGGGAGGCTGAAAGGCAAAGGAATTTAGGGAGGAAATTGCACAGCTTGGAGCCTAGGTAGCTAAAGGCACAGTTACAAACTCCCATCCTAGAAGGGAAAGAAACCAGTATTAGAGGAACTGTCATGCACACGTAGGGGGGATCTGCAGATTTATGAAAAGGTGAACACTTTACTTATAAAAAGCAGAATGAAAATGGACAATTTATTTTGACAGATGGAGTCCAGTGGGCTTCTCCCTTGCCTGAAAATGCCTGAGGCTCTAGAAGTAGCTTGTATGGTCAGGATATTAAAACTTAAATGCCCTTTTTGAGATTCCTTTGTTAGGATATTAAAAATGCAATACTCTCTGCTGCAGACTTGAAGCTACTCTTGTTTAGATGCTTATAGAAAGTGTTACACGATAAGCACCCAGCGTTGGTGGCTGCAAACTGAAATTCCACAAAGATGGATGTGAAGAAAACCATTCTACCACAAGAAGTTGCTAGTGGCCAAGTTTCAAATCCCATTGTATGCCCATGCTGACATTGTTTTTAACCAATTATGTGGAAAATGGGAACACCGGTACCATGGTTGCATGACAGAACCTAACTTCTGGTAAGGAACACCTTATTAACTCAGATCTTGAGCAGCTCAGGTTGGCCATTCTGTTAGATAGAGACCACAGAGGGAAGAAATCTCACCCAGCAAAAGAAAAGACCCTGCATAGAAGCCTAATAGGCAGAGAACATGGAGCTATCCTTTTCCGTATTGATTTGCAAAAACCAAGCCCGAAAACTCCTGTGGCCAAGAGTAAGCCACTGCAAATTCATCGCCAGGAACTCCCAATCTCCCTTGTCTTCAGTGAACCAACAGTGAGTCATCAGGCCTGCAACGTTTCCAGCTACCATCGTGAGAACTAATGTGTCTGTGTGTTTGTCGTGTGTGAATGTCATTGTGATTACATTTCCGGCATTGGGGAATAAGCATTTATTCTTTCTTTTTATTTAAAACTTACAAGAAATCCTATTTTGTGTCTGTTCCTGAAAGTCACAGCACCTGAAATGTTCAAACACTTCTTTAAAACACATCTTGTTGCAGTTAGTCCAAGTGGTGCAAAATGGAGGACCATCCTACCATTTCTACCCTGTCCGTAATAGGACAAAGGGTTCGGTGGGGAGGAGGGTCAATGTTACAGAGATAGGAAAGGACAAGTCCATGAAAGAATTTATTTAAGAAGATGGGAATTTTAAATTGGAGGCATTGGGGAACCAAGAGCCAGCGTAGGTACAAAGACAATGTTGGTAAGTGGATGGGATTTGGCGCAAATTAGGATACGGTCTGCAGCGTTTTGGGTGATCTGAAGGTGGAGGATGGAAGGAATCCATTGGAATAAAAGAAACTGAAGGTGCCAAAAGAATAGGCAAGGGTTTCAGCAGCAGATGGGCTGAGGGAAGGCTCTATCAGGAGATATTTTATGGTGGTGGGGGTATGTGGTCTTGGCAATGAAGAGGATTTGGGTTCAGAAGCTCAGCTCAGGTCATTGTTGTCAGACAATAGCAGATGGGGCAGGGTGGGGGTGGTGGTAGGTGAGTGCAGGGTGGCACCAGTAGCTCAGAGTTTGTAATGGGGCCGAAGATGATGGCTTCAGTCTTCCCGGTGTTTAACTGAAGTATGAAAGCAAAATCATGCAGATACTGGAAATCTGAACTGAAGTCAGAAAATGCTGGAAATGCTCAGCAAGTCAGGCAGCATCTGTGGAGAGAGAAGCAGATTCAGAATTGGTGATAGTTCACTGACCTGAAGTGTTATCTCTGGTTTTTTCTCTCTCTCTCTCCGCAGGTGCTACATGACCTTCTGAGTACTTCCAGCATTTTCCGTTTTTAGTTAACCGGCGTAAATTGCTGCTCATCCCAGGTTGGATGTCAGACAAGCAACTTGACCATGTCAAAGCAGCAGAAGAGTTGGGAGAGATGGTGGGGAGGTTGACCTGGTCATTGTCAACTTACACGTGAATGGTGTCACAAAGACTCAACTATCCCTTGAGTGAAAATAGTTCATTTTTTTCTTACTCCTTAACTTTGCAATTTTTAAAAGGGTAAATTTTTGTCTTCACCACATGGGCAGTAATCTAGTGGTGTGGATGACCTGCCTGTTATAGGAGCCGCCCGATTTTCAATCCATTGATACTACTGCCCTCACAGTGAAGATGAACATTCACACTGTGTCGTCGGGTAGTTAACACTTTGCTACAGCTAATAATTTGCTCAATTTGTTTTATAGTAAGCAGATTATCTTGGCAAACATAGCCTAATGGAACACTGTTCCTTCCACAAAAGAAAGGAAAGCTTAAACACACAAGTTATGCAATTATATGTAGTCTTGTAACATTTCCCAAAAGATGTCTACTTAGTTAGACTCACAAATAAACACCCTTTTCAGGTAACAGTCCCTATAGATTCTTAATCTATAAAACATCCAGCAATATTACCGCAAGGCTAGGTTGCTATAAAGGAGGTATTTCACAATCTTCTCTCTCCCTCTCACATGACAATGGAAATGCAAGGCTTGTAACAAAACCTTGTTTTTTGGAACAACCAAATATTTCTCTGGGGCTGCTAGAGACTGCTTTTTCACAGGTCCGTTTTCAAGATCTCACATGGTCACTCCCATACAGCTTTCAATTTTTCCTTAAATATGTTTTTCCTCTTTCATCTTTAAACCCGTTGTTCTCACACCCCTTTGAAAATCAACCCCTTCCAAATAAAAGATATTTCATGTTTCCATCTTGTCTTTGCTTTTGGGTCAATAAAAAAATATGATATCGCCACTAATTGTTTACCTGTGAATTCCTGCAATGTGCAAACATTTTCCTTTGAAATTCAAACAACTTCCAAACCTATCTAAAAATACAAATGTTAGCTCTAACCTATTTACTTGTACCCCACCATTTAATACCTTTAACCTTTGCTGATTTAAACCTTGCAGTCTGACTGTCTTCGGTCTAATTAAACTAGTCTCTCTCTCTCACACACACACACACACACACACACACACAGCCTTCTTTACAGAATAGCACAATATTACACCAAAATATTTTTAAAATAACATCCATTCTCACAATGTGCAAGCCTTTCCCCTCCCCCACCTCCATGAGTCTCTGTGCAACAGATCGCTCTTGAGCCACACTAACACAACCCCCCACCCCTCGTATTCCGGAGTCTGCGTGCATCCCCTCCCATTCGAACAGTTCATTCCCCATCCAGCTCCATCTGTGTCTGCCTTCTAGTCCTCCACGTAGGTCTCCAGCTTCCCCACCCTCAGTCTCCCCCTCTGTCTGCCATCATTCTCCCCCCTCCCCACACTTAACACTACCATAGCCCATTGACCCCACCCCCCCATGTCTTCCATCATCCTTCCCTCTATACCCCAACCAACCCTGGTTGCAGTGCTGATCTCTGTGTCAAAGTGCAGCCCTGTCTGAGACCCACAGAACACACCCTCCCAGAGTATGGTGGAACACGGTGAACAGACCAAACCGACACTCCCACCAGCGTGGTGTAACACTGGCATTGATGTGAAGCTGGAGGTTGCAGGTAGGCTTTGAATCACCTCAAAGTCACGAGCAAAGTGAGGGTGGACAGCTGCACACCACTTAGATCCGATCCTGATTTAGACCGGTCTAACTTCCTGCTGGTGTGACACGTAATTGGGAGGGGGACTGCATTCTGGCAAGTAGCATTTTTAATGAGTGTTCATGACATGGTAACGCTTGCAAATGAAATGACCGACATGGACCAGCGGGAAAACCGACCAGCCGTCAGCCTGCACGGAAGTGATGAGGGTAAGTTCCTTATTGATTTCCCGGAGGCCGAATTCAGATTTTTGGCCTCTCTCTGAATTTTCTGCCCCCAGCCACCATGAAACCCGTCACTGGCAGGACTGGAAAATTCTGCCCTGCGAGTCTGAATTGGATCCAAGCTCCAGTTTTGGAGGGTGAAAGTCAGTATTATAACCTACTGAACATTCCAGCTCTTCATCTATAGGCTGATAGGTGGGCTACTCCTCTTATACCCAACACATGGCACATAATGGGTCCGGGCTTCGGAAAACTTGGTGCCTTCTGTGTGTCCTCTGAAATGTTGAGTGATGTAGCAATAAGCCCTATGTTACCAAGAGGAAATGTGCTTTGTGTAGTACATTGTACAATTAACAGAATTACACTCAGTTCTAATTTATTGGAATTGACCTGTGCCCTAATAGCATATATATATATATACACCACCAGGAGTAATCTTGGGCATCAGTAAATCCAGAAGGAAAATCCTTTTCCTGCGTTTCACATTGTACAGCTGTGCAGAAAAAAAAACCTACTGTAACTGTTAAGAGTTTCTGGCCCAAGCTTCTCTTACTTTGCACTTTGCAAACTGCTGGGACAAGAGGCAGTTATTCCCTTATTGTCACAATTGGCATCAAGGTCACTTCTCCTTACTAGAGCTTTAAGCAAACAGTTACACAATAAAAGTTTAATTATAGTTGGCACATTTGTCCCCCTTATCCCTAGACAGCCTGTCCCTCGGTGCCTGCAGCCGTTTCCTCAGGCCAAGTCTATGGATATAGAGACTCGGTTTCCTTCGAAGTGTGGGAACCTCGACTGTCAGGTCATCCAGCTGTACCCACCAAACTGCTTTCTCATATTTGTCACAAGTGTCTAACTGGGTCTATAATAAAACTGTAATGAACAATAAACCAGACTGGGTCTCAGGGGTAAGCTGAGAGAATACAAATATTGTGCTCACCTGCTTGCCCCCTTCCTATTCACACAAATCCTCTAATACATTGTAAATGGAATTCCCTCTCTCAGTATAGAAATAACTTCCGGAAGGACAATATCACAACAATTATTGACTTATTCCTTTGGAAATAAGTATTGGCACACAGGAAAGACATGTTCTTTTGAAGCCCAAAAGCAGCATTTATATACTTCATTAATAAAGAAAGGTTGACAGGTCATTCATTTCAGCTGAGAAAAATATTAACCCCTGAAGGCAACTTTTCTTTTGTCTCTCCTGCCTATAATATTATTGATACTGTCCCCACTGCAGTGCTAAGCTAAAAACACCGATTCTGAATATGTTCGTCTACTTTCATGTATTCCGTTCACATCGGATGAAATTTAATGCCCCCCCCACCCACCCCACCCTCTCCTTCCTCCTTTGGAGGTGAGTTTGGAGGCAAGTGAGAGCGTTTGATTGGGTGGGAGAGTCCGGGGTGAAGATCCCACTGCTGCCCTGACCCCCACCCCGCCCGATCAAACTTTGAATGGGAAGGATGGAGAATGGTCTTCCCACCCAGCGGCCAGTTAAACCAAACCTGAAGTAGGGGGTGTGTTGGTAGTCCAGTTGGGGGGGTATCGGGAATGTGGGGGGAGACCCATGGGGTTGGTCTGGGTGTTTGCAATAGTTACCTAGAAGTTAGAAGAGGTTTTAATTTTTCTAACATTTTCTGAGTAACTATTAGTGTAACCCTGGCAGAACCATCCGACATTTGCGATTTAAACCTTATTTTCCGGCAATTGTCCAGAGGAAGTGTGCAATTCTGGGCAATTGCCGTGCAAACTCTTACCTGGGAACTTCCAAGAGGGATTCGCCAGCCCATCTTTCCCCATCACTCACCTTGGGGAAGAGCAGTCGGAGAGCTGGACCTGCAGGAGGTACATGGAGCGGGGAGAGAATAAATACAGCCTGGAGGTGGGGGGGGTGAGGCCTACATCACTCACCTTGGGGAAGAGCAGTCGGAGAGCTGGACCTGTCAGCTGCTCAGAACCGGCCCGCGCTGAGTCCAAAAAGAAATGGAAAAAAAAAAAAACCACTTTGTGACATCACAGGAAAGAAGCAATTTGACTGGTTGGGGAAGATGCTAGCTGTTTGCTGAGTACCTGGTGCGTAAGTAAGTGCTTAAAGTTTATTCTATTCAAAAGGTTTAGAATAAAGAAGGAATTGTACTTTTGGTAAGGTTTATTTAGTAGGTCCAATTAAAATAAGTTTTTGCTTGACTTATCCCCTGAACAGCGAGAGTTCAGTGGATAAAACAGCGAGAGCTCAGGTGTGGTAATTATGGTTTTATGTAATGTGTAGTATACCTTTAAGAGGGATGTTATAAAGGAAATCACATGATTTTATGTAACCAATAGAGGATTAGCATGGGCTACCACTGTAGTCAGTCGTCTGAGTTAGGAGTCAGAAGTATGGAGACAGGGTTTGAGTTGAAAGCGCACAGGTGTATCTGCTGAGTACCTTTGTAAATAAACAGAATGTGTTCCACCTAAGAACTGTCTGCTGATCAACTCTGTCTATTGTATCAACTCGGCCATCACAAAACAAGGGGGATGTTTGTTTTGGGATCTGAATCCCTAAGTCCCAACAAACTGGTGACCAGGATCCAACATCAGGGGATAAAACAGCGAGAGTTCAGGGGATAAAACAATGAGAGTTCAGGGGATAAAACAGCGAGAGTTCAGGGGATAAAACAATGCGAATGGAGAGATGGTGAGGAGATTGAAAACAGCCTGGGTACAGAAATGTAAATTTCTAAACCAGTACAGGGAAAGTAAGTATTTATAGGTACTGGAGAGGGAGCTGATTTGTGAGTAAGGGAGAAAAATTTCTACTAATCTCCAGTTTAGAGTTAATAGTACAAGAGTAAGGCTAAAGTAAGTTAAAGTAGGTAAAAGTAACTAAAGTTTAAGTAAAAAAGTGAACTAAAAGTTTAAGGTATGGCAGAACAGCTCAGCCAAGCAGAATGCCTGTCCTGTAACATGTGGGAAGCTGTGACCCAGAGGAGCCCCGTGTGCAGGAAGTGTCACCGGCTGCACGAGCTGCAGCTCCACATTTCAGAGCTTGAGCAGCGGCTGGAGTCACTGAGGCACATCCGTGAGGCAGAGAGCTACGTGGATAGCACGTTCAGAGAGGTGGTCACACCGCAAGTTAGGGGCAAACAGGCAGATAGGGAATATGTGAACTGCCAGGCAGGTAGTGCAGGAGTCTCCAGAGGTCTGGCTCACTACCCGGTTTCCCATCCTGGTTATCGGGGAGGGCGATGGATCCTTGGAGGAGGGCAGCAAGAGCCAATCCCATGGCAACACGAGTGGCCCAGCTGTACAGGGGGTGGGGGGGGGGGGGGGGGGGTGGGGGGGGCGGTGGAGAAGAGCGGAAGGGCATCACTGATAGGGGATTCTTTAGTTAGGGGAACAGACAGGCATTTCAGCAGCTGTCAACCTGACTCCAGGGTCAAGGATGTCACAGAACGGCTGCAGGACATTCTTGAGTGGGAGGGTGAACAGCCAGAGGTCGTGGTCCACATTGGTACTAATGACATGGGTAGGAAGGGGGATGTGGTCCTGCAATCGGAATTTAGGGAGTTAGGTATAAAATGAGCAAACAGGAACTCCAAAATAGTGATCTCTGGATTACTCTCAGTGCCACATGCAAGTGGGTACAGAAATAGGAGGATAAGACAGATGAATACCTGGCTGGAAAGATGGTGCAGGAGGGAGGGCTTTAGATTCCTGGGACTCTAGCTCTGGGGGCGATGGAACCCGTACAAGCCAGACGGGTTGCACCTGAACAGAGCCGGGACTGAGTTCCTTGCAGGTTGTTTTGAGAGTGCTGTTGGGGGGGGGGGGTTTAAACTAACTCAGCAGGGGTATGGAAACCAGGAGGGGAGATTGGAAAGTAACACCAGGGTGCACACGGAATGCTGGGAGAAGCAGATAGCACTAAACTAGAGAATAGTAAGTTAATAGAGTCGGAGTAAGGGAGCAAGTAATGAAGTCTAAATCAGGGTTTCACTGCATGTGTGTGAATGCACAGAGTATGGTTAATAAAATTGGGGAGTTACAGGCACAGATTGCCTTGTGGGATTATGATGTTGTGGAGATAATGAAGACCTGGTTTAGGGAAGGGCAGATCTGGGTGTTAAATATTCCTGGTTACAAAGTTTTCAGAAAAGACAGGAAAGGGAAAAAAGGAGGAAGGGTGATGTTTTTGGTTGAGGAGAGTATTGCAGTACTGGAGAAAGAGGATGTGTCAGAGGATTCAAGGACAGAATCGATAGAGCTAAGGAATAAGAAGGGTGTCATTACATTTCTTGGTGTAATATATAGACCACCAGCTACTGGGAAGGATATAGAGGAACAAATCTGCAAGGAAATTACAGAGAGGTGTAAACATCATACAGTAGTTATAATGGGGGGCTTTAATTACCCGTATATAGACTGGGGTAGTGGTGGTGTAAGGGGCAGTGAGAAGCAAGCTTTTCTAGATTGTGTTCAGGAGAATTTCCTACAGCAGTATGTGTCCAGTCCAACAAGAAAGGAGGCGCTGGTAGACCTGATTCTTGGGAATGAGATGGGCCAAGTAGATCAAGTGACAGTGGGGGAATATTTAGGGGACAGTGATCATTGTATCATAGGGTTTAGGATGACGACAGAAAATGCCATTGGTCAATCCAGAGTTAGAATAATCAACTGGCACAGAGCGGACGTCAATGGGGCAGGAACGGAGCTGGGCCGGATAGACTGGAACCAAAGGTTGGCGGGAACAACAGTAGCTGAACAATGGGCTACCTTCAAAGAGGAGATGGTTTGGGAACAGTCAAGGTATGTTCCCTCAAAAGGGAAGGATAGAACATACAAATCCAGAGCTCCCTGGATGACAAAGGAGATAGAAATTAAGTTAAAGAAGAAAAAGTGTGTTTACGACAGGTGCAAATACAATCGAGAACCAGGCAGAATACAGGAGGTTCAGAAGGGATGTGAAAAAGCAAATATGAGAAGCAAAGAGGGATTATGAAGAAAAACTGGTGGTTAACGCAAAAGGAAATCCCAAAGTATTCTATAAGCACATCAGTAGTAAAAGGGTGGTAAAAGGAGGAGTAGGGCTGATTAGGGACCAAAAAGAGGATTTACACAAAGAGGCGAGAGGCATGGCTGAGGTGTTAAATGAATACTTTGCATCTGTCTTTACCTACGAGGCAGATACTGCCCAGGCCATGGTGACAGAGGAGGGAACTCAGTCACTAGAAGGGTTTAAAACTGATGAGGAGGAGGTTTTGGGTAAGCTGATAAGGCACTGGGACCAGATGAGATGCATTCAAGAATAATGAAGGAAGTGAGAGTGGAAATTGCAAAGGCACTGGCAATAATCTTTCAATATTCCCTGATTTGGGGGACGTGCCAGTGGACTGGAGAATTGCAAACATTAATTCCATGTTCAAAAAGGTTGGAAAGATCTGTCCTGACCAGTCAGTTTTAATTTCAGTGGTGGAGAAATTTCTAGAAACAATTATTCTGTATAGAATTAATAGTCACATGGAAAAATGTGGATTGATTTGGAAGAGTCAGCATGGATTTGTTAAAGGAAAATTGTGTCTCACTAAATTGCTGGAGTTTTTTGAAGAGGTAACAGAGATGGTTGATGGGGGCAAGGCCATTGATGGGGTATATGGACTTCCCAAAAGACATTCGATACAGTGCCACACAACAGACTTATGAGGAAAGTCATCGATCATGGAATAAAAAGACAGTAACAACATGAATATAAAATTGGCTGAGGGATGGGAAACAGAGACTAATGGTGAATCAGTATTTTTCGGGCTGGAAGAAGGTTGGTATTGGAGTTCCCAAAGGGTTGGTATTGGGACCGTTGCTTTTCTTGATATATATAAATGATCTAGATCTTAGTATGCAGGAGACAATTTCAAAGTTTGCAGATGATACAAAACTTGGGAGAATTGTAAACTGTGAGGAAGACAGTTTGGAAATTCAAAAGGGCATTGACAAGTTGGTGGAGTGGGCAGATAGGGGGCAGATGAACGCAGAGATCAATGCAGAGAAGTGTGAGATGATGTATTTTGGTATAAAGAGATGGAGAGACAGTAAAGACCTGGGTGTATATGTCCATAAGTAATTAAAGGTGGCAGGACAGCTGGAGAGAACTGTTTCTAAAGCATACAGTATTCTAGGCTTCATTAATAGGGGCACAGAGTATAAGAGCAGGGAGGTTATGATGAACTTATATAAGACATGGGTTAGACCTCAGCTGGAGTATTGTGTACAGTTCTGGGCGCCACACTGTAGGAAAGATGTGAATGGATTGGAGCGAGTGCAGGAGGGGCTTACGAGAATGGTTGGAGAAGTTGGGGCTGTTCTCCTTGGAGAGGAGTAGGCTGAGACGAGACTTGAAAGATGTTTTCAAAATCGAGGGGCCTGGAGAGCGTAGTTCAGGAGAAGCTGTACCCGATCGAGAACCCGAGGGTACAGTTTTAGTGTTTTGTAAAAGAAGCAAATGTGAGCTGAGAAAAAACATTTTCACACAGCGAGTAGTTAGGGTTTGGAATGCTCTGCCTGGAAGTGTGGTGGAGGCAGGTTCAACTGAAGCATTCAAGGGGGCATTGGATGATTATTTGAATAGAAACAATGTGCAGGGTTATGGGGAAAAGGCAGGAGATTGGCACTAAGTTAAAATGCTCAGAGAGCTGGTGCAGACATGATGGGCTGAATGGGCTCCTTCTACATCGTAACAATTCTGTGATCTTTGGGGTCCCCTCCAAATCCGACACTGCGGAGCTCAGAGGTTGTGGCTGTTTGTGTATGTCTGTGGGTGGGGGTGGGGAATGGGGTAGAATTTTAACAGAGTTGTAAAGCCACTTCTGTGCATGTTCCAGGTATTTGTCTATCCAAAGGTTATCAAACAATTGGACACATCATCCCTGAGGAACAAGGGTAAATAGGGTTGGGCAATAAACATTGCTTTTGCTAACAATGCTCACATCTTGTGAATGAATAACTGACCGTACTATTTGTCAACAGTAGGAAGGATAGATGAATAAGCAGGAGAATAGGACTGAGGCCCGCTGGATGCCCCTGTTTGATAATGTCTATTGTCCAAAAACAGCCATCGGAAGGTCTCTATTGCTTAGAAAGTTACTCTTCACCACGGAACAAAGGTGACACTTAACTTCATCACCTCCATGAGTTTTCCTCTGATCTAAAGAGGCCAGGGCACAGGGTCCAGTACCCACTCCTTCTGATCATCCTTTCTAATGGGTACCCAAAAACAGCTGGAGGAGCAAATTCAGATGGAAAGCCCTTTTATATCCCTCCAGCCTCAACTAAATGGGAAACCAGAGACATCCCAGAAGAATTTAAACCAGAGATCCAATTAATTACATGGTTTTCAGGTCACTTTTTCCCTCTGCTTTGCACCCAGGACCAGAGATTCCCAGGCTGTGAAACAAGGTTGGCCCTGGTTGTGTGACATGCGATACTCAACATCGCACAACATTACTTACAATGAATGACCTGTAACAAAGAAACACATTTAAACAAGATCACGCTCCTTCATTTCAGGAGAAGTAGTGAAACATTTGTATTGTATTTCTCCCTGATTACTCAAACCTGTAACTTAACCCAATATTTTATTGTTGATCAGCAGGTAGGAGAAGCCTAATTAATGTAAACTGATGTCCTTTTACATTCATTGGCACACTGATTGCCTTTTCACACAGACCTGAGCTGGGAAGACGCAGCCTCCATGCCAGGTGAAAGCAGGTCAGCAGCTATAGGGAGGGCACTGTCTCGGTGCTGTCACACTGCTTTTCCAATAGCCAGTGGCTCTCGTAACTTGATTTCTGGACTCTTAAATATAGCGTTCCTCTGAGATTTCCCTAGTTTCCTGTGTGGTTGATTCTGAGGGATATAATTGTGCTTTCTGCCTCATTTTCCTCCTCCAAAGTGACTGCTACCTATTAGGAGAGATGACCAGATGAAACAGATGTTAGACCTTGTGTCCAGCCCTGCGTAGATTGGAGGATCTGAGAGACGCAGGTAGCAAGTTTGTGGAGACAATAGAGGGATATGTAACCTTAGTTCTGGAAAAAGCAGCAACATTCAAACGGTCTTAAATAAGCTTTTGTGTCTGTTACCTGACAAAAACCACATGTGCCTTGCCAGTGATTGCTGGCTGTTCAACCAAAGGAGGCATCACCACACTGTCCAGCAGGGGTTGCTGGCATTCCCATTCCAATCGCAGGGAGGGGTGGGAGGCGGGGGGGGGATGAAGGTATTCGATTGTAGTACCTGAAATGTCACGCTGACTGAGATCAGCTAATTCAGCATAGATAAAAGATTGAATCTTATATCACTCTGCAATCTTGCTGAACCATTGGAGGAATTCATCAGAACATTCTTAATGAAATCATCTATTGGACCCATTTGTTGACTTTTTTATACTTCTCTAAGAAAACAAATCGATCTGTTTAGATTTATTGTTCTAACCTCTAATCAAAGAAACAGAAAACATTTAATCATTTCATCATTCTCACCTTTATATCTCCAGATATGTTTGAAATACGGGTAGAGAACCATAAAAAATTTGAAGATGTGACCTGGCTGAGATATGTATCAAACTATTACTAAAGGGTAGTTTATAATTTTTGTGTCACAGGCAATGTGATTTATTTCAGAATGACATTTAATATGCTATATTTAAAAAAAAAATCAGATCTGGCACTTACCTGTGTCCAATCTGGTGTCTGCTATAGGTGGCAGCCTGTACATGGTCTTCTGAACTGAATCAGTGCCACAGAGTGTTAGTTTTAATCAACCTTCTCACTAAAGCATCCAAACTGATAAATTGGTAATTTTGATTGTTTAAATTTCTATTGCTGCATTCCTTACTGGATTTTCTTTTTTGATTGTCCTCACTTCTGTTACATTTTATCAGCTTACCTTATTCAATTATCTCTACATCTTTTTCTCACTTATCACCGTTCTGTGCACTTAACTTTCTTTGTGCCACTGCTTATTCCGCAGCAGCACTTGAACGGAGGAGGTTTATAAACCAGGGCCAAGTCAATTGAGCTGAGAGGCAGAGGAATAATTGAAGTCAGTTACGCACGTCAGAAACCAGCTGCGGGTCCTTGGAACCTATTATCTGGATTTCTACAATGGCTCCATTACATTCAGAGCACAATTGTGAGAGACTTGTAATCTTGATGGAGGAGAAGAAAGGGCCATGGTTTAATTAGAAGCGAAGGAGTTTCTACATTAGGGAGGGGCCTTTTAGGCGCTATCACGTGGATGTGTTGATTAAAGCCAAGTTGCCATCATAAATTGGCATGCAAGAGCAGACATGCTGATTGTAGAGGCGAAGACTGACAGCGTCATCATGGTATTTGTAGAAACCAGTCATAAACTGTTAGACAGGGTGGCAAGAGAATGTCAGTCAACCACATTTTATCTAATAACAACATTTCTGGATAGAATAATTTCAATAAAATCTTACTTTGTAAGGTGTCAATACCTTTCTTTATATTTAAAAAAAAAGAATCAATGACAGCATATTCTTATTTCAGCTCTGAGCTGAGGTTTGAGTGCATATTCCAAGTCTAGCACTTCCAATATCACTTAACAAATGCAAAAACAGAAAATGCTGGAAAAAACTCAGCAGGTCTAACAGCATCTGTGAAGCGAAAAACAGAGTTAACGTTTCAAGTCCGTATGACTCTTCTGTGGAGCTAGAGAGAAGTAGAAATGTGATGAAGTTTATATTGTTTAAGGGGAGGTGGAGCAGGTGAAGCTGGATAGAAGGCCAGCAATAGGTGGGGGCCAAGGAGACATTGACAAAGCTGTCATGAACAAAAGGACAAAGCGGGTGTTAATAGTAGTGGTAAGGGCTAAAAAAGGCGCTGATAGTGGCATCAAGGTAAGAAAGCAGAATGTAATAATAGCAGCACAAAGGTAAGCACGCTGGAATGAACAAGTGACAGATGACTGTTGTGGGGGTGGGGTGGGGGATGGAGACGGTGGTGGGGAGAAAAGATCGAAAATAGGATAAAAGGTGGGGATAAAACAATGAATAAAAATGAAAAGAAATAAAAATAAAAATAAGTGGATAAAAAATAAAACTGATGATTGAAAAAGGGATATAAAGGGGGTGAGGATAGTGGACCTTGACCTCTCCCTCCAGCAGCACTGACTCACCCTATCTCAAAGTTGTCCTTGTCCCCATTTCATTTTATTCTTCGCCTCATCTGATACCTTAACAAGAAACTTTGTCTCTTCCTTTCAGATGCTAAGGAATGTTAGATCCAACAACTCATTGATACCACCGCCCATCCAGGACCCTCCACCCCTTCCTGTCCCTCTGACCCCATCCCTTCTTCCAATCCCAGCCCCGGCCGTGTATTCACCGTACCCTCTGACCTTCCCCTCTCTGATGCTGAACCTTCAGTACTCAGCAAAGGACTCAGTTTCATACCCTTATGCCCTCACCTGAATGAATTTCAGGCTCGGCATGATGCTGAACACATTCATCTCTGGGCTCACTTCTTTGGGCAGGAGTCCTCTCCCAGTTCCATGGATCCTTTCACCCACCCCCAGTATTCTCCCTCCACCTGGACCCCTCCTTCTGGCCTCTTACCTGCCCTTGGTCTTTCCATTGAGAACAGTCGGCGTGACATCGGGCATCTCAATTCCTCTGCTCCTCTCACCCACTCTAACCTGTCTCTCTCTGAACTTGCCGCACTCCATTCTCTCAGGTCCAACCCTGACTTTGTTATCAAACCCGCTGACAAGGGTGGTGCTGTTGTTGTCTGGCGCACTGACCTCTACCTCGCGGAGCCTGATTGCCAACTATCAGACACTTCCTCCTACCTCTCCCTGGACCATGACCCCACCACTGAACATCAAGCCATTGTTTCCAGGACTGTCATTGACCTCATCTCCTCTGGAGATCTTACCCCCACAGCTTCCATCCTCAAAATCTCCCAACTTCGGATGGCCCACTTCTACCTCCTACCCAAAATCCACAAACAGGATTGTCCCAGCAGACCGAACGTGTCAGCCTGTTCCTGCCCCACGGAACTCATTTCTTGCTATCTTGACTCCCTTCTCTCTCCCCTTGTCCAGTCACTTCCCACTTACATCCGCGATTCCTCTGATGCTCTACATCATATCAACAATTTCCAGTTCCCTGGCCCCAACTACCTCCTCTTCACCATGGACGTCCAATCCCTCTACACCTCCATCTCCCACCGGGATGGTCTGATGTCTCTCCACTTCTTCCTTGAACAGAGGCCCGAACAATCCCCATCCACCACTACTCTCCTCCGTCTGGCTGAACTTGTTCTCTCACTTACCGATTTCTCCTTAAACTCGTCTCACTTCTCCAAATAAAAGGTGTGGCTATGGGTACCCGCATAGGCCCCAGTTATGCCTGTCTCTTTATGGGGTATGTAGTTCATTCCTTGTTCCAGTCCTACTCCGGCCCCTTCCCACAACTCTTTCTCCGGTACATCGATGATTACTTCGGTGCTGCTTCATGTTCTCATCTGGACCTGGAAAAACTTATCAATTTTGCTTCCAAGTTCCACCCCTCCATCAACTTGTCAAGGTCTATTTCCGACACTTCCCTTCCCTTCCTTGACCTCTCTGTCTCAATTTCTAGTGATAGACTGTCCACCAATATTCATTACAAGTCCTACTGACTCCCACAGCTACCTCGTCTACAGCTCCTCACACCCCGCTTCCTGTAAGGACTCCATCCCATTCTTTCAGTTCCTTCGCCTCCGTCGCGTCTGTTCTGATGATGCTACCTTCAAAAACAATTCCTCTGACATGTCCTCCTTCTTCCTTAACCGAGGTTTCCCACCCACTGTGGTTGACAGGGCCCTCAACCGTATCCGGCCCATCTCCCGCGCATCCGCCCTCACGCCTTCTCCTCCCTCCCAGAAACATGATAGGGTCCCCCTTGTCCTCACTTATCACCCCACCAGCCTCCGCATTCAAAGGATCATCCTCCGCCATTTCCGCCAACTCCAGCATGATGCCACCACCAAACACATCTTCCCCTCACCACCATCAGCAGCCCATAGGGAGCTTTCCCTCTGTGACACCCTGGTCCACTCCTCCATTACCCCCAACACCTCATCCCCCTCCTATGGCACCCTCCCATGGAAACGCAGAAGGTCCAACACCTGCCCCTTTACTTCCCCCCTCCTCACCGCCCAAGGGCCCAAACATTCCTTTCAGGTGAAGCAGCATTTCACTTTCACCTCCTTCAATTTAGTCTACTGTATTCGTTGCTCCAAATGTGGTCTCCTCTACATGGGAGAGACCAAACGTAAACTGGGCGACCGCTTTGCAGAACACCTGCGGTCTGTCCGCAAGAATGACCCAAACCTCCCTGTCGCTTGCCATTTTAACACTCCACCCTGCTCTCTTGCCCACATGTCTGTCCTTGGCTTACTGCATTGTTCCAGTGAAGCCCAACGCAAACTGGAGGAACAACACCTCATCTTCCGACTAGGCACTTTACAGCCTTCCGGACTGAATATTGAATTCAATAACTTTAGGTCGTGAGCTCCCTCCTCCATCCCCACCCCCTTTTTTATCCCTTTTTTCAATATTCATTTTTATTTTTTTATTTTGATTTTTAACCACTTATTTTTATTTTCTTTTTTATTCCTTGCTTTATCCCCATCTTTCATCCAATTTTCAATCCTTTTTTCTACACCGCCCCCTCCCCCCACCCCGCCCCCACAAGGGCCATCCGTCACTTGTTCATGTTGTGTTTCCAGAGTGCTTACCCTTGTCCTGCTATTATCACGTTCTGCTTTCTGTCCTTAATGCCACCATCAGCACCTCCTTTAGTCCTTATCACTAACATTAACATCCCCTTTGACCTTTTGTTCATGACGTCTTTGTCAATCTCTCCTTTTCCCCCACCTATCACTGGCCTTCTATCCAGCTTCACCCCCACCCCACCCTTAAACAGTATAAATTGCATCACATTTTGACTTCTCTTTAGCTCTGAGAAAGAGTCATACGGACTCGAAACGTTAACGCTGTTCTTCGCTCCGCAGATGCTGTTAGACCTGTTGAGTTGCTCCAGCATTTTCTGTTCTTGTTTCAGATTTCCAGCTTCCGCAGTATTTTGCTTTTATCATTTAACAGACATCTGTGATTGAAGTAGCAGTTTAGACTGTCCTATGATGGCATCTCAATATACACCAAGTTCTACATTTTATACAAATATTGCCCAGTTTGCTTCTTTTTCTTTTGCTCAACGCTGTACCAAACAAGAGCAGGTAAATACAGCAGTTCGAAACTGCTGTTGCTTCATCACGAGTCAGTCTCACCCTGTTGGCATAGACTAATTTCATGCCCTGAATGCTGGATAATGTAGCAGTGTTATAGTGGCATTTTCATCTTATTGCCAGGAACTAACACTGTCCAAATACAATACAGAGTTGGCAATGCATAATCAACCAACAGCAGCCATTTACTTACTTCTAGTTCAGTTTGTAAAGGCTTTCTTAAAGTTTTAATCAAGTTAACCTCTGGCTTGGCATGGAACATGCACCTTACACATATACTGTCCTCCCTTGATCAAAACAAGCAGAGGTTTGGGTCACATTAATTGTCCTCAAGACCAGAGTCACATGGCTTGTTTGGCACCCCATCCACAAACATTCACTCCCTCCACTGCCAACACACAGTGGCAGCAGTATATGCCATCTACAAGATGCACCGCAGGAACTCGCCAAGCCTCTTTAGACAGCACCTTCCAAACCCGTGACCACTACCCTCTAGAAGATAGATGGGAACACTGCCACCTGGAAGTTCCCTTCCAAGTCACTCACCAACCTGACTTGGAAATATATCGGCCTTTCCTTCATTGTTGCTGGGTCAAAATCCTGGAACTCCCTTCCTAGCAGCACTGTGGGTGTACCTACACCACATGGGCTGCAGCGGTTCAAGAAGGCAGCTCATCACCACCTTCTCAAGGGCAACTAGAGATGGGCAATAAATGCTGGCCCAGCCAGCGAAGCCCACATCCCATGAATGAATAAAAAAAATCAAAGTCTGATTTTAAAGAGAGGTGATGGGGGAGAGCGAGTAAGGTTTGTAGGAGCCCTTGATTCTGTTTCTGCCAGATTAGGGGTTAGGTGGAGTTTGCAGTGGGGTTTGGGGGGTGGGGAATGTTGGTGATTGGTGTGGAAATCAATAAAATCAGGGCCTGAAATTCTGTGCTCTGATCAGTGAACACATTAAATTATTAAATTGCTTACACTGACTATTAGAATGTAAGTAATTAGCAGAAATACAGATTTACGAGGCTGTACAGGTAGTAATACCGCCCACCTTCCTGTTAAGGTTTGCTTGACATTTTGTAAAAAGTATTTCCGAGCTAAATATACTTTTATCTTTCTTTGAAAGAACTGTTCCTGTTTTTGGTAGATAATACGGAAATATTGGTGCACCCTTACAACTTGGAGTGACCTGTGTTGAGGAGCTACAGAATGTGATCCTGAAACATTAATCACAGTCTCTTCTGGGTGCTTTGTTTAAAGATGCAAATTTTTGTTGTGTTTATACTGTAAAAAGTTTGAGGTACAATCAACACCGAGCAGGTTAACACTTCTGAATTATTGAACATCATGAGTGAATTAGGACATGTTTGATTTGGATTGCTTTATTCTGTAGTTGCTTAAAATGTTTAAGCTTTAAGGGGCAAGTGATAGCGGAAAGGTTAAAAGTTGGTGTTAGTTCCACTTGGGTGGTAATGTCTTAAACACACACAAATTTCCTGGGTCAGGTCATTTGTATCTTGATTCATAGATGTTAGTGCAGATTTGGGCAAGAGTAGGGAGCACAATATTAGTTGGAAAGGAACTTCACATATAAGTTATATCCAAAGCTCTGTGGACAATTACATGGGAATGTCATTATGGAAAACACAATTCAGGTAAGATGCACTTTGCTGGACTCTTGGCAATTGCTACAGTTGAACAAGGTGCAGATAACCAAAGCTGGGAAGGTGAGAGTTCCCTTTGGCTATTCCATACAGTTGTGGTCAATTGGAAGTGGGGAACAATTCATAAAGGCGTAATGTTTTCAAGTCTGTACCTCAGGGAATATATTCCCTCATGTTAAAACCAATTCCTACTCCAGTACAAAATGTAGTTAACCACGAATTGGAATAGGAGGCCCAATTCAATGAAGACACAATTTCAAACCTAAAGTTACCTCAAAAGTCACTTGCCCTAATACTCAAATGCCTGTATTTACTGGCCCAGTTAATCTTACCTGGAAATACCAGAGAAAACATATCAATGCCTCCATTAGGAAGAGAGCCAGTGACTGAACTATGAGCAACTGCTGCGAGCTTATCTACACACATGACAACGACTAGGATGACTCCTTCCAAAGCAATAACAATCACTAGGGCATTAAGCTTCCATGGCCAGGATTTTCTGTGTCCCCCGGTGTCAGGCACGGTCAGTGGCGTGGGCGGACAATATGGTGCAATCGGTTTCATGACCGGGTGAAGCCAGTTCGCGATCGTCCACTCAGCCCGCCCACGCTGGTCTGTGTTTCCCGCCATCGGATGTCAGGAACCTCATTGTAGTACCGATGCACGTTAGACCAGACTGCTGGGGAATTGTCCCCTCTGCTGGGTCATCCGGTGGGATTGCCGGCCGATGTGTTTCACGACAGCATATAAAAGGCGTGCACCTGGCGGGCTGCACTTTGAGGGGAATTCGCAGGTGAGTGCACAGTAACATTGCGCATCACCCACCAGGGTCGCCTGTTAGACTTCAAGCTTGAGCAGTGTTGAGGGGCATCAAGTGCAGCCCTGCCGGTGAGGCAACTTTTAGGGGGGTTGGGGGGGGGGGCGGGTGGGGGCAAGGGCTGCCTTGCAGTTGAGGTGACTAGTTTCGGGGGCCGGGGTGGTGTTAAGGGCAGCCCTTGTGGTTTAGGTGACTTTGTTTTGGGGGTGGGGGGAGGGGGGTGCCAAGGGCAGACCTGCCGGTGAGGTGACTTGTGCGGGGGGGTGGGGGGGGAGGGTGTGGGGGGGTGGGGGGGGGGGTGGCAAGGGTGGCCCTGCCATTGACTATAGCACACAAGCATTTGGGATGGGGGGAAGGGTGGGTGAGGGAAGCGGGCACACATCAGGGACA
The DNA here is from genome assembly GCA_026770705.1 of Isurus oxyrinchus. Lineage (NCBI taxonomy): Eukaryota > Metazoa > Chordata > Chondrichthyes > Lamniformes > Lamnidae > Isurus > Isurus oxyrinchus. Next base: position 3,956,470 of record JANJGN010000006.1, on the reverse strand, counting down.
CCTTGTATAAAGTGACCATTCCACTGCAGCTGAGACAGTTCAGGCGCAGCCACATTGATCTGATTGGAGTCGGGTTTCTAGCTTCTCTGCCCACTCAAGAAACACAGAGGCATCAAACAGCCACTAAGTGTTCCAGAGCTTTTCACCTCCCCCCGCTGGCACAGACTGCAAAGTCATGAGCATTTTAGTGAATTGCAGAACAGTTGGACAACTGAGCACGTTGTACAATCTCCTCACTAAACCCATGGAGCAGTCACTGGTGGAGGTGCTCACAGTCCCTTGCAGTGTCATCATCCCCGTGTGGACCAGTCTCCCCCATGGTTCAAGCTAACAGTGCAGCCTTGCAGCGCGGGGTTAGGAGAATGTCTGTGCCTGAGCTGAGAGCACAGCCTGCAGTCCAATGGGCAAAGCTGCCCCAGTCGGTCGGGTGGAGTGGGGCGGAGGTGGGTGGGGTTTCGGGCAGCCATGCAGCGCACTAAACTCTGGACATCCAAGTGGTGTCCAGCACTCTCCAGGATGTATTAAGGAGCCTTCATCCTTAACTAGGACAGATTCTTAAAACACCCGTGCTAACCCACATGTCTCTCTCTTTCATACTGCAGGAGGAGTACATCAGGATCATGACACCCGTGCAGCGACCTCAGACTGCAGCAGAGTGACAATATAATAAGGCTCATGCTGCAACTTGGTGGAGCAGACCATCAGGATGCTGAAGATACGGTTCCAGTGCCTGGACCGGTCTGGTGGAGCCCTGCAATATAATCCACAGAGGGGGTCACACAACATTGTCGCCTGCTGTACCATTTACAACCTGGGACTGCAATGGGGCGGGGAGCTGGCTGAGGAGGAGATGGAAGAGCTGGAGGTCTTCTCTGACGAGGAGGATGTGGACGACGATGAAGGGGATAAGGCCCTCACTCTGGCCAGACGAGGCAGGTGTGCTCGGGAGGTGCTCATAGCTGCTAGATTTGTGGAGGATGATGAGATGCTGTGAGGTGACACCATAGATCACATTGTATTTATGAATGTTTGACTTCAGTCTGCCTTATGGCAACGCACATACCCTCTGTGGTAATGTTCCTGTTATGGAGACACTGTGGAGGCCCCAACAGTCGCTCGATTGCAGGAGGATGATGACAACATGCAATGCGGACTCTCCATAGATCTTCACACAGCCTCTGCAAATTTCTGACTCCTGTCTGGCTGAGGGCAACTCATTTGCCCTTTGTGATCAGGGTCATATCATAGAGATGCAGCCATGAAACTTTAGAAGCATCTGATCCTCTGTCTGCCTTCAGCACCTGAGCCCTTCAGGAGCACAGCGCCACTAGTTACAGATGTTGAAGAGATGGGTGACAGCCCCACCTTAAAGGTGCTGAGAGCACACAGAGAGAATGATGGAACTCAGTGATGCCTGCCCACAACATTCTGGCAGCAATGACCAGCACCATCGAGGTGCAGGCATCAGTATGTTTGTCTGAAGGTTGCATAGAGCACGGGGAAGAGGCCCTGGACTGAGATACCTGCCTTTATCTTGTGCTGAAAGGCTTCACATCTGAGTGATGAGAACACTGCTCATCAGAACAAGGAGCCACAGGCAGGGAGACATTAGTGGGAGTTTATTTACAATGGTGAACAATATGTACAAGTGATTAACACTCATACCCAGGCTGTGCAACTAAGTCTCCTTAATTTTCCTAGCCCTGCCACGACATTTTGGTGCTCCCTGGACATCCACAGTGGAGGTGGAGGCAACCTGCTGACTGTGACACCCTGTCTGTGATGACCTTGGCCGGCGTCCTCTGGAGGCTGAGACCTGGAGGGCCCTGGCCTGCTTTTGGGGTCCTGCTGTGAGGCAGTGGCTCCCTCCTTGGCCTGTGGAGCTGGAGCTGCTGATACCACAGGAAGAGGGGTTCCGGATGGGCTGGATACTCCCAGAATCACCTGGATGGATGGCCCCAGGGTGTGCACCTGTTGGTCCTCCTCCCTATGGGTGCCTGGGGGCCCCAGGCTGACTCCTTGAGGAGAAGGGGTGGCTGGAGTGAGATCGAGCTGCCCTGCACCCCTCTCACGTACACACTGTTAGAGGCCAACTATGGCAGAAGTGATGGAGTTCAGCCCGAGCAGCAGTTCAGGAGCGATGTCCTGGACCAAGGTATCCACGATGGCCGCCATCCTGCCAGTGTTGACCTCAGTGCGTTGGCAATGCCGGCGCTATCACCTCAGCCTGAAGGTGAACAGACTCCTCCATCGTGCCTTGCAATCTGAGGAGTGCAGCGGACATCCCTTCCTGATGTTCCCGAGCTTGTCTTTGCAGCTCCAGCAACTCGGGCTCAGCAAATTTCTGGCCTCCAGCAGCCTTCCGAGTGCTGGACACCTGAGAAGTCCCTGCCTCTGCCTGCTGTGAAAGTGCAATGTGCTCACCAGATTGTGATCCCGAGGCTACTCTAAAGCCATGTCCCACGGAGGTGTGTGTCTCTGCTGGTGGAGGGTGTGGGTGATACTGTGACGGGACTTCAGGGAGGGTGCCTTCAGATTCCTCTTCAGAGGTTTATTCGGGCCTTGATTGGAGACTCTGGGTCATGGATTCTGTCGGCTGTTTCCCAGATGTGCCTGTGAAAGCACAGAGAGATAATCAGTGCATGGCAGGGGCCTGTGAAACAGGACACATCACTCACAGCATGGTTGTCTGATGGATGTTGCACTGCTGGATCCTCACTTGGTAGAGCAGCACCGACCTCACTGTCAGCACAGGACCGGTCCCGGTCATCGCCAGCCAGCTGGATGGCTCTGTTTTCAAAGCCTGTGAGGACCTTGATTTCAGGCATTCCTCCACCAGTCTGTGACCTCTCCCTCTTGTTGTGTGCCAGCTTGTCCTGCATGGATAGAGATGGAGAGAGTATAAGCAGAATGCCTGCCAGGCCAGGTGATAAGTATGCCTGGCATGTGTGGGTGGTGAGTGGTCCCATGGACGGGATGAGGACAATGACAGTGAGTGTGAGAGAGTGAATGGCAGTGAGTGAAGGCCCTGTGGGTGTGTGATGGGTTTGGGAGTGTGTGAGTTGAGAGTGATGAGTAGAATGACTTACCCTGGTGGAACGGAGGAGATCATTCATCCGCACGTGGCACTGGGTGGCTATCCTCCTCTGAAGGGTGTTGGTGCTGACCACAGCTGCTGCTGCATCCCAAGCCAGATTGGTTACGCTGCTGACCACCCTGCGGCCAGAGTGGGGGTGGAAGACCCCTGGCAGGAGCCCATGGCATCCAAAAGGCGTTCCAGTGACACGTTGCTAAACCTGGGGGCTGGAGTCTTTATTCCTTTCGTGGACACCTTCCCTGCAGCAGTTATGGGCTGGAAGCACTGAGATGTGTGTGCACAGCTGGGCTTTAAATATGGCGGCCGGTGTGATGGATTGGCGAGATGATGACGGGAGGGGCAATGAGAACGGCGTGTTTCCTGGGACTGCATAAATAACGTGCTGGGTTTGGAACGATGCGGCTTGAAAACCCGCCATCATGGCTGGGGGGTAAAACGTTGTTTTACCCACTCGCTACCGCACCTAGTATAAATCTGGAACGATTCTGCCCTTTGTCATTGAGCCCTGTTGTTTAAGGCCACAGGGGATATCTGCCAGACAAGCCAGTCTACAATTTATTTGTCCTAGTTTGAATGACCTGAAATGTCAACTTTGTTTCTCTCTCCACAAATGCTGAGTATTTCCAGCAATTTCTGCTTTTCTTTCAGTATTGGTAGTATTTAACTTTTTCACAATTAATTCATGTCTAGAACTCATGACAGATCCCAATTTGCTAGAGAAATACCTTTATCCTGTTCTCAGTGGAAAGGAAATGGAAGGTTTATCAGTTGTCAGGCTTCTTAAGGATCCAGGTTATAAATGGAACCCACATAGCCGTAAGTGCACCATACTAACTGCTATGTGTATGTTAAGGGAATCAGGGGGAAATCTCTCCGCTGGTTGGCGCCATACCGAGCACAAAGGAAGATGGTTGTGGTTGTTGGAGGTCAGTTATCTCAGCTCCAGGACATCACTGCAGGGGTTCCTCAGAGCAGTGTCCTCATCCCAACCATCTTCAGCTGTTTCATCAATGACCTTCCTTCCATCATAAGGTCAGAAGTGGGGATGTTCACTGATGATTGCACAATGTTCAGCACCATTCATGACCCCTCAGATACTGAAGCAGTCCATGTCCAAATGCAGCAAGACCTGGACAATATCCAGACTTGGGTTGGCAAGTGGCAAGTAACATTCATGCCACACAAGTGTCAGGCAATGACCATCTCCAACAAGAGAGAATCTAACCATTGCCCCTTGACATTTAATGGCATTACCATCACTGAATCCCCTACTATCAACATCCTAGGGGTTTCCATTGACCAGAAACTGAACTGGACCAGCCATATAAATACTGTGGCTACAAGAGCAGGTCAGAAGCTAGGAATCCTGCAGTTAGTAACTCACCTCCTGGATCCACAAAACCTATCCACATCTACAAGGCACAAGTCAAGAGTGTGATGGAATACTCTCCACTTGCCTGTATGAGTGCAGCTCCAACAACACTCAAGAAGCTTGACACCTTCCAGGACAAAGCAGCCCATCCATAAACATTCACTCCCTTCACCATTGACGCACAGTAGCAGCAGTGTGTATCATCTACAAGATGCACTGCAGGAACTCACCAAGGTTCCTTATACAGCACCTTCTAAACACTTCATGACCATCTAGAAGGGCAAGGGCAGCAGATAGATGGGAACACCACCACCTGGATGTTCCCCTCCAAGTCACTCACCATCCTGACCTGGAAATATAACACCGTTCCTTCACTGTTGCTGGGTCAAAACCCTTCCTAACAGCACTGTGGGTGAACCTGCACCATATGGGCTGCAGCAGTTCAAGAAGGCAGCTCACCACCGCCTTCTCAAGGGCAACTAGGGATGGGCAATAAAAGTTGGTCCAGCCAGTGATGCCCACATCCCATGATCAAATTAAAAAAGGGATACCAATCTATAATGCAAACTGAGACCTCTGCACATTGATGGTATTACCCTGGAAGCAGCCATGATGTTTTTATTCTGCAACGGTCTATATGTTGTTATTATTAGGGTTGGGCTCGATGAATGGCTGTTATAACACCCTTGGCAGCTGTGACTGACGAAGTCCCAGAGGTAGAATGCAATACAATGACAGCGTAGGCAGTGCCTGAGTTTCTCAGGAGCACACCATCAGGACACTGGATGCTCTGGTATGACGCTGCTCTACAGTTTAACCAAAGTCAGCAAGATCATCACTGAGTGCAACAGCAGCATCATTTTGGCTTCCAAAAGGGAGTGAGTGGGCAGCAGATGGGAGTGGAGGCCTATGGCTGTGCAGTCCTACAGGAGAGAGAAAGGCAAGGAGGAAGGAGACAGGTAGAAATAACGTACAAGCAGAAAAATGGATGTGGGACTGCTGTGTAGGATGAGCAAATTTCCATATTCTTTCACATGGTTGGTTGTCCTTTCATAACTTCACCATTTATGCTGTTTCCCTGGGCCTTCTGGTGAAGTTACGGCAGGTAACCTTGGTGGAAATGATCCCGAACTATTTCCAATGATGGGCCCCCCTATTAATGGCTAACGTTGGTCTTCCTTATGGGCAGTCACACACTGCAGAACCAAGAGGACAGTGTCCATTCCCTGCATTCCAGCTGCTCTCCTATCTTTCAGTCCTCTACCCAGCACTGCTATTACCTCTCCTCAAGCAAACTCAAAATGCAGACAACGTACAACATACAAAGGAGAAATGTAAAGCTTCCCATTTACTAAGTATTATTTGGAATGGTCAGGTGTGATGTGTGGGTCCACTCGGTGTCCCTGCAATGTCTACTTGTCCTGTACATCAACCTAAGGTTGTGTTGGTCCTCCCTGAGCGATAGAAGCTGCTGTGAACATTTTGAGATGGTCATGGTCTGATTCCACTTGGTACAGAACCATGTGATGTCTCTGCAGCTGCTGCAGCAACTTCCAACAATACAGTGACTGCCAGTGCCCGTCTCCTCTCTGGCATCCTGGCTGGATGTCCATCAAACTCTATGAGAGCAGTCAGCAGAGATTTGCTCTTCTTTCAGGCAAGGTAATGACCCAGTCTATAAGTTCAGTTGCTGAACCCTCAGTGAGATAAGCTGAAATGCATGAACAAAGAGCTGTATGAGTTCAAGCAAGGACGTTTCCTAAAAACACTGTGCTTCTTGAGGTATACGACCTCAATCATTGTGTCATTTTGATTGTTTTGTTCGTAAGGTTTTTTAAAAGCACGGCCTGAGTAGGAAGGACTATCTCTTTAAATTGAGTTCCATATCCCCGCCCCTAAAGGCAGCTGTTTCCTCTGTTACTTCCTTTCATTTATTAGGCATTAAAAAATTGGTAGGAAGATTAGTAAATCTCAAGAGATTGCCTGGGAAATCAAATGGGCCAAAAGATTATTTTTCTATTGAAAACATCCCTAATGCTATTCATAACACAGCATCATTGGTTGTCAGGTTTGTTCATGTGGCAGCTTTTACATGTGGGACTTATTCATCGAGAAGCAAATATTAAACCACCCCCTCCCGTCACCCGCCAAAGCCAACTTTATAATTTTGCTGGTCATTTCTGTTACAATTATATATATATCTGCACAGGCATGCAGGGTCAAATGGCTTCCTTCTCTGTTGGGTTTTTCTATCATTGTATGATGATCACTTCCAGGCTGGAATGGCCATATTTTTCTTCATAACTCAGTTTTGGCACTAGCCTCTGGAATTTCTGCTGGGTTCTCCTGCTCGTCCACCATTAACTTTGACAGAAGATTGATGGAAACCTCGGAGTAATGACATAAAGCAGCTAACAGTGTATCCGCAGGGATTCAGTTAATTAATAAGAACAGGAGTATGTATTCAACTCCTTGAGCCTATTCCACCATTCACTGAAATCATGGCTGATCCTGGTATCTTCCACCACTGCTACAGTGGGAAGTCAGGAAAACTCAGCCGACATTCTACCCCTAGGCATCAGTCTTGTTGCTTTTTCCTGCACTGACGTGTGAATGTCTGCCTTGGGTCATGTCAATCAAAACAGGACTGATTGATCAAAGTGTGGCCTGTCCAGAGGACTGTACAGGTTGATCATGTCTTCATCAGCTTTGTAGAACCAGGGCTTCCAGAGTTCATGACAAAGAGTCATCCTTCCCCATATCCCATGTTCATCTCAGGTCATGGGTATCTTGAGAAAAGAGCTATCACCATCTCAAGAACTTCATAATGTTTTGCAGCAGCTGCACCCATGTGACAACTAAGAGAGATTTTTGGATTAGGGCACAAGGAGGGTTAAACAATGTGATGAAACCAAATGAAGTTTATTTGTAAAATTGTTGTATTAAACCATTGGAGTATTCCATGAAAGGACTCTATGGTCGGAATTGTCTGTGCCCGCTGGTGTCGGGCGTGTTAGGTGGTGTGAGCGGACAATATGGTGAGAAGGTCAAAAATCAGTTTCACAAAGTTCCTTTCCAAGGTAGCTAGAATGGTCTCTTCTAGGGAGGATATGGGTACAGACTCATCCTTCTCTGGTTCCAGCTAGCTGTCTAGTATAGTGCCCCACCTCCTCCTGCAAGTAAGAAGGAGATGTTTTAGTGAGTATTTTGTGAGGTGTTTGGAGAACCTGGTTGTCATGGTGACAGTGTCAGCCATGGCTCAGTTGATAACACTCTAGCCTCTGAGTCAGAAGGTTGTGTTCAAGATCTATTATGTTTTACTGTGGAGTCGTTTTGCTTGTGAAGCAGTTGCATACTTATCTGTTGGCAGGCGAGTCGATTACAACATACTGCAGACGCAGAGACCAATATGAAATGAAGCACATACTATTTATTTTCACCAACAGCAGAGCACTAGCATGATGTGTGCTTCTACAGACAGGCCCTACTCTAGACTAACATTAAAATTATAGCCTGCGCAACACAGCTATTGGGTCTTACAGTAGCATGGTCAATCTGCTCACAGTCTCTTAAAGTTGTATTGCACCTCAGATTGCCATAAGTTCCACTCCAGGACTTGAGCACAAAGAGCGAAACTGACACTCCAGTACCGTACTGAGGAAGAGCTGCACTGTTTGAGATGCCATCTTTCAGATGAAATGTTAAACGGAGGGCCTATTGGCCCTTGCAGGTGGGCACAAAGGTACAATGACACTATACTGAAGAAGTGCAATTATTATCTTATTATCCCTCAATCAACATTGCTGAAAAACAGACTAGCTGGTGATCATCGCTTGATATTTCTGGCAGCTTGCTGTTCACAAATTGGCTGCTATATTTCTGACATTAAAACTGTGACTACACTTTAAAGTACTTAATTGGCTGCATAGAACTCTAAGATGTCCTGGGGTCATGAGAGGTGCTATATAAATGCAAGTCTTTCTTTCTTTATGCGAGTATTAGGTAAATGAGGGTGTAATAATGGTGAGTGCGGGAGTATGAGGAAGGTGTGATGATGAGCGGTGCAGTCATTGTAGTAGAGCGAAGGGTGTTTGGGTTTTGAAGTGCAACATTACTACATGTCTTACCTGGCTTGCTGTATTCATGTGACCTCTGCCACGAGGGAATCTCTCTGTAAGCTGTCATTTTACATCATTTCAATAAAGGCTTCACATTGAGAAAGACATTAAGAAGTACTGCTGCCTTTGAAATGCGAGGTGAGAACAAACTTTTTCACACAGCGAGTGGTTGGGGTCTGGAATGTACGGCCTGGAAGTGTGGTGGAGGCAGGTTCGATTGAGGCAGGTTCGATTGAGGCATTCAAGAGGGCATTAGATGACTATTTAAATAGAAACAATGTGCAGGGTTACGGGGAAAAGGCAGCAGATTAGCACCAAGTTAAAACGCTCAGAGAGCTGGTGCAGACATCATGGGTCAAATGGCCTCCTTCTACACTAAACCAGTTTCTGTGATTCTGTGAACTCGAAACAAAGGGTAGTTGGGGAAGGGAGTTTTGCACCCACTGTCAGTGTTGTTATAAATGAGGATGTAAGTGGAACAGCTTCTCATTGTAATAACTCAGTTATATCATCAGATTTCTTATGGCACTGCAGCCAAGTTCTGGGTGCAATGGACTTAACCTTGACATACTTGGCAATTGCTTTTCCTACTGTCTGGGAAAAAAAATGCCTAGGGGACTTCCAACCCCCTGGGAGGAAGAGGATCTCCCTCCTCCTGACCCTCTAGGAGGATGTCCCTCCTGGTCCCTTGAAGAGGATGCTCCTCCTCCTGCCTACACCAAGATCTCCAGTGCAGCATGGGAGAAATCTGAACCCGCCTCCCCTTGCACCTACCTTCAGCTAATTTTTAACCAAGTTTTCCCTTGTTCTGTGTGGAGAGAACACCCCACAACACTCTAAAAGGTGCTGTTACAGTGATGTCGCAGACTCCTGATTGTTGGATCTGCAATAGATGTGCAGCCAATGACTTGCACAGCTAGTGATGGCTGCATGCCTAGATTAATAAAATCAGTAGGCAGCTGCCTACATGCATGTTAACTGCATGTGCAGTCCACACCCCACTCCCCGTGCACTCGATTCTGATCTTTAAGCCATGAATTTTAACTCTGGTGACTTTCACAGTCACAAAGTTGTCAGCCCTTCTGACATAACGCCCCTAGTCAAATGGAAGGACAGCGATATGTGATCCTGATACGTAGGATCTCAGGTCTTCCTTACAGTTCATTCAGGGTCTCACGAGAGAGCCCCTATCCACCACAAACAAAATCGGCAGTCTTACCATCAGGGGATCCCCAAGCAGGGCTTTCTGTCCCGAGCCTGGTGGGAGGCTGGAGGGCTAATTAAGTGAAAGCCGGCATATTGGCCTGCTGAATGAGAGGTACGCCTCAACCCGTGGATAAAACTCAGGAAGTTAGTAAACAATGAGGAGGATAGTAACCAACTTCAGGAGGACATAGACTGGTGAAATGGGCAGACACATGGCAGGTGTAATTTAATGCACAGAAGTGTCAAGTCATGCATTATGGCAGGAAGAATAAGCAACATTAATTAAATGATACAGTTTTAAAGGGGGTGCAGGAGCAACGAGACCTTGGGTTTTATGTACACAAATTTTTGAAGTTGAGACGGTTGTTTAAAAGTTATACAGGTTGCTTGGCTTTATAAACACAGAGTAAAGCAAGGGAGTTATCCTAAACATCATAAAACATATAAACCACTTGTTAGGCCCTAGCTGGGGTATAGTGTCCTATCCTGAGTACCACACTTTAGGAAAGATATCAAGGTCTCAGAGGATGTGGAGAGAAGATTTACTAGACTTCAGGGATTGGAGAAATCCCATTTGGTCTCCTTAGGGCAGAGAAGGCTAAGAGGAGTTTTAATAACGATATTCAAAATCATGAACAGTAAATAAAGAGAACCTGTGGCAGAAGGGTTGATAAAGGATACAGATATAAGGTGATTGGCAAAAAAAAACCAGAGATGAGAAGAGGAGAATATTTTTATGCAGCGAGTTGTTTTGATCTGGAAACGGAAGCAGATTCAATAGTAACATTCAAAATGCTTTTGGGTAAATATGTGCAAGGAGAAACCCTTGCGGGGCAATTGAGAAAGGGCAGAGACGTGGGCCTAACTGAATAGCTGTTTCAAAGAGCTGGCGCACGTGTGATGGGATGAAAGGCTTCCTTGAGTGTTGTATCCTTCTCTGATTCTACCATCCATGGCTCTATTAGCAATTAATTAATAACAATAATTGCATGAATACAGAGCAAATTTTACATCTGCTGGTGCACATGACAAGGTTACATAAATAATTCAGTTTTATATAAACTGGATAGACTTATTAAATTTACTGAGAAACCTGTCATAGACTTTCCTCCATGTACTTTAAAATGATAGCACATGCATATTACTTATATCCCGAATTAATTAATAGGGTCCTGTGGATTGGTGTGCTGCATAGCGTTACTACCAGTTCCCGGGTGCGAGGTCCCCCAGTTTGTTATGACGCTGAACGAGATACCTCGATTGGGACCCCAATTTTGTTATGCTCCCAGGTGAGGAGGAATGAACTGGCTCCCCTTCTTTATTCAACCCCCTCAGTTGGTCACAACAAGGTTAAATTTAAAAGGGACCTCTTCCCTCATGGATACCTTTTCCCTATCCAAATGCATTTATGTTTTAGAAGGAGTCAATTTAACTAGGCTTTCTTGAGTCAAAGAAAGGGTAAGTTTATTAATTACTAAAAACCCAAGAAAAACTTAATGAAAATGCAACAGAGATCAAAAATGAGAAGTTGAGTCCAAAAATAAAAGTTTGAAAAGATATGCGAATCAGTCTTTGGCTTGTCCATGTGGAGTAGATGGCGAAACGCTATGGCTGTAAAGTTGGGTGTTTCCAGTGGAGCTGACTTTGGCAGTTGAGCAGTTGGTTTGGACACACTTGGCTCTGCCGGTCAGCTAAAGGAGTTGTCCTGTTTCCTCTTTGACCGGGGCTTTGCTGACTTAACTACAGCAACAGAGAGAGAGGGACTTTTACCTGCGAGTTGCAGGGATGCCTAGTTGCTGTTCTGCTGTGACCTTCACCACACACACTAGCACACCAGAACTAAAACGCACAGATCAGGTTTGCAACTGGCTTTTTAACCCCTTTTCTTGTATATTCCTGAAAGGGAAAAAATAAACATGTCTTTCACCTAGAATCTGCTTTCTTCAACTCAATCATTTCCACATCCTGAGATATAACTCAACAGATTCTGCTGAGATGTGGTAATTAGTCTCCATTGTCTCTGCAACCACAGGAGACTAAAGTTCAGTCTTTTGCATTGCACCTCTTCCTTTCAAATGTCTCCGGTTAAAGTGGGCCTTAACACCTTTTTAGGTGTGACATTCCATGGTCTCTCTGGACTACTCAGTCAAATATAATCCACACAGGAATTTTCCAGAAAGTGGTGACGTGGCATTCTCAGCCAGCTTTTGTTTGTATGTCTTTTTTAAAAAAAAACACACGTCTTCTTTAAAACAGTTCAATATGTCCATAAGTAATTCAGGGCTATGATTTGCTGTCATGGCAATAGTAACCAGGTGAGTGCACAGAGACCCAACTATTTAGTCAGGAAGGAGTGCCTGTGAAGTTATTATTTTGAATCACGTTATAAATAAGCTCTCTGCCAAGTGCACGGTGGCTAGACTGGATGGGTAGATTTTTAAACTGATGGTTCATCAGCTGATAAACTGATCTTGCCCCTGGGTTTCCCAATCAGAGAATGAATGGGGGCCACGTGCTCGATTTATCAAACAGTCACAGAGTCTAAGAGCTTTAATGCCCTCCCCCAAGGCAAGTTTGGTGGTGGGGACAGGGGGGAGGGGCATTTAATCAGGTAGGAAGGCGGTGGTTGAGGACTCCGAGGGAAGTGTTTATCCTCCTCCACCCTGATTAAGTTGGTGGCAGGAAGGCTGGTGGAGCATGAGAAACAAACTTGTGTTGGGTGCTGGGTTGCTTGCAGGTTCCCAAGGTGGGGCCCTCATTCAAAGGTACATAGTTCCTGATTGAGGGACCTAGCATCGGGAAGGCGGGGCCTAATCAGAGCCAGCCCTTCCGCTTGCTGCTGACCCACTTCCCCGGTGATCCCCGCCCTGCAACCACCAACCCCCTACTTCCTACCCTCACTCACTTGTGGCATGGGATCCAGCGAGGACACTAGGCCTCGGTGGGGGTGTGGGACCAGCAGCAGCTATCGTCTCCCCTGTGGTGCTGCCATTCAATAGAGCTGCCAGCCTCTTATTGGCCAAGCTACTCTCGACAGGCAGGACTTCCACCCCTGGGGCCCCTGATCTCGGAACAGGGTCCGTTGCAGTCCAGTTAAGTGTCTGAGTGGCATTTAATTTGGTGGGCCTTCCTCTAAAAGAGGGACTTTCGCCAGCTTTCCAGCCAGTGGGTGAGATCCCCATCACCTCCATTAAACACTGCCGGTAGAGTCAGTATTACAGCACAGGAGGAGGCCTTTGAGCCCTTGCGGCTCTCAGTAGAGAAATCCGGTCAGTCTCATTCCCCTGTTCTATCCCCGTAGCCCTGCAAGTTTATTTCTCTCAAGTGTCCATCCAATTTCCTTTCACAATCATTGAAAAGGGAATGGTTTTGAATTAAAGGGACCCTTGCCTATCTCAGAAAGACTGAACCAGACGTGGATTCCTGAAACTGCAGCACCACGATTCTGGAACTGAGACCTGGGACGGCAGCTCCCCAGGTCTTTCACTCTTACCCGGAGATCCTGCTGTGGGATGGGAGGGGCTGCGGTGAGGTTGGATTACCCAAGGACGGGAGGTAAAGGAAACCTCTCCAACCAAGCAGTTATAGAAGGGTTCTGTCGAAGGGTCATGAGGACTCGAAACGTCAACTCTTTTCTTCTCCGCCGATGCTGCCAGACCTGCTGAGTTTTTCCAGGTAATTCTGTTTTTGTTTTGGATTTCCAGCATCCGCAGTTTTTTTTGTTTTTATCAGTTATAGAAGGAAGTGGCTGAGGAAGTCAGCAACAGGTTAAATCTCTGAAGAAGTGTCATACAGACTTGAAATGTTAACTCTGTTTCTCTCTCAGACCTTCTGCGTTTTTCCAGCCTTTTCTGTTTTAAGTCAGCGACAGGATTGTGCTCCCTCCAACCTGGAGACAGGGCACCAAGAGGATCCATGAACTCTGGAGGTTGGGAAAGGTGAGTAGTTTAACAACTTCAGGTGCCAAGTCCCACACTCTGACTTCTCCAGCATTCTCCTGCACAGCACTCCTCAGACCAACAAACCTTACAACTCCACTCCTTCCTCTTCCTCCAGGCACCTCACATCCCCATCTGAACAGCCAACACTCAAACCCACCTCATACTATTGCCCTCTCTCACCCATGCCTCACAGTCACCCATCTCCTCTCAATGCAAGCCATTTCTAGCACTCTTACCCCTCTGCTTTCTCTCCATGCAGGAGAAGGGAACACACAACTTCAGAGAGAGGCAGAGGGTAGTCCTCCAGCACAGGCACCTCAATGACCACTGGCAATACATGGTTACCTGGCCGCTGGGAAGGAGGTCTTGTTCCAGAAGTCTGCTGATATCAGCAATGACCTGCCGTAAAAACCTGAACCTCCTAAGACCCTGGTGCTCAGGCATTTCGAGAGAGCTGATCCTTTGGATTTAGACCCTGTTCCTTGGAACTGATTCCCTGTGTCCATCCTCTGTGCCCTGTGGAGAGACATGTGATCAAGGAGAAGGCAGCTGGTGCTGTTCTCAATGATGCTGTTGCTGTTTTTTCTTTATTCTTTCATGGGATGTGGGTATTGTGGCAAAGCCATCATTTGTTGCCCATCTCTAATTTCCCTTGAACTGAATAGCTTCCTGGGCCGTATAAGAGGGCATTTAAGAGTCAGCCACATTGCTGTGGTTCTGGAATCACACGTAAGCCAGACTAGAGCTCTGCTTGCTCTTCATCAGAGTGCAAGGAAGTTCTGTATAGTCTGCTCCCCTGCTATGGTGAGGGCTGGCAGTAGGAAAGTGCGGCTGAGGCTGAGTGACATGCAAGATAGACAAAACTGACTTCCAAGAAGTTAGCAATTGCCTATCAAGCAGTGGGTGCACTGTCCGAGAAGACGTGTTGTGAGCAGCAGCCTCTCACCTGGCCGTGGCTGGAACTCTTCCGTTTAACTGATCAAAGCCTTCCCAGCCTGTCAGTTTCAGCTCTCCGTGCTGTGGACTCACTTCTGTGAATTCCACACAGCTCGGGAAATAGATCTATTGCCTGTCAAAACCAGAATAGTTGGTTAAAGTACGAGTTAATTACCTATTAATATATTTTAGTTACTAATCTGACACCTCCAAGTGGGTTCCATGCTCACCAAACACCCACCCGGGCAGAACCTGGAAGTGGGTGGGATGATGTTGGGATCCTGACCCAATGTGACTATTAGGGGATTTAACTCCCCGAGCCTACTTCTCCTTACCTGGGAAAATTCCCTCCCTGATGTTTCCTTGGACTGAACATCGGCAGGTCAGTTTGGGGGGCTTATGAATGAGACACCGCTACCCAGAAGAAAGAGTTGCAGTGGCATAATGACAGAACTACAAGAGAAAGGGGGGCATTATAAAATGCTCATCAAACTCAAAATGAAAGCTAAGGATAGGAATGCCAGACGTGCACAACAGGTTGGGCAACAGCCTACGAATTGACTGCTGTGTTATTCCCTGCATTTCTTTTCACTTTTAAAAACTGGGACACTTTTTAATAAGTTTGGAACTTTGTTCCTTGTGAAGTCGGCCACTGTTTATCAGCTCCAGAGCAGTTCACTTCTTGAGTGTTGTTTGTGTGTAATCTGAAATCTGCATTTCCTACTTGAACCAGCATTCATTGAAGCAAAATACAAAGGGAAATTGTAGTTAAAAATAATTCTCATCAGTTAATTTCTCTTTCCCATGGTCCTTCGGTGTTTGGGAAGGGGAGATGAAACACAAAACGTGTTGTGAGCTCAGTTTGGATCCCAGATGTTCCCTTTATGGAAGTAAAAGGGGGAGACTTCCTTCCTTTTGCAGAACAATGCTCACCTGTTGTTGTTTACTTAATATTATCTACTTTAACAGCCTGTTTCACACGAGACTTGTAAAAACAATGGAAGAAACAAAAGAATGACTTGCATTTACAAAGTGCATTTCATGACCTCAGGATGTCCCATAGCAATTTACAGCCAATTAATTACTTTTAAAGTGTATAGGCTGTTGCAATGTGCAAATGGAGTGTCCTAAAATATTTAACAAAGCAACTGCATGGAAATACACGTCCAAGTGACACTACCCTCAAAACTATAAAACCTGCTCTCGTTCTCTTCCCTGCACAACTATGTGTCTTATAAAGAGTTTGAATTACCAGTAGGTGGAGCTCAGGAACTCTGCTGTCACCTGCTGGACAGCCGGCTGCTGATGTTCGAAACACTTGGATTAAACATTGAAACGCTGCATTTCCTCAGGATTCTGTGTGGATGACTCAAACTCACATTTTACTACTCTTTTAGTTCAATTTCTCTGATTTGGCTGCTTCAATCATGCCAGCTGTCTTTTCAAACTGTGTAACCAAAGCGGCACAATTATTCATTCATCACCATTTAACTCCAACAAATTTATTATGAAATCGGACTTTATGAATTTCTTCCTCGCACAGTCTGCATCTTAAACTGGGTGTTAAAGTTTCCCTTTAAGAATCATCTCCCCAGTGTTGAGTTGCCTTCCTTCTCTTTATCTGATCTTCCATGCCATCATATACCGTCATTAACTAATTAAATAAAAGGAATCAATGCCTAAAAAAAATTAAAATATCAGATCACATGTTGTTTCAAATAATTCAATCATTCAAAATCAAGAGTGCGTGTAATATACCATTAAAGTTCTCTTGTATAATGTTTTTCAAAGTTTTACTTTGATACAGTAGCAGAGGTCAGGGTTTTATATTTGGTGTGCAGGAGGGGGCCAGGGTTTTATATTTGGTATGTGGGAGGGGGCCAGGGTTTTATATTTGGTGTGCAGGAGGGGGCCAGGGTTTTATATTTGGTGTGTGGGACCGGGCCAGGGTTTTATATTTGGTGTGTGGGACCGGGCCAGTGTTTATATTTGGTGCGCGGTAGGGGGCCAGGGTTTTATATTTGGTGTGTGCGAGGGGGCCAGGGTTTTATATTTGGTGTTCAGGAGTGGGCCAGGATTTTATATTTGGTGTGTGGGACCAGGTCAGGGTTTTATATTTGGTGTGCAGGAGAGGGCCAGGGTTTTATATTTGGTGTGTGGGAGGGGGCCAGGGTTTTATATTTGCTGTATGGGAGGGGGCCAGGGTTTTATATTTGGTGTTCAGGAGTGGGCTAGGGCTTTATATTTGGTGTGTGGGAGGGGGCCAGGGTTTTATATTTGGTGTGTGGGAGAGGGCCAGGGTTTTATATTTGGTGTTCAGGAGTGGGCCAGAGTTTTCTATTTGGTGTGCAGGGACTGGGCCAGGGTTTTATATCTGGTGTGTGGGAGGGGGCCAGGGTTTTATATTCGGTGTGTGGGAGGGGGCCAGGGTTTTATATTTGGTGTGCGGGACCGGGCCAGGCTTTTATATTTGGTGTGTGGGAGGAGGCCAGGGTTTTATATTTGGTGTGTTGGAGGGGGCCAGGGCTTTATATTTGGTGTGTGGGACTGGGCCAGGGTTTTATATTTGGTGTGTGGGAGTGGGCCAGGGCTTTATATTTGGTGTGTGCGGGTGGGCCAGGGTTTTATATTTGGTGTGTGGGACTGGGCCAGGGTTTTATATTTGGTGTGTGGGAGTGGGCCAGGGCTTTATATTTGGTGTGTGCGGGTGGGCCAGGGTTTTATATTTGGTGTGCAGGAGGGGGCCAGGGTTTTATATTTGGTGTGTGGGAGGGGGCCAGGTCTTTATATTTCGTGTGCAGGGACCGGGCCAGGGTTTTATATTTGGTGTGTGGGAGGGGGCCAAGGTTTTATATTTGGTGTGTGGGAACTAGGCCAGGGTTTTATATTTGGTGTGTGGAACCGGGCCAGGGTTTTATATTTGGTGTGTGGGAGGTGGCCAGGGTTTTATATTTGGTGTGCAGGAAACGGGCCAGGGTTTTATATTTGGTGTGTGGGAGAGGGCCACGGTTTTATATTTGGTGTGTGGGTGAGGGCCAGGGTTTTATATTTGGTGTGCAGGAACCGGGCCAGGGTTTTATATTTGGTGTGAGGGACCGGGCCAGTGTTTTATATTTGGTGTGTGGGAGTGGGCCAGAGTTTTATATTTGGTGTGTGGGACCGGGCCAGGGTTTTATATTTGGTGTGTGTGAGGGGGCCAGGGTTTTATATCTGGTGTGTGGGAGGGGGCCAGTGTTTTATATTTGGTGCGCGGGAGGGGGCCAGGGTTTTACATTTGGTATTCAGGAGTGGGCCAGGATTTTATATTTGGTGTGTGGGACTGGGTCAGGGTTTTATATTTGGTGTGCAGGAGAGGGCTAGGGTTTTACATTTGGTGTGTGGGAGGGGGGCACGGTTTTATATTTGGTGTGTGGGAATGGGCCAGAGTTTTATATTTGGTGTGTGGGACCGAGCCAGCGTTTTATATTTGGTGTGTGGGAGGGGGCCAGGGTTTTATATTTGGTGTGTGGGAGTGGGCCAGGTTTTATATTTGGTGTGTGGGAGTGGGCCAGGTTTTATATTTGGTGTGTGGGAGAGGGCCAGGGTTTTATATTTGGTGTGTGGGAGTGGGCCAGGGTTTTATATTAGGTATGCAGGGACCGAGCAGGGTTTTATATTTGGTGTGCTAGAGGGGGCCAGGGTTTTATATTTGGTGTGTGGGAGGGGGCCAGGATTTTATATTTGGTGTGCATGGTCCGGGCCAGGGTTTTATATTTGGTGTGTGGGAGGGGGCCAGGGTTTTATATTTGGTGTGCAGGGACCGGTGCAGTGTTTTATATTTGGTGTGTGGGAGGGGGCCAGTGTTTATATTTGTTGCGCGGGAGGGGGCCAGGGTTTTATATTTGGTGTGTGCGAGGGGGCCAGGGTTTTATATTTGGTGTTCAGGAGTGGGCCAGGATTTTATATTTGGTGTGTGGGACCAGGTCAGGGTTTTATATTTGGTGTGCAGGAGAGGGCCAGGGTTTTATATTTGGTGTGTGGGAGGGGGCCAGGGTTTTATATTTGGTGTTCAGGAGTGGGCTAGGGTTTTATATTTGGTGTGTGGGAGAGGGCCAGGATTTTATATTTGGTGTTCAGGAGTGGGCCAGAGTTTTCTATTTGGTGTGCAGGGACCGGGCCAGGGATTTATATTTGGTGTGTAGGAGGGGGCCAGGGTTTTATATTTGGTGTGTGGGAGGGGGCCAGGGTTTTATATTTGGTGTGCGGGACCGGGCCAGGCTTTTATATTTGGTGTGTGGGAGGAGGCCAGGGTTTTATATTTGGTGTGTGGGAGGGGGCCAGGGTTTTATATTTGGTGTGTGGGACCGGGCCAGGGTTTTATATTTGGTGTGTGGGACCGGGCCAGGGCTTTATATTTGGTGTGTGCGGGTGGGCCAGGGTTTTATATTTGGTGTGCAGGAGGGGGCCCGGGTTTTATATTTGGTGTGTGGGACTGGGCCAGGGTTCTATATTTGGTGTGTGGGAGGCGACCAGGGTTTTATATTTGGTGTGCAGGGACCGGGCCAGGGTTTTATATTTGGTGTGTGGGAGGGGGCCAGGGTTTTATATTTGGTGTGTGGGAACTAGTCCAGGGTTTTATATTTGTTGTGTGGGGGGTGGCCAGGATTTTATATTTGGTGTGTGGGACAGGGCCAGGGTTTTATATTTCGTGTGTGGGAGGTGGCCAGTGTTTTATATTTGGTGTGCAGGAACCAGGCAAGGGTTTTATATTTGGTGTGTGGGAGGGGGCCAGGGTTTTATATTTGGTGTGTGGGTGGGGGCCAGGGTTTTATATTTGGTGTGTGGGTGGGGTCAGGGTTTTATATTTGGTGTGTGGGAGTGGGCCAGAGTTTTATATTTGGTGTGTGGGACCGGGCCAGGGTTTTATATTTGGTGTGTGTGAGGGGGCCAGGGTTTTATATTTGATGTGTGGGAGGGGGCCAGTGTTTTATATTTGGTGCGCGGGAGGGGGCCAGTGTTTTATATTTGGTGTGTGCGAGGGGGCCAGGGTTTTATATTTGGTGTTCAGGAGTGGGCCAGGATTTTATATTTGGTGTGTGGGACCGGGTCAGGGTTTTATATTTGGTGTGCAGGAGAGGGCTAGGGTTTTATATTTGGTGTGTGGGAGGGGGCCAGGGTTTTATATTTGCTGTATGGGAGGGGGCCAGTGTTTTATATTTGGTGTGCAGGAACCGGGCCAGTGTTTTATATTTGGTGTTCAGGCGGCGGCCAGGGTTTTATATTTGGTTTGCAGGAGTGGGCCAGGGTTTTATATTTGTTGTGCAGGAGTGGGCCAGGGTTTTTTATTTGGTGTTCTGGAGGGGCCCAGGGTTTTATATTTGGTGTGTGGGAGGGGGCCAGGGTTTTATATTTGCTGTATGGGAGGGGGCCAGGGTTTTATATTTGGTGTTCAGGAGTGGGCTAGGGTTTTATATTTGGTGTGTGGGAGTGGGCCAGGGTTTTATATTTGGTGTGTGGGAGAGGGCCAGGATTTTATATTTGGTGTTCAGGAGTGGGCCAGAGTTTTCTATTTGGTGTGCAGGGACCGGGCCAGGGTTTTATATTTGGTGTGTGGGAGGGGGCCAGGGTTTTATATTTGGTGTGTGGGAGGGGGCCAGGGTTTTATATTTGGTGTGCGGGACCGGGCCAGGCTTTTATATTTGGTGTGTGGGAGGAGGCCAGGGTTTTATATTTGGTGTGTGGGAGGGGGCCAGGGTTTTATATTTGGTGTGTGGGACTGGGCCAGCGTTTTATATTTGGTATGTGGGAGGGGGCCAGGGTTTTATATTTGGTGTGTGGGAAGTGGCCAGGGTTTTATATTTGGTGTGTGTGACCGGGCCAGGGTTTTATATTTGGTGTGTGGGACCAGGCCAGGGCTTTATATTTGGTGTGTGCGGGTGGGCCAGGGTTTTATATTTGGTGTGCAGGAGGGGGCCAGGGTTTTATATTTGGTGTGTGGGACTGGGCCAGGGTTCTATATTTGGTGTGTGGGAGGCGACCAGGGTTTTATATTTGGTGTGCAGGGACCGGGCCAGGGTTTTATATTTGGTGTGTGGGAGGGGGCCAGGGTTTTATATTTGGTGTGTGGGAACTAGTCCAGGGTTTTATATTTGTTGTGTGGGGGGTGGCCAGGATTTTATATTTGGTGTGTGGGACAGGGCCAGGGTTTTATATTTCGTGTGTGGGAGGTGGCCAGTGTTTTATATTTGGTGTGCAGGAACCAGGCAAGGGTTTTATATTTGGTGTGTGGGAGGGGGCCAGGGTTTTATATTTGGTGTGTGGGTGGGGGCCAGGGTTTTATATTTGGTGTGTGGGTGGGGTCAGGGTTTTATATTTGGTGTGTGGGAGTGGGCCAGAGTTTTATATTTGGTGTGTGGGACCGGGCCAGGGTTTTATATTTGGTGTGTGTGAGGGGGCCAGGGTTTTATATTTGATGTGTGGGAGGGGGCCAGTGTTTTATATTTGGTGCGCGGGAGGGGGCCAGTGTTTTATATTTGGTGTGTGCGAGGGGGCCAGGGTTTTATATTTGGTGTTCAGGAGTGGGCCAGGATTTTATATTTGGTGTGTGGGACCGGGTCAGGGTTTTATATTTGGTGTGCAGGAGAGGGCTAGGGTTTTATATTTGGTGTGTGGGAGGGGGCCAGGGTTTTATATTTGCTGTATGGGAGGGGGCCAGTGTTTTATATTTGGTGTGCAGGAACCGGGCCAGTGTTTTATATTTGGTGTTCAGGCGGCGGCCAGGGTTTTATATTTGGTTTGCAGGAGTGGGCCAGGGTTTTATATTTGTTGTGCAGGAGTGGGCCAGGGTTTTTTATTTGGTGTTCTGGAGGGGCCCAGGGTTTTATATTTGGTGTGTGGGAGGGGGCCAGGGTTTTATATTTGCTGTATGGGAGGGGGCCAGGGTTTTATATTTGGTGTTCAGGAGTGGGCCAGGGTTTTATATTTGGTGTGTGGGAGTGGGCCAGGGTTTTATATTTGGTGTGTGGGAGAGGGCCAGGATTTTATATTTGGTGTTCAGGAGTGGGCCAGAGTTTTCTATTTGGTGTGCAGGGACCGGGCCAGGGTTTTATATTTGGTGTGTGGGAGGGGGCCAGGGTTTTATATTTGGTGTGTGGGAGGGGGCCAGGGTTTTATATTTGGTGTGCGGGACCGGGCCAGGCTTTTATATTTGGTGTGTGGGAGGAGGCCAGGGTTTTATATTTGGTGTGTGGGAGGGGGCCAGGGTTTTATATTTGGTGTGTGGGACTGGGCCAGCGTTTTATATTTGGTATGTGGGAGGGGGCCAGGGTTTTATATTTGGTGTGTGGGAAGTGGCCAGGGTTTTATATTTGGTGTGTGTGACCGGGCCAGGGTTTTATATTTGGTGTGTGGGACCAGGCCAGGGCTTTATATTTGGTGTGTGCGGGTGGGCCAGGGTTTTATATTTGGTGTGCAGGAGGGGGCCAGGGTTTTATATTTGGTGTGTGGGACTGGGCCAGGGTTCTATATTTGGTGTGTGGGAGGCGGCCAGGGTTTTATATTTGGTGTGTGGGACCGGGCCAGGGTTTTATATTTGGTGTGTGGGAAGGGGCCAGGGTTTTATATTTGGTGTGTGGGAACTAGTCCAGGGTTTTATATTTGTTGTGTAGGGGGTGGCCAGGATTTTATATTTGGTGTGTGGGACAGGGCCAGGGTTTTATATTTGGTGTGTGGGTGGGGGCCAGGGTTTTATATTTGGTGTGTGGGAGTGGGCCAGAGTTTTATATTTGGTGTGTGGGACCGGGCCAGGGTATTATATTTGGTGTGGGTGAGGGGGCCAGGGTTTTATATTTGACGTGTGGGATGGGGCCAGTGTTTTATATTTGGTGCGCGGGAGGGGGCCAGGGTTTTATATTTGGTGTGTGCGAGGGGGCCAGGGTTTTATATTTGGTGTTCAGGAGTGGGCCAGGATTTTATATTTGGTGTGTGGGACCGGGTCAGGGTTTTATATTTGGTGTGCAGGAGAGGGCTAGGGTTTTATATTTGGTGTGTGGGAGGGGGCCAGGGTTTTATATTTGCTGTATGGGAGGGGGCCAGTGTTTTATATTTGGTGTGCAGGAACCGGGCCAGTGTTTTATATTTGGTGTTCAGGCGGCGGCCAGGGTTTTATATTTGGTTTGCAGGAGTGGGCCAGGGTTTTATATTTGTTGTGCAGGAGTGGGCCAGGGTTTTTTATTTTGTGTGCAAGAACCGGGCCAGGGTTTTATATTTGGTGTTCAGGAGGGACCCAGTGTTTTATATTTGGTGTTCAGGAGGGGCCCAGGGTTTTATATTTGGTGTTCAGGAGGGGCCCAGGGTTTTATATTTGGTGTTCAGGAGGGGCCCAGGGATTTATATTTGATGTGTGGGAGGAGGCCAGGGTTTTATATTTGGTGTGTGGGAGAGGGCCCGGGTTTTTTATTTGGTGTGTGGGAGGGGGCCAGTGTTTTATATTTGGCGTTCAGGAGGGGGCCAAGGTTTTATATTTGGTATGTGGGAACTAGGCCATGGATTTATATTTGGTGTGTGCGGGGGGGGGGGGGTGCCAGGGTTTTATATTTGGTGTGTGGGACCGTGCCAGGGTTTTATATTTGGTGTGTGGGAGGGTGCCAGGGTTTTATATTTGGTGTGTGGGAGGGGGCCAGGGTTTTATATTTGGTGTGCAGCAACCGGGCCAGGGTTTTATATTTGGTGTGTGGGAAGTGGCCAGGGTTTTATATTTGGTGTGTTAGTGGGGGGCCAGGGTTTTATATTTGGTGTGCAGGAACCGGGCCAGGGTTTTATATTTGGTGCGTGGGAGGGGGCCAGGGTTTTATATTTGGTGTGTGGGACCGGGCCAGGATTTTATATTTGGTGTGTGGGAGTGGGCCAGTTTTTTTATATTTGGTGTGTGGGACCGGGCCAGGGTTTTATATTTGGTGCAAAAACAGAATTACCTGGAAAAACTCAGCAGTTCTGGCAGCATCGGCGGAGAAGAAAAGAGTTGACGTTTCGAGTCCTCATGACCCTTCGACAGAACATGAGGACTCGAAACGTCAACTCCTTTCTTCTCCGCCGATGCTGCCAGACCTGCTGAGTTTTTCCAGGTAATTCTGTTTTTGTTTTGGATTTCCAGCATCCGCAGTTTTTTTGTTTTAATTTTATATTTGGTGTGTTTTGGTGGGGGCCAGGGTTTTAAATTTGGTGTGTGGTAGGGGGCCAGCGTTTTATATTTGGTGTTCAAGAGTGGGCCAGGATTTTATATTTGGTGTGTGGGACCGGGTCAGGGTTTTATATTTGGTGTGCAGGAGAGGGCTAGGGTTTTATATTTGGTGTGTGGGTGAGGGCCAGGGTTTTATATTTGGTGTGCAGGAACCGGGCCAGGGTTTTATATTTGGTGTTCAGGCGGCGGCCAGGGTTTTATATTTGGGTTGCAGAGTGGGCCAGGGTTTTATATTTGGTGTGTAGGAACTGGGCCAGGGTTTTATATTTGGTGTGTGGGAGGGGGCCAGTGTTTTATATTTGGTGTGCCGGAACCGGGCCAGGGTTTTATATTTGGTGCGTGGGAGGGTGCCAGGGTTTTATATTTGGTGTGTGGGACTGGGCCAGGATTTTATATTTGGTTTGTGGGAGGGGTCAGGGTTTTATACTTGGTGTGTGGGAGTGGGCCAGAGTTTTATATTTGGTGTGTGGGACCGGGCCAGGGTTTTATATTTGGTGTGTGGTAGGGGGCCAGCGTTTTATATTTGGTGCGCGGGAAGGGACCAGGGTTTTATATTTGGTGTGCAGGAACCAGGCCAGTTTTTTATATTTGGTGTTCAGGCGGAGGCCAGGGTTTTATATTTGGTTTGCAGGAGTGGGCCAGGGTTTTATATTTGGTGTTCAGGAGTGGGCCAGGGTTTTATATTTGTTGTGCAGGAGTGGGTCAGGGTTTTATATTTGGTGTGCAGGAACCGGGCCAGGGTTTTATTTTTGGTGTTCAGGTGGGGGCCGGTGTTTTATATTTGGTGTGTGGGAGGGGGCCAGTGTTTTATATTTGGTGTTCAGGAGGGGGCCAAGGTTTTATATTTGTTGTGTGGGAGTGGGCCAGGGTTTTATATTTGGTGTTCAGGAGGGGTCCAGGGTTTTATATTTGGTGTGTGGGAGGGGGCCAGGGTTTTATATTTGTTGTGTTGGACCGGGTGAGGGTTTTATATCTGGTGTGCAGGTACCGGGCCTGGGTTTTATATTTGGTGTGCAGGAGTGGGCCAGGATTTTATATTTGGTGTGTGGGAGGCGACTAGGGTTTTATATTTGCTGTGTGGTAGGGGGCCAGGGTTTTATATTTGGTGTCTAGGAGGGGGCCAGGGTTTTCTATTTGGTGTTCAGGAGTGGGCCATGGTTTATATTTGGTGTGCAGGGACCGGGCCAGGGTTTTATATTTGGTGTGTGGGAAGAGGCCAGGATTTTATATTTGATGTGTGGGAGTGGGCCAGGATTTTATATTTGGTGTTCAGGAGGGGGCCCAGGGTTTTATATTTGGTGTTCAGGAGGGGGCCAGGTTTTTATATTTGGTGTGCTGGAGGGGGCCAGGATTTTATATTTGGTGTTCAGGAGGGGGCCCAGGGTTTTATATTTGGTGTTCAGGAGGGGGCCAGGGTTTTATTTTAGGTGTGTGGGAAGGGGCCAGGGTTTTATATTTGGTGTGTGGGAGCAGGCCAGGTTTTTATATTTGGTGTGCTGGAGGGGGCCAGGGTTTTATATTTTGTGTGCTGGAGTGGGCCAGGGTTTTATATTTGGTGTGCTGGAGGGGGCCAGGGTTTTATATTTGGTGTGCAGGTACCAGGGCAGTGTTTTATATTTGGTGTGTGGGAGCAGGCCAGGGTTTTATATTTGGTGTGTGGGAGCAGGCCAGGTTTTTATATTTGGTGTGCTGGAGGGGGCCAGGGTTTTATATTTGGTGTGTGGGAGGGGGCCAGGGTTTTATATTTGGTGTGCTGGAGGGGGCCAGGCTTTTATATTTGGTGTGCTGGAGTGGGCCAGGGTTTTATATTTGGTAAAACAAAAACAGAATTACCTGGAAAAACTCAGCAGGTCTGGCAGCATCGGCGGAGAACAAAGGAGTTGACGTTTCGAGTCCTCATGACCCTTCAACAGAACTTGAGTGAATCCAAGAAAGGGGTGAAATATAAGCTGGGTTAAGGTGTGTTGTGGCGGGGGGGAGGTTTGGGTTGGGGGAAAGAGAGAGAAGTGGAGGGGGGGGGTGTGGTTGTAGGGACAAACAAGCCGTAAATGAAGCAGATCATCAAAAGACGTCACAAACAACAGAACAATAGAACACATAGGTGTTAAAGTTAAAGTTGGTGATATTATCTAAACGAATGTGCTAATTAAGAATAGATGGTAGGGCACTCAAGGTATAGCTCTAGTGGGGGTGGGGGGAGCATAAAAGATTTTAAAATATTTAAAAATAATGGAAATAGGTGGGTAAGGAAAAATCTATAAAATTTATTGGAAAAAACAAAAGGAAGGGGGAAACAGAAAGGGGGTGGGGATGGGGGAGGGAGCTCAAGACCTAAAGTTATTGAATTCAATATTCAGACCGGAAGGCTGTAAGGTGCCTAGTCGGAAGATGAGGTGTTGTTCCTCCAGTTTGCGTTGGGCTTCACTGGAACAATGCAGCACGCCAAGGACAGACATGTGGGCAAGAGAGCAGGGTGGAGTGTTAAAATGGCAAGCGACAGGGAGGTTTGGGTCATTCTTGCGGACAGACCGCAGGTGTTCTGCAAAGCGGTCGCCCAGTTTACGTTTGTCTCTCCAATGTAGAGGAGACCACAGGGTTTTTATATCTGTTTTTATCTCTGTTTTTTTATATTTGGTGTGTGGGAGGGGGCCAGGGTTTTATATTTGGTGTTCAGGGACCGGGCCAATGTTTTATATTTGGTGTGTGGGAGTGGGCCAGGGTTTTATATTTGGTGTTTGGGAGTGGGCCAGGGTTTTATATTTGATGTGTCAGAGGGGGCCAGGGTTTTATATTTGCTGTTCAGGAGTGGGCCAGGGTTTTATATTTGGTGTGTGTGAGGCGCCAGGGTTTTATATTTGGTGTTCAGGCGTGGGCCAGGGTTTTATATTTGGTGTGTGGGAGGGGGCCAGGATTTTATATTTGGTGTGTGGGAGGGGGCCAGGGTTTTATATTTGGTGTGTGGGAGGGAGCCAGTGTTTTATTTTTGGTGTGTGGGAGGGGGCCAGGATTTTATATTTGGCGTGTGGGAGGGGGCCAGGGTTTTATATTTGGTGTGTGGGAGGGGGCCAGTGTTTTATTTTTGGTATGTGGGAGGGGGCCAGGATTTTATATTTGGTGTGTGGGAGGGGGCCAGGGTTTTATATTTGGTGTGCAGGAGGGGGCCAGGGTTTTATATTTGGTGTGCAGGAGCGGGCCAGGGTTTTATATTTGGTGTGTGAGAGGGGGCCAGGGTGTTATATTTGGTGTGTGGGAGGTGGCCACGGTTTTATGTTTGGTGTGTGGGACCGGGCCAGGATTTTATATTTGGTGTGCAGGGACTGGGCCAGTGTTTTATATTTGGTGTGTGTGAGGGGGCCAGGGTTTTATATTTGTTTTGCGGGTGGGGGCCAGGGTTTTATATTTGGTGTGTGGTTTCGGGGCAGTGTTTTATATTTGGTGTGGAGGAACCGGGCTAGTCTTTTATATTTGGTGTGCTGGGACCGGGCCAGTGTTTTATATTTGGTGTGCAGGGAACGGGCCAGTATTTTATATTTGTTGTGCAGGGACCAGGCCAGGGTTTTATATTTGGTGTGTGGTTTCGGGGCAGTGTTTTATATTTGGTGTGGAGGAACCGGCCTAGTCTTTTATATTTGGTGTGCTGGGACCGGGCCAGTGTTTTATATTTGGTGTGCAGGGAACGGGCCACTATTGTATATTTGGTGTGCAGAGATCAGGCCAGGGTTTTATATTTGGTGTGCAGGAGTGGGCCAGTGTTTTATATTTGGTCTGCACGGACCAGGCCAGTGTTTTGTATTTGGTGTGTGGTAGGTGGCCAGGGTTTTATATTCAGAGGGCAGGAACCGGGCCAGTGTTTTATATTAGGTGTGTGGGAAGGGGCCAGGGTTTTATATTTGGTGTGTGGGAGAGGGCCAACGTTTTATATTTGGTGTTCAGGAGTGGGCCAGGGTTTTATATTTGGTGTGAATGAGGGGGCCCGGGTTTTATATTTGGTGTGCAGGGACAAGACAGTGTTTTATATTTTGTGTGTGAGTGTGCCAGGGTTTTATATTTGGTGTGTGGGAGGGGACAAGGTTTTATATTTGGTGTTCAGGAGTGGGCCAGGGTTTTATATTTGGTATGCGGGATTGGGCCAGGGTTTTATATTTGGTGTGTGGGAGGGGGCCAGGGTTTTATATTTGTTGTGCAGGAGTGGGCCAGGGTTTTATATTTGGTGTTCAGGAGTGGGCCAGGGTTTTATATTTGGTGTGTGGGAAGGGGCCAGGGTTTTATATTTGGTGTGAGGGAGGGGGCCAGGGTTTTATATTTGGTGTGTGGGAGTGGTCCAGGGTTTTATATTTGGTGTTCAGGAGGGGGCCCGGGTTTTATATTTGGTGTGTGGGAGTGGGCCAGGGTTTTATATTTGGTGTGTGGGAGTGGGCCAGGGTTTTATATTTGCTGTTCAGGAGTGGGCCAGGGATATATATTTGGTGTTCAGGAGGGGGCCCGGGTTTTATATTTGGTGTGTTGGAGTGGGCCAGTGTTTTATATTTGGTGTTCAGGAGTGGGCCAGGGTTTTATATTTGGTGTACAGGGACCAGGCCAGTGTTTTATATTTGGTGTGGAGGAACCGGGCTAGTCTTTTATATTTGGTGTGCTGGGACCTGGCCAGTGTTTTATATTTGGTGTGCAGGGAACGGGCCAGTATTTTATATTTGTTGTGCAGGGACCAGGCCAGGGTTTTATATTTGGTGTGTGGTTTCGGGGCAGTGTTTTATATTTGGTGTGGAGGAACCGGCCTAGTCTTTTATATTTGGTGTGCTGGGACCGGGCCAGTGTTTTATATTTGGTGTGCAGGGAACGGGCCACTATTGTATATTTGGTGTGCAGAGATCAGGCCAGGGTTTTATATTTGGTGTGCAGGAGTGGGCCAGTGTTTTATATTTGGTCTGCACGGACCAGGCCAGTGTTTTGTATTTGGTGTGTGGTAGGTGGCCAGGGTTTTATATTCAGAGGGCAGGAACCGGGCCAGGGTTTTATATTAGGTGTGTGGGAAGGGGCCAGGGTTTTATATTTGGTGTGTGGGAGAGGGCCAACGTTTTATATTTGGTGTTCAGGAGTGGGCCAGGGTTTTATATTTGGTGTGAATGAGGGGGCCCGGGTTTTATATTTGGTGTGCAGGGACAAGACAGTGTTTTATATTTTGTGTGTGAGTGTGCCAGGGTTTTATATTTGGTGTGTGGGAGGGGACAAGGTTTTATATTTGGTGTTCAGGAGTGGGCCAGGGTTTTATATTTGGTATGCGGGATTGGGCCAGGGTTTTATATTTGGTGTGTGGGAGGGGGCCAGGGTTTTATATTTGTTGTGCAGGAGTGGGCCAGGGTTTTATATTTGGTGTTCAGGAGTGGGCCAGGGTTTTATATTTGGTGTGTGGGAAGGGGCCAGGGTTTTATATTTGGTGTGAGGGAGGGGGCCAGGGTTTTATATTTGGTGTGTGGGAGTGGTCCAGGGTTTTATATTTGGTGTTCAGGAGGGGGCCCGGGTTTTATATTTGGTGTGTGGGAGTGGGCCAGGGTTTTATATTTGGTGTGTGGGAGTGGGCCAGGGTTTTATATTTGGTGTTCAGGAGTGGGCCAGGGATTTATATTTGGTGTTCAGGAGGGGGCCCGGGTTTTATATTTGGTGTGTTGGAGTGGGCCAGGGTTTTATATTTGGTGTTCAGGAGTGGGCCAGGGTTTTATATTTGGTGTACAGGGACCAGGCCAGGGTTTTATATTTGGTGTGAGGGAGGGGGCCAGGCTTTTATATTTGGTGCAAAAGCAGAATTACCTGGAAAAACTCAGCAGGTCTGGCAGCATCGGCAGAGATGAAAAGAGTTGACGTTTCGAGTCCTCATGACCCTTCGAAAGAGGTCATGAGGACTCGAAACGTCAACACTTTTCATCTCCGCCGATGCTGCCAGACCTGCTGACTTTTTCCAGGTAATTCTGTATTTGTTTTGGATTTCCAGCATCCGCAGTTTTTTTGTTTTATCTCTTTTATATTTGGTGTGCTGGAGCGCTCCAGGGTTTTATATTTGGTGTGTGGGTTTGGGCCCGGGTTTTATATTTTGTGTGTGGGAGAGGGCCAGGGTTTTATATTTGGTGTGCGGGAAGGGGCCAGGGATTTATATTTGGTGTGCAGGGACCGGGCCAGTGTTTTATATTTGGTGTTCAGGAGTGGGCCAGGGTTTTACATTTGGTGTGTCATAGGGGGCCAGGGTTTTATATTTGATGTGTGGGAGGGGGCCAGGATTTTATATTTGGTGTGTGGGAGGGGGCCAGGGTTTTATATTTGGTGTTCAGGAGTGGGCCAGGGTTTTATATTTGGTGTGCAGGAGAGGGCCAGGGTTTTATACTTGGTGTGCAGGAGAGGGCCAGGGTTTTATATTTGGTGTGTGTGAGGCGCCAGGGTTTTATATTTGCTGTTCAGGAGTGGGCCAGGGTTTTATATTTAGTGTGCAGGAGAGGGCCAGGGTTTTATATTTGGTGTGGAGGAGAGGGCAAGGGTTTTATATTTGGTGTGCAGGAGAGGGCCAGGGTTTTATATTTGGTGTGTGGGAGGGGGCCAGGGTTTTATATTTGGTGTGTGGGATGGGGCCAGTGTTTTATTTTTGGTATGTGGGAGGGGGCCAGGATTTTATATTTGGTGTGAGGGAGGGGGCCAGGGTTTTATATTTGGTAAGACAAAAACAGAATTACCTGGAAAAACTCAGCAGGTCTGGCAGCATCGGCGGAGAAAGAAAAGAGTTGACGTTTCGAGTCCTCATGACCCTTCGACAGAACTTGAGTGAATCCAAGAAAGGGGTGAAATATAAGCTGGTTTAAGGTGTGTTGTGGGGGGGAGGGTTTGGGTTGGGGGAAACAGAGAGAAGTGGAGGGGGTTGGGTGTGGTTGTAGGGACAAACAAGCCGTAAATGAAGCAGATCATCAAAAGATGTCACAAACAACAGACCAAAAGAACACATAGGTGTTAAAGTTAAAGTTGGTGATATTATCTAAACGAATGTGCTAATTAAGAATAGATGGTAGGGCACTCAAGGTATAGCTCTAGTGGGGGTGGAGGGAGCATAAAAGATTTTAAAATATTTAAAAATAATGGAAATAGGTGGGAAAAGAAAAATCTATAAAATTTATTGGAAAAAACAAAAGGAAGGGGGAAACAGAAAGGGGGTGGGGATGGGGGAGGTCAAGATCTAAAGTTGTTGAATTCAATATTCAGACCGGAAGGCTGTAAGGTGCCTAGTCGGAAGATGAGGTGCTGTTCCTCCAGTTTGCGTTGGGCTTCACTGGAACAATGCAGTAAGCCAAGGACAGACATGTGGGCAAGAGAGCAGGGTGGAGTGTTAAAATGGCAAGCGACAGGGAGGTTTGGGTCATTCTTGCGGACAGACCGCAGGTGTTCTGCAAAGTGGTCACCCAGTTTACGTTTGGTCTCTCCAATGTAGAGGAGACCACAGGGTTTTTATATCTGTTTTTTTATTTTTGGTGTGTGGGAGGGGGCCAGGATTTTATTTTTGGTGTGCAGGGGCCGGGCCAGGGTTTTATATTTGATGTGCAGGGGCCGGGCCAGTGTTTTATATTTGGTGTGCAGGGACTGGGCCAGGGTTTTATATTTGGTCTGTGGGAGGGGGCCAAGGTGTATATTTGGTGTGCAGGTGGGGGCCATGGTATTATATTTGGGGTGCAGGAGGGGGCCAGGGTTTTATATTTGGTGTGTGGGACCGGGCCAGGGTTTTATATTTGGTGTGTGGGACCGGGCCAGGGTTTTATATTTGGTGTGTGGGACCGGGCCAGGGTTTTATATTTGGTGTGAGGGAGGGGGCCAGGGTTGTCTATTTGGTGTGTGGGAGGGGGCCAGGATTTTATTTTTGGTGTGTGGGGGTGGGCCAGTGTTTTATATTTGGTGTGGGGGAGAGGGCCAGGGTTTTATATTTGGTTTGGGGGAGAGGGCCAGGGTTTTATATTTTGTGTGTGGGAGGGGGCCAAGGTTTTATATTTGGTGTGCAGGGACCGGGCCAGGGTTTTTTATTTGGTGTGCAGGGTCCGGGCCAGGGTTTTATATTTGGTGTGCAGGAACCGGGCCAGGGTTTTATATTTGGTGTGCGAGAGTGGGCCAGGGTTTGATATTTGGTGTGCGGGTGTGGGCCAGGGTTTTATACTTGGTGTGTGGGAGGGCACCAGGGTTTAATATTCGGTGTGCAGGAGGGGGCCAGGGTTTTATATTTGGTGTGCACGGACCGGACCAGTGTTTTATATTTGGTGTATGGGACCAGGCCAGGGTTTTATTTTTCGTGTGTGGGAGAGGGCCAGTTTTTTATATTTGGTGTGTGGGAGGGGGCCAGGTTTTTATATTTGGTGTGTGGGAGGGGGCCAACGTTTTATATTTGGTGTGCAGGAGGGGGCCAGGGTTTTATATTTCGGGTGCAGGAAGGGGCCAGTGTTTTATATTTGGTGTGCAGGAGGGGGCCAGTGTTTTATATTTGGTGTGCAGGGACCGGGCCAGGGTTTTATATTTGGTGTGCAGGAATGGGCCAGGGTTTTATATTTCTAGTGTGAGACCGGGCCAGAGTTTTATAGTTGGTGTGTGGGAGGGGGCCAGGGTTTTATATTTGGTGCGTAGGAGTGGGCCAGGGTTTTATATTTCGTGTGCAGTGACCAGGCCAGTGCTTTATATTTGGTGTGTGGGAGGGGGCCAGCGTTTTATATTTGATTTGCAGGGACCGGGCCAGTGTTTTATATTTGGTTTGCAGTGACCAGGCCAGGGTTTTATATTTGGTTTGCAGGGACCCGGCCAGGGTTTTATATTTGCTTTTTGGGAGGGGGCCAGGGTTTTATATTTGGTTTGCATGGACATGGGCCAGTGTTTTATATTTGGTTTGCAGTGACCAGGCCAGGGTTTTATATTTGGTTTGCAGTGACCAGGCCAGGCTTTTATATTTGGTTTGCAGGGACCGGACCAGGTTTTTATATTTGGTGTGCAGGGACCGGGCGAATGTTTTATATTTGGTGTGTGGGAGGGGGCCAGGGTTTTATATTTCGTAAAACAAATAGAGAATTACCTGGAAAAACTCAGCAGGTCTGGCAGCATTGGCGAAGAAGAAAAGAGTTGACGTTTCGAGTCCTCATGACCCGGTGTGCAGAAGGGGGCCAGGGTTTTATATTTGGTGTGTGGGACGGGGCCAGCGTTTTTTATTTGGTGTGTGGGTGAGGGCCAGGGTTTTATATTTGGTGGGCAGGAGGGGGCCAGGGTTTTATATTTGGTGTGTGGGACCGGGCCAGGGTTTTATATTTGGTGTGAGAGAGGGGGCCAGGGTTGTCTATTTGGTGTGTGGGCGTGGGCCAGGGTTTTATATTTGGTGTGTGGGAGGGGGCCAGGGTTTTCTATTTGGTGTGCCGGGGCCGGGCCAGCGTTTTATATTTGGTGTGCAGGGACCGGGCCAGTGTTTTATATTTGGTGTGCAGGGACCGGGCCAGGGTTTTATATTTGGTGTGTGGGAGGGGGCCAGGGTTTTATATTTGGTGTTCAAGAGTGGGCCAGGGTTTTATATTTGGTGTGTGGGAGGGGGCTAGAGTTTTATACTTGGTATGTGGGACCGGGCCAGGGTTTTATATTTGGTATGTGGGAGGTGTCAGGGTTTTATATTTGATGTGCAGGACCGGGCCAGGGTTTTATATTTGGAGTGCCGGATTGGGCCAGGGTTTTATATTTGGTGTGTGGGAGGTGGCCAGGGTTTTATATTTGGTGTGTGGGAGCGGGCCAATGTTTTATATTTGGTTTTCGGGAGTGGGCCAGGGTTTTATATTTGGTGCACAGGGACCGGGCCAGGGTTTTATATTTGGTGCAAAAACAGAATTACCTGGAAAAAGTCAGCAGGTCTGGCAGCAACGGCGGAGATGAAAAGAGTTGACGTTTCGAGTCCTCATGACCCTTCGAAAGAGGTCATGATGACTCGAAACGTCAACTCTTTTCTTCACCGCCAATGCTGCCAGACCTGCTGAATTTTTCCAGGTAATTCTGTTTTTGTTTTGGATTTCCAGCATCCGCAGTTTTTTTGTTTTATCTCTTTTATGTTTGGTGTGCTGGAGCGCTCCAGGGTTTTATATTTGGTGTGTGGGTGTGGGCCCGGGTTTTATATTTGGTGTGTGGGAGAGGGCCAACGTTTTATATTTGGTGTTCAGGAGTAGGCCAGTGTTGTCTATTTGGTGTGAGGGAGGGGGCCAGGGTTTTATATTTGGTGTGTGGGAGGGGGCCAGGGTTTTATATTTTGGTGTTCAAGAGTGGGCCAGGGTTTTATATTTGGTGTGTGGGAGGGGGCCAGGGTTTTATATTTGGTGTTCAAGAGTGGGCCAGGGTTTTATATTTGGTGTGTGGGAGGGGGCTAGAGTTTTATACTTGGTATGTGGGACCAGGCCAGGGTTTTATATTTGGTATGTGGGAGGTGTCAGGGTTTTATATTTGATGTACAGGACCGGGCCAGGGTTTTATATTTGATGTGCAGGACCGGGCCAGGGTTTTATATTTGGAGTGCCGGATTGGGCCAGGGTTTTATATTTGGTGTGTGGGAGGTGGCCAGGGTTTTATATTTGGTGTGTGGGAGCGGGCCAATGTTTTATATTTGGTTTTCGGGAGTGGGCCAGGGTTTTATATTTGGTGCACAGGGACCGGGCCAGGGTTTTATATTTGGTGTGCAGGGACCCGGCCAGGGTTTTATATTTGGTGCAAAAACAGAATTACCTGGAAAAAGTCAGCAGGTCTGGCAGCAACGGCGGAGATGAAAAGAGTTGACGTTTCGAGTCCTCATGACCCTTCGAAAGAGGTCATGATGACTCGAAACATCAACTCTTTTCTTCTCCGCCAATGCTGCCAGACCTGCTGAATTTTTCCAGGTAATTCTGTATTTGTTTTGGATTTCCAGCATCCGCAGTTTTTTTGTTTTATCTCTTTTATATTTGGTGTGCTGGAGCGCTCCAGGGTTTTATATTTGGTGTGTGGGTGTGGGCCCGGGTTTTATATTTGGTGTGTGGGAGAGGGCCAACGTTTTATATTTGGTGTTCAGGAGTAGGCCAGTGTTGTCTATTTGGTGTGAGGGAGGGGGCCAGGGTTTTATATTTGGTGTGTGGGTGTGGGCCAGGGTTTTACATTTGGTGTGTGGGAGAGGGCCTACGTTTTATATTTGGTGTTCAGGAGTGGGCCAGGGTTTTATATTTGGTGTGCAGGGACTGGGCCAGGGTTTTATATTTGGTGTGTGGGAGGGGGCCAGGGTTTTATATTTGGCGTGTGGGACTGGGCCAGTGTTTCATATTTGGTTTGTTGCAGGGGGCCAGGGTTTTATATTTGGTGTGTGGGAGGGGGCCAGGGTTTTATATTTGGTGTGCAGGAGGGGGCCAAGGTTTTATATTTGGTGTGTGGGATTGGGCCAGGGTTTTATATTTGGTCAGCAGGGACCAGGCCAGTGTTTTATATTTGGTGTGCTGGAGTGGGCCAGGGTTTTATATTTGGTAAAACAAAAACAGAATTACCTGGAAAATCTCATCAGGTCTGGCAGCATCGGCGGAGAACAAAGGAGTTGACGTTTCGAGTCCTCATGACCCTTCGACAGAACTTGAGTGAATCCAAGAAAGGGGTGAAATATAAGCTGGGTTAAGGTGTGTTGTGGTGGGGGGGGGTTTGGGTGGGGGGAGAGAGAGAGAAGTGGAGGGGGGGGGTGTGGTTGTAGGGACAAACAAGCCGTAAATGAAGCAGATCATCAAAAGATGTCACAAACAACAGAACAAAAGAATACCTAGGTGTTAAAGTTGGTGATATTATCTAAACGAATGTGCTAATTAAGAATGGATGGCAGGGCACTCAAGGTATAGCTCTAGTGGGGGTGGAGGGAGCATAAAAGATTTTAAAATATTTAAAAATAATGGAAATAGGTGGGTAAGGAAAAATCTATATAATTTATTGGAAAAAACAAAAGGAAGGGGGAAACAGAAAGTGGGTGGGGATGGAGGAGGGAGTTCAGGACCTAAAGTTGTTGAATTCAATATTCAGACCGGAAGGCTGTAAGGTGCCTAGTCGGAAGATGAGGTGTTGTTCCTCCAGTTTGCGTTGGGCTTCACTGGAACAATGCAGTAAGCCAAGGACAGACATGTGGGCAAGACAGCAGGATGGAGTGTTAAAATGGCAAGCGACAGGGAGGTTTGGGTCATTCTTGCGGACAGACCGCAGGTGTTCTGCAAAGCGGTCGCCCAGTTTACGTTTGGTCTCTCCAATGTAGAGGAGACCACAGGGTTTTTATATCTGTTTTTATCTCTGTTTTTTTATATTTGGTGTGTGGGACCGGGCCAGGGTTTTATATTTGGTGTGTGGGAGGGGGCCAGGGTTTTATATTTGGTGTGTGGTAGGGGCCCAGGGTTTTATATTTGTTGTGTGGTAGGGGGCTATAGTTTTATATTTGGTATGTGGGACCGGGCCAGGGTTTTATATTTGGTGTGCAGGAGGAGGCCAGGGTTTTATATTTGGTGTTCAGGAGGGGGCCAGGGTTTTATATTTGGTGTGCAGGAGGGGGCCAGGGTTTTATTTTTGGTGTGTGGGAGGGGGCCAGGATTTTATTTTTGGTGTGTGGGCGTGGGCCAGGGTTTTATATTTGGTGTGTGGGAGGGGGCCAGGGTTTTCTATTTGGTGTGCCGGGGCCGGACCAGGGTTTTATATTTGGTGTGCAGGGACCGGGCCAGGGTTTTATATTTGGTGTGTGGGAGGGGGCTAGAGTTTTATACTTGGTATGTGGGACCGGGCCAGGGTTTTATATTTGGTGTGTGGGAGGGGGCCAGGGTTTTATATTTGGAGTGCAGGAGTGGGCTATGGTTTTATATTTGGTGTGTGGGAGGTGTCAGGGTTTTATATTTGATGTGTGGGACCGGGCTAGGGTTTTATATTTGGAGTGCAGGATTGGGCCAGGGTTTTATATTTGGTGTGTGGGACCGGGCCAGGGTTTTATATTTGGTGTGTGGTGGGGGGCCAGAGTTTTATATTTGTTGTGTAGGAGGGGGCTAGAGTTTTATATTTGGTGTTCAAGAGTGTGCCAGGGTTTTATATTTGGTGTGTGGGAGGGGGCTATAGTTTTATATTTGGTGTTCAAGAGTGTGCCAGGGTTTTATATTTGGATTGTGGGAGGGGGCTATAGTTTAATATTTGGTATGTGGGACCAGGCCAGGGTTTTATATTGGGTGTGTGGGAGGGGGCCAGGGTTTTATATTTGGTGTGTGGGAGGAGTCAGGGTTTTATATTTGGAGTGCTGGAGTGGGCCACGGTTTTATATTTGGTGTGTGGGAGGGGTCAGGGTTTCATATTTGGTGTGTGGGACTGGGCCAGGGTTTTATATTTGGAGTGCAGGATTGGGCCAGGGTTTTATATTTGGTGTGTGGGACCGGGCCAGGGTTTTATATTTGGTGTGAGGGAGGGGGCCAGGGTTGTCTATTTGGTGTGTGGGAGGGGGCCAGGGTTTTATATTTGGTGTGTGGGAGGGGGCCAGGATTTTATTTTTGGTGTGTGGGGGTGGGCCAGTGTTTTATATTTGGTGTGCAGGGACCGGGCCAGGGTTTTATATTTGGTGTGGGGGAGAGGGCCAGGGTTTTATATTTGGTGTGTGGGAGGGGGCCAAGGTTTTATATTTGGTGTGCAGGGACCGGGCCAGGGTTTTTTATTTGGTGTGAAGTGTCCGGGCCAGGGTTTTATATTTGGTGTGCAGGAACCGGGCCAGGGTTTTATATTTGGTGTGCGAGAGTGGGCCAGGGTTTGATATTTGGTGTGCAGGTGTGGGCCAGGGTTTTATACTTGGTGTGTGGGAGGGCACCAGGGTTTAATATTCGGTGTGCAGGAGGGGGCCAGGGTTTTATATTTGGTGTGCACGGACCGGACCAGTGTTTTATATTTGGTGTATGGGACCAGGCCAGGGTTTTATTTTTCATGTGTGGGAGAGGGCCAGTTTTTTATATTTGGTGTGTGGGAGGGGGCCAGGTTTTTATATTTGGTGTGTGGGAGGGGGCCAACGTTTTGTACTTGGTGTGCAGGAGGGGGCCAGGGTTTTATATTTCGGGTGCAGGAAGGGGCCAGGGTTTTATATTTGGTGTGCAGGAGGGGGCCAGTGTTTTATATTTGGTGTGCAGGGACCGGGCCAGGGTTTTATATTTGGTGTGCAGGAATGGGCCAGGGTTTTATATTTCTAGTGTGAGACCGGGCCAGAGTTTTATAGTTGGTGTGTGGGAGGGGGCCAGGGTTTTATATTTGGTGCGTAGGAGTGGGCCAGGGTTTTATATTTCGTGTGCAGTGACCAGGCCAGTGCTTTATATTTGGTGTGTGGGAGGGGGCCAGCGTTTTATATTTAATTTGCAGGGACCGGGCCAGTGTTTTATATTTGGTTTGCAGTGACCAGGCCAGGGTTTTATATTTGGTTTGCAGGGACCCGGCCAGGGTTTTATATTTGCTTTTTGGGAGGGGACCAGGGTTTTATATTTGGTTTGCATGGACATGGGCCAGTGTTTTATATTTGGTTTGCAGTGACCAGGCCAGGGTTTTATATTTGGTTTGCAGGGACCAGGCCAGGCTTTTATATTTGCTTTGCAGGGACCGGACCAGGTTTTTATATTTGGTGTGCAGGGACCGGGCGAATGTTTTATATTTGGTGTGTGGGAGGGGGCCAGGGTTTTATATTTCGTAAAACAAATAGAGAATTACCTGGAAAAACTCAGCAGGTCTGGCAGCATTGGCGAAGAAGAAAAGAGTTGACGTTTCGAGTCCTCATGACCCGGTGTGCAGAAGGGGGCCAGGGTTTTATATTTGGTGTGTGGGACGGGGCCAGCGTTTTTTATTTGGTGTGTGGGTGAGGGCCAGGGTTTTATATTTGGTGCGCAGGGGAGGGCCAGGGTTGTATATTTGGTGTGCAGGAGAGGTTCAGAGTTTTATATTTGGTGTGTAGGAGGGGGCCAGGGTTTTATATTTGGTGTGTGGGACCGGGCCAGAGTTTTATATTTGGTGGGCAGAAGGGGGCTAGGGTTTTATATTTGGTGTGTGGGACCGGGCCAGGGTTTTATATTTGGTGTGAGGGAGGGGGCCAGGGTTGTCTATTTGGTGTGTGGGCGTGGGCCAGGGTTTTATATTTGGTGTGTGGGAGGGGGCCAGGGTTTTATTTTTGGTGTGTGGGAGGGGGCCAGGATTTTATTTTTGGTGTGTGGGGGTGGGCCAGGGTTTTATATTTGGTGTGTGGGAGGAGGCCAGGGTTTTCTATTTGGTGTGCCGGGGCCGGGCCAGCGTTTTATATTTGGTGTGCAGGGACCGGGCCAGTGTTTTATATTTGGTGTGCAGGGACCGGGCCAGGGTTTTATATTTGGTGTGTGGGAGGGGGCTAGAGTTTTATACTTGGTATGTGGGACCGGGCCAGGGTTTTATATTTGGTATGTGGGAGGTGTCAGGGTTTTATATTTGATGTGCAGGACCGGGCCAGGGTTTTATATTTGGAGTGCCGGATTGGGCCAGGGTTTTATATTTGGTGTGTGGGAGGTGGCCAGGGTTTTATATTTGGTGTGTGGGAGCAGGCCAATGTTTTATATTTGGTTTTCGGGAGTGGGCCAGGGTTTTATATTTGGTGCACAGGGACCGGGCCAGGGTTTTATATTTGGTGTGCAGGGACCGGGCCAGTGTTTTATATTTGGTGTGTGGTAGGGGCCCAGGGTTTTATATTTGTTGTGTGGTAGGGGGCTATAGTTTTATATTTGGTATGTGGGACCGGGCCAGGGTTTTATATTTGGTGTGCAGGAGGAGGCCAGGGTTTTATATTTGGTGTTCAGGAGGGGGCCAGGGTTTTATATTTGGTGTGCAGGAGGCGGCCAGGGTTTTATATTTGGTGTGTGGGAGGGGGCCAGGGTTTTATTTTTGGTGTGTGGGAGGGGGCCAGTGTTTTATTTTTGGTGTGTGGGGGTGGGCCAGGGTTTTATATTTGGTGTGTGGGAGGGGGCCAGGGTTTTCTATTTGGTGTGCCGGGGCCGGACCAGGGTTTTATATTTGGTGTGCAGGGACCGGGCCAGGGTTTTATATTTGGTCTGTGGGAGGGGGCTAGAGTTTTATACTTGGTATGTGGGACCGGGCCAGGGTTTTATATTTGGTGTGTGGGAGGGGGCCAGGGTTTTATATTTGGAGTGCAGGAGTGGGCTATGGTTTTATATTTGGTGTGTGGGAGGTGTCAGGGTTTTATATTTGATGTGTGGGACCGGGCTAGGGTTTTATATTTGGAGTGCAGGATTGGGCCGGGGTTTTATATTTGGTGTGTGGGACCGGGCCAGGGTTTTATATTTGGTGTGTGGTGGGGGGCCAGAGTTTTATATTTGTTGTGTAGGAGGGGGCTAGAGTTTTATATTTGATGTTCAAGAGTGTGCCAGGGTTTTATATTTGGTGTGTGGGAGGGGGCTATAGTTTTATATTTGGTGTTCAAGAGTGTGCCAGGGTTTTATATTTGGTCTGTGGGAGGGGGCTATAGTTTAATATTTGGTATGTGGGACCAGGCCAGGGTTTTATATTGGGTGTGTGGGAGGGGGCCAGGGTTTTATATTTGGTTTGTGGGAGGGGTCAGGGTTTTATATTTGGAGTGCTGGAGTGGGCCACAGTTTTATATTTGGTGTGTGTGAGGGGTCAGGGTTTCATATTTGGTGTGTGGGACCGGGCCAGGGTTTTATATTTGGAGTGCAGGATTGGGCCAGGGTTTTATATTTGGTGTGTGGGACCGGGCCAGGGTTTTATATTTGGTGTGAGGGAGGGGGCCAGGGTTGTCTATTTGGTGTGTGGGAGGGGGCCAGGGTTTTATATTTGGTGTGTGGGAGGGGGCCAGGATTTTATTTTTGGTGTGTGGGGGTGGGCCAGTGTTTTATATTTGGTGTGCAGGGACCGGGCCAGGGTTTTATATTTGGTGTGGGGGAGAGGGCCAGGGTTTTATATTTGGTGTGTGGGAGGGGGCCAAGGTTTTATATTTGGTGTGCAGGGACCGGGCCAGGGTTTTTTATTTGGTGTGCAGGGTCCGGGCCAGGGTTTTATATTTGGTGTGCAGGAACCGGGCCAGGGTTTTATATTTGGTGTGCGAGAGTGGGCCAGGGTTTGATATTTGGTGTGCGGGTGTGGGCCAGGGTTTTATACTTGGTGTGTGGGAGGGCACCAGGGTTTAATATTCGGTGTGCAGGAGGGGGCCAGGGTTTTATATTTGGTGTGCACGGACCGGACCAGTGTTTTATATTTGGTGTATGGGACCAGGCCAGGGTTTTATTTTTCGTGTGTGGGAGAGGGCCAGTTTTTTATATTTGGTGTGTGGGAGGGGGCCAGGTTTTTATATTTGGTGTGTGGGAGGGGGCCAATGTTTTATATTTGGTGTGCAGGAGGGGGCCAGGGTTTTATATTTCGGGTGCAGGAAGGGGCCAGGGTTTTATATTTGGTGTGCAGGAGGGGGCCAGTGTTTTATATTTGGTGTGCAGGGACCGGGCCAGGGTTTTATATTTGGTGTGCAGGAATGGGCCAGGGTTTTATATTTCTAGTGTGAGACTGGGCCAGAGTTTTATAGTTGGTGCGTAGGAGTGGGCCAGGGTTTTATATTTCGTGTGCAGTCACCAGGCCAGTGCTTTATATTTGGTGTGTGGGAGGGGGCCAGCGTTTTATATTTGATTTGCAGGGACCGGGCCAGTGTTTTATATTTGGTTTGCAGTGACCAGGCCAGGGTTTTATATTTGGTTTGCAGGGACCCGGCCAGGGTTTTATATTTGCTTTTTGGGAGGGGGCCAGGGTTTTATATTTGGTTTGCATGGACATGGGCCAGTGTTTTATATTTGGTTTGCAGGGACCAGGCCAGGCTTTTATATTTGCTTTGCAGGGACCGGACCAGGTTTTTATATTTGGTGTGCAGGGACCGGGCGAATGTTTTATATTTGGTGTGTGGGAGGGGGCCAGGGTTTTATATTTCGTAAAACAAATAGAGAATTACCTGGAAAAACTCAGCAGGTCTGGCAGCATTGGCGAAGAAGAAAAGAGTTGACGTTTCGAGTCCTCATGACCCGGTGTGCAGAAGGGGGCCAGGGTTTTATATTTGGTGTGTGGGACGGGGCCAGCGTTTTTTATTTGGTGTGTGGGTGAGGGCCAGGGTTTTATATTTGGTGCGCAGGGGAGGGCCAGGGTTGTATATTTGGTGTGCAGGAGAGGTTCAGAGTTTTATATTTGGTGTGTAGGAGGGGGCCAGGGTTTTATATTTGGTGTGTGGGACCGGGCCAGAGTTTTATATTTGGTGGGCAGAAGGGGGCTAGGGTTTTATATTTGGTGTGTGGGACCGGGCCAGGGTTTTATATTTGGTGTGAGGGAGGGGGCCAGGGTTGTCTATTTGGTGTGTGGGCGTGGGCCAGGGTTTTATATTTGGTGTGTGGGAGGGGGCCAGGGTTTTATTTTTGGTGTGTGGGAGGGGGCCAGGATTTTATTTTTGGTGTGTGGGGGTGGGCCAGGGTTTTATATTTGGTGTGTGGGAGGGGGCCAGGGTTTTCTATTTGGTGTGCCGGGGCCGGGCCAGCGTTTTATATTTGGTGTGCAGGGACCGGGCCAGTGTTTTCTATTTGGTGTGCAGGGACCGGGCCAGGGTTTTATATTTGGTGTGTGGGAGGGGGCTAGGGTTTTATATTTGGTGTTCAAGAGTGGGCCAGGGTTTTATATTTGGTGTGTGGGAGGGGGCTAGAGTTTTATACTTGGTATGTGGGACCGGGCCAGGGTTTTATATTTGGTATGTGGGAGGTGTCAGGGTTTTATATTTGATGTGCAGGACCGGGCCAGGGTTTTATATTTGGAGTGCCGGATTGGGCCAGGGTTTTATATTTGGTGTGTGGGAGGTGGCCAGGGTTTTATATTTGGTGTGTGGGAGCGGGCCAATGTTTTATATTTGGTTTTCGGGAGTGGGCCAGGGTTTTATATTTGGTGCACAGGGACCGGGCCAGGGTTTTATATTTGGTGTGCAGGGACCGGGCCAGTGTTTTATATTTGGTGTGTGGTAGGGGCCCAGGGTTTTATATTTGTTGTGTGGTAGGGGGCTATAGTTTTATATTTGGTATGTGGGACCGGGCCAGGGTTTTATATTTGGTGTGCAGGAGGAGGCCAGGGTTTTATATTTGGTGTTCAGGAGGGGGCCAGGGTTTTATATTTGGTGTGCAGGAGGCGGCCAGGGTTTTATATTTGGTGTGTGGGAGGGGGCCAGGGTTTTATTTTTGGTGTGTGGGAGGGGGCCAGGGTTTTATTTTTGGTGTGTGGGAGGGGGCCAGTGTTTTATTTTTGGTGTGTGGGGGTGGGCCAGTGTTTTATATTTGGTGTGTGGGAGGGGGCCAGGGTTTTCTATTTGGTGTGCTGGGGCCGGACCAGGGTTTTATATTTGGTGTGCAGGGACCAGGCCAGGGTTTTATATTTGATGTGTGGGAGGGGGCCAGGGTTTTATATTTGGAGTGCAGGAGTGGGCTATGGTTTTATATTTGGTGTGTGGGAGGTGTCAGGGTTTTATATTTGATGTGTGGGACCGGGCTAGGGTTTTATATTTGGAGTGCAGGATTGGGCCGGGGTTTTATATTTGGTGTGTGGGACCGGGCCAGGGTTTTATATTTGGTGTGTGGTGGGGGGCCAGAGTTTTATATTTGTTGTGTAGGAGGGGGCTAGAGTTTTATATTTGATGTTCAAGAGTGTGCCAGGGTTTTATATTTGGTGTGTGGGAGGGGGCTATAGTTTTATATTTGGTGTTCAAGAGTGTGCCAGGGTTTTATATTTGGTCTGTGGGAGGGGGCTATAGTTTAATATTTGGTATGTGGGACCAGGCCAGGGTTTTATATTGGGTGTGTGGGAGGGGGCCAGGGTTTTATATTTGGTTTGTGGGAGGGGTCAGGGTTT
This sequence comes from Isurus oxyrinchus, assembly GCA_026770705.1. Taxonomy (NCBI): domain Eukaryota; kingdom Metazoa; phylum Chordata; class Chondrichthyes; order Lamniformes; family Lamnidae; genus Isurus; species Isurus oxyrinchus. The sequence goes on along the minus strand of JANJGN010000006.1, from coordinate 3,912,642 downwards.
TATATTTGGAGTGCTGGAGTGGGCCACAGTTTTATATTTGGTGTGTGTGAGGGGTCAGGGTTTCATATTTGGTGTGTGGGACCGGGCCAGGGTTTTATATTTGGAGTGCAGGATTGGGCCAGGGTTTTATATTTGGTGTGTGGGACCGGGCCAGGGTTTTATATTTGGTGTGAGGGAGGGGGCCAGGGTTGTCTATTTGGTGTGTGGGAGGGGGCCAGGGTTTTATATTTGGTGTGTGGGAGGGGGCCAGGATTTTATTTTTGGTGTGTGGGGGTGGGCCAGTGTTTTATATTTGGTGTGCAGGGACCGGGCCAGGGTTTTATATTTGGTGTGGGGGAGAGGGCCAGGGTTTTATATTTGGTGTGTGGGAGGGGGCCAAGGTTTTATATTTGGTGTGCAGGGACCGGGCCAGGGTTTTTTATTTGGTGTGCAGGGTCCGGGCCAGGGTTTTATATTTGGTGTGCAGGAACCGGGCCAGGGTTTTATATTTGGTGTGCGAGAGTGGGCCAGGGTTTGATATTTGGTGTGCGGGTGTGGGCCAGGGTTTTATACTTGGTGTGTGGGAGGGCACCAGGGTTTAATATTCGGTGTGCAGGAGGGGGCCAGGGTTTTATATTTGGTGTGCACGGACCGGACCAGTGTTTTATATTTGGTGTATGGGACCAGGCCAGGGTTTTATTTTTCGTGTGTGGGAGAGGGCCAGTTTTTTATATTTGGTGTGTGGGAGGGGGCCAGGTTTTTATATTTGGTGTGTGGGAGGGGGCCAATGTTTTATATTTGGTGTGCAGGAGGGGGCCAGGGTTTTATATTTCGGGTGCAGGAAGGGGCCAGGGTTTTATATTTGGTGTGCAGGAGGGGGCCAGTGTTTTATATTTGGTGTGCAGGGACCGGGCCAGGGTTTTATATTTGGTGTGCAGGAATGGGCCAGGGTATTATATTTCTAGTGTGAGACCGGGCCAGAGTTTTATAGTTGGTGCGTAGGAGTGGGCCAGGGTTTTATATTTCGTGTGCAGTGACCAGGCCAGTGCTTTATATTTGGTGTGTGGGAGGGGGCCAGCGTTTTATATTTGATTTGCAGGGACCGGGCCAGTGTTTTATATTTGGTTTGCAGTGACCAGGCCAGGGTTTTATATTTGGTTTGCAGGGACCCGGCCAGGGTTTTATATTTGCTTTTTGGGAGGGGGCCAGGGTTTTATATTTGGTTTGCATGGACATGGGCCAGTGTTTTATATTTGGTTTGCAGGGACCAGGCCAGGCTTTTATATTTGCTTTGCAGGGACCGGACCAGGTTTTTATATTTGGTGTGCAGGGACCGGGCGAATGTTTTATATTTGGTGTGTGGGAGGGGGCCAGGGTTTTATATTTCGTAAAACAAATAGAGAATTACCTGGAAAAACTCAGCAGGTCTGGCAGCATTGGCGAAGAAGAAAAGAGTTGACGTTTCGAGTCCTCATGACCCGGTGTGCAGAAGGGGGCCAGGGTTTTATATTTGGTGTGTGGGACGGGGCCAGCGTTTTTTATTTGGTGTGTGGGTGAGGGCCAGGGTTTTATATTTGGTGCGCAGGGGAGGGCCAGGGTTGTATATTTGGTGTGCAGGAGAGGTTCAGAGTTTTATATTTGGTGTGTAGGAGGGGGCCAGGGTTTTATATTTGGTGTGTGGGACCGGGCCAGAGTTTTATATTTGGTGGGCAGAAGGGGGCTAGGGTTTTATATTTGGTGTGTGGGACCGGGCCAGGGTTTTATATTTGGTGTGAGGGAGGGGGCCAGGGTTGTCTATTTGGTGTGTGGGCGTGGGCCAGGGTTTTATATTTGGTGTGTGGGAGGGGGCCAGGGTTTTATTTTTGGTGTGTGGGAGGGGGCCAGGATTTTATTTTTGGTGTGTGGGGGTGGGCCAGTGTTTTATATTTGGTGTGTGGGAGGGGGCCAGGGTTTTCTATTTGGTGTGCCGGGGCCGGGCCAGCGTTTTATATTTGGTGTGCAGGGACCGGGCCAGTGTTTTCTATTTGGTGTGCAGGGACCGGGCCAGGGTTTTATATTTGGTGTGTGGGAGGGGGCTAGGGTTTTATATTTGGTGTTCAAGAGTGGGCCAGGGTTTTATATTTGGTGTGTGGGAGGGGGCTAGAGTTTTATACTTGGTATGTGGGACCGGGCCAGGGTTTTATATTTGGTATGTGGGAGGTGTCAGGGTTTTATATTTGATGTGCAGGACCGGGCCAGGGTTTTATATTTGGAGTGCCGGATTGGGCCAGGGTTTTATATTTGGTGTGTGGGAGGTGGCCAGGGTTTTATATTTGGTGTGTGGGAGCGGGCCAATGTTTTATATTTGGTTTTCGGGAGTGGGCCAGGGTTTTATATTTGGTGCACAGGGACCGGGCCAGGGTTTTATATTTGGTGTGCAGGGACCGGGCCAGTGTTTTATATTTGGTGTGTGGTAGGGGCCCAGGGTTTTATATTTGTTGTGTGGTAGGGGGCTATAGTTTTATATTTGGTATGTGGGACCGGGCCAGGGTTTTATATTTGGTGTGCAGGAGGAGGCCAGGGTTTTATATTTGGTGTTCAGGAGGGGGCCAGGGTTTTATATTTGGTGTGCAGGAGGCGGCCAGGGTTTTATATTTGGTGTGTGGGAGGGGGCCAGGGTTTTATTTTTGGTGTGTGGGAGGGGGCCAGGATTTTATTTTTGGTGTGTGGGGGTGGGCCAGGGTTTTATATTTGGTGTGTGGGAGGGGGCCAGGGTTTTCTATTTGGTGTGCCGGGGCCGGACCAGGGTTTTATATTTGGTGTGCAGGGACCGGGCCAGGGTTTTATATTTGGTGTGTGGGAGGGGGCTAGAGTTTTATACTTGGTATGTGGGACCGGGCCAGGGTTTAATATTTGGTGTGTGGGAGGGGGCCAGGGTTTTATATTTGGAGTGCAGGAGTGGGCTATGGTTTTATATTTGGTGTGTGGGAGGTGTCAGGGTTTTATATTTGATGTGTGGGACCGGGCTAGGGTTTTATATTTGGAGTGCAGGATTGGGCCGGGGTTTTATATTTGATGTGTGGGACCGGGCCAGGGTTTTATATTTGGTGTGTGGTGGGGGGCCAGAGTTTTATATTTGTTGTGTAGGAGGGGGCTAGAGTTTTATATTTGGTGTTCAAGAGTGTGCCAGGGTTTTATATTTGGTGTGTGGGAGGGGGCTATAGTTTTATATTTGGTGTTCAAGAGTGTGCCAGGGTTTTATATTTGGTCTGTGGGAGGGGGCTATAGTTTTATATTTGGTATGTGGGACCGGGCCAGGGTTTTATATTGGGTGTGTGGGAGGGGGCCAGGGTTTTATATTTGGTGTGTGGGAGGGGTCAGGGTTTTATATTTGGAGTGCTGGAGTGGGCCACGGTTTTATATTTGGTGTGTGGGAGGGGTCAGGGTTTCATATTTGGTGTGTGGGACCGGGCCAGGGTTTTATATTTGGAGTGCAGGATTGGGCCAGGGTTTTATATTTGGTGTGTGGGACCGGGCCAGGGTTTTATATTTTGTGTGTGGTAGGGGGCCAGTGTTTTATATTTGTTGTGTGGGAATGGGCCAGGATTTTATATTTGGTGTGCAGGAGAGGGCCAGGTTTTATATTTGGTGTCTGCAAGTGGGCCAGGGTTTTATATTTGGTGTGTGGGACCGGGCCAGGGTTTTATATTTGGTGTGTGGGAGGGGGCCAGGGTTTTATATTTGGTGTGTAGGGAGTGGGCCAGTGTTTTATATTTGGTGTGTGGGAGGCTGCCAGAGTTTTATATTTGGTGTGCAGGGACCGGGCCACTGTTTTATATTTGGTGTGTGGGAGGTGGCCAGTGTTTTATATTTGGTGTGTGGGAGGGGGCCAGGGTTTTATATTCAGTGTGCGGGAGGGGGCCAGGATTTTATATTTGGTGTGCAGGAGGGGGCCTGTGTTTTATATTTGGTGTGCAGGAGGAGGCCAGGGTTTTATATTTGGTGTGCAGGGGGGGTCCTGGGTTTTATATTTGGTGTGTGGGAGGGGCCCAAGGTTTTATATTTGGTGTGTGGGGCCGGGCCAGGGTTTTATACTTGGTGTGTGGGCGTGGGCCAGGGTTTTATATTTGGTGTGTGGGAGGGGGCCAGGATTTTATTTTTGGTGTGTGGGAGGGGGCCAGGGTTTTATATTTGGTTTGTGGGACCTGGCCAGGGTTTTATATTTGGTGTGAGAGAGAGGGCCAGGGTTGTCTATTTGGTGTGTGGGCGTGGGCCAGGGTTTTATATTTGGTGTGTGGGAGGCGGCCAGGGTTTTATTTTTGGTGTGTGGGGGTGGGCCAGGGTTTTATATTTGGTGTGTGGGAGGGTGCCAGGGTTTTATTTTTGGTGTGTGGGAGGGGTCCAGGATTTTGTTTTTGGTTGCGTGGGTGGGTCAGGGTTTTATATTTGGTGTGTGGGAGGGGGCCAGGGTTTTCTATTTGGTGTGCCGGGGCTGGGCCAGGATTTTATATTTGGTGTGCAGGGACCGGGCCAGCGTTTTATATTTGGTGTGCAGGGACTGGGCCAGGGTTTTATATTTGGTGTGTGGGAGTGGGCTAGAGTTTTATATTTGGTATGTGGGACCGGGCCCTGGTTTTATATTTGGTGTGTGGGAGGGGGCCAGGGTTTTATATTTGGTGTGTGGGAGGGGGCCAGGATTTTATTTTTGGTGTGTTGGGGTGGGCCAGGGTTTTATATTTGGTGTGTGGGAGGGGGCCAGGGTTTTCTATTTGTTGTGCCGGGGCTGGGCCAGGGTTTTGTATTTGGTCTGCTGGGACCGGGCCAGTGTTTTATATTTGGTGTGCAGGGACCGGGCCTGGGTTTTATATTTGGTATGTGGGACCAGGCCAGGGTTTTATATTTGGTGTGTGGGTGGGGGCCCTGGTTTTATATTTGGTGTGTGGGAGGGGTCAGGGTTTTATAGTTGATGTGTTGGAGCGGGCCAAGGTTTTATATTTGGACTGCAGGAGTGGGCCAGGATTTTATATTTGGTGTGTGGGAGCGGGCCAGGGTTTTATATTTGGTGTGTGGGAGGGGGCCAGAGTTTTCTATTTGGTGTGCAGGGGCTGGGCAGGGTTTTATATTTGGTCTGCAGGGACCGGGCCATTGTTTTATATTTGTTGTGCAGGGACCAGGCCAGGGTTTTATATCTGGTGTGTGGGAGGGGGCTAGGGTTTTATATTTGGTGTTCAAGAGTGGGCCAGGGTTTTATATTTGGTGTGTGGGTGGGGGCCAGGGTTTGATATTTGGTATGTGGGACCGGGCCAGGGTTTTATATTTGCTGTGTGGGACGGGTCAGGGTTTTATATTTGGAGTGCTGGAGTGGGCCACGGTTTTATATTTGGTGTGTGGGAGGGGTCAGGGTTTCATATTTGGTGTGTGGGACCGGGCCAGGGTTTTATATTTGTTGTGTGGGACTGGGCCAGGATTTTATATTTGGTGTGCAGGAGAGGGCCAGGTTTTTATATTTGGTGTCTGCAAGTGGGCCAGGGTTTTATATTTGGTGTGCAGGGACTGGGCCAGGGTTTTATATTTGGTGTGTAGGGAGTGGGCCAGTGTTTTATATTTGGTGTGTGGGAGGCTGCCAGAGTTTTATATTTGGTGTGCAGGGACCGGGCCAGTGTTTTATATTTGGTGTGTGGGAGGTGGCCAGTGTTTTATATTTGGTGTGTGGGAGGGGGCCAGGGTTTTATATTCAGTGTGCGGGAGGGGGCCAGGATTTTATATTTGGTGTGCAGGAAGGGGTCTGTGTTTTATATTTGGTGTGCAGGAGGAGGCCAGGGTTTTATATTTGGTGTGCAGGGGGGGTCCTGGGTTTTATATTTGGTGTGTGGGCGTGGGCCAGGGTTTTATATTTGGTGTGTGGGAGGGGGCCAGGATTTTATTTTTGGTGTGTGGGGGTGGGCCAGGGTTTTATATTTGGTGTGCAGGAGGGGGCCAGGGTTTTATATTTGGTTTGTGGGACCTGGCCAGGGTTTTATATTTGGTGTGAGAGAGGGGGCCAGGGTTGTCTATTTGGTGTGTGGGCGTGGGCCAGGGTTTTATATTTGGTGTGTGGGAGGGGGCCAGGGTTTTATTTTTTGTGTGTGGGGGTGGGCCAGGGTTTTATATTTGGTGTGTGGGAGGGGGCCAGGGTTTTATTTTTGGGGTGTGGGAGGGGTCCAGGATTTTATTTTTGGTGTGTTGGGGTGGGCCAGGGTTTTATATTGGGTGTGTGGGAGGGGGCCAGGCTTTTCTATTTGTTGTGCCGGGGCTGGGCCAGGGTTTTATATTTGGTGTGCTGGGACCGGGCCAGTGTTTTATATTTGGTGTGCAGGGACTGGGCCTGGGTTTTATATTTGGTATGTGGGACCAGGCCAGGGTTTTATATTTGGTGTGTGGGTGGGGGCCCTGGTTTTATATTTGGTGTGTGGGAGGGGTCAGGGTTTTATAGTTGATGTTTTGGAGCGGGCCAAGGTTTTATATTTGGAGTGCAGGAGTGGGCCAGGATTTTATATTTGGTGTGTGGGACTGGGCCAGGGTTTTATATTTGGTGTGTGGGAGGGGGCTAGGATTTTATATTTGGTGTTCAAGAGTGGGCCAGGGTTTTATATTTGGTGAGTGGGAGGGGTCAGGGTTTTATAGTTGATGTGTTGGAGCGGGCCAAGGTTTTATATTTGGAGTGCAGGAGTGGGCCAGGATTTTATATTTGGTGTGTGGGACCGGGCCAGGGTTTTATATTTGCTGTGTGGGAGGGGTCAGGGTTTTATGTTTGGTGTGTGGGACCGGGGCAGGGTTCTATATTTGGAGTGCAGGAGGGGCCAGGGTTTTATATTTGGTGTGTGGGACCGCGCCAGGGCTTTATATTTGGTGCGTGGGAGGGGGCCAGGGTTTTATATTTGGTGTGTGGGACTGGGCCAGGATTTTATATTTTGTGTGCAGGAGAAGGCCAGAGTTTTATATTTGGTGTGTGGAAGTGGGCCAGGGTTTTATATTTGGTGTGCAGGGACCGGGCCAGGGTTTTATATTTGGTGTGTGGTAGGGGGCCAGGGTTTTATATTTGGTGTGCAGGAGGGGGCCAAGGTTTCATATTTGGTTTTGGGAGGGGGCCAGGGTTTTATATTTGGTGTGCAGGAGGGGGCCATGATTTTACATTTGGTGTGTGAGAGCGGGCCAGGCTTTTATATTTGGCGTGTGGAAGGTGGCCAGGGTTTAATATTTGGTTCATAGGAGTGGGCCAGGGTTTATATTTGGTGTGCAGGGACCAGGCCAGTGTTTTATATTTGGTGTGTGGGAGGGTTCCAGTGTTTTATATTTGGTTTGCACGGACCGGGCCAGGGTTTTATATTTGGTTTGCAGGGACCGGGCCAGTGTTTTATATTTGGTTTGCAGGGACTGGGCCAGGGTTTTATATTTGGTTTGCAGGGAATAGGCCAGGGTTTTATATTTGGTTTGCAGGGACCGAGCCAGGGTTTTATATTTGGTTTGCGGGCACTGGGCCAGGGTTTTATATTTGGTTTGCAGGGAATAGGCCAGGGTTTTATATTTGGTTTGCAGGGATCGAGCCAGCGTTTTATATTTGGTTTGCGGGCACTGGGCCAGGGTTTTATATTTCGTTTGCAGGGACCAGGCCAGGGTTTTTTATTTGGTTTGCTGGGTCCGGGCCAGGGTTTTATATTTCGTTTGCAGGGACCATGCCAGGGTTTTATATTTGGTGTGCAGGGACCGGGCCAGTGTTTTATATTTGGTGTGTGGGAGGGGGCCAGGGTTTTATATTTGGTAAAACAAATACAGAATTACCTGGAAAAACTCAGCAGGTCTGACAGCATCGGCGAAGAAGAAAAGAGTTGACGTTTCGAGTCCTCATGACCCGGTTTGCAGAAGGGGGCCAGGGTTTTATATTTGGTGTGTGGGACGGGGCCAGCATTTTTTATTTGGTGTGTGGGTGAGGGCCAGGGTTTTATATTTGGTGCGCAGGGGAGGGCCAGGGTTTTATATTTGGTGTTCAGGAGAGGGCCAGTGTTTTATATTTGGTGTGTGGGACTGGGCCAGGGTTTTATATTTGGTGTGTGGGAGGGGGCCAGGATTTTATTTTTGGTGTGTTGGGGTGGGCCAGGGTTTTATATTTGGTGTGTGGGAGGGGGCCAGTGTTTTCTATTTGTTGTGCCGGGGCTGGGCCAGGGTTTTATATTTGGTGTGCTGGGACCGGGCCAGTGTTTTATATTTGGTGTGCAGGGACCAGGCCTGGGTTTTATATTTGGTATGTGGGACCAGGCCAGGGTTTTATATTTGGTGTGTGGGTGGAGGCCCTGGTTTTATATTTGGTGTGTGGTAGGGGGCCAGGGTTTTATATTTGGTGTGCAGGAGGGGGCCAAGGTTTCATATTTGGTTTTGGGAGGGGGCCAGGGTTTTATATTTGGTGTGCAGGAGGGGGCCATGATTTTACATTTGGTGTGTGAGAGCGGGCCAGGCTTTTATATTTGGCGTGTGGAAGGTGGCCAGGGTTTAATATTTGGTTCATAGGAGTGGGCCAGGGTTTATATTTGGTGTGCAGGGACCAGGCCAGTGTTTTATATTTGGTGTGTGGGAGGGTTCCAGTGTTTTATATTTGGTTTGCACGGACCGGGCCAGGGTTTTATATTTGGTTTGCAGGGACCGGGCCAGTGTTTTATATTTGGTTTGCAGGGACTGGGCCAGGGTTTTATATTTGGTTTGCAGGGAATAGGCCAGGGTTTTATATTTGGTTTGCAGGGACCGAGCCAGGGTTTTATATTTGGTTTGCGGGCACTGGGCCAGGGTTTTATATTTGGTTTGCAGGGAATAGGCCAGGGTTTTATATTTGGTTTGCAGGGATCGAGCCAGCGTTTTATATTTGGTTTGCGGGCACTGGGCCAGGGTTTTATATTTCGTTTGCAGGGACCAGGCCAGGGTTTTTTATTTGGTTTGCTGGGTCCGGGCCAGGGTTTTATATTTCGTTTGCAGGGACCATGCCAGGGTTTTATATTTGGTGTGCAGGGACCGGGCCAGTGTTTTATATTTGGTGTGTGGGAGGGGGCCAGGGTTTTATATTTGGTAAAACAAATACAGAATTACCTGGAAAAACTCAGCAGGTCTGACAGCATCGGCGAAGAAGAAAAGAGTTGACGTTTCGAGTCCTCATGACCCGGTTTGCAGAAGGGGGCCAGGGTTTTATATTTGGTGTGTGGGACGGGGCCAGCATTTTTTATTTGGTGTGTGGGTGAGGGCCAGGGTTTTATATTTGGTGCGCAGGGGAGGGCCAGGGTTTTATATTTGGTGTTCAGGAGAGGGCCAGTGTTTTATATTTGGTGTGTGGGACTGGGCCAGGGTTTTATATTTGGTGTGTGGGAGGGGGCCAGGATTTTATTTTTGGTGTGTTGGGGTGGGCCAGGGTTTTATATTTGGTGTGTGGGAGGGGGCCAGTGTTTTCTATTTGTTGTGCCGGGGCTGGGCCAGGGTTTTATATTTGGTGTGCTGGGACCGGGCCAGTGTTTTATATTTGGTGTGCAGGGACCAGGCCTGGGTTTTATATTTGGTATGTGGGACCAGGCCAGGGTTTTATATTTGGTGTGTGGGTGGAGGCCCTGGTTTTATATTTGGTGTGTGGGAGGGGTCAGGGTTTTATAGTTGATGTTTTGGAGCGGGCCAAGGTTTTATATTTGGAGTGCAGGAGTGGGCCAGGATTTTATATTTGGTGTGTGGGACCGGGCCAGGGTTTTATATTTGGTGTCTGGAAGTTGGCCAGGGTTTTATATTTGGTGTGCAGGGACCGGGCCAGGGTTTTATATTTGGTGTGTGGGAGGGGGCCAGGGTTTTATATTTGGTGTGCAGGGACAGGGCCAGTGTTTTATATTTGGTGTGTGGGAGGGGGCCAGGGTTTTATATTTGGTGTGTCGGAGGGGGCCAGGGTTTAATATTCGGTGTTATGGAGGGGGCCAGGATTTTATATTTGGTGTGCAGGAGGGGGCCAGTATTTTATATTTGGTGTGCAGGAGGAGGCCAGGGTTTTATATTTGGTGTGCATGAGGGGGCCAGGGTTTTATATTTGGTGTGTGGGAGGGGGCCAGTTTTTTATATTTGGTGTGTGGGACCGGGCCAGGGTTTTATATTTGGAGTGCAGGAGTGGGCCAGGGTTTTATATTTGGTGTGTGGGACCGGGCTAGGATTTTATATTTGGTGTGTGGGAGGGGGCCAGTGTTTTATATTTGGTGTGTGGGACTGGGCCAGGATTTTATATTTGGTGTGTGGAAGTGGGCCAGGGTTTTATATTTGGTGTGCAGGGACCGGGCCAGGGTTTTATATTTGGTGTGTGGTAGGGGGCCAGGGTTTTATATTTGGTGTGCAGGGACCGGACCAGTGTTTTATATTTGGTCTGTGGGAGGGTGCCAGGGTTTTATTATTGGTGTGCAGGGACCTGGCCAGTGTTTTATATTTGGTGTGTGGGAGGGGGCCAGGGTTTTATAGTTGGTGTGTGGGAGGGGGCCAGGGTTTTATATTCGGTGTGCGGGAGGGGGCCAGGATTTTATATTTGGTGTGCAGGAGGGGGCCAGTGTTTTATATTTGGTGTGCAGGAGGAGGCCAGGGTTTTATATTTGGTGTGCAGGAGGGGGCCAGGGTTTTATATTCATTGTGTGGGAGGGGTCTAGTGTTTTATATTTGGTGTGCAGGAGGGGGCCTGGATTTTACATTTGGTGTGTGAGAGCGGGCCAGGCTTTTATATTTGGTGTGTGGGAGGAGGCCAGGATTTTATATTTGGTGCGTAGGAGTGGGCCAGTGTTTTATATTTGGTGTGCAGGGCCCAGGCCAGTGTTTTATATTTGGTGTGTGGGAGGGTTCCAGGGTTTTATATTTGGTTTGCACGGACCGGGCCAGTGTTTTATATTTGGTGTGTGGGAGGGGTGCAGTATTTTATATTTGGTGTGTGGGGATGGGCCAGGTTTTTATATTTGGTGTGCAGGGACTGGGCCATGGTTTTATATTTAGTGTGCAGGGACTGGGCCAGTGTTTTATATTTGGTGTGTAGGGACCGGGCCAGGGTTTTATATTTGGTGTGTGGGAGGAGGCCAGGTTTTTATATTTGGTCTTCAGGAGTGCGCCAGGATTTTATATTTGGTGTGTGGGAGGTGACCAGGGTTTTATATTTGGTGTGCAGGGACCAGGCCATGGTTTTATATTTGGTGTGCAGGGACTGGGCCAGGGTTTTATATTTGGTGTGCAGGGACTGGGCCAGGGTTTTATATTTGGTGTGCAGGGACTGGGCCAGGGTTTTATATTTGGTGTGTGGGAGTGGGCCACGGTTTTATATTTGGTGTTCAGGAGGGGGCCAGGGTTTTATATTTGGTGTGTGGGACCGGGCCAGGGTTTTATATTTGGTGTGTGGGACCGGGCCAGGGTTTTATATTTGGTGTTCAGGAGTGGGCCAGGGTTTTATATTTGGTATGTGGGACCGGGCCAGGGTTTTATATTTGGTGTTCAGGAGGGGGCCAGGGTTTGATATTTGGTATGTGGGACCGGGCCAGGGTTTTATATTTGCTGTGTGGGAGGGGTCAGGGTTTTATATTTGGAGTGCTGGAGTGGGCCACGGTTTTATATTTGGTGTGTGGGAGGGGTCAGGGTTTCATATTTGGTGTGTGGGACCGGGCCAGGGTTTTATATTTGGAGTGCAGGATTGGGCCAGGGTTTTATATTTGGTGTGTGGGACCGGGCCAGGGTTTTATATTTTGTGTGTGGTAGGGGGCCAGGGTTTTATATTTGTTGTGTGGGACTGGGCCAGGATTTTATATTTGGTGTGCAGGAGAGGGCCAGGTTTTTATATTTGGTGTCTGCAAGTGGGCCAGGGTTTTATATTTGGTGTGCAGGGACTGGGCCAGGGTTTTATATTTGGTGTGTGGGAGGGGGCCAGGGTTTTATATTTGGTGTGTAGGGAGTGGGCCAGTGTTTTATATTTGGTGTGTGGGAGGCTGCCAGAGTTTTATATTTGGTGTGCAGGGACCGGGCCAGTGTTTTATATTTGGTGTGTGGGAGGTGGCCAGTGTTTTATATTTGGTGTGTGGGAGGGGGCCAGGGTTTTATATTCAGTGTGCGGGAGGGGGCCAGGATTTTATATTTGGTGTGCAGGAGGGGGCCTGTGTTTTATATTTGGTGTGCAGGAGGAGGCCAGGGTTTTATATTTGGTGTGCAGGGGGGGTCCTGGGTTTTATATTTGGTGTGTGGGCGTGGGCCAGGGTTTTATATTTGGTGTGTGGGAGGGGGCCAGGATTTTATTTTTGGTGTGTGGGGGTGGGCCAGGGTTTTATATTTGGTGTGCAGGAGGGGGCCAGGGTTTTATATTTGGTTTGTGGGACCTGGCCAGGGTTTTATATTTCGTGTGAGAGAGGGGGCCAGGGTTGTCTATTTGGTGTGTGGGCGTGGGCCAGGGTTTTATATTTGGTGTGTGGGAGGGGGCCAGGGTTTTATTTTTGGTGTGTGGGGGTGGGCCAGGGTTTTATATTTGGTGTGTGGGAGGGGTCCAGGATTTTATTTTTGGTGTGTTGGGGTGGGCCAGGGTTTTATATTGGGTGTGTGGGAGTGGGCCAGGGTTTTCTATTTGTTGTGCCGGGACCGGGCCAGTGTTTTATATTTGGTGTGCAGGGACCGGGCCTGGGTTTTATATTTGGTATGTGGGACCAGGCCAGGGTTTTATATTTGGTGTGTGGGTGGGGGCCCTGGTTTTATATTTGGTGTGTGGGAGGGGTCAGGGTTTTATAGTTGATGTGTTGGAGCGGGCCAAGGTTTTATATTTGGAGTGCAGGAGTGGGCCAGGATTTTATATTTGGTGTGTGGGACCGGGCCAGGGTTTTATATTTGGTGTGTGGGAGGGGGCTAGGATTTTATATTTGGTGTTCAAGAGTGGGCCAGGGTTTTATATTTGGTGTGTGGGAGGGGGCCAGGATTTGATATTTGGTATGTGGGACCGGGCCAGGGTTTTATATTTGCTGTGTGGGAGGGGTCAGGGTTTTATGTTTGGTGTGTGGGACCGGGGCAGGGTTCTATATTTGGAGTGCAGGAGGGGCCAGGGTTTTATATTTGGTGTGTGGGACCGCGCCAGGGCTTTATATTTGGTGTGTGGGAGGGGGCCAGGGTTTTATATTTGGTGTGTGGGACTGGGCCAGGATTTTATATTTTGTGTGCAGGAGAAGGCCAGAGTTTTATATTTGGTGTGTGGAAGTGGGCCAGGGTTTTATATTTGGTGTGCAGGGACCGGGCCAGGGTTTTATATTTGGTGTGTGGTAGGGGGCCAGGGTTTTATATTTGGTGTGCAGGAGGGGGCCAAGGTTTCATATTTGGTTTTGGGAGGGGGCCAGGGTTTTATATTTGGTGTGCAGGAGGGGGCCATGATTTTACATTTGGTGTGTGAGAGCGGGCCAGGCTTTTATATTTGGCGTGTGGGAGGTGGCCAGGGTTTAATATTTGGTTCATAGGAGTGGACCAGGGTTTATATTTGGTGTGCAGGGACCAGGCCAGTGTTTTATATTTGGTGTGTGGGAGGGTTCCAGTGTTTTATATTTGGTTTGCACGGACCGGGCCAGGGTTTTATATTTGGTTTGCAGGGACCGGGCCAGTGTTTTATATTTGGTTTGCAGGGACTGGGCCAGGGTTTTATATTTGGTTTGCAGGGAATAGGCCAGGGTTTTATATTTGGTTTGCAGGGACCGAGCCAGGGTTTTATATTTGGTTTGCGGGCACTGGGCCAGGGTTTTATATTTGGTTTGCAGGGAATAGGCCAGGGTTTTATATTTGGTTTGCAGGGACCGAGCCAGCGTTTTATATTTGGTTTGCGGGCACTGGGCCAGGGTTTTATATTTCGTTTGCAGGGACCAGGCCAGGGTTTTTTATTTGGTTTGCTGGGTCCGGGCCAGGGTTTTATATTTCGTTTGCAGGGACCATGCCAGGGTTTTATATTTGGTGTGCAGGGACCGGGCCAGTGTTTTATATTTGGTGTGTGGGAGGGGGCCAGGGTTTTATATTTGGTAAAACAAATACAGAATTACCTGGAAAAACTCAGCAGGTCTGACAGCATCGGCGAAGAAGAAACGAGTTGACGTTTCGAGTCCTCATGACCCGGTTTGCAGAAGGGGGCCAGGGTTTTATATTTGGTGTGTGGGACGGGGCCAGCATTTTTTATTTGGTGTGTGGGTGAGGGCCAGGGTTTTATATTTGGTGCGCAGGGGAGGGCCAGGGTTTTATATTTGGTGTTCAGGAGAGGGCCAGGGTTTTATATTTGGTGTGTGGGACTGGGCCAGGGTTTTATATTTGGTGTGTGGGAGGGGGCCAGGGTTTTATATTTGGTGTGTGGGAGGGGGCCAGGATTTTATTTTTGGTGTGTTGGGGTGGGCCAGGGTTTTATATTTGGTGTGTGGGAGGGGGCCAGGGTTTTCTCTTTGTTGTGCCGGGGCTGGGCCAGGGTTTTATATTTGGTGTGCTGGGACCGGGCCAGTGTTTTATATTTGGTGTGCAGGGACCGGGCCTGGGTTTTATATTTGGTATGTGGGACCAGGCCAGGGTTTTATATTTGGTGTGTGGGTGGGGGCCCTGGTTTTATATTTGGTGTGTGGGAGGGGTCAGGGTTTTATAGTTGATGTTTTGGAGCGGGCCAAGGTTTTATATTTGGAGTGCAGGAGTGGGCCAGGATTTTATATTTGGTGTGTGGGACCGGGCCAGGGTTTTATATTTGGTGTCTGGAAGTTGGCCAGGGTTTTATATTTGGTGTGCAGGGACCACGCCAGGGTTTTATATTTGGTGTGTGGGAGGGGGCCAGGGTTTTATATTTGGTGTGCAGGGACAGGGCCAGTGTTTTATATTTGGTGTGTGGGAGGGGGCCAGGGTTTTATATTTGGTGTGTCGGAGGGGGCCAGGGTTTAATATTCGGTGTTATGGAGGGGGCCAGGATTTTATATTTGGTGTGCAGGAGGGGGCCAGTATTTTATATTTGGTGTGCAGGAGGAGGCCAGGGTTTTATATTTGTTGTGCAGGAGGGGGCCAGGGTTTTATATTTGGTGTGTGGGAAGGGGCCAGTTTTTTATATTTGGTGTGTGGGACCGGGCCAGGGTTTTATATTTGGAGTGCAGGAGTGGGCCAGGGTTTTATATTTGGTGTGTGGGACCGGGCTAGGATTTTATATTTGGTGTGTGGGAGGGGGCCAGTGTTTTATATTTGGTGTGTGGGACTGGGCCAGGATTTTATATTTGGTGTGTGGAAGTGGGCCAGGGTTTTATATTTGGTGTGCAGGGACCGGGCCAGGGTTTTATATTTGGTGTGTGGTAGGGGGCCAGGGTTTTATATTTGGTGTGCAGGGACTGGGCCAGGGTTTTATATTTGGTGTGCAGGGACTGGGCCAGGGTTTTATATTTGGTGTGTGGGAGTGGGCCACGGTTTTATATTTGGTGTTCAGGAGGGGGCCAGGGTTTTATATTTGGTGTGTGGGACCGGGCCAGGGTTTTATATTTGGTGTGTGGGACCGGGCCAGGGTTTTATATTTGGTGTTCAGGAGTGGGCCAGGGTTTTATATTTGGTATGTGGGACCGGGCCAGGGTTTTATATTTGGTGTTCAGGAGGGGGCCAGGGTTTGATATTTGGTATGTGGGACCGGGCCAGGGTTTTATATTTGGTGTGTGGGACCAGGCCAGGGTTTTATATTTGGTGTGTGGGAGGGGGCCACGGTTTTATGTTTGGTGTGTGGGACCGGGCCAGGATTTTATATTTGGTGTGCAGGGACTGGGCCAGTGTTTTATATTTGGTGTGTGTGAGGGGGCCAGGGTTTTATATTTGTTTTGCGGGTGGGGGCCAGGGTTTTATATTTGGTGTGTGGTTTTGGGGCAGTGTTTTATATTTGGTGTGGAGGAACCGGGCTAGTCTTTTATATTTGGTGTGCTGGGACCGGGCCAGTGTTTTATATTTGGTGTGCAGGGAACGGGCCAGTATTTTATATTTGTTGTGCAGGGACCAGGCCAGGGTTTTATATTTGGTGTGCAGGAGTGGGCCAGTGTTTTATATTTGGTCTGCACGGACCAGGCCAGTGTTTTGTATTTGGTGTGTGGTAGGTGGCCAGGGTTTTATATTCAGTGGGCAGGAACCGACTAGGGTTTTATATTAGGTGTGTGGGAAGGGGCCAGGGTTTTATATTTGGTGTGTGGGAAGAGGCCAGGGTGTTATATTTGGTGTCCAGGAGTGGGCCAAGGTTATATATTTGGTGTGTGAGTGTGGGCCAGGGTTTTATATTTCGTGTGTGGGAGAGGGCCAACGTTTTATATTTGGTGTTCAGGAGTGGGCCAGGGTTTTATATTTGGTGTGCAGGAGGGGGCCAGGGTTTTATATTTGGTGTGCAGGAGCGGGCCAGTGTTTTATATTTGGTGTGTGAGAGGGGGCCCGGGTGTTATATTTGGTGTGTGGGAGGGGGCCACGGTTTTATGTTTGGTGTGTGGGACCGGGCCAGGATTTTATATTTGGTGTGCAGGGTCCGGGCCAGTGTTTTATATTTGGTGTGTGTGAGGGGGCCAGGGTTTTATATTTGTTTTGCGGGTGGGGGCCAGGGTTTTATATTTGGTGTGTGGTTTCGGGACAGTGTTTTATATTTGGTGTGGAGGAACCATGCTAGTCTTTTATATTTGGTGTGCTGGGACCGGGCCTGTGTTTTATATTTGGTGTGCAGGGAACGGGCCACTATTTTATATTTGTTGTGCAGGGACCAGGCCAGGGTTTTATATTTGGTGTGCAGGAGTGGGCCAGTGTTTTATATTTGGTCTGCATGGACCAGGCCAGTGTTTTGTATTTGGTGTGTGGTAGGTGGCCAGGGTTTTATATTCAGTGGGCAGGAACCGGGCCAGGGTTTTATATTAGGTGTGTGGGAAGGGGCCAGGGTTTTATATTTGGTGTGTGGGAAGAGGCCAGGGTGTTATATTTGGTGTTCAGGAGTGGGCCAAGGTTATATATTTGGTGTGTGAGTGTGGGCCAGGGTTTTATATTTGGTGTGTGGGATGGGGCCAGCGTTTTATTTTTGGTATGTGGGAGGGGGCCAGGATTTTATACTTGGTGTGTGAGAGGGGGCCAGGGTTTTATATTTGGTGTGCAGGAGCGGGCCAGGGTTTTATATTTGGTGTGTGAGAGGGGGCCAGGGTGTTATATTTGGTGTGTGGGAGGGGGCCACGGTTTTATGTTTGGTGTGTGGGACCGGGCCAGGATTTTATATTTGGTGTGCAGGGACCGGGCCAGTGTTTTATATTTGGTGTGTGTGAGGGGGCCAGGGTTTTATATTTGTTTTGCGGGTGGGGGCCAGGGTTTTATATTTGGTGTGTGGTTTCGGGGCAGTGTTTTATATTTGGTGTGGAGGAACCGGGCTAGTCTTTTATATTTGGTGTGCTGGGACCAGGCCAGTGTTTTATATTTGGTGTGCTGGGAACGGGCCACTATTTTATATTTGTTGTGCAGGGACCAGGCCAGGGTTTTATATTTGGTGTGCAGGAGTGGGCCAGTGTTTTATATTTGGTCTGCACGGACCAGGCCAGTGTTTTGTATTTGGTGTGTGGTAGGTGGCCAGGGTTTTATATTCAGTGGGCAGGAACCGGGCCAGGGTTTTATATTTGGTGTGTGGGAAGGGGCCAGGGTTTTATATTTGGTGTGTGGGAAGAGGCCAGGGTGTTATATTTGGTGTTCAGGAGTGGGCCAAGGTTATATATTTGGTGTGTGAGTGTGGGCAAGGGTTTTATATTTGGTGTGTGGGAGAGGGCCAACGTTTTATATTTGGTGTTCAGGAGTGGGCCAGGGTTTTATATTTGGTGTGCAGGAGGGGGCCAGGGTTTTATATTTGATGTGCAGGAGCGGGCCAGGGTTTTATATTTGGTGTGTGAGAGGGGGCCCGGGTGTTATATTTGGTGTGTGGGAGGGGGCCACGGTTTTATGTTTGGTGTGTGGGACCGGGCCAGGATTTTATATTTGGTGTGCAGGGTCCGGGCCAGTGTTTTATATTTGGTGTGTGTGAGGGGGCCAGGGTTTTATATTTGTTTTGCGGGTGGGGGCCAGGGTTTTATATTTGGTGTGTGGTTTCGGGACAGTGTTTTATATTTGGTGTGGAGGAACCGGGCTTGTCTTTTATATTTGGTGTGCTGGGACCGGGCCTGTGTTTTATATTTGGTGTGCAGGGAACGGGCCACTATTTTATATTTGTTGTGCAGGGACCAGGCCAGGGTTTTATATTTGGTGTGCAGGAGTGGGCCATTGTTTTATATTTGGTCTGCATGGACCAGGCCAGTGTTTTGTATTTGGTGTCTGGTAGGTGGCCAGGGTTTTATATTCAGTGGGCAGGAACCGGGCCAGGGTTTTATATTAGGTGTGTGGGAAGGGGCCAGGGTTTTATATTTGGTGTGTGGGAAGAGGCCAGGTGTTATATTTGGTGTTCTGGAGTGGGCCAAGGTTATATATTTGGTGTGTGAGTGTGGGCCAGGGTTTTATATTTGGTGTGTGGGAGAGGGCCAACGTTTTATATTTGGTGTTCAGGAGTGGGCCAGGGTTTTATATTTGGTGTGAATGAGGGGGCCAGGGTTTTATATTTGGTGTGCAGGGACCGGGACAGTGTTTTATATTTTGTGTGTGAGTGTGCCAGGGTTTTATATTTGGTGTGCAGGAGGGGGCCAGGTTTATATATTTGGTGTGTGAGAGGGGGCCAGGGTTTTATATTTGGTGTGAATGAGGGGGCCAGGGTTTTATATTTGGTGTGCAGGGACCGGGACAGTGTTTTATATTTTGTGTGTGAGTGTGCCAGGGTTTTATATTTGGTGTGCAGGAGGGGGCCAGGGTTTTATATTTGGTGTGCAGGAGCGGGCCAGGGTTTTATATTTGGTGTGTGAGAGGGGGCCAGGGTGTTATATTTGGTGTGTGGGAGGGGGCCACGGTTTTATGTTTGGTGTGTGGGACCGGGCCAGGATTTTATATTTGGTGTGCAGGGACCGGGCCAGTGTTTTATATTTGGTGTGTGTGAGGGGGCCAGGGTTTTATATTTGTTTTGCGGGTGGGGGCCAGGGTTTTATATTTGGTGTGTGGTTTCGGGGCAGTGTTTTATATTTGGTGTGGAGGAACTGGGCTAGTCTTTTATATTTGGTGTGCTGGGACGGGGCCAGTGTTTTATATTTGGTGTGCAGGGAACGGGCCACTATTTTATATTTGTTGTGCAGGGACCAGGCCAGGGTTTTATATTTGGTGTGCAGGAGTGGGCCAGTGTTTTATATTTGGTCTGCACGGACCAGGCCAGTGTTTTGTATTTGGTGTGTGGTAGGTGGCCAGGGTTTTATATTCAGTGGGCAGGAACCGACCAGGGTTTTATATTAGGTGTGTGGGAAGGGGCCAGGGTTTTATATTTGGTGTGTGGGAAGAGGCCAGGGTGTTATATTTGGTGTTCAGGAGTGGGCCAAGGTTATATATTTGGTGTGTGAGTGTGGGCCAGGGTTTTATATTTGGTGTGTGGGAGAGGGCCAACGTTTTATATTTGGTGTTCAGGAGTGGGCCAGGGTTTTATATTTGGTGTGCAGGAGCGGGCCAGGGTTTTATATTTGGTGTGTGAGAGGGGGCCAGGGTGTTATATTTGGTGTGTGGGAGGGGGCCACGGTTTTATGTTTGGTGTGTGGGACCGGGCCAGGATTTTATATTTGGTGTGCAGGGACCGGGCCAGTGTTTTATATTTGGTGTGTGTGAGGGGGCCAGGGTTTTATATTTGTTTTGCGGGTGGGGGCCAGGGTTTTATATTTGGTGAGTGGTTTCGGGGCAGTGTTTTATATTTGGTGTGGAGGAACCGGGCTAGTCTTTTATATTTGGTGTGCTGGGACCGGGCCAGTGTTTTATATTTGGTGTGCAGGGACCAGGCCAGGGTTTTATATTTGGTGTGCAGGAGTGGGCCAGTGTTTTATATTTGGTCTGCACGGACCAGGCCAGTGTTTTGTATTTGGTGTGTGGTAGGTGGCCAGGGTTTTATATTCAGTGGACAGGAACCGGGCCAGGGTTTTATATTAGGTGTGTGGGAAGGGGCCAGGGTTTTATATTTGGTGTGTGGGAAGAGGCCAGGGTGTTATATTTGGTGTTCAGGAGTGGGCCAAGGTTATATATTTGGTGTGTGAGTGTGGGCCAGGGTTTTATATTTGGTGTGTGGGAGAGGGCCAACGTTTTATATTTGGTGTTCAGGAGTGGGCCAGGGTTTTATATTTGGTGTGAATGAGGGGGCCAGGGTTTTATATTTGGTGTGCAGGGACCGGGACAGTGTTTTATATTTTGTGTGTGAGTGTGCCAGGGTTTTATATTTGGTGTGCAGGAGGGGGCCAGGGTTTTATATTTGGTGTGCAGGAGCGGGCCAGGGTTTTATATTTGGTGTGTGAGAGGGGGCCAGTGTGTTATATTTGGTGTGTGGGAGGGGGCCAGGGTTTTATATTTGTTGTGCAGGAGTGGTCCAGGGTTTTATATTTGGTGTGCAGGGACTGGGCCAGTGTTTTATATTTGGTGTGTGAGAGTGCCAGGGTTTTATATTTGGTGTGAGGGAGGGGGCCAGGGTTTTATATTTGGTGTGTGGGAGTGGTCCAGGGTTTTATATTTGGTGTTCAGGAGGGGGCCCGGGTTTTATATTTGGTGTGCAAGGACCGGGACAGTGTTTTATATTTTGTGTGTGAGTGTGCCAGTGTTTTATATTTGGTGTGCAGGAGGGGGCCAGGGTTTTATATTTGGTGTGTGAGCGGGGGCCAGGGTTTTATATTTGGTGTGAATGCGGGGGCCAGGGTTTTATATTTGGTGTGCAGGGACCGGGACAGTGTTTTATATTTTGTGTGTGAGTGTGCCAGGGTTTTATATTTGGTGTGCAGGAGGGGGCCAGGGTTTTATATTTGGTGTGCAGGAGCGGGCCAGGGTTTTATATTTGGTGTGTGAGAGGGGGCCAGGGTGTTATATTTGGTGTGTGGGAGGGGGCCACGGTTTTATGTTTGGTGTGTGGGACCGGGCCAGGATTTTATATTTGGTGTGCAGGGACCGGGCCAGTGTTTTATATTTGGTGTGTGTGAGGGGGCCAGGGTTTTATATTTGTTTTGCGGGTGGGGGCCAGGGTTTTATATTTGGTGTGTGGTTTCGGGGCAGTCTTTTATATTTGGTGTGCTGGGACCGGGCCAGAGTTTTATATTTGGTGTGCAGGGAACGGGCCACTATTTTATATTTGTTGTGCAGGGACCAGGCCAGGGATATATATTTGGTGTGCAGGAGTGGGCCAGTGTTTTATATTTGGTCTGCACGGACCAGGCCAGTGTTTTGTATTTGGTGTGTGGTAGGTGGCCAGGGTTTTATATTCAGTGGGCAGGAACCGACCAGGGTTTTATATTAGGTGTGTGGGAAGGGGCCAGGGTTTTATATTTGGTGTGTGGGAAGAGGCCAGGGTGTTATATTTGGTGTTCAGGAGTGGGCCAAGGTTATATATTTGGTGTGTGAGTGTGGGCCAGGGTTTTATATTTGGTGTGTGGGAGAGGGCCAACGTTTTATATTTGGTGTTCAGGAGTGGGCCAGGGTTTTATATTTGGTGTGAATGAGGGGGCCAGGGTTTTATATTTGGTGTGCAGGGACCGGGACAGTGTTTTATATTTTGTGTGTGAGTGTGCCAGGGTTTTATATTTGGTGTGCAGGAGGGGGCCAGCGTTTTATATTTGGTGTGTGAGAGGGGGCCAGGGTTTTATATTTGGTGTGAATGAGGGGGCCAGGGTTTTATATTTGGTGTGCAGGGACCGGGACAGTGTTTTATATTTTGTGTGTGAGTGTGCCAGGGTTTTATATTTGGTGTGCAGGAGGGGGCCAGGGTTTTATATTTGGTGTGCAGGAGCGGGCCAGGGTTTTATATTTGGTGTGTGAGAGGGGGCCAGGGTGTTATATTTGGTGTTTGGGAGGGGGCCACCGTTTTATGTTTGGTGTGTGGGACCGGGCCAGGATTTTATATTTGGTGTGCAGGGACCGGGCCAGTGTTTTATATTTGGTGTGTGTGAGGGGGCCAGGGTTTTATATTTGTTTTGCGGGTGGGGGCCAGGGTTTTATATTTGGTGTGTGGTTTCGGGGCAGTGTTTTATATTTGGTGTGGAGGAACCGGGCTATTCTTTTATATTTGGTGTGCTGGGACCGGGCCAGTGTTTTATATTTGGTGTGCAGGGAACGGGCCACTATTTTATATTTGTTGTGCAGGGACCAGGCCAGGGTTTTATATTTGGTGTGCAGGAGTGGGCCAGTGTTTTATATTTGGTCTGCACGGACCAGGCCAGTGTTTTGTATTTGGTGTCTGGTAGGTGGCCAGGGTTTTATATTCAGTGGGCAGGAACCGACCAGGGTTTTATATTAGGTGTGTGGGAAGGGGCCAGGGTTTTATATTTGGTGTGTGGGAAGAGGCCAGGGTGTTATATTTGGTGTTCAGGAGTGGGCCAAGGTTATATATTTGGTGTGTGAGTGTGGGCCAGGGTTTTATATTTGGTGTGTGGGAGAGGGCCAACGTTTTATATTTGGTGTTCAGGAGTGGGCCAGGGTTTTATATTTGGTGTTAATGAGGGGGCCAGGGTTTTATATTTGGTGTGCAGGGACCGGGACAGTGTTTTATATTTTGTGTGTGAGTGTGCCAGGGTTTTATATTTGGTGTGCAGGAGGGGGCCAGGGTTTTATATTTGGTGTGTGAGAGGGGGCCAGGGTTTTATATTTGGTGTGCAGGAGTGGGCCAGTGTTTTATATTTGGTCTGCACGGACCAGGCCAGTGTTTTGTATTTGGTGTGTGGTAGGTGGCCAGGGTTTTATATTCAGTGGGCAGGAACTGGGCCAGGGTTTTATATTAGGTGTGTGGGAAGGGGCCAGGGTTTTATATTTGGTGTGTGGGAAGAGGCCAGGGTGTTATATTTGGTGTTCAGGAGTGGGCCAAGGTTATATATTTGGTGTGTGAGTGTGGGCCAGGGTTTTATATTTGGTGTGTGGGAGAGGGCCAACGTTTTATATTTGGTGTTCAGGAGTGGGCCAGGGTTTTATATTTGGTGTGAATGAGGGGGCCAGGGTTTTATATTTGGTGTGCAGGGACCGGGACAGTGTTTTATATTTTGTGTGTGAGTGTGCCAATGTTTTATATTTGGTGTGCAGGAGGGGGCCAGGGTTTTATATTTGGTGTGCAGGAGCGGGCCAGGGTTTTATATTTGGTGTGTGAGAGGGGGCCAGGGTGTTATATTTGGTGTGTGGGAGGGGGCCAGGGTTTTATATTTGTTGTGCAGGAGTGGGCCAGGGTTTTATATTTGGTGTGCAGGGACCGGGCCAGTGTTTTATATTTGGTGTGTGAGAGTGCCAGGGTTTTATATTTGGTGTGAGGGAGGGGGCCAGGGTTTTATATTTGGTGTGTGGGAGTGGTCCAGGGTTTTATATTTGGTGTTCAGGAGGGGGCCCGGGTTTTATATTTGGTGTGCAAGGACCGGGACAGTGTTTTATATTTTGTGTGTGAGTGTGCCAGGGTTTTATATTTGGTGTGCAGGAGGGGGCCAGGGTTTTATATTTGGTGTGTGAGCGGGGGCCAGGGTTTTATATTTGGTGTGAATGAGGGGGCCAGGGTTTTATATTTGGTGTGCAGGGACCGGGACAGTGTTTTATATTTTGTGTGTGAGTGTGCCAGGTTTTTATATTTGGTGTGCAGGAGGGGGCCAGGGTTTTATATTTGGTGTGCAGGAGCGGGCCAGGGTTTTATATTTGGTGTGTGAGAGGGGGCCAGGGTGTTATATTTGGTGTGTGGGAGGGGGCCACGGTTTTATGTTTGGTGTGTGGGACCGGGCCAGGATTTTATATTTGGTGTGCAGGGACCGGGCCAGTGTTTTATATTTGGTGTGTGTGAGGGGGCCAGGGTTTTATATTTGTTTTGCGGGTGGGGGCCAGGGTTTTATATTTGGTGTGTGGTTTCGGGGCAGTGTTTTATATTTGGTGTGGAGGAACCGGGCTAGTCTTTTATATTTGGTGTGCTGGGACCGGGCCAGAGTTTTATATTTGGTGTGCAGGGAACGGGCCACTATTTTATATTTGTTGTGCAGGGACCAGGCCAGGGTTTTATATTTGGTGTGCAGGAGTGGGCCAGTGTTTTATATTTGGTCTGCACGGACCAGGCCAGTGTTTTGTATTTGGTGTGTGGTAGGTGGCCAGGGTTTTATATTCAGTGGGCAGGAACCGACCAGGGTTTTATATTAGGTGTGTGGGAAGGGGCCAGGGTTTTATATTTGGTGTGTGGGAAGAGGCCAGGGTGTTATATTTGGTGTTCTGGAGTGGGCCAAGGTTATATATTTGGTGTGTGAGTGTGGGCCAGGGTTTTATATTTGGTGTGTGGGAGAGGGCCAACGTTTTATATTTGGTGTTCAGGAGTGGGCCAGGGTTTTATATTTGGTGTGAATGAGGGGGCCAGGGTTTTATATTTGGTGTGCAGGGACCGGGACAGTGTTTTATATTTTGTGTGTGAGTGTGCCAGGGTTTTATATTTGGTGTGCAGGAGGGGGCCAGGGTGTTATATTTGGTGTGTGGGAGGGGGCCAGGGTTTTATATTTGTTGTGCAGGAGTGGGCCAGGGTTTTATATTTGGTGTGCAGGGACCGGGCCAGTGTTTTATATTTGGCGTGTGAGTGTGCCAGGGTTTTATATTTGGTGTGAGGGAGGGGGCCAGGGTTTTATATTTGGTGTGTGGGAGTGGTCCAGGGTTTTATATTTGGTGTTCAGGAGTGGGCCAGGGATTTATATTTGGTGTTCAGGAGGGGGCCCCGGTTTTATATTTGGTGTGTTGGAGTGGGCCAGGGTTTTATATTTGTTGTTCAGGAGTGGGGCAGGGTTTTATATTTGGTGTACAGGGACCGGGCCAGGGTTTTATATTTGGTGTAAAAACAGAATTACCTGGAAAAACTCAGCAGGTCTGGCAGCATCGGCGGAGATGAAAAGAGTTGACGTTTCGAGTCCTCATGACCCTTCGAAAGAGGTCACGAGGACTCGAAACGTCGACTCTTTTCATCTCCGCCGATGCTGCCAGACCTGCTGAGTTTTTCCAGGTAATTCTGTTTTTGTTTTGGATTTCCAGCATCCGCAGTTTTTTTGTTTTATCTCTTTTATATTTGGTGTGCTGGAGCGCTCCAGGGTTTTATATTTGGTGTGTGGGAGGGGGCCAGTGTTTTATATTTGGTGTGTGGGAGTTGGCCAGGGTTTTATATTTGGTGTGTGGGAGTGGGCCAGGGTTTTATATTTGGTGTTCAGGAGTGGGCCAGGGTTTTATATTTGGTGTGTCAGAGGGGGCCAGGGTTTTATATTTGGTGTGTGGGAGAGGGCCAGGGTTTTATATTTGGTGTGTGTGAGGCGCCAGGGTTTTATATTTGCTGTTCAGGAGTGGGCCAGGGTTTTATATTTGGTGTTCAGGAGGGGACCAGGGTTTTATATTTGGTGTGTGGGAGGGGACCAGGATTTTATATTTGGTGTGTGGGAGGGGGCAGTGTTTTATATTTGGTGTGTGGGAGGGGGCCAGTGTTTTATTTTTGGTGTGTGGGAGGAGGCCAGGATTTTATATTTGGTGTGTGGGAGGGGGCAGGGTTATATATTTGCTGTTCAGGAGTGGGCCAGGGTTTTATATTTGGTGTGCAGGAGAGGGCCAGGGTTTTATATTTGGTGTGCAGGAGAGGGCCAGGGTTTTATATTTGGTGTGTGGGATGGGGCCAGTGTTTTATTTTTGGTATGTGGGAGGGGGCCAGGATTTTATATTTGGTGTGAGGGAGGGGGCCAGGGTTTTATATTTGGTGTGCAGGAGGGGGCCAGGGTTTTATATTTGGTGTGCAGGAGCAGGCCAGGATTTTATATTTGGTGTGTGGGAGGGGGCCACGGTTTTATATTTGCTGTGTGCGACCGGGCCAGGATTTTATATTTGGTGTGCAGGGACTGGGCCAGTGTTTTATATTTGGTGTGTGTGAGGGGGCCAGGATTTTATATTTGGTGTGTGGGAGGGAGCAGGGTTTTATATTTGGTGTGTGGGAGGGGGCCAGTGTTTTATTTTTGGTGTGTGGGAGGGGGCCAGAGTTTTTTATTTGGTGTGCAGGAGTGGGCCAGTGTTTTATATTTGGTGTGCAGGGACTGGGCCAGGGTTTTATATTTCGTTTGTTGGACTGTGCCAGGATTTTATATTTGGTGTTCAGGAGAGGGCCAGGGTTTTATATTTAGTGTGTGGGAGTGGGCCAGGGTTTTATATTTGGTGTGTGGTAGGGGGCCAGGGTTTTATATTTGGTGTGTGGTAGGGGGCCAGGGTTTTATTTTTGGTGTGTGGGGGTGGGCCAGGGTTTTATATTTGGTGTGTGGGAGGGGGCCAGGGTTTTATTTTTGGTGTGTGGGAGGGGTCCAGGATTTTGTTTTTGGTGTGCATGGGTGGGTCAGGGTTTTATATTTGGTGTGTGGGAGGGGGCCAGGGTTTTCTATTTGGTGTGCCGGGGCTGGGCCAGGGTTTTATATTTGGTGTGCAGGGACCGGGCCAGTGTTTTATATTTGGTGTGCAGGGACCGGGCCAGGGTTTTATATTTGGTGTGTGGGAGTGGGCTAGAGTTTTATATTTGGTATGTGGGACCGGGCCCTGGTTTTATATTTGGTGTGTGGGAGGGGGCCAGGGTTTTATATTTGGTGTGTGGGAGGGGGCCAGGATTTTATTTTTGGTGTGTTGGGGTGGGCCAGGGTTTTATATTTGGTGTGTGGGAGGGGGCCAGGGTTTTCTATTTGTTGTGCCGGGGCTGGGCCAGGGTTTTATATTTGGTGTGCTGGGACCGGGCCAGTGTTTTATATTTGGTGTGCAGGGACCGGGCCTGGGTTTTATATTTGGTATGTGGGACCAGGCCAGGGTTTTATATTTGGTGTGTGGGTGGGGGCCCTGGTTTTATATTTGGTGTGTGGGAGGGGTCAGGGTTTTATAGTTGATGTGTTGGAGCGGGCCAAGGTTTTATATTTGGAGTGCAGGAGTGGGCCAGGATTTTATATTTGGTGTGTGGGACCGGGCCAGGGTTTTATATTTGGTGTGTGGGAGGGGGCCAGAGTTTTCTATTTGGTGTGCAGGGGCTGGGCAGGGTTTTATATTTGTTGTGCAGGGACCAGGCCAGGGTTTTATATTTGGTGTGTGGGAGGGGGCTAGGGTTTTATATTTGGTGTTCAAGAGTGGGCCAGGGTTTTATATTTGGTGTGTGGGTGGGGGCCAGGCTTTGATATTTGGTATGTGGGACCGGGCCAGGGTTTTATATTTGCTGTGTGGGAGGGGTCAGGGTTTTATATTTGGAGTGCTGGAGTGGGCCACGGTTTTATATTTGGTGTGTGGGAGGGGTCAGGGTTTCATATTTGGTGTGTGGGACCGGGCCAGGGTTTTATATTTGGAGTGCAGGATTGGGCCAGGGTTTTATATTTGGTGTGTGGGACCGGGCCGGGGTTTTATATTTTGTGTGTGGTAGGGGGCCAGGGTTTTATATTTGTTGTGTGGGACTGGGCCAGGATTTTATATTTGGTGTGCAGGAGAGGGCCAGGTTTTTATATTTGATGTCTGCAAGTGGGCCAGGGTTTTATATTTGGTGTGCAGGGACCGGGCCAGGGTTTTATATTTGGTGTGTGGGAGGGGGCCAGGGTTTTATATTTGGTGTGTAGGGAGTGGGCCAGTGTTTTATAATTGGTGTGTGGGAGGCTGCCAGAGTTTTATATTTGGTGTGCAGGGACCGGGCCAGTGTTTTATATTTGGTGTGTGGGAGGGGGCCAGGGTTTTATATTCAGTGTGCGGGAGGGGGCCAGGATTTTATATTTGGTGTGCAGGAGGGGGCCTGTGTTTTATATTTGGTGTGCAGGAGGAGGTCAGGGTTTTATATTTGGTGTGCAGGAGGGGGCCAGGGTTTTTATATTTGCTTTGTGGGACCTGGCCAGGGTTTTATATTTGGTGTGAGAGAGGGGGCCAGGGTTGTCTATTTGGTGTGTGGGAGGGGGTCAGGGTTTTATTTTTGGTGTGTGGGGGTGGGCCAGGGTTTTATATTTGGTGTTTGGGAGGTGTCAGGGTTTTATATTTGATGTGTGGGACCGGGCTAGGGTTTTATATTTGGAGTGCAGGATTGGGCCAGGGTTTTATGTTTGGTGTGTGGGACCGGGCCAGGGTTTTATATTTGGTGTGTGGTGGGGGGCCAGAGTTTTATATTTGTTGTGTAGGAGGGGGCTAGAGTTTTATATTTGGTGTTCAAGAGTGTGCCAGGGTTTTATATTTGGTGTGTGGGAGGGGGCTATAGTTTTATATTTGGTGTTCAAGTGTGTGCCAGGGTTTTATATTTGGTCTGTGGGAGGGGGGCTATAGTTTTATATTTGGTAAGTGGGACCGGGCCAGGGTTTTATATTGGGTGTGTGGGAGGGGGCCAGGGTTTTATATTTGGTGTGTGGGAGGGGTCAGGGTTTTATATTTGGAGTGCTGGAGTGGGCCAGGGTTTTATATTTGGTGTGTGGGAGGGGTCAGGGTTTCATATTTGGTGTGTGGGACCGGGCCAGGGTTTTATATTTGGAGTGCAGGATTGGGCCAGGGTTTTATATTTGGTGTTTGGGACCGGGCCAGGGTTTTATATTTTGTGTGTGGTAGGGGGCCAGGGTTTTATATTTGTTGTGTGGGACTGGGCCAGGATTTTATATTTGGTGTCTGCAAGTGGGCCAGGGTTTTATATTTGGTGTGCAGGGACCGGGCCAGGGTTTTATATTTGGTGTGTGGGAGGGGGCCAGGGTTTTATATTTGGTGTGTAGGGAGTGGGCCAGTGTTTTATATTTGGTGTGTGGGAGGCTGCCAGAGTTTTATATTTGGTGTGCAGGGACCGGGCCAGTGTTTTATATTTGGTGTGTGGGAGGTGGCCAGTGTTTTATATTTGGTGTGTGGGAGGGGGCCAGGGTTTTATATTCAGTGTGCGGGAGGGGGCCAGGATTTTATATTTGGTGTGCAGGAGGGGGCCTGTGTTTTATATTTGGTGTGCAGGAGGAGGCCAGGGTTTTATATTTGGTGTGCAGGGGGGGTCCAGGGTTTTATATTTGGTGTGTGGGAGGGGCCCAAGGTTTTATATTTGGTGTGTGGGGCCGGGCCAGGGTTTTATATTTGGTGTGTGGGCGTGGGCCAGGGTTTTATATTTGGTGTGTGGGAGGGGGCCAGGATTTTATTTTTGGTGTGTGGGGGTGGGCCAGGGTTTTATATTTGGTGTGTGGGAGGGGGCCAGGGTTTTATTTTTGGTGTGTGGGAGGGGTCCAGGATTTTGTTTTTGGTGTGCGTGGGTGGGTCAGGGTTTTATATTTGGTGTGTGGGAGGGGGCCAGGGTTTTCTATTTGGTGTGCCGGGGCTGGGCCAGGGTTTTATATTTGGTGTGCAGGGACCGGGCCAGTGTTTTATATTTGGTGTGCAGGGACCGGGCCAGGGTTTTATATTTGGTGTGTGGGAGTGGGCTAGTGTTTTATATTTGGTATGTGGGACCGGGCCCTGGTTTTATATTTGGTGTGTGGGAGGGGGCCAGGGTTTTATATTTGGTGTGTGGGAGGGGGCCAGGATTTTATTTTTGGTGTGTTGGGGTGGGCCAGGGTTTTATATTTGGTGTGTGGGAGGGGGCCAGGGTTTTCTATTTGTTGTGCCGGGGCTGGGCCAGGGTTTTATATTTGGTGTGCTGGGACCGGGCCAGGGTTTTATATTTGGAGTGCAGGATTGGGCCAGGGTTTTATATTTGGTGTGTGGGACCGGGCCAGGGTTTTATATTTTGTGTGTGGGAGGGGGCCAGGGTTTTATATTTGTTGTGTGGGACTGGGCCAGGGTTTTATATTTGGTGTGCAGGAGAGGGCCAGGTTTTTATATTCGGTGTCTGCAAGTGGGCCAGGGTTTTATATTTGGTGTGCAGGGACCGGGCCAGGGTTTTATATTTGGTGTGTGGGAGGGGGCCAGGGTTTTATATTTGGTGTGTAGGGAGTGGGCCAGTGTTTTATATTTGGTGTGTGGGAGGCTGCCAGAGTTTTATATTTGGTGTGCAGGGACCGGGCCAGTGTTTTATATTTGGTGTGTGAGAGGTGGCCAGTGTTTTATATTTGGTGTGTGGGAGGGGGCCAGGGTTTTATATTCAGTGTGCGGGAGGGGGCCAGGATTTTATATTTGGTGTGCAGGAGGGGGCCTGTGTTTCATATTTGGTGTGCAGGAGGAGGCCAGGGTTTTATATTTGGTGTGCAGGGGGGGTCCTGGGTTTTATATTTGGTGTGTGGGAGGGGCCCAAGGTTTTATATTTGGTGTGTGGGGCCGGGCCAGGGTTTTATATTTGGTGTGTGGGCGTGGGCCAGGGTTTTATATTTGGTGTGTGGGAGGGGGCCAGGATTTTATTTTTGGTGTGTGGGGGTGGGCCAGGGTTTTATATTTGGTGTGCAGGAGGGGGCCAGGGTTTTATATTTGGTTTGTGGGACCTGGCCAGGGTTTTATATTTGGTGTGAGAGAGGGGGCCAGGGTTGTCTATTTGGTGTGTGGGCGTGGGCCAGGGTTTTATATTTGGTGTGTGGGAGGGGGCCAGGGTTTTATTTTTGGTGTGTGGGGGTGGGCCAGGGTTTTATATTTGGTGTGTGGGAGGGGGCCAGGGTTTTATTTTTGGTGTGTGGGAGGGGTCCAGGATTTTGTTTTTGGTGTGCGTGGGTGGGTCAGGGTTTTATATTTGGTGTGTGGGAGGGGGCCAGGGTTTTCTATTTGGTGTGCCGGGGCTGGGCCAGGGTTTTATATTTGGTGTGCAGGGACCGGGCCAGTGTTTTATATTTGGTGTGCAGGGACCGGGCCAGGGTTTTATATTTGGTGTGTGGGAGTGGGCTAGAGTTTTATATTTGGTATGTGGGACCGGGCCCTGGTTTTATATTTGGTGTGTGGGAGGGGGCCAGGGTTTTATATTTGGTGTGTGGGAGGGGGCCAGGATTTTATTTTTGGTGTGTTGGGGTGGGCCAGGGTTTTATATTTGGTGTGTGGGAGGGGGCCAGGGTTTTCTCTTTGTTGTGCCGGGGCTGGGCCAGGGTTTTATATTTGGTGTGCTGGGACCGGGCCAGTGTTTTATATTTGGTGTGCAGGGACCGGGCCTGGGTTTTATATTTGGTATGTGGGACCAGGCCAGGGTTTTATATTTGGTGTGTGGGTGGGGGCCCTGGTTTTATATTTGGTGTGTGGGAGGGGTCAGGGTTTTATATTTGATGTGTTGGAGCGGGCCAAGGTTTTATATTTGGAGTGCAGGAGTGGGCCAGGATTTTATATTTGGTGTGTGGGACCGGGCCAGGGTTTTATATTTGGTGTGTGGGAGGGGGCCAGAGTTTTCTATTTGGTGTGCAGGGGCTGGGCAGGGTTTTATATTTGGTCTGCAGGGACCGGGCCATTGTTTTATATTTGTTGTGCAGGGACCAGGCCAGGGTTTTATATTTGGTGTGTGGGAGGGGGCCAGGGTTTTATATTTGGTGTTCAAGAGTGGGCCAGGGTTTTATATTTGGTGTGTGGGTGGGGGCCAGGCTTTGATATTTGGTATGTGGGACCGGGCCACGGTTTTATATTTGGTGTGTGGGAGGGGTCAGGGTTTCATATTTGGTGTGTGGGTCCGGGCCAGGGTTTTATATTTGGAGTGCAGGATTGGGCCAGGGTTTTATATTTGGTGTGTGGGACCGGGCCAGGGTTTTATATTTTGTGTGTGGTAGGGGGCCAGGGTTTTATATTTGTTGTGTGGGACTGGGCCAGGATTTTATATTTGGTGTGCAGGAGAGGGCCAGGTTTTTATATTTGATGCCTGCAAGTGGGCCAGGGTTTTATATTTGGTGTGCAGGGACCGGGCCAGGGTTTTATATTTGGTGTGTGGGAGGGGGCCAGGGTTTTATATTTGGTGTGTAGGGAGTGGGCCAGTGTTTTATATTTGGCGTGTGGGAGGCTGCCAGAGTTTTATATTTGGTGTGCAGGGACCGGGCCAGTGTTTTATATTTGGAGTGTGGGAGGGGGCCAGGGTTTTATATTCAGTGTGCGGGAGGGGGCCAGGATTTTATATTTGGTGTGCAGGAGGGGGCCTGTGTTTTATATTTGGTGTGCAGGAGGAGGCCAGGGTTTTATATTTGGTGAGCAGGGGGGGTCCCTGGTTTTATATTTGGTGTGTGGGAGTGGGCCAGGGTTTTATATTTGGTGTGTGGGAGTGGGCCAGGATTTTATTTTTGGTGTGTGGGGGTGGGCCAGGGTTTTATATTTGGTGTGTGGGAGGGGGCCAGGGTTTTATATTTGGTGTGTGGGAGGGGGCCAGGATTTTATTTTTGGTGTGTTGGGGTGGGCCAGGGTTTTATATTTGGTGTGTGGGAGGGGGCCAGGGTTTTCTCTTTGTTGTGCCGGGGCTGGGCCAGGGTTTTATATTTGGTGTGCTGGGACCGGGCCAGTGTTTTATATTTGGTGTGCAGGGACCGGGCCTGTGTTTTATATTTGGTATGTGGGACCAGGCCAGGGTTTTATATTTGGTGTGTGGGTGGGGGCCCTGGTTTTATATTTGGTGTGTGGGAGGGGTCAGGGTTTTATATTTGATGTGTTGGAGCGGGCCAAGGTTTTATATTTGGAGTGCAGGAGTGGGCCAGGATTTTATATTTGGTGTGTGGGACCGGGCCAGGGTTTTATATTTGGTGTGTGGGAGGGGGCCAGAGTTTTCTATTTGGTGTGCAGGGGCTGGGCAGGGTTTTATATTTGGTCTGCAGGGACCGGGCCATTGTTTTATATTTGTTGTGCAGGGACCAGGCCAGGGTTTTATATTTGGTGTGTGGGAGGGGGCCAGGGTTTTATATTTGGTGTTCAAGAGTGGGCCAGGGTTTTATATTTGGTGTGTGGGTGGGGGCCAGGCTTTGATATTTGGTATGTGGGACCGGGCCACGGTTTTATATTTGGTGTGTGGGAGGGGTCAGGGTTTCATATTTGGTGTGTGGGTTCGGGCCAGGGTTTTATATTTGGAGTGCAGGATTGGGCCAGGGTTTTATATTTGGTGTGTGGGACCGGGCCAGGGTTTTATATTTTGTGTGTGGTAGGGGGCCAGGGTTTTATATTTGTTGTGTGGGACTGGGCCAGGATTTTATATTTGGTGTGCAGGAGAGGGCCAGGTTTTTATATTTGATGTCTGCAAGTGGGCCAGGGTTTTATATTTGGTGTGCAGGGACCGGGCCAGGGTTTTATATTTGGTGTGTGGGAGGGGGCCAGGGTTTTATATTTGGTGTGTAGGGAGTGGGCCAGTGTTTTATATTTGGCGTGTGGGAGGCTGCCAGAGTTTTATATTTGGTGTGCAGGGACCGGGCCAGTGTTTTATATTTGGAGTGTGGGAGGGGGCCAGGGTTTTATATTCAGTGTGCGGGAGGGGGCCAGGATTTTATATTTGGTGTGCAGGAGGGGGCCTGTGTTTTATATTTGGTGTGCAGGAGGAGGCCAGGGTTTTATATTTGGTGAGCAGGGGGGGTCCCTGGTTTTATATTTGGTGTGTGGGAGTGGGCCAGGGTTTTATATTTGGTGTGTGGGAGTGGGCCAGGATTTTATTTTTGGTGTGTGGGGGTGGGCCAGGGTTTTATATTTGGTGTGCAGGAGGGGGCCAGGGTTTTTATATTTGCTTTGTGGGACCTGGCCAGGGTTTTATATTTGGTGTGAGAGAGGGGGCCAGGGTTGTCTATTTGGTGTGTGGGAGGGGGCCAGGGTTTTATTTTTGGTGTGTGGGGGTGGGCCAGGGTTTTATATTTGGTGTGTGGGAGGGGGCCAGGGTTTTATTTTTGGTGTGTGGGAGGGGTCCAGGATTTTATTTTTGGTGTGTTGGGGTGGGCCAGGGTTTTATATTTGGTGTGTGGGAGGGGGCCAGGGTTTTCTATTTGTTGTGCCGGGGCTGGGCCAGGGTTTTATATTTGGTGTGCTGGGACCGGGCCAGTGTTTTATATTTGGTGTGCAGGGACCGGGCCTGGGTTTTATATTTGGTATGTGGGACCAGGCCAGGGTTTTATATTTGGTGTGTGGGTGGGGGCCCTGGTTTTATATTTGGTGTGTGGGAGGGGTCAGGGTTTTATAGTTGATGTGTTGGAGCGGGCCAAGGTTTTATATTTGGAGTGCAGGAGTGGGCCAGGATTTTATATTTGGTGTGTGGGACCGGGCCAGGGTTTTATATTTGGTGTGTGGGAGGGGGTCAGGGTTTTATATTTGGTGTGTAGGACTGGGCCAGGGTTTTATATTTGGTGTCTGGAATTTGGCCAGGGTTTTCTATTTGGTGTGCAGGGACCGGGCCAGGGTTTTATATTTGGTGTGTGGGAGGGGGCCAGGGTTTTATATTTGGTGTGTAGGACTGGGCCAGGGTTTTATATTTGGTGTCAGGAAGTTGGCCAGGGTTTTATATTTGGTGTGCAGGGACCGGGCCAGGGTTTTATATTTGGTGTGTGGGAGGGGGCCAGGGTTTTATATTTGGTGTGCAGGGACAGGGCCAGTGTTTTATATTTGGTGTGTGGGAGGGGGCCAGGGTTTTATATTTGGTGTTTGGGAGGGGGCCAGGGTTTTATATTCGGTGTTATGGAGGGGGCCAGGATTTTATATTTGGTGTGCAGGAGGGGGCCAGGGTTTTATATTTGGTGTGCAGGAGGGGGCCAGGTTTTTATATTTGGTGTGTGGGAGGGGGCCAGTTTTTTATATTTGGTGTGTGGGACCGGGCCAGGGTTTCATATTTGGAGTGCAGGAGTGGGCCAGGGTTTTATATTTGGTGTGTGGGACCGGGCTAGGATTTTATATTTGGTGTGTGGGAGGGGGCCAGTGTTTTATATTTGGTGTGTGGGACTGGGCCAGGATTTTATATTTGGTGTGTGGAAGTGGGCCAGGGTTTTATATTTGGTGTGCAGGGACCGGGCCAGGGTTTTATATTTGGTGTGTGGTAGGGGGCCTGGGTTTTATATTTGGTGTGCAGGACCGGACCAGTGTTTTATATTTGGTCTGTGGGAGGGTGCCAGGGTTTTATTATTGGTGTGCAGGGACCTGGCCAGTGTTTTATATTTGGTGTGTGGGAGGGGGCCAGGGTTTTATAGTTGGTGTGTGGGAGGGGGCCAGGGTTTAATATTCGGTGTGCGGGAGGGGGCCAGGATTTTATATTTGGTGTGCAGGAGGGGACCAGTGTTTTATATTTGGTGTGCAGGAGGAGGCCAGGGTTTTATATTTGGTGTGCTGGAGGGGGCCAGGGTTTTATATTTATTGTGTGGGAGGGGTCTAGTGTTTTATATTTGGTGTGCAGGAGGGGGCCTGGATTTTACATTTGGTGTGTGAGAGCGGGCCATGCTTTTATATTTGGTGTGTGGGAGGAGGCCAGGATTTTATATTTGGTGCGTAGGAGTGGGCCAGTGTTTTATATTTGGTGTGCAGGGCCCAGGCCAGTGTTTTATATTTGGTGTGTGGGAGGGTTCCAGGGTTTTATATTTGGTTTGCACGGACCGGGCCAGGGTTTTATATTTGGTGTGTGGGAGGGGTGCAGTATTTTATATTTGGTGTGTGGGGGTGGGCCAGGTTTTTATATTTGGTGTGTGGGACCAGGCCAGGGTTTTATATTTGGTGTGTGGGACCGGGCCAGGGTTTTATATTTGGTGTTCAGGAGTGGGCCATGGTTTTATATTTGGTGTGCAGGGACTGGGCCAGGGTTTTATATTTGGTGTGTGGGAGGGGGCCAGGGTTTTATATTTGGTGTGCAGGAGGGGGCCAGGGTTTTATATTTGGTGTGTGGGACCGGGCCAGGGTTTTATATTTGGTGTGTGGGACCAGGCCAGGGTTTTATATTTGGTGTGCAGGGACCAGGCCCGACTTGTTTGAAGGTACAATGACGGGTGTTGATGTCAGGTGTGTGTCCTGTTGTCATCGCCTTGTATGGACTGTTTTGTTTGGCGGGTGCGCAGCTGACTCCAGCCATTAGCGAGCTATTTGACTTGAAATTTTGCTGCCAGTCCAGCCTGACAGCTGACGGGCAGGTGAAAATGCCCAGCGGCTTTTACAGTTTTTAGGAAACATCTTCCACGAGCGGATGAATTTCTGTCCAGCTTTTACAAACTGAATAAAGACTTTTTTTGAAAAATGAAAACGTCCCAGTCACATGAGGGGAAATGCTTCATTACATTTTTAATGTTTTTAATAATCTCTTTAAAAAGTGCTTCAATCTCCCTGACGCAGCTCTGTGTCTCGGGGAGAGCGAAACGCTCTTTCATGCGCATGCGCTGGACCTGATTCTCCCCCCCCGCCCCACCGATGCGCACAGGTAGTGCTCAGTGTTACCGCTCACCCTCCACATTTGGCCCTTTATTGCCCCCCCCCCGCCACCCCGTGTGAAATCGCGGTGCCGAGCCGATCGTGGGCTCCGATCCCACCCCCAACACTCCCACCGAGTCCGCCTGACGCGGGAAAAGCTCACACCATAGTTTGTTGTACTGATATTTTGTCATTCTTTTCCTTTGGTTAATGTGCTTCCGTTCTATTGTGACACACAAGCCCATGTACAAACTTGATAATGAGTTAAATAAGTTATGGAAGAAGGGTCACACAGACTTGAAACATTATCTCTTGTTTCTCTCTCCCCAGATGCTGCCAGACCAGCTTTCCAGCTGTTTTAGTTAAATACAAAAGTTGGCTGGTCAGTTTCCATTGACACATGATAACAGAATTAAGATGCCAGCCTTGGTTCAGTGGTAGCACTCTCACCTTTGAGTCAGAAAGCTGTGGTTTTAAGCTCGAATCCAGAGACTCTGACACTCTAGTGCAGCGCCTGAGGAAGCTCTGCATAGTCAACGTTAAACTAAGACCCCATCTGCCCTCTTAGGTTGAGGTAAAATATCCCACAGCACCATTTAAAGACCACAGGGGTTCTCACTGGTGTCTTGGCCAAGATTTATCCCTTAGCCAGTATCACTAAAGCAGATTATCTGGCCATTTATCTCTGTTTGTTTATTTATCCTTTGCTGTTTGTGGGATCCTGCTGCATGGAAATTGGCTGCGGTGTTTCCTACTTCGCCAAACTGACAGACAACTCTTCAAAAGTTTCCTTTGGCTGTGAAGTGTTTTGAGGGGTTTTTTTTTGCAGTCCTGAGGTTTTCAAAAACACGACATAAATACAATTTTTCCTGTTTTTCTACAACTCCTTGCTCCATGAAAATAACAAAAGTCCAACTCTGTTGTTGTTCCAGGTGAATCTTTATTTTCAAGCTAGCTAACCCAAGCCACTTGGTCACATCTTTCTTTGTTACAGATTGGAGGATTTGAATGAAAATTATTTCATTCTTTCTACATGCTTGTATTCAACATGTTACCTCACCTGTAGTTGGAACTCAAAAAGGGACGAGATGATCTACAGGGTTAGTGTCAAAGTCGATATCAATCTACTGTGATTTATTATTCTGGGACAAGAGCGGTCAGTGGCAGGACTTATCACTTCCCAATTAGTTGTACTTCACAGCCAGTGTTTAATTGCAAATTCATTTGTCATCATCAGAAGACTTTTTTTAAATTCATCCACAGGATGTGGGCTTCACTGGCTGGGCCAGCGTTTATTGCCCATCCCCAATTGCCCTTGAGAAGGTGGTGGTGAGCTGCCTTCTTGGACCGCTGCAATCCATGTGGTGTAGGTACACCCACAGTGCTGTTAGGGAGGGAGTTCTAGGATTTTGACGCAGCGACAGTGAAGGAATGACGATATATTTCCAAGTCAGGGTGATAAGTGACTTGGAGGGGAACTTCCAGGGGGTGGTGTTTTCATCCATCTGCTGCCCTCGTCCTTCTAGATGGTAGTGGTCGTGGGTTTGGAAGGTACTGTCGAAGGAGCCTTGGTGAATTCATGCAGTGCATCTTGTAGATGGTACACACTGCTGCTACTGAATTTCGCTGGTGGATGGAGTGAATGTTTGTGGATGTGGTGCCAATCAAGCAGGCTGCTTTGTCTTGGACGATGTAAAGCTTCTTTAGCGTTGTGGGAGCTGCCCTCATCCAGGCAAGTGGAGAGTATCCCATCACACTCCTGACTTGTACCTTGTAGATGGTGGACAGGCTTTGGGGAGTCCGGAAGTGAGTTACCCGTTGCAGGATTCCAAGCCTCTGATATTAACTATTTACAACAAATGGTATTAACTATTTATTCCTAATTTCTTTGATTTACAGTTTGCACAGTACAACTGGATTATAAATATAGGGACAAAAAAAAATCAACCCATCTTTTAACGCACTCTCTACCTTAAGTCCTGAAAGAGTAGCTGAAAATTAGACCAAAAGCTGGATTTGTTAGGCTCTGGCTTTCCTCTGGTGTTCTCATAAGTCTTTGTTACATGTGGCTCTTCTGTTCACAGATCCTCCCAAAGAAAAGGCTGATGGCACAGGAGGAGGCTTGGCAGGTAGTAGCGATTCCCAGGATAGGAGGTCTCATGTCATTGGTCTGAGATCCAGCTGCTGACACACTGGTGGTTGGAATGCTGAGGGATACAAAACAGCTGGGCAGCATCAATGGGACAAGAGAGACCCACCTGGGAGATCACACCTAGGATGCTGGAATCTGAAAGAGGAGAAAAGATTTGGGGAAATTTTTTAAACATCTTAGAAATTTTTTGTGGTCCTCCCACCCCCTGAGCCCCTGGAC
Source organism: Isurus oxyrinchus (assembly GCA_026770705.1). Classification (NCBI taxonomy): domain Eukaryota; kingdom Metazoa; phylum Chordata; class Chondrichthyes; order Lamniformes; family Lamnidae; genus Isurus; species Isurus oxyrinchus. The sequence goes on along the minus strand of JANJGN010000006.1, from coordinate 3,873,980 downwards.
GCACCTTTCACCCTGGCTGCCTATTAATTGACCAGCCAGTGTGAAATCCTGGTCTGGGGCTGATCGCAGGCAGCAGACCGTGTCCTGGCTGCTCTCGGGTCCTCCTGATGACCCGAAAACCCTGCCCATAATTTACTTGATGTCTTCCAATATGGCAGGCCTTTGGAATATTCCATCAATTTTTATTAAAAATTGTTTTATTGACTAATTCTACATTGGTGAAGACTTTCTCCCCTTCATTTGTGCTTTTCTGAGCTACTGTTCTTCTTTCTAATGGGGAGTGTTGGTGAGGAAGTACCAGGTTCTTCACTGTTGTTTAGCTTCACCATAGTGACTAAATACTTATAGGACTTTGTCTAACAATAACTCAAAGAGTTAATGTTACGTACTTAAAAAAGGCAAGGGGTTACAATAACTGGTACATGATGTGTTCACCTATTATGCCTTACAAAGTCTAATCTTTTAACCACCAAATAATAAAAGATTATTCCTACAGAAATGGATCTCTTTCTTTATAGATATTGTAGTATAAAGGTTTAATAGTTATTATGCTAATTGTTAGAGTGCAACATTAATAACATCACATGTAGCTGGCCTGGGAGAGAAAGGTTCCAATGGAATCCTACAACAGCCTATCTTGTAAATAACTAGCCAATAAATGTTTATTAGTTTATAAAGGCATGGTTTCCAGCTCTCTTCTATCAAAGGCATGCAGACCCCTGTCATGGTGTTAGTACATGGTGGCAGCGGTGTGTGTGAACCATTTTTAAGGATCCCCATTGATGCCAAGCAAGGCTGGAAAGCGGAAAAGCAGTCAGCTCAGCAGAGCACATTGAGAAACACCTGTAGCAGCAAACAGACTCCCACAACAGCTGGAAATAGGTGCACAGAGAAATGGAGAGAGCCTTACCCCTTCTCGAATCCCTGAACCATGCAGAGGGCCTCGGCCAGGCTGTGCACTGGATCAACTGGTGTCGCCACTTCCACTGCCCCAACATCGCCTCCAGGCTCATAGAGAAAGGAGATAAGGATCAGCTCAGTGTGTACAATATACACAACTGGCAGCAGAACCGACAACATTTTAATATGGCAGCGGGTTGATGGGGAAACCGCTAAGTTTTCAACAGTCCTTAGTGCCTTCGACTCCTACTTTAGTTTGAGACATGATACAGGCCGGGGAAAGTTCGACAGAGCCACCCAAATCTCTACATCAAGCATGGATTCCTTTCGAAACGATTGTTATCAGCAGCCAGTTCACAAGGGATATGGCAGGGTACCCAGAACATCCACCAGCAGGCAGAGCGGGAAGAGACAGGGTGCAGTTACGGCCGACGTTAGGTGCTTCTGTTGTGTTGAGAAATGATCAGGTCAGCACCATGCTTATCCAGCTATTAACACAGGGTGCCACCCTCCTGCTATGGGACCGGCGGAATTTTCAAACAGACCACCGTGACAGCGAGTTCTCAGTTCCAGATCAGAAGTTTAAAGGCACGTTACTCCCAACAACAGCTTCTAAAGCGGTCATTGTGCGTACCAACCACTTTTGTTAGCTGAGCTCACAGAATCCAAAGGGCGTTTTTGGTCTGCTGAACTAATGATTAACGGCCACAAGATGACTTTTAAATTGGACACAGGAGTGGGAGTGTACATTTTCTCTGATAATACACACTGGATTCCCCCAGCAACCCACCACCCAACTCCATGGCCCAGGGGGCACTCCACTGAAGGCACAAGGCCAGATGACTGTAACTGTTCATTATAAGAGAAGAGGAAGTACTTTAAAGTCCTTTACATCATCCATAGGAAGCGCTGAGGATGCCAAGACCAGAATGTAGTCTGGGTCTTCAATGTCCATCACCAAGAGTGGCTCGCTACTACTGACTGAGCTGGCCAGTTCTAAAGGACATAGCTGCTAGACTGGGTCTGCAGGAGGTAGTGAGAGAACCAATAAGAGGAGAAAACATATTTGACCTCATCCTTGTCAACCTGCCTGCCACAGATACATCTGTCATTGACAGTATCGTTAGGAGTGACCACCTCACAATCCTTGTGGAGACAAAGTCCTGTCTTCACACTGAGGATACCCTCCATCATGTTGTGTGGCACTACCACTGTGCTAAATGGGATCGATCGAACAGATCTAGCAACTTAAGACTGGGCATCCATGAGACACAATGAGCCATCAGCAGCAGCAGAATTGTACTCAAACACAATCTCTAACCTCATGGCCCAGCATATCCCCCACTCTACCATTACCATCAAGCCAGAGGATCAACCCTAGTTCAATGAAGAGTGCAGGAGGCCATGTCAGAAGCAGCACCAGGCATACCTAAAAATGAAGTGTCAACCTGGTGAAGCTATAACACAGGACTACATGCCAAACAGCATCAGCAGCAAGTGATAGACAGAGCTAAGCAATCCCACAATGAACAGATCAGATCTAAACTCTGCAGTCCTACTACATCCTGTCATGAATGGTGGTGGACAATTAAACAACTCACTGGAGGAGGTGGCTCCACAAATATCCCCATCCTCAATGATGGAGGAGCCCAGCACATCAGTGCAAAAGATAAGGCTGAAGAACTTGCAACAATCTTCAGCCAGAAGCACCGAGTTGATGATCCATCTCGGTCTCCTCTAGAGGTCCCCGACATTACAGGTGCCAGTCTTCAGCCAATTCAATTCAGTTCACGTGATATCAAGGAACAGCTGAAGGAACTGGATACTGCAAAGGCTATGGCCCTGACAATATTCCGGTAATAGTACTGAAGACTTGTGCTCCAGAACTTGCCGTGCCCCTAGCCAAGCTCTTCCAGTACAGCAACAACACTTACATCTACCCGGCTATGTGGAAAATTACCCAGGTATGTCCTGTACACAAAAAGCAGGATAAATCCAACCCGGCCAAACACCACCCCATCAGCCTACTCTCCATCATCAATAAAGTGATGGAAGGTGTCATCAACAGTGCTATCAAGCGCTTGCTTAGTAATAGTCTGCTCACTGATGCTCAGTTTGAGTTCTGCCAGGATCGTTCAGTTACTGACTTCATTACAGCCTCAGTTCAAACATGGACAAAAGAGCCGAACTCCTAAGGTGAGGTGAGAGTGACTGCCCTTGACATCAAGGCAGCATTTGACCGAGTGTGGCATCAAGGAGCCCTAGCAAAACTGGAGTCAATGGGAGTCAGGGGGAAAACTCTCCACTGGTTGGAGTCATATCAGCACCATTCTTGACTCAACAGATACTGAAGCAGTCCATGTCAAATGCAGCAAGATCTGGATGATACTCACACTGATAAGTGGCAAGTAACATTCACGCCGCACAAGTGCCAGGCAATAACCATCTCCAACAAGTGAGAATCTAACCATTGCCCCTTGACATTCAATGGCATTACCATTGCTGAATCCCCCTCTATCAACATCCTGGCGGTTACCATTGACCAGAAACTGAACTGGGCTAGCCATATAAATACTGTGGCTACAAGGGCAGGTCAGAGGTTAAGAATCCTACAATGAGTAACTCACCTCCTGACTCCCCAACTCTACCATCTACAAGGCACAGGTCAGGAGTGTGATGGAACACTTTACACTTGCCTGGATGAGTTGCAGCTCCAACAACACTAAAGAAACTTGACACCATCCAGGAAAAAGCAGCCATTTGATTGGCACCCCATCCACAAACATTGACTCCCTCCACCACTGACACACAGTAGCAGCAGTGTGTACCATCTACAAGGCGCACTGCAGGAATTCACCAAGGTTGTTTAGACAGCACCTTCCAAACAGACAACCACTACCATTTAGAAGGACAAGGGCAGCAGGTAGATGGGAACACCACCACCTGGAAGTTCCCCTCCAAGTCACTCACCATCCTGACTTGGAAATATATCACCGTTCCTTCACTGTCACTGGGTGAAATCTTGGCATTCCCTCTCTAACAGCACTGTGGGTGTACCTACACCACATGGACTGCAATGGTTCAAGAAGGCAGCTCACCACCACCTTCTCAAGGCGCAATTTGAGATGGGCAATAAATGCTGGCCTAGCCAACATTGCCTGCATCCCATGAATGAATTTTTAAAAAATCACGATTCCTCCCCACTAAATCACAAAGCTTGTACTGATGAGCTTTATTTGTAAGATAGACAAGTTGGTCAAGATAGACATGCCGAGTTTGAGAGCGCATTCCCTAATTCATGGACTGGGGGAGTTACAAGTAGCATACCACATCACCTTGAAACCAACTCTGGTCTGAAAAACCCTGCCCCCGGATTGCCCGTGCTAACAGCTCGCTGGCTGAAGCCCCTGCAGTAAATCACATGACCTGTGATTGACAGGAGGGAGGGACAATACATACAGTTACTGCATTTCCTTCCCTTTGAGTTTTTTTAAAATTCCTCTTCACAAAGCACATTCGAACATCCAACAAACATATATACAATTTCAGGTGATTGTAAGTCAAATCTTTGAGATGCTCTTTGTATACGACTAGAGAGGTGTAGCTCTACCACTGGAGGTTCCTGAACAGGACTGACAGCATCTGGAGCTGCACTATGAGGCACATCATTGGAACTGGGCAGTTCAGGGTTTGGGAACTCCTCTGAAACATCTGGAATGTCTGTCCTAGGTCAATCGCACACCTCAGAAGTCGACAGTTCAATGTTAATCACAGATTAATCAGTCAATTGTTGGAATGTCTCTCTGGCTCAGATATGGCCCATTATGCTGGCAGACAATTCTATCTCCCACATGTACTTGGAAAGATAATGGACCAGTCTATGAAACAATGGCTCCCTGAGCCTAGCAGGGTCCACTGCCGAAATTTCGCACGTATACCATGTCACCTACACTGAACGTCTGAGCTTTACCATGTACGTCATAGTTAAGTTTCTGATTACTCTGGTTCTGTGTTACCTTCCCCTCTAAATTCGGAAACACCAATTGTAAACGTGTACACAGATGCCATTTCATTAGTAACTCAGACAGTGTTGAACCTGTAGTCAAATGTGGTGTTGTATGATAACTTAAGGGAAACTAGGAAAGTCAAGATTCCAGACTGCCTTCCGATTACTTTTTCACACCAGAGTTAAAAGTTTCTACACCCGTCTCAGCGAGACCTTTCAAAGAGTGATGCCAAGGAGCTGCCTCTATACAGCTGGTTCTATTCAGATCCTTAAGTTTCTGAATCTTGGTGCTGGTAAAGGCTGTACCGTTAACAGGAATGAAAATTTCAGGCAGGCCAAGAATGCCAAAACAGTGGCGTAGCTTCTCGATAGTTGCGTTCGGTCTTGAAGATTTGACTTTGTAAACATTCATCCATTTTGAATGTGCATCTACAAATAACACACAAACATGGTCCTGCATCACCGCTATGTAGTCGGATCCAGGTAAATTCTGTAGTTGCTGACAGTGGAGACAGTGTTGACCATGCTTTCAATGTCACTCTCAATGCCTGGCCACCATACATAGCTTTGCACAAGCATTTTCATTTTTGATGTGCCTGGATGTGCACTGGGCTCTGTTAAGAGTGGCTCTCTACCTTGTGATGGGAGCACAACTCTTGAACCCCACAGTAGAATTCTGCCTGGACAGCTTAACACTGGGTTTCTGACAGGGAACGATCTCAATTCTTCAGATACAGGTGAGTTTGACCATCTTTGCAAAACAAGGGGTGGAATTGACCCAGATTTGCACCAAGTGTGGTAGCGGGCAGGTAAAATGACGTTTTACTTGTCACTCACAATGGTGGCTTTTCAGGCTGTTTCATCCCAAGCCCGGCCCATTAATTATGCATTCCCAGGAAACGTGCCATGTCATCACGCCGGGCGCCACATTTAAAGTCCAGCCACACGCACACCTCTCAGCGCTTCCAGCCCTCAGCTGCTATAAAGAAGACATGGCCCTGAAAGGCAAAAAGACTGCAGCCCCCAGGTTCAATGACTCTTCCTTTGGGCACCTTTGGGACGCAGAGGAAGTTCATCGTGATGTCCTCTACCACCCGCTCTGACCGCAGGATGGGCAGAAACTTCACCAATCCGGCTTGGGAGGCGGTGGCAGCGGTGGTCAGTGCCAACGCCTTTCAAAAGAGGACAGCCACCCAGTGCAGAAAGAGGACGAATGATCTCCTCCGTTCCACCAGGGTAAGTCATTCTTCTCATCACTCTCAACTCACATACTCACAAACCCGTCACACACCCACAGGGCCCTCTCTCACCGCCAGTGCAAGAGGCATCACCATTCACTCTCTCACACACACCTTCATTGTCCTCATCCTGTCCATGGGACCACTCACCGCCCACACAGGCCAGGCACATTTATCATCTGGCCTGGCAGGCATCCTGTTTACACTCTCCCCATCTCTATCCATGCAGGACAAGCTGGCACACAACAAGAGGGAGAGGTCACAGACTGGTACAGGAATGCCTGAAATCAAGGTCCTCACAGACTTTGAAATCAGAGCCGGCGATGACCGGGACCGGTCCTGTGCTGACAGTGAGGTCGGTGCTGCTCTACCAAGTGAGAATCCAGCAGTGCAACATCCATCAGACAACCATGCTGTGAGTGATTCACAGGCCAATGCCAGGCACTAATTATCTCCCCTTGCTTTTACAGGCACATCTGGGAAACAGCCGACGGAATCCATGACCCAGGGTCTCCAATCAAGGCCCGAATAAATCTCTGAAGAGGAATCTGAAGGCACCCTCCCTGAAGTCCTATCTCAATGTCACCCACACCCTCCACCAGCGCAGAGACACACACCTCGGTGGGACCGAGCTTTAGAATAGCCTCAGGATCACAATCTGGTGAGCACATCGCACTGTCTGATCCACAGCAGGCAGAGGCAGGGACGTCCCAGGTCTCCGGCACTCGGAGGAGCTGCTGGAGGCCAGAACGTTGCTGAGTCCAAGTCAGATGTTGACCCTCTGGACTTGGTCATGTCACAGTTGCTGCTGGTGCAAAGACAAGCTCAGGAACATCAGGAAGGGATGTCTGCTGCACTCCTCAGATTGCAAGGCATGATGGAGGAGTCTGTCCGTCTTCAGGATGAGGTGATAGCGCCGGCATTGCCAACGCACCGAGGTCAACACTGGCAGGATGGCGGCCGCCATGGAGACCTTGGTCCAGGACATCGCTCCTGCACTGATGCACGGGCTCAACTCCATCGCCAACGCCATATTTGGCCTGCAACAGCCTGTATGTGAGAGGGATGTGCGGCAGTTCAATCCCACTCCAGCCCCCCTTCTCCTCACCGAGTCAGCCTGGGGCCCTTGAGCACCCATAGGGAGGAGAATCAGCAGGTGCACACCCAGGGGCCATCCACCCTGGTGACTCTGGGAATGTCCAGCCCATCTGAATCCCCTCTCCCTGTGATCTCCGCAGCTCCAGCTCCACAGGCCGAGGAGGGCACCACTGCCACACAGCAGGGCCCTGAGAGCAGGCCGGGGCTCTTCAGTTCTCGGCCCTCCAGAGGACACCCGTCAAGGTCATCACAGACAGGGCGTCGCAGTCAGCAGTCTGCCTCCAGCTCCCCTCTGGATGTCTGGGGAGCACCAAGACACAGCGGCAACGTTAGGAGGGTGAAGAAGCTGTGAACTGTTTTAGAATCAACCAAATGAACTAAATCAGGGACAAAACAAACACAGCCCCTAAGTTAGGGTCACTGAAAAACCAAAGATAAAGTTTAAAGGAAACTTACAAACATTAAAACAAAATGTGATTAAAGGGGTCAACAAAACACCCCAGTCCCCGTGGTGCCCACCGGGCACGGAAGGCCTCGAGAGTGCCAGCAGACACCGCGTGCTCCCTCTCCAGGGACATCCGGCCGCGAACGTAGCCCCGGAAGAGGGGAAGACAGTTGGGTTGGATGACCCCCTCGATTGCCCTCTGCCTGGAAGTATCTCCACTGGCGTCCGTAAATACATTGTCATGTCCACCTGGACAAGACGGAAAGCCAGCGTTAGGTGCGTTTTGTGCTCCATGTCTGCCGATTATAAGGTCCCGCAGGTTTCATTCATGTGCTGGCGAGCACAGTGCATATTTTTATACAGAGCCGAGCTTGAGGCTCTTTTTTAAAGATTAGTTATTTATAATGTTTATTGTCCCATTTTGTCAAAAAAAAGCTGAGAGAAATCGTCCATAACCAATTACCTCAATAGCGGCTCAGGTGGAATCAGTTTACACTTTCCGTTATCCTAATCTTGCTTCACGCTCAGATTCCAAAAGTGTGAGTGCATCTCCCTCACGGACCGGTCCTTTCACATTTCGAATGCTGGATCGGTCGCTGTTGTCCATAAATTCCATACGGACCTGAGTACACTATCCCTGGGATCCCGTCCTTCCAAGAACTTTAGTTACCCGGGGCAGTTTGATTGTCTGAATCCATGGACCCTCCATGATGGTGGTGGTGGGGGAGAAGAAGCTGTAGTTGCATAGCCTGGTCACGGGTGTTAATCACCTGTACGTAATGTTCACTATTGTCGATAAACTCCCAAGGAAGTCTCCCTGTCAATGGCTCCTTGTTCTAATGAGCAGTGTTCGTGTCACTCAGATATGAAACATTTATGCACAAGATAAAGGCAGGTGTCTCAGTCCAGGGCCTCTTCCCTGTGCTTCGATTAGCCTTCAGGCCAAAGTGATGATCCAGCCTCCCACTCCCTATTGTAGGGTGGCCGAGTTTTACTATTAGTGATTGAGTTGATCTGCAGACACTTCCTGGTTGGAAACATTAAGTTTATTTACAATATACTCAGCAGCAACTACGCTTGTACTTTCAACTCCAACTCTATCTCTATATTGACTGCTGAGGTTAACTGCGCTACTCTCCCACTGGTTACCACACATCGTTTGACCTTCCTTAACAAGTATTATCCTTAAAGGTACATTGCACACTAAGTAAAACCATAATTACTACATTCCTCCCCCTTTAACTCGGCTATATATATTGTATTTGCAAGTACATATTTTTCAAGACAACATAATATTTACACTGGGTAAGGAATTTATAAGTTCAGTCTTTCAGGTGGTTTCCTGGTACATGTGGAATGTTGCAGCTCCACAACTTCAGATGCTTTGTCAGGAACCTCATTTGCTGGAGTTGCTGAACATCAGGTGCTTCGGTGGGCACTTGCAGTTCTGTACCCTCAACTCTTACAGGAACATCAGACATGTCAGTCCTGGGTTGAGTATCCTCAACAGGAAACGCAGACCTGGTCATGATCACTGGTGGAACCAAATCTTGGCGATTTGTCTGTCTCTTCCTTAAATGGCTGACATGTCTACAGATGATCCAGCCTTCCTCCTCCACATTGTAAGATAGAGGTCCAATCACCACACTTTTTTCACTCGGTAACCACTTTGGCCCTTCCTCGCAGTTTTTCTCATATACCGGCTCCCTCCCCTTTGGAGGAACTATCACTCATGCTCCCCACAACAAGGTAACATCCCGGCTGATTATTTCATGTCTCCTGATGAAGTACAGTTTCATTTAATCAGATATGGGATCCTGAGACCAACCATGCAGCATCTGTTCTCGTACCCGAGACAGGACAGGGTCCCGACTTGTCCAGCCCCTGATTTGTCAAGCACATACCAGTGAGGAATCTCAGAAATTTAACATTAAAACAAGTTCCTGTGGAACTGGGACGTGCTCAACATTTTCTTGTAAATGCAAACGACTAAAGGCATCGACGTTGGTGATTTGATTTCCAGGCCTACATATGGAAGTGTATTCGTACGCTGTCAGAATCAAGGCCCATCATTGTATTCTTGCTGAGGCTCTGGGTGGTATAGCTTTTTCCTCACTAAACAAACTCTAACGGTGGTTTGTGGTCTGAAATGTTTGTAAAATGGCGGCCACGTACATACTGGGGAAATTTCTTGACACCAAAGATAATGGACAGACCTTGGTCTTCTATACGTGAGTATCCCTTTTCCATGTGGTGAGCATCCTTGATACGTAACCGATTGGCTGTTCCGTGCTTCGTCCATCCAATGAGAGAGCACCGCTCCCACTCCATAGGGAGACATGTCACATGTCAAGACTAACTCTTTCGTCTGGTCATAATGCACTAATAGATTGGATGAGTGCAGTAATTGTTTCACCTTTATAAAAGCTTCTTTCTGGGCTGCCTCCCAAGACCAACGTTGGTTCTTTTTGAGTAGAGAATGCAGGGGTCCAGCACTGTGGACAAATTGGGTAAGAACGGCCCAGAATAGTTGATCATTCCTAGGAATGATCTGAGCTCTGAGGTGATCTTTGGTGCAGGTGTCTCTCTTCTGGCTCTCACTTTCTCCTTAACCTGAAGGTCCTGTGAATCTACCCAAATAGATTACCTCCCTCGCTTGGAATGTGCGCTTTTCTTAGACGCACTCTGGCTTGCAAGAAGTGTTTTAAGGCTTCTTCTAAGTTTACCAAAAGCTCTTTTTCAGTGAATCTTGTCACCAATACGTCATCTAAATAGACTACAACCTGGGGCAGTCCCTGCAGTGAGCTTTCCATTGTCCTCTGAAAGATGTGACAAGCAGAGGAGACACTGAAAGGCAATTGTGTATATTGCTACAACCCTTTGTGGGTATTAATTGAGACAAGTTCCCGGGAGGAATTATCCAATTCTAGTTGTTGATAAGCATGACTCATGTCAAGTTTTTATACATTGTCCCTCCTGCTAGCTTGGCGTACATGTCTTCTAGTTTTGGAATGGGTTGCCTGTCCAGTTTGGTTACTTTGTTAACCGTCAGTTTGCAGTCCCCACAAATTCAGACACTTTGGCTGTGTCTAAGGATGAGGACTATGGGTGCTGCCCATTCTGAGAACTGAACAGCTTGTATAACCCCCAGTTTCTCTAGTCTGTTCAGTTCAATGTCATGGGCAGGCGTCACAGAGTTCCCTCATTCTCTCTGTGCGCTCTCAGCACCTTTAAGGTGGGGCTGTCATAAAGGCTTCTTCTTGCCATGAACCCAATGATCAAAGGTGGTTATTTTTAGCAACAAGTGTAATGGTGCCAAAACAGTTGCTAGGCAGCAGTGGCTTCTCATTTACTTGCACTGTAATAGTCTCAGTTTCCACAAGAGTTACATTATACAGCGTGTACACATCAGTATCAGCAGCTTCAGCCTTTGCCGTACCATTAACTCAATCATGTTTGTTTGCTGTTTTGCTGGCTAATTCATCTTTGTTCAGCAGTGCCTAACCATGTGTCCCTTCTTATGACAAAAAGGACATTCTTCTTCCCTGAATGTACAAGTATCTGCTCTGTGGTCACCTCCACATCGAGAGCACTTTTGTCTTGAAGTCGCTGATGAAGCGTTTCTTTTAGGCTTCTTAATGTTTCTTACAGTGCACATTGAATTGTGCTTTAATTCTGCAGACCGGGCTTTCACGCTCCGCTCAGAGACAGGTTCCCACTCCGGTCAGAGACAGGTTCCCGCTCCGCTCAGAAACAGGTTCCCGCTCCGCTCAGAGACAGGTTCCCGCTCCGCTCAGAGACAGGTTCCCACTCCGGTCAGAGACAGGTTCCCACCGCAGGGGAAGCAAGACGTCTTTATCCATGTGTAGCAAACTCTGCGAATCTTCCGCAGCACTTTCCGTGGTGAGGGAGCTTAAATTCAATGTCGATTTCGGCAAGCAAGCGGCGCTGTAAAGTCATTGTCCTTGACTCTGCATAATTGTCAGTCCCGCAGCTTATCATTTAATGTGTCTCCAAAGTGGCAGTACTCAGTTAACTGCTTGAGGTTCGCCATATAGGTTGCGATGGACTCTCCCGGGGCACAAACTCTTGAATTAAATATAAAGTGCTGCATCATTATGGACAGCTTTGGCTGGAAGTGGTGCTTTCACTCGGTCCACTTGTTCACTACATGACTTGGGGTACAGTTTTTGTGTCGGAGGGTGGCCATGATCGGTGGGCCCTGGAGCGGCCAGAGAATGGACTCCTGACCGCGATTTCACGCTGGCTGGCCGGTTAACGGCTGGTCAGCGCGCTGCTGGGGTGAGGGAGGGAGGAGGGCGAGCATTGAAGTCAGTACGGGTGTGGGGAAGCACAGACAGAAAGCTCCCTGAAGGCAAAGAGCTACCTCAGCGAGCCGAAGAACTTAAAATCAATAAAAGCAAAATGTAAAACCGGTGAAGGAGCGTTGCATCCAGGCGTACCTGGTGTTCCTGCCTCCATGAACAATATAGAGGTCTGCTCCCACTCATTACCACGTTCCTCACCGTGCTCCTCATTGTGCTCCTCATTGTGCTCCTCACCGTGCTCCTCACCGTGCTCCTCATTGTGCTCCTCACCGTGCTCCTCATTGTACTCCTCATTGTGCTCCTCACCGTGCTCCTCATTGTGCTCCTCATTGTGCTCCTCATTGAGCTCCTCATTGTGCTCCTCATTGTGCTCCTCACTGTGCTCCTCACCGTGCTCCTCATTGTGCTCCTCACCGTGCTCCTCATTGTGCTCCTCACCGTGCTCCTCACCGTGCTCCTCATTGTGCTCCTCATTGTGCTCCTCATTGTGCTCCTCACCGTGCTCCGCACCGTGCTCCTCACCGTGCTCCTCATTGTGCTCCTCATTGTGCTCCTCATTGTGCTCCTCACCGTGCTCCTCATTGTGCTCCTCATTGTGCTCCTCACCGTGCTCCTCATTGTGCTCCTCATTGTGCTCCTCATTGTGCTCCTCACCGTGCTCCTCATTGTGCTCCTCATTGTGCTCCTCACAGTGCTCCTCATTGTGCTCCTCACTGTGCTCCTCACCGTGCTCCTCACCGTGCTCCTCATTGTGCTCCTCACTGTGCTCCTCACCGTGCTCCTCATTGTGCTCCTCATTGTGCTCTTCACCGTGCTCCTCATTGTGCTCCTCACCGTGCTCCTCATTGTGCTCCTCACCGTGCTCCTCATTGTGCTCCTCATTGTGCTCCTCATTGTGCTCCTCACCGTGCTCCTCATTGTGCTCCTCACCGTGCTCCTCATTGTGCTCCTCACCGTGCTCCTCATTGTGCGCCTCATTGTGCTCCTCATTGTGCTCCTCACCATGCTCCTCACCGTGCTCCTCACCGTGCTCCTCACCGTGCTCCTCATTGTACTCCTCACCGTGCTCCTCACCGTGCTCCTCATTGTGCTCCTCATTGTGCTCCTCATTGAGCTCCTCACCGTGCTCCTCACCGTGCTCCTCACCGTGCTCCTCAATGAGCTCCTCATTGTGCTCCTCATTGTGCTCCTCACTGTGCTCCTCACCGTGCTCCTCATTGTTCTCCTCACCGTGCTCCTCACCGTGCTCCTCATTGTGCTCCTCACCGAGCTCCTCATTGTGCTCATCACCGTGCTCCTCACCGTGCTCCTCATTGTGCTCCTCACCGTGCTCCTCATTGTGCTCCTCATTGTGCTCCTCATTGAGCTCCTCACTGTGCTCCTCATTGTGCTCCTCATTGTGCTCCTCACCGTGCTCCTCACCGTGCTCCTCATTGTGCTCCTCACAGTGCTCCTCATTGTGCTCCTCATTGTGCTCCTCATTGTGCTCCTCACCGTGCTCCTCATTGTGCTCCTCATTGTGCTCCTCACCGTGCTCCTCATTGTGCTCCTCACCATGCTCCTCACCGTGCTCCTCACCGTGCTCCTCACCGTGCTCCTCATTGTGCTCCTCATTGTGCTCCTCATTGTGCTCCTCACGGTGCTCCTCACCGTGCTCCTCACTGTGCTCCTCATTGTGCTCCTCACCGTGCTCCTCACTGTGCTCCTCATTGTGCTCCTCACCATGCTCCTCACCGTGCTCCTCACTGTGCTCCTCACCGTGCTCCTCACCGTGCTCCTCACCGTGCTCCTCATTGTGCTCCTCATTGTGCTCCTCACGGTGCTCCTCACTGTGCTCCTCATTGTGCTCCTCACCGTGCTCCTCATTGTGCTCCTCAACATGCTCCTCACTGTGCTCCTCACCGTGCTCCTCATTGTGCTCCTCATTGTGCTCCTCAATGTGCTCCTCATTGTGCTCAGCATTATGCTCCTCACCGTGCTCCTCATTGTGCTCCTCACCGTGCTCCTCATTGTGATCCTCATTGTGCTCCTCATTATGCTCCTCATTGTGCGCCTCACCGTGCTCCTCATTGTGATCCTCATTGTGCTCCTCATTGTGCTCCTCACCGTGCTCCTCACCGTGCTCCTCATTGTGCTCCTCACTGTGCTCCTCACCGTGCTCCTCATTGTGCTCCTCATTGTGCTCCTCAACGTGCTCCTCACCGTGCTCCTCATTGTGCTCCTCATTGTGCTCCTCACTGTGCTCCTCATTGAGCTCCTCATTGTGCTCCTCATTGTGCCCCTCATTGTGCTCCACAACGCGCTCCGCAACGTGCTCCTCATGGTGCTCCTCATTGTGCTCCTCATTGTGCTCCTCATTGTGCTCCTCACTGTGCTCCTCACCGTGCTCCTCATTGTGCTCCTCATTGTGCTCCTCACCGTGCTCCTCACCGTGCTCCTCACCGTGCTCCTCATTGTGCTCCTCATTGTGCTCCTCATTGTGCTCCTCACCGTGCTCCTCACCGTGCTCCTCAATGTATTCCTCACCATGCTCCTCACCGTGCTCCTCACCGTGCTCCTCATTGTGCTCCTCATTGTGCTCCTCATTGTGCTCCTCATTGTGCTCCTCACCGTGCTCCTCACCGTGCTCCTCAATGTATTCCTCACCGTGCTCCTCACCGTGCTCCTCATTGAGCTCCTCATTGTGCTCCTCACCGTGCTCCTCATTGTGCTCCTCACCGTGCTCCTCACCGTGCTCCTCACCGTGCTCCTCATTGTGCTCCTCACCGTGCTCCTCACCGTGCTCCTCATTGAGCTCCTCATTGTGCTCCTCACCGTGCTCCTCATTGTGCTCCTCACCGTGCTCCTCACTGTGCTCCTCACCGTGCTCCTCATTGTGCTCCTCACCGTGCTCCTCACTGTGCTCCTCACCGTGCTCCTCATTGTGCTCCTCATTGTGCTCCTCACTGTGCTCCTCACCGTGCTCCTCATTGTGCTCCTCATTGTGCTCCTCAATGTGCTCCTCATTGTGCTCAGCATTATGCTCCTCACCGTGCTCCTCATTGTGCTCCTCACCGTGCTCCTCATTGTGCTCCTCATTGTGCTCCTCATTGTGCGCCTCACCGTGCTCCTCATTGTGATCCTCATTGTGCTCCTCATTGTGCTCCTCACCGTGCTCCTCACCGTGCTCCTCATTGTGCTCCTCACTGTGCTCCTCACCGTGCTCCTCATTGTGCTCCTCATTGTGCTCCTCACCGTGCTCCTCACCGTGCTCCTCATTGTGCTCCTCATTGTGCTCCTCACTGTGCTCCTCATTGAGCTCCTCATTGTGCTCCTCATTGTGCTCCTCATTGTGCTCCTCATTGTGCTCCTCACTGTGCTCCTCATTTAGCTCCTCATTGTGCTCCTCATTGTGCTCCTCATTGAGCTCCTCATTGTGCTCCTCATTGTGCTCCTCATTGTGCTCCTCATTGTGCTCCTCACCGTGCTTCTCACCGTGCTCCTCATTGTGCTCCTCACCGTGCGCCTCACCGTGCTCCTCACCGGGCTCCTCATTGTGCTCCTCACTGTGCTCCTCACCGTGCTCCTCATTGTGCTCCTCATTGTGCTCTTCACCGTGCTCCTCATTGTGCTCCTCACCGTGCTCCTCATTGTGCTCCTCACCGTGCTCCTCATTGTGCTCCTCATTGTGCTCCTCATTGTGCTCCTCACCGTGCTCCTCATTGTGCTCCTCACCGTGCTCCTCATTGTGCTCCTCACCGTGCTCCTCATTGTGCGCCTCATTGTGCTCCTCATTGTGCTCCTCACCATGCTCCTCACCGTGCTCCTCACCGTGCTCCTCACCGTGCTCCTCATTGTACTCCTCACCGTGCTCCTCACCGTGCTCCTCATTGTGCTCCTCATTGTGCTCCTCATTGAGCTCCTCACCGTGCTCCTCACCGTGCTACTCACCGAGCTCCTCAATGAGCTCCTCATTGTGCTCCTCATTGTGCTCCTCACTGTGCTCCTCACCGTGCTCCTCATTGTTCTCCTCACCGTGCTCCTCACTGTGCTCCTCATTGTGCTCCTCATCGTGCTCCTCACCGTGCTCCTCATTGTGCTCCTCACTGTGCTCCTCACCGTGCTCCTCATTGTGCTCCTCATTGTGCTCTTCACCGTGCTCCTCATTGTGCTCCTCACCGTGCTCCTCATTGTGCTCCTCACCGTGCTCCTCATTGTGCTCCTCATTGTGCTCCTCATTGTGCTCCTCACCGTGCTCCTCATTGTGCTCCTCACCGTGCTCCTCATTGTGCTCCTCACCGTGCTCCTCATTGTGCGCCTCATTGTGCTCCTCATTGTGCTCCTCACCATGCTCCTCACCGTGCTCCTCACCGTGCTCCTCACCGTGCTCCTCACCGTGCTCCTCATTGTACTCCTCACCGTGCTCCTCACCGTGCTCCTCATTGTGCTCCTCATTGTGCTCCTCATTGAGCTCCTCAAAGTGCTCCTCAATGAGCTCCTCATTGTGCTCCTCATTGTGCTCCTCACTATGCTCCTCACCGTGCTCCTCATTGTTCTCCTCACCGTGCTCCTCACCGTGCTCCTCATTGTGCTCCTCACCGTGCTCCTCATTGTTCTCCTCACCGTGCTCCTCACCGTGCTCCTCATTGTGCTCCTCACCGAGCTCCTCATTGTGCTCATCACCGTGCTCCTCACCGTGCTCCTCATTGTGCTCCTCACCGTGCTCCTCATTGTGCTCCTCATTGTGCTCCTCATTGAGCTCCTCACTGTGCTCCTCATTGTGCTCCTCACCGTGCTCCTCATTGTGCTCCTCATTGTGCTCCTCACCGTGCTCCTCACCGTGCTCCTCATTGTGCTCCTCACAGTGCTCCTCATTGTGCTCCTCATTGTGCTCCTCATTGTGCTCCTCACCGTGCTCCTCATTGTGCTCCTCATTGTGCTCCTCACCGTGCTCCTCATTGTGCTCCTCACCATGCTCCTCACCGTGCTCCTCACCGTGCTCCTCACCGTGCTCCTCATTGTGCTCCTCATTGTGCTCCTCATTGTGCTCCTCACGGTGCTCCTCACCGTGCTCCTCACTGTGCTCCTCATTGTGCTCCTCACCGTGCTCCTCACTGTGCTCCTCATTGTGCTCCTCACCATGCTCCTCACCGTGCTCCTCACTGTGCTCCTCACCGTGCTCCTCACCGTGCTCCTCACCGTGCTCCTCATTGTGCTCCTCATTGTGCTCCTCACGGTGCTCCTCACTGTGCTCCTCATTGTGCTCCTCACCGTGCTCCTCATTGTGCTCCTCAACATGCTCCTCACTGTGCTCCTCACCGTGCTCCTCATTGTGCTCCTCATTGTGCTCCTCAATGTGCTCCTCATTGTGCTCAGCATTATGCTCCTCACCGTGCTCCTCATTGTGCTCCTCACCGTGCTCCTCATTGTGATCCTCATTGTGCTCCTCATTATGCTCCTCATTGTGCGCCTCACCGTGCTCCTCATTGTGATCCTCATTGTGCTCCTCATTGTGCTCCTCACCGTGCTCCTCACCGTGCTCCTCATTGTGCTCCTCACTGTGCTCCTCACCGTGCTCCTCATTGTGCTCCTCATTGTGCTCCTCAACGTGCTCCTCACCGTGCTCCTCATTGTGCTCCTCATTGTGCTCCTCACTGTGCTCCTCATTGAGCTCCTCATTGTGCTCCTCATTGTGCCCCTCATTGTGCTCCACAACGCGCTCCGCAACGTGCTCCTCATGGTGCTCCTCATTGTGCTCCTCATTGTGCTCCTCATTGTGCTCCTCACTGTGCTCCTCACCGTGCTCCTCATTGTGCTCCTCATTGTGCTCCTCACCGTGCTCCTCACCGTGCTCCTCACCGTGCTCCTCATTGTGCTCCTCATTGTGCTCCTCATTGTGCTCCTCACCGTGCTCCTCACCGTGCTCCTCAATGTATTCCTCACCATGCTCCTCACCGTGCTCCTCACCGTGCTCCTCATTGTGCTCCTCATTGTGCTCCTCATTGTGCTCCTCATTGTGCTCCTCACCGTGCTCCTCACCGTGCTCCTCAATGTATTCCTCACCGTGCTCCTCACCGTGCTCCTCATTGAGCTCCTCATTGTGCTCCTCACCGTGCTCCTCATTGTGCTCCTCACCGTGCTCCTCACCGTGCTCCTCACCGTGCTCCTCATTGTGCTCCTCACCGTGCTCCTCACCGTGCTCCTCATTGAGCTCCTCATTGTGCTCCTCACCGTGCTCCTCATTGTGCTCCTCACCGTGCTCCTCACTGTGCTCCTCACCGTGCTCCTCATTGTGCTCCTCACCGTGCTCCTCACTGTGCTCCTCACCGTGCTCCTCATTGTGCTCCTCATTGTGCTCCTCACTGTGCTCCTCACCGTGCTCCTCATTGTGCTCCTCATTGTGCTCCTCAATGTGCTCCTCATTGTGCTCAGCATTATGCTCCTCACCGTGCTCCTCATTGTGCTCCTCACCGTGCTCCTCATTGTGCTCCTCATTGTGCTCCTCATTGTGCGCCTCACCGTGCTCCTCATTGTGATCCTCATTGTGCTCCTCATTGTGCTCCTCACCGTGCTCCTCACCGTGCTCCTCATTGTGCTCCTCACTGTGCTCCTCACCGTGCTCCTCATTGTGCTCCTCATTGTGCTCCTCACCGTGCTCCTCACCGTGCTCCTCATTGTGCTCCTCATTGTGCTCCTCACTGTGCTCCTCATTGAGCTCCTCATTGTGCTCCTCATTGTGCTCCTCATTGTGCTCCTCATTGTGCTCCTCACTGTGCTCCTCATTTAGCTCCTCATTGTGCTCCTCATTGTGCTCCTCATTGAGCTCCTCATTGTGCTCCTCATTGTGCTCCTCATTGTGCTCCTCATTGTGCTCCTCACCGTGCTTCTCACCGTGCTCCTCATTGTGCTCCTCACCGTGCGCCTCACCGTGCTCCTCACCGGGCTCCTCATTGTGCTCCTCACTGTGCTCCTCACCGTGCTCCTCATTGTGCTCCTCATTGTGCTCTTCACCGTGCTCCTCATTGTGCTCCTCACCGTGCTCCTCATTGTGCTCCTCACCGTGCTCCTCATTGTGCTCCTCATTGTGCTCCTCATTGTGCTCCTCACCGTGCTCCTCATTGTGCTCCTCACCGTGCTCCTCATTGTGCTCCTCACCGTGCTCCTCATTGTGCGCCTCATTGTGCTCCTCATTGTGCTCCTCACCATGCTCCTCACCGTGCTCCTCACCGTGCTCCTCACCGTGCTCCTCATTGTACTCCTCACCGTGCTCCTCACCGTGCTCCTCATTGTGCTCCTCATTGTGCTCCTCATTGAGCTCCTCACCGTGCTCCTCACCGTGCTACTCACCGAGCTCCTCAATGAGCTCCTCATTGTGCTCCTCATTGTGCTCCTCACTGTGCTCCTCACCGTGCTCCTCATTGTTCTCCTCACCGTGCTCCTCACTGTGCTCCTCATTGTGCTCCTCATCGTGCTCCTCACCGTGCTCCTCATTGTGCTCCTCACTGTGCTCCTCACCGTGCTCCTCATTGTGCTCCTCATTGTGCTCTTCACCGTGCTCCTCATTGTGCTCCTCACCGTGCTCCTCATTGTGCTCCTCACCGTGCTCCTCATTGTGCTCCTCATTGTGCTCCTCATTGTGCTCCTCACCGTGCTCCTCATTGTGCTCCTCACCGTGCTCCTCATTGTGCTCCTCACCGTGCTCCTCATTGTGCGCCTCATTGTGCTCCTCATTGTGCTCCTCACCATGCTCCTCACCGTGCTCCTCACCGTGCTCCTCACCGTGCTCCTCACCGTGCTCCTCATTGTACTCCTCACCGTGCTCCTCACCGTGCTCCTCATTGTGCTCCTCATTGTGCTCCTCATTGAGCTCCTCAAAGTGCTCCTCAATGAGCTCCTCATTGTGCTCCTCATTGTGCTCCTCACTATGCTCCTCACCGTGCTCCTCATTGTTCTCCTCACCGTGCTCCTCACCGTGCTCCTCATTGTGCTCCTCACCGTGCTCCTCATTGTGCTCCTCACCGTGCTCCTCACCGTGCTCCTCATTGTGCTCCTCACCGTGCTCCTCATTGTGCTCCTCATTGTGCTCCTCATTGAGCTCCTCACTGTGCTCCTCATTGTGCTCCTCACCGTGATCTTCATTGTGCTCCTCATTGTGCTCCTCATTGTGCTCCTCACTGTGCTCCTCACCGTGCTCCTCATTGTGCTCCTCACAGTGCTCCTCATTGTGCTCCTCATTGTGCTCCTCATTGTGCTCCTCACCATGCTCCTCACCGTGCTCCTCACCGTGCTCCTCACCGTGCTCCTCATTGTGCTCCTCATTGTGCTCCTCATTGTGCTCCTCACCGTGCTCCTCACCGTGCTCCTCACTGTGCTCCTCATTGTGCTCCTCACCATGCTCCTCACCGTGCTCCTCACTGTGCTCCTCACCGTGCTCCTCACTGTGCTCCTCACCGTGCTCCTCATTGTGCTCCTCATTGTGCTCCTCACTGTGCTCCTCACTGTGCTCCTCATTGTGCTCCTCACCGTGCTCCTCATTGTGCTCCTCAACATGCTCCTCACTGTGCCCCTCACCGTGCTCCTCATTGTGCTCCTCATTGTGCTCCTCAATGTGCTCCTCATTGTGCTCAGCATTATGCTCCTCACCGTGCTCCTCATTGTGCTCCTCACCGTGCTCCTCATTGTGCTCCTCATTGTGCTCCTCATTGTGCTCCTCATTGTGCGCCTCACCGTGCTCCTCATTGTGATCCTCATTGTGCTCCTCATTGTGCTCCTCACCGTGCTCCTCACCGTGCTCCTCATTGTGCTCCTCACTGTGCTCCTCACCGTGCTCCTCATTGTGCTCCTCATTGTGCTCCTCACCGTGCTCCTCACTGTGCTCCTCATTGTGCTCCTCATTGTGCTCCTCACTGTGCTCCTCATTGAGCTCCTCATTGTGCTCCTCATTGTGCCCCTCATTGTGCTCCGCAACGTGCTCCGCAACGTGCTCCTCATGGTGCTCCTCATTGTGCTCCTCATTGTGCTCCTCATTGTGCTCCTCATTGTGCTCCTCACCGTGCTCCTCACCGTGCTCCTCACCGTGCTCCTCATTGTGCTCCTCACTGTGCTCCTCACCGTGCTCCTCATTGTGCTCCTCATTGTGCTCTTCACCGTGCTCCTCATTGTGCTCCTCACCGTGCTCCTCATTGTGCTCCTCACCGTGCTCCTCATTGTGCTCCTCATTGTGCTCCTCATTGTGCTCCTCACCGTGCTCCTCATTGTGCTCCTCACCGTGCTCCTCATTGTGCTCCTCACCGTGCTCCTCATTGTGCGCCTCACTGTGCTCCTCATTGTGCTCCTCACCATGCTCCTCACCGTGCTCCTCACCGTGCTCCTCACTGTGCTCCTCATTGTACTCCTCACCGTGCTCCTCACCGTGCTCCTCATTGTGCTCCTCATTGTGCTCCTCATTGAGCTGCTCACCGTGCTCCTCACCGTGCTCCTCACCGTGCTCCTCAATGAGCTCCTCATTGTGCTCCTCATTGTGCTCCTCACTGTGCTCCTCACCGTGCTCCTCACCGTGCTCCTCATTGTGCTCCTCACCGTGCTCCTCATTGTGCTCCTCACCGTGCTCCTCACCGTGCTCCTCATTGTGCTCCTCACCGTGCTCCTCATTGTGCTCCTCATTGTGCTCCTCATTGAGCTCCTCACTGTGCTCCTCATTGTGCTCCTCACCGTGCTCCTCATTGTGCTCCTCATTGTGCTCCTCATTGTGCTCCTCACTGTGCTCCTCACCGTGCTCCTCATTGTGCTCCTCACAGTGCTCCTCATTGTGCTCCTCACCGTGCTCCTCACCGTGCTCCTCATTGTGCTCCTCACCGTGCTCCTCACCGTGCTCCTCATTGTGCTCCTCACCATGCTCCTCACCGTGCTCCTCACCGTGCTCCTCACCGTGCTCCTCATTGTGCTCCTCATTGTGCTCCTCATTGTGCTCCTCACGGTGCTCCTCACCGTGCTCCTCACTGTGCTCCTCATTGTGCTCCTCACCGTGCTCCTCACTGTGCTCCTCATTGTGCTCCTCACCATGCTCCTCACCGTGCTCCTCACTGTGCTCCTCACCGTGCTCCTCACCGTGCTCCTCACCGTGCTCCTCATTGTGCTCCTCATTGTGCTCCTCACTGTGCTCCTCACTGTGCTCCTCATTGTGCTCCTCACCGTGCTCCTCATCGTGCTCCTCAACATGCTCCTCACTGTGCTCCTCACCGTGCTCCTCATTGTGCTCCTCATTGTGCTCCTCAATGTGCTCCTCATTGTGCTCAGCATTATGCTCCTCACCGTGCTCCTCATTGTGCTCCTCACCGTGCTCCTCATTGTGCTCCTCATTGTGCTCCTCATTGTGCGCCTCACCGTGCTCCTCATTGTGATCCTCATTGTGCTCCTCATTGTGCTCCTCACCGTGCTCCTCACCGTGCTCCTCATTGTGCTCCTCACTGTGCTCCTCACCGTGCTCCTCATTGTGCTCCTCATTGTGCTCCTCACCGTGCTCCTCACCGTGCTCCTCATTGTGCTCCTCATTGTGCTCCTCACTGTGCTCCTCATTGAGCTCCTCATTGTGCTCCTCATTGTGCCCCTCATTGTGCTCCGCAACGTGCTCCGCAACGTGCTCCTCATTGTGCTGCTCATTGTGCTCCTCATTGTGCTCCTCATTGTGCTCCTCACCGTGCTCCTCACCGTGCTCCTCATTGTGCTCCTCATTGTGCTCCTCACCGTGCTCCTCACCGTGCTCCTCATTGTGCTCCTCATTGTGCTCCTCATTGTGCTCATCACCGTGCTCCTCACC
Organism: Isurus oxyrinchus; assembly: GCA_026770705.1. Classification (NCBI taxonomy): domain Eukaryota; kingdom Metazoa; phylum Chordata; class Chondrichthyes; order Lamniformes; family Lamnidae; genus Isurus; species Isurus oxyrinchus. The sequence goes on along the minus strand of JANJGN010000006.1, from coordinate 3,851,170 downwards.
GTGCTCCTCAATGTATTCCTCACCATGCTCCTCACCGTGCTCCTCACCGTGCTCCTCATTGTGCTCCTCATTGTGCTCCTCATTGAGCTCCTCACCGTGCTCCTCACCGTGCTCCTCACCGTGCTCCTCAATGAGCTCCTCATTGTGCTCCTCATTGTGCTCCTCATTGTGCTCCTCACCGAGCTCCTCATTGTGCTCATCACCGTGCTCCTCACCGTGCTCCTCATTGTGCTCCTCACCGTGCTCCTCATTGTGCTCCTCATTGTGCTCCTCATTGAGCTCCTCACTGTGCTCCTCATTGTGCTCCTCACCGTGCTCCTCATTGTGCTCCTCATTGTGCTCCTCACCGTGCTCCTCACCGTGCTCCTCATTGTGCTCCTCACAGTGCTCCTCATTGTGCTCCTCATTGTGCTCCTCATTGTGCTCCTCACCGTGCTCCTCATTGTGCTCCTCATTGTGCTCCTCACCGTGCTCCTCATTGTGCTCCTCACCATGCTCCTCACCGTGCTCCTCACCGTGCTCCTCACCGTGCTCCTCATTGTGCTCCTCATTGTGCTCCTCATTGTGCTCCTCACGGTGCTCCTCACCGTGCTCCTCACTGTGCTCCTCATTGTGCTCCTCACCGTGCTCCTCACTGTGCTCCTCATTGTGCTCCTCACCATGCTCCTCACCGTGCTCCTCACTGTGCTCCTCACCGTGCTCCTCACCGTGCTCCTCACCGTGCTCCTCATTGTGCTCCTCATTGTGCTCCTCACGGTGCTCCTCACTGTGCTCCTCATTGTGCTCCTCACCGTGCTCCTCATTGTGCTCCTCAACATGCTCCTCACTGTGCTCCTCACCGTGCTCCTCATTGTGCTCCTCATTGTGCTCCTCAATGTGCTCCTCATTGTGCTCAGCATTATGCTCCTCACCGTGCTCCTCATTGTGCTCCTCACCGTGCTCCTCATTGTGATCCTCATTGTGCTCCTCATTATGCTCCTCATTGTGCGCCTCACCGTGCTCCTCATTGTGATCCTCATTGTGCTCCTCATTGTGCTCCTCACCGTGCTCCTCACCGTGCTCCTCATTGTGCTCCTCACTGTGCTCCTCACCGTGCTCCTCATTGTGCTCCTCATTGTGCTCCTCAACGTGCTCCTCACCGTGCTCCTCATTGTGCTCCTCATTGTGCTCCTCACTGTGCTCCTCATTGAGCTCCTCATTGTGCTCCTCATTGTGCCCCTCATTGTGCTCCACAACGCGCTCCGCAACGTGCTCCTCATGGTGCTCCTCATTTTGCTCCTCATTGTGCTCCTCATTGTGCTCCTCACTGTGCTCCTCACCGTGCTCCTCATTGTGCTCCTCATTGTGCTCCTCACCGTGCTCCTCACCGTGCTCCTCACCGTGCTCCTCATTGTGCTCCTCATTGTGCTCCTCATTGTGCTCCTCACGGTGCTCCTCACCGTGCTCCTCAATGTATTCCTCACCATGCTCCTCACCGTGCTCCTCACCGTGCTCCTCATTGTGCTCCTCATTGTGCTCCTCATTGTGCTCCTCATTGTGCTCCTCACCGTGCTCCTCACCGTGCTCCTCAATGTATTCCTCACCGTGCTCCTCACCGTGCTCCTCATTGAGCTCCTCATTGTGCTCCTCACCGTGCTCCTCATTGTGCTCCTCACCGTGCTCCTCACCGTGCTCCTCACCGTGCTCCTCATTGTGCTCCTCACCGTGCTCCTCACCGTGCTCCTCATTGAGCTCCTCATTGTGCTCCTCACCGTGCTCCTCATTGTGCTCCTCACCGTGCTCCTCACTGTGCTCCTCACCGTGCTCCTCATTGTGCTCCTCACCGTGCTCCTCACTGTGCTCCTCACCGTGCTCCTCATTGTGCTCCTCATTGTGCTCCTCACTGTGCTCCTCACCGTGCTCCTCATTGTGCTCCTCATTGTGCTCCTCAATGTGCTCCTCATTGTGCTCAGCATTATGCTCCTCACCGTGCTCCTCATTGTGCTCCTCACCGTGCTCCTCATTGTGCTCCTCATTGTGCTCCTCATTGTGCGCCTCACCGTGCTCCTCATTGTGATCCTCATTGTGCTCCTCATTGTGCTCCTCACCGTGCTCCTCACCGTGCTCCTCATTGTGCTCCTCACTGTGCTCCTCACCGTGCTCCTCATTGTGCTCCTCATTGTGCTCCTCACCGTGCTCCTCACCGTGCTCCTCATTGTGCTCCTCATTGTGCTCCTCACTGTGCTCCTCATTGAGCTCCTCATTGTGCTCCTCATTGTGCTCCTCATTGTGCTCCTCATTGTGCTCCTCACTGTGCTCCTCATTTAGCTCCTCATTGTGCTCCTCATTGTGCTCCTCATTGAGCTCCTCATTGTGCTCCTCATTGTGCTCCTCATTGTGCTCCTCATTGTGCTCCTCACCGTGCTTCTCACCGTGCTCCTCATTGTGCTCCTCACCGTGCGCCTCACCGTGCTCCTCACCGGGCTCCTCATTGTGCTCCTCACTGTGCTCCTCACCGTGCTCCTCATTGTGCTCCTCATTGTGCTCTTCACCGTGCTCCTCATTGTGCTCCTCACCGTGCTCCTCATTGTGCTCCTCACCGTGCTCCTCATTGTGCTCCTCATTGTGCTCCTCATTGTGCTCCTCACCGTGCTCCTCATTGTGCTCCTCACCGTGCTCCTCATTGTGCTCCTCACCGTGCTCCTCATTGTGCGCCTCATTGTGCTCCTCATTGTGCTCCTCACCATGCTCCTCACCGTGCTCCTCACCGTGCTCCTCACCGTGCTCCTCATTGTACTCCTCACCGTGCTCCTCACCGTGCTCCTCATTGTGCTCCTCATTGTGCTCCTCATTGAGCTCCTCACCGTGCTCCTCACCGTGCTACTCACCGAGCTCCTCAATGAGCTCCTCATTGTGCTCCTCATTGTGCTCCTCACTGTGCTCCTCACCGTGCTCCTCATTGTTCTCCTCACCGTGCTCCTCACTGTGCTCCTCATTGTGCTCCTCATCGTGCTCCTCACCGTGCTCCTCATTGTGCTCCTCACTGTGCTCCTCACCGTGCTCCTCATTGTGCTCCTCATTGTGCTCTTCACCGTGCTCCTCATTGTGCTCCTCACCATGCTCCTCATTGTGCTCCTCACCGTGCTCCTCATTGTGCTCCTCATTGTGCTCCTCATTGTGCTCCTCACCGTGCTCCTCATTGTGCTCCTCACCGTGCTCCTCATTGTGCTCCTCACCGTGCTCCTCATTGTGCGCCTCATTGTGCTCCTCATTGTGCTCCTCACCATGCTCCTCACCGTGCTCCTCACCGTGCTCCTCACCGTGCTCCTCACCGTGCTCCTCATTGTACTCCTCACCGTGCTCCTCACCGTGCTCCTCATTGTGCTCCTCATTGTGCTCCTCATTGAGCTCCTCAAAGTGCTCCTCAATGAGCTCCTCATTGTGCTCCTCATTGTGCTCCTCACTATGCTCCTCACCGTGCTCCTCATTGTTCTCCTCACCGTGCTCCTCACCGTGCTCCTCATTGTGCTCCTCACCGTGCTCCTCATTGTGCTCCTCACCGTGCTCCTCACCGTGCTCCTCATTGTGCTCCTCACCGTGCTCCTCATTGTGCTCCTCATTGTGCTCCTCATTGAGCTCCTCACTGTGCTCCTCATTGTGCTCCTCACCGTGATCTTCATTGTGCTCCTCATTGTGCTCCTCATTGTGCTCCTCACTGTGCTCCTCACCGTGCTCCTCATTGTGCTCCTCACAGTGCTCCTCATTGTGCTCCTCATTGTGCTCCTCATTGTGCTCCTCACCATGCTCCTCACCGTGCTCCTCACCGTGCTCCTCACCGTGATCCTCATTGTGCTCCTCATTGTGCTCCTCATTGTGCTCCTCACCGTGCTCCTCACCGTGCTCCTCACTGTGCTCCTCATTGTGCTCCTCACCATGCTCCTCACCGTGCTCCTCACTGTGCTCCTCACCGTGCTCCTCACTGTGCTCCTCACCGTGCTCCTCATTGTGCTCCTCATTGTGCTCCTCACTGTGCTCCTCACTGTGCTCCTCATTGTGCTCCTCACCGTGCTCCTCATTGTGCTCCTCAACATGCTCCTCACTGTGCCCCTCACCGTGCTCCTCATTGTGCTCCTCATTGTGCTCCTCAATGTGCTCCTCATTGTGCTCAGCATTATGCTCCTCACCGTGCTCCTCATTGTGCTCCTCACCGTGCTCCTCATTGTGCTCCTCATTGTGCTCCTCATTGTGCTCCTCATTGTGCGCCTCACCGTGCTCCTCATTGTGATCCTCATTGTGCTCCTCATTGTGCTCCTCACCGTGCTCCTCACCGTGCTCCTCATTGTGCTCCTCACTGTGCTCCTCACCGTGCTCCTCATTGTGCTCCTCATTGTGCTCCTCACCGTGCTCCTCACCGTGCTCCTCATTGTGCTCCTCATTGTGCTCCTCACTGTGCTCCTCATTGAGCTCCTCATTGTGCTCCTCATTGTGCCCCTCATTGTGCTCCGCAACGTGCTCCGCAACGTGCTCCTCATGGTGCTCCTCATTGTGCTCCTCATTGTGCTCCTCATTGTGCTCCTCACCGTGCTCCTCACCGTGCTCCTCACCGTGCTCCACATTGTGCTCCTCATTGTGCTGCTCACCGTGCTCCTCACCGTGCTCCTCACCGTGCTCCTCATTGTGCTCCTCATTGTGCTCCTCATTGTGCTCCTCACCGTGCTCCTCACCGTGCTCCTCACCGTGCTCCTCATTGTGCTCCTCACTGTGCTCCTCACCGTGCTCCTCATTGTGCTCCTCATTGTGCTCTTCACCGTGCTCCTCATTGTGCTCCTCACCGTGCTCCTCATTGTGCTCCTCACCGTGCTCCTCATTGTGCTCCTCATTGTGCTCCTCATTGTGCTCCTCACCGTGCTCCTCATTGTGCTCCTCACCGTGCTCCTCATTGTGCTCCTCACCGTGCTCCTCATTGTGCGCCTCACTGTGCTCCTCATTGTGCTCCTCACCATGCTCCTCACCGTGCTCCTCACCGTGCTCCTCACTGTGCTCCTCATTGTACTCCTCACCGTGCTCCTCACCGTGCTCCTCATTGTGCTCCTCATTGTGCTCCTCATTGAGCTGCTCACCGTGCTCCTCACCGTGCTCCTCACCGTGCTCCTCAATGAGCTCCTCATTGTGCTCCTCATTGTGCTCCTCACTGTGCTCCTCACCGTGCTCCTCACCGTGCTCCTCATTGTGCTCCTCACCGTGCTCCTCATTGTGCTCCTCACCGTGCTCCTCACCGTGCTCCTCATTGTGCTCCTCACCGTGCTCCTCATTGTGCTCCTCATTGTGCTCCTCATTGAGCTCCTCACTGTGCTCCTCATTGTGCTCCTCACCGTGCTCCTCATTGTGCTCCTCATTGTGCTCCTCATTGTGCTCCTCACTGTGCTCCTCACCGTGCTCCTCATTGTGCTCCTCACAGTGCTCCTCATTGTGCTCCTCACCGTGCTCCTCACCGTGCTCCTCATTGTGCTCCTCACCGTGCTCCTCACCGTGCTCCTCATTGTGCTCCTCACCATGCTCCTCACCGTGCTCCTCACCGTGCTCCTCACCGTGCTCCTCATTGTGCTCCTCATTGTGCTCCTCATTGTGCTCCTCACGGTGCTCCTCACCGTGCTCCTCACTGTGCTCCTCATTGTGCTCCTCACCGTGCTCCTCACTGTGCTCCTCATTGTGCTCCTCACCATGCTCCTCACCGTGCTCCTCACTGTGCTCCTCACCGTGCTCCTCACCGTGCTCCTCACCGTGCTCCTCATTGTGCTCCTCATTGTGCTCCTCACTGTGCTCCTCACTGTGCTCCTCATTGTGCTCCTCACCGTGCTCCTCATCGTGCTCCTCAACATGCTCCTCACTGTGCTCCTCACCGTGCTCCTCATTGTGCTCCTCATTGTGCTCCTCAATGTGCTCCTCATTGTGCTCAGCATTATGCTCCTCACCGTGCTCCTCATTGTGCTCCTCACCGTGCTCCTCATTGTGCTCCTCATTGTGCTCCTCATTGTGCGCCTCACCGTGCTCCTCATTGTGATCCTCATTGTGCTCCTCATTGTGCTCCTCACCGTGCTCCTCACCGTGCTCCTCATTGTGCTCCTCACTGTGCTCCTCACCGTGCTCCTCATTGTGCTCCTCATTGTGCTCCTCACCGTGCTCCTCACCGTGCTCCTCATTGTGCTCCTCATTGTGCTCCTCACTGTGCTCCTCATTGAGCTCCTCATTGTGCTCCTCATTGTGCCCCTCATTGTGCTCCGCAACGTGTTCCGCAACGTGCTCCTCATTGTGCTGCTCATTGTGCTCCTCATTGTGCTCCTCATTGTGCTCCTCACCGTGCTCCTCACCGTGCTCCTCATTGTGCTCCTCATTGTGCTCCTCACCGTGCTCCTCACCGTGCTCCTCATTGTGCTCCTCATTGTGCTCCTCATTGTGCTCATCACCGTGCTCCTCACCGTGCTCCTCAATGTATTCCTCACCATGCTCCTCACCGTGCTCCTCACCGTGCTCCTCATTATGCTCCTCATTGTGCTCCTCATTGTGCTCCTCATTGTGCTCCTCACCGTGCTCCATACCGTGCTCCTCAATGTATTCCTCACCGTGCTCCTCACCGTGCTCCTCATTGAGCTCCTCATTGTGCTCCTCACCGTGCTCCTCATTGTGCTCCTCACCGTGCTCCTCACCGTGCTCCTCACCGTGCTCCTCATTGTGCTCCTCACCGTGCTCCTCACCGTGCTCCTCATTGAGCTCCTCATTGTGCTCCTCACCGTGCTCCTCATTGTGCTCCTCACCGTGCTCCTCACTGTGCTCCTCACCGAGCTCCTCATTGTGCTCCTCACCGTGCTCCTCACTGTGCTCCTCACCGTGCTCCTCATTGTGCTCCTCATTGTGCTCCTCATTGTGCTCCTCACCGTGCTCCTCATTGTGCTCCTCATTGTGCTCCTCAATGTGCTCCTCATTGTGCTCAGCATTATGCTCCTCACCGTGCTCCTCATTGTGCTCCTTACCGTGCTCCTCATTGTGCTCCTCATTGTGCTCCTCATTGTGCGCCTCACCGTGCTCCTCATTGTGATCCTCATTGTGCTCCTCATTGTGCTCCTCACCGTGCTCCTCACCGTGCCCCTCACCGTGCTCCTCATTGTGCTCCTCACTGTGCTCCTCACCGTGCTCCTCATTGTGCTCCTCATTGTGCTCCTCACCGTGCTCCTCACCGTGCTCCTCATTGTGCTCCTCATTGTGCTCCTCACTGTGCTCCTCATTGAGCTCCTCATTGTGCTCCTCATTGTGCTCCTCATTGTGCTCCTCATTGTGCTCCTCACTGTGCTCCTCATTGAGCTCCTCATTGTGCTCCTCATTGTGCTCCTCATTGAGCTCCTCATTGTGCTCCTCATTGTGCTCCTCATTGTGCTCCTCATTGTGCTCCTCACCGTGCTTCTCACCGTGCTCCTCATTGTGCTCCACACCGTGCGCCTCACCGTGCTCCTCACCGTGCTCCTCATTGTGCTCCTCACTGTGCTCCTCACCGTGCTCCACATTGTGCTCCTCATTGTGCTCTTCACCGTGCTCCTCATTGTGCTCCTCATTGTGCTCCTCATTGAGCTCCTCACTGTGCTCCTCATTGAGCTCCACACTGTGCTCCTCATTGTGCTCCTCATTGTGCCCCTCATTGAGCTCCTCACCATGCTCCTCATTGTGCTCCTCACCGTGCTCCTCACAGTGCTCCTCACCGTGCTCCTCATTGTGCTCCTCACCGTGCTCCTCACCGTGCTCCTCACCGTGCTCCTCACTGTGCTCCTCATTGTGCTCCTCACTGTGCTCCTCATTGTGCTCCGCATTATGCTCCTCACCGTGCTCCTCACCGTGCTCCTCATTGTGCTCCTCACCGTGCTCCTCATTGTGCTCCTCACCATGCTGCTCACCGTGCTCCTCATTGTGCTCCTCACCGTGCTCCTCACCGTGCTCCTCATTGTGCTCCTCATTGTGCTCCTCACCGTGCTCCTCATTGTGCTCCTCACCGTGCTCCTCACCGTGCTCCTCAATGTGCTCTTCACCGTGCTCCTCATTGTGCTCCTCACCGTGCTCCTCATTGTGCTCCTCACCGTGCTCCTCATTGTGCTCCTCATTGTGCTCCTCATTGTGCTCCTCACCGTGCTCCTCATTGTGCTCCTCACTGTGCTCCTCATTGTGCTCCTCACCGTGCTCCTCATTGTGCGCCTCATTGTGCTCCTCATTGTGCTCCTCACCATGCTCCTCACCGTGCTCCTCACCGTGCTCCTCACCGTGCTCCTCATTGTACTCCTCACCGTGCTCCTCACCGTGCTCCTCATTGTGCTCCTCATTGTGCTCCTCATTGAGCTCCTCACCGTGCTCCTCACCGTGCTCCTCACCGTGCTCCTCAATGAGCTCCTCATTGTGCTCCTCATTGTGCTCCTCACTGTGCTCCTCACCGTGCTCCTCATTGTTCTCCTCACCGTGCTCCTCACCGTGCCCCTCATTGTGCTCCTCACCGTGCTCCTCATTGTGCTCCTCACCTTGCTCCTCACCGTGCTCCTCATTGTGCTCCTCACCGTGCTCCTCATTGTTCTCCTCATTGTGCTCCTCATTGAGCTCCTCACTGTGCTCCTCATTGTGCTCCTCACCGTGCTCCTCATTGTGCTCCTCATTGTGCTCCTCATTGTGCTCCTCACTGTGCTCCTCACCGTGCTCCTCATTGTGCTCCTCACAGTGCTCCTCATTGTGCTCCTCATTGTGCTCCTCATTGTGCTCCTCACCGTGCTCCTCATTGTGCTCCTCACCGTGCTCCTCATTGTGCTCCTCACCATGCTCCTCACCGTGCTCCTCACCGTGCTCCTCACCGTGCTCCTCATTGTGCTCCTCATTGTGCTCCTCATTGTGCTCCTCACCGTGCTCCTCACCGTGCTCCTCATTGTGCTCCTCACCGTGCGCCTCACCGTGCTCCTCATTGTGTTCCTCACAGTGCAACTCAATGAGCTCCTCATTGTGCTCCTCAATGTGCTCCTGATTGTGCTCCTGATTGTGCTCCTCACCATGCTCCTCACCGTGCTCCTCACTGTGCTCCTCATTGTGCTCCTCATTGAGCTCTTCACTGTGCTCCTCATTGAGCTCCTCATTGTGCTCCTCATTGTGCTCCTCATTGTGCTCCTCATTGTGCTCCTCATTGAGCTCCTCACTGTGCTCCTCATTGTGCTCCTCATTGTGCTCCTCATTGTGCACCTCACTGTGCTCCTCATTGTGCTCCTCATTGTGCTCCTCATTGAGCTCCTCACTGTGCTCCTCATTGAGCTCCACACTGTGCTCCTCATTGTGCTCCTCATTGTGCCCCTCATTGAGCTCCTCACCATGCTCCTCATTGTGCTCCTCACCGTGCTCCTCACAGTGCTCCTCACCGTGCTCCTCATTGTGCTCCTCACCGTGCTCCTCACCGTGCTCCTCTCCGTGCTCCTCACTGTGCTCCTCATTGTGCTCCTCACTGTGCTCCTCATTGTGCTCCGCATTATGCTCCTCACCGTGCTCCTCACCGTGCTCCTCATTGTGCTCCTCACCGTGCTCCTCATTGTGCTCCTCACCATGCTGCTCACCGTGCTCCTCATTGTGCTCCTCACCGTGCTCCTCACCTTGCTCCTCATTGTGCTCCTCATTGTGCTCCTCACCGTGCTCCTCATTGTGCTCCTCACCGTGCTCCTCACCGTGCTCCTCATTGTGCTCCTCACCGTGCTCCTCATTGTGCTCCTCACCGTGCTGCTCACCGTGCTCCTCATTGTGCTCCTCACCGTGCTCCTCACCGTGCTCCTCATTGTGCTCCTCATTGTGCTCCTCACCGTGCTCCTCATTATGCTCCTCATTGTGCTCCTCATTGTGCTCCTCACTGTGCTCCTCATTGTGCTCCTCATTGTGCTCCTCACTGTGGTCCTCACCGTGCTCCTCATTGTGTTCCTCACCGTCCAACTCAACGTGCTCCTCACTGTGCTCCTCATTGTGCTCCTCACTGTGCTCCTCACTGTGCTCCTCAACCGTGCTCCTCATTGTGCTCCTCATTGTGCTCCTCATTGTGCTACTCACCGTGCTCCTCATTGTGCTCCTCATTGTGCTCTTCATTGTGCGCCTCACCGTCCTCCTCACCGTCCTCCTCACCGTGCTCCTCATTGTGGTCCTCACCGTGCTCCTCACCGTGCTCCTCATTGTGCTCCTCACCGTGCTCCTCACCGTGCTCCTCATTGTGTTCCTCATTGTGCTCCTCACCGTGCTCCTCATTGTGTTCCTCACCGTGCAACTCAACGTGCTCCTCATTGTGCTCCTCATTGTTCTCCTCACCGTGCTCCTCATTGTCTCCTGAATGTGGTCCTCACTGTGCTCCTCACTGTGCTCCTCTCCGAGCTCCTCAATGTGCTCCTCACCGTGCTCCTCATTGTGCTCCTCATTGTGCTCCTCATTGTGCTCCTCAATGTGCTCCTCACTGTGCTCCTCATTGAGCTCGTCACTGTGCTCCTCATTGTGCTCCTCACCGTGCTCCTCATTGTGTTCCTCGCCGTGCAATTCAACGTGCTCCTCACTGTGCTCCTCATTGTGCTCCTCATTGTGCGCCTCACCGTCCTCCTCATTGTGCTCCTCATTGTGCTCTTCATTGTGCGCCTCACCGTCCTCCTCACCGTGCTCCTCACTGTGCTCCTCATTGTGCTCCTCACCGTGCTCCTCACTGTGCTCCTCATTGTGTTCCTCACCGTGCAACTCAACGTGCTCCTCACCGTGCTCCTCATTGTGCTCCTCATTGTGCTCCTCATTGTCCTCCTCATTGTGCGCCTCACCGTCCTCCTCACCGTGCTCCTCATTGTGCTCCTCATTGTGCGCCTCACCGTGCTCCTCATTGTGCTCCTCACCATGCTCCTCACCGTGCTCCTCACCGTGCTCCTCATTGTGCTCCTCACCGTGCTCCTCACTGTGCTCCTCATTGTGCTCCTCATTGTGCTTCTCACTGTGCTCCTCACCATGCTCCTCACTGTGCTCCTCACCGTGCTCCTCACTGTGCTCCTCACCGTGCTCCTCATTGTGCGCCTCACCGTCCTCCTCATTGTGCTCCTCATTGTGCTCTTCATTGTGCGCCTCACCGTGCTCCGCACCGTGCTCCTCATTGTGCTCCTCATTGTGCTCCTCATGGTGCTCCTCACCGTGCTCCACACTGTGCTCCTCATGGTGCTCCTCAACGTGCTCCTCACTGTGCTCCTCATTGTGCTCCTCATTGAGCTCCTCACCGTGCTCCTCACCGTGCTCCTCACCGTGCTCCTCAATGAGCTCCTCATTGTGCTCCTCATTGTGCTCCTCACTGTGCTCCTCACCGTGCTCCTCATTGTTCTCCTCACCGTGCTCCTCACCGTGCCCCTCATTGTGCTCCTCACCGTGCTCCTCATTGTGCTCCTCACCTTGCTCCTCACCGTGCTCCTCATTGTGCTCCTCACCGTGCTCCTCATTGTGCTCCTCATTGTGCTCCTCATTAAGCTCCTCACTGTGCTCCTCATTGTGCTCCTCACCGTGCTCCTCATTGTGCTCCTCATTGTGCTCCTCATTGTGCTCCTCACTGTGCTCCTCACCGTGCTCCTCATTGTGCTCCTCACAGTGCTCCTCATTGTGCTCCTCATTGTGCTCCTCATTGTGCTCCTCACCGTGCTCCTCATTGTGCTCCTCACCGTGCTCCTCATTGTGCTCCTCACCATGCTCCTCACCGTGCTCCTCACCGTGCTCCTCACCGTGCTCCTCATTGTGCTCCTCATTGTGCTCCTCATTGTGCTCCTCACGGTGCTCCTCACCGTGCTCCTCACTGTGCTCCTCATTGTGCTCCTCACCGTGCTCCTCATTGTGCTCCTCACCGTGTGCCTCACCGTGCTCCTCATTGTGTTCCTCACAGTGCAACTCAATGAGCTCCTCATTGTGCTCCTCAATGTGCTCCTGATTGTGCTCCTGATTGTGCTCCTCACCATGCTCCTCACCGTGCTCCTCACTGTGCTCCTCATTGTGCTCCTCATTGAGCTCTTCACTGTGCTCCTCATTGAGCTCCTCATTGTGCTCCTCATTGTGCTCCTCATTGTGCTCCTCATTGAGCTCCTCACTGTGCTCCTCATTGTGCTCCTCATTGTGCTCCTCATTGTGCACCTCACTGTGCTCCTCATTGTGCTCCTCATTGTGCTCCTCATTGAGCTCCTCATTGTGCTCCTCATTGTGCTCCTCAATGTGCTCCTCACTGTGCTCCTCATTGAGCTCGTCACTGTGCTCCTCATTGTGCTCCTCACCGTGCTCCTCATTGTGTTCCTCGCCGTGCAATTCAACGTGCTCCTCACTGTGCTCCTCATTGTGCTCCTCATTGTGCGCCTCACCGTCCTCCTCATTGTGCTCCTCATTGTGCTCTTCATTGTGCGCCTCACCGTCCTCCTCACCGTGCTCCTCACTGTGCTCCTCATTGTGCTCCTCACCGTGCTCCTCACTGTGCTCCTCATTGTGTTCCTCACCGTGCAACTCAACGTGCTCCTCACCGTGCTCCTCATTGTGCTCCTCATTGTGCTCCTCATTGTCCTCCTCATTGTGCGCCTCACCGTCCTCCTCACCGTGCTCCTCATTGTGCTCCTCATTGTGCGCCTCACCGTGCTCCTCATTGTGCTCCTCACCGTGCTCCTCACCGTGCTCCTCACCGTGCTCCTCATTGTGCTCCTCACCGTGCTCCTCACTGTGCTCCTCATTGTGCTCCTCATTGTGCTTCTCACTGTGCTCCTCACCATGCTCCTCACTGTGCTCCTCACCGTGCTCCTCACTGTGCTCCTCACCGTGCTCCTCATTGTGCGCCTCACCGTCCTCCTCATTGTGCTCCTCATTGTGCTCTTCATTGTGCGCCTCACCGTGCTCCGCACCGTGCTCCTCATTGTGCTCCTCATTGAGCTCCTCACCGTGCTCCTCACCGTGCTCCTCACCGTGCTCCTCAATGAGCTCCTCATTGTGCTCCTCATTGTGCTCCTCACTGTGCTCCTCACCGTGCTCCTCATTGTTCTCCTCACCGTGCTCCTCACCGTGCCCCTCATTGTGCTCCTCACCGTGCTCCTCATTGTGCTCCTCACCTTGCTCCTCACCGTGCTCCTCATTGTGCTCCTCACCGTGCTCCTCATTGTGCTCCTCATTGTGCTCCTCATTAAGCTCCTCACTGTGCTCCTCATTGTGCTCCTCACCGTGCTCCTCATTGTGCTCCTCATTGTGCTCCTCATTGTGCTCCTCACTGTGCTCCTCACCGTGCTCCTCATTGTGCTCCTCACAGTGCTCCTCATTGTGCTCCTCATTGTGCTCCTCATTGTGCTCCTCACCGTGCTCCTCATTGTGCTCCTCACCGTGCTCCTCATTGTGCTCCTCACCATGCTCCTCACCGTGCTCCTCACCGTGCTCCTCACCGTGCTCCTCATTGTGCTCCTCATTGTGCTCCTCATTGTGCTCCTCACGGTGCTCCTCACCGTGCTCCTCACTGTGCTCCTCATTGTGCTCCTCACCGTGCTCCTCATTGTGCTCCTCACCGTGCGCCTCACCGTGCTCCTCATTGTGTTCCTCACAGTGCAACTCAATGAGCTCCTCATTGTGCTCCTCAATGTGCTCCTGATTGTGCTCCTGATTGTGCTCCTCACCATGCTCCTCACCGTGCTCCTCACTGTGCTCCTCATTGTGCTCCTCATTGAGCTCTTCACTGTGCTCCTCATTGAGCTCCTCATTGTGCTCCTCATTGTGCTCCTCATTGTGCTCCTCATTGAGCTCCTCACTGTGCTCCTCATTGTGCTCCTCATTGTGCTCCTCATTGTGCACCTCACTGTGCTCCTCATTGTGCTCCTCATTGTGCTCCTCATTGAGCTCCTCACTGTGCTCCTCATTGAGCTCCACACTGTGCTCCTCATTGTGCTCCTCATTGTGCCCCTCATTGAGCTCCTTACCATGCTCCTCATTGTGCTCCTCACCGTGCTCCTCACAGTGCTCCTCACCGTGCTCCTCATTGTGCTCCTCACCGTGCTCCTCACCGTGCTCCTCACCGTGCTCCTCACTGTGCTCCTCATTGTGCTCCTCACTGTGCTCCTCATTGTGCTCCGCATTATGCTCCTCACCGTGCTCCTCACCGTGCTCCTCATTGTGCTCCTCACCGTGCTCCTCATTGTGCTCCTCACCATGCTGCTCACCGTGCTCCTCATTGTGCTCCTCACCGTGCTCCTCACCGTGCTCCTCATTGTGCTCCTCATTGTGCTCCTCACCGTGCTCCTCATTGTGCTCCTCACCGTGCTCCTCACCGTGCTCCTCATTGTGCTCCTCACCGTGCTCCTCATTTTGCTCCTCACCGTGCTGCTCACCGTGCTCCTCATTGTGCTCCTCACCGTGCTCCTCACCGTGCTCCTCATTGTGCTCCTCATTGTGCTCCTCACCGTGCTCCTCATTATGCTCCTCATTGTGCTCCTCATTGTGATCCTCACTGTGCTCCTCATTGTGCTCCTCATTGTGCTCCTCACTGTGGTCCTCACCGTGCTCCTCATTGTGTTCCTCACCGTCCAACTCAACGTGCTCCTCACTGTGCTCCTCATTGTGCTCCTCACTGTGCTCCTCACTGTGCTCCTCAACCGTGCTCCTCATTGTGCTCCTCATTGTGCTCCTCATTGTGCTGCTCACCGTGCTCCTCATTGTGCTCCTCATTGTGCTCTTCATTGTGCGCCTCACCGTCCTCCTCACCGTCCTCCTCACCGTGCTCCTCATTGTGGTCCTCACCGTGCTCCTCACCGTGCTCCTCATTCTGCTCCTCACCGTGCTCCTCACCGTGCTCCTCATTGTGCTCCTCACCGTGCTCCTCATTGTGTTCCTCACCGTGCAACTCAACGTGCTCCTCATTGTGCTCCTCATTGTGCTCCTCACCGTGCTCCTCATTGTCTCCTGAATGTGGTCCTCACTGTGCTCCTCACTGTGCTCCTCTCCGAGCTCCTCAATGTGCTCCTCACCGTGCTCCTCATTGTGCTCCTCATTGTGCTCCTCATTGTGCTCCTCAATGTGCTCCTCACTGTGCTCCTCATTGAGCTCGTCACTGTGCTCCTCATTGTGCTCCTCACCGTGCTCCTCATTGTGTTCCTCGCCGTGCAATTCAACGTGCTCCTCACTGTGCTCCTCATTGTGCTCCTCATTGTGCGCCTCACCTTCCTCCTCATTGTGCTCCTCATTGTGCTCTTCATTGTGCGCCTCACCGTCCTCCTCACCGTGCTCCTCACTGTGCTCCTCATTGTGCTCCTCACCGTGCTCCTCACTGTGCTCCTCATTGTGTTCCTCACCGTGCAACTCAACGTGCTCCTCACCGTGCTCCTCATTGTGCTCCTCATTGTGCTCCTCATTGTGCTCCTCATTGTGCGCCTCACCGTCCTCCTCACCGTGCTCCTCATTGTGCTCCTCATTGTGCGCCTCACCGTGCTCCTCATTGTGCTCCTCACCGTGCTCCTCACCGTGCTCCTCACCGTGCTCCTCATTGTGCTCCTCACCGTGCTCCTCACTGTGCTCCTCATTGTGCTCCTCATTGTGCTTCTCACTGTGCTCCTCACCATGCTCCTCACTGTGCTCCTCACCGTGCTCCTCACTGTGCTCCTCACCGTGCTCCTCATTGTGCGCCTCACCGTCCTCCTCATTGTGCTCCTCATTGTGCTCTTCATTGTGCGCCTCACCGTGCTCCGCACCGTGCTCCTCATTGTGCTCCTCATTGTGCTCCTCATGGTGCTCCTCACCGTGCTCCTCACTGTGCTCCTCATGGTGCTCCTCAACGTGCTCCTCACTGTGCTCCTCATTGTGCTCCTCACTGTGCTCCTCATTGTGCTCCTCATTGTGCTCCTCATTGTGCTCCTCATTGTGCTCTTCATTGTGCGCCTCACCGTCCTCCTCACCGTGCTCCTCACTCTGCTCCTCATTGTATTCCTCACCGTGCAACTCAACGGACTCCTCACTTTGCTCCTCATTGTGCTCCTCATTGTGCCCCTCATTGAGCTCCTCACCATGTTCCTCATTGTGCTCCTCACCGTGCTCCTCACAGTGCTCCTCACCGTGCTCCTCATTGTGCTCCTCACCGTGCTCCTCACCGTGCTCCTCACCGTGCTCCTCACTGTGCTCCTCATTGTGCTCCACACTGTGCTCCTCATTGTGCTCCGCATTATGCTCCTCACCGTGCTCCTCACCGTGCTCCTCATTGTGCTCCTCACCGTGCTCCTCATTGTGCTCCTCACCGTGCTGCTCACCGTGCTCCTCATTGTGCTCCTCACCGTGCTCCTCACCGTGCTCCTCATTGTGCTCCTCATTGTGCTCTTCATTGTGCGCCTCACCGTCCTCCTCACCGTCCTCCTCACCGTGCTCCTCATTGTGGTCCTCACCGTGCTCCTCACCGTGCTCCTCATTGTGCTCCTCACCGTGCTCCTCACCGTGCTCCTCATTGTGTTCCTCATTGTGCTCCTCACCGTGCTCCTCATTGTGTTCCTCACCGTGCAACTCAACGTGCTCCTCATTGTGCTCCTCATTGTGCTCCTCACCGTGCTCCTCATTGTCTACTGAATGTGGTCCTCACTGTGCTCCTCACTGTGCTCCTCTCCGAGCTCCTCAATGTGCTCCTCACCGTGCTCCTCATTGTGCTCCTCATTGTGCTCCTCATTGTGCTCCTCAATGTGCTCCTCACTGTGCTCCTCATTGAGCTCGTCACTGTGCTCCTCATTGTGCTCCTCACCGTGCTCCTCATTGTGTTCCTCGCCGTGCAATTCAACGTGCTCCTCACTGTGCTCCTCATTGTGCTCCTCATTGTGCGCCTCACCGTCCTCCTCATTGTGCTCCTCATTGTGCTCTTCATTGTGCGCCTCACCGTCCTCCTCACCGTGCTCCTCACTGTGCTCCTCATTGTGCTCCTCACCGTGCTCCTCACTGTGCTCCTCATTGTGTTCCTCACCGTGCAACTCAACGTGCTCCTCACCGTGCTCCTCATTGTGCTCCTCATTGTGCTCCTCATTGTGCTCCTCATTGTGCGCCTCACCGTCCTCCTTACCGTGCTCCTCATTGTGCTCCTCATTGTGCGCCTCACCGTGCTCCTCATTGTGCTCCTCACCGTGCTCCTCACCGTGCTCCTCACCGTGCTCCTCATTGTGCTCCTCACCGTGCTCCTCACTGTGCTCCTCATTGTGCTCCTCATTGTGCTTCTCACTGAGCTCCTCACCATGCTCCTCACTGTGCTCCTCACCGTGCTCCTCACTGTGCTCCTCACCGTGCTCTTCATTGTGCGCCTCACCGTGCTCCGCACCGTGCTCCTCATTGTGCTCCTCATTGTGCTCCTCATGGTGCTCCTCACCGTGCTCCTCACTGTGCTCCTCATGGTGCTCCTCAACGTGCTCCTCACTGTGCTCCTCATTGTGCTCCTCACTGTGCTCCTCATTGTGCTCCTCATTGTGCTCCTCATTGTGCTCCTCATTGTGCTCCTCATTGTGCTCTTCATTGTGCGCCTCACCGTCCTACTCACCGTGCTCCTCACTCTGCTCCTCATTGTATTCCTCACCGTGCAACTCAACGGACTCCTCACTTTGCTCCTCATTGTGCTCCTCATTGTGCTCCTCACCGTACTTCTCATTGTCTCCTCAATGTGGTCCTCATTGTGCTCCTCACCGTGCTCCTCATTGTGCTCCTCACCGTGCTCCTCATTGTGCTCCTCACTGTGCTCCTCACTGTGCTCCTCACTGTGCTCCTCAATGTGCTCCTCAATGTCTCCTCAATGTGGTCCTCACTGTGCTCCTCATTGTGCTCCTCATTGTGCTCCTCACTGTGCTCCTCACCGTGCTCCTCATTGTGCTCAGCATTATGCTCCTCACCGTGCTCCTCATTGTACTCCTCATTGTGCTCCTCATTGTGCTCCTCATTGTGCGTCTCACCGTGCTCCTCATTGTGTTCCTCATAGTGCTCCTCATTGTGCTCCTCACTGTGCTCCTCACTGTGCTCCTCATTGTGCTCCTCACCTTGCTCCTCACCGTGCTCCTCATTGTGCTCCTCATTGTGCTCCTCACCGTGCTCCTCACTGTGCTCCTCATTGTGCTCCTCACCGTGCTCCTCACTGTGCTCCTCACCGTGCTCCTCACCGTGCTCCTCATTGTGCTCCTCACCGTGCTCCTCATTGTGCTCCTCACCGTGCTCCTCACCGTGCTCCTCATTGTGCTCCTCACCGTGCTCCTCATTGTGCTCCTCACCGTGCTCCCCACCGTGCTCCTCATTGTGCTCCTCACCGTGCTCCTCATTGTTCTCCTCATTGTGCTCCTCATTGAGCTCCTCACTGTGCTCCTCATTGTGCTCCTCACCGTGCTCCTCATTGTGCTCCTCATTGTGCTCCTCATTGTGCTCCTCACTGTGCTCCTCACCGTGCTCCTCATTGTGCTCCTCACAGTGCTCCTCATTGTGCTCCTCATTGTGCTCCTCATTGTGCTCCTCACCGTGCTCCTCATTGTGCTCCTCACCGTGCTCCTCATTGTGCTCCTCACCATGCTCCTCACCGTGCTCCTCACCGTGCTCCTCACCGTGCTCCTCATTGTGCTCCTCATTGTGCTCCTCATTGTGCTCCTCACGGTGCTCCTCACCGTGCTCCTCACTGTGCTCCTCATTGTGCTCCTCACCGTGCTCCTCACCGTGCTCCTCATTGTGTTCCTCACCGTGCAACTCAATGAGCTCCTCATTGTGCTCCTCATTGTGCTCCTCATTGTGCTCCTCACCGTGCTCCTCACCGTGCTCCTCATTGTGCTCCTCACCGTGCGCCTCACCGTGCTCCTCATTGTGTTCCTCACAGTGCAACTCAATGAGCTCCTCATTGTGCTCCTCAATGTGCTCCTGATTGTGCTCCTGATTGTGCTCCTCACCATGCTCCTCACCGTGCTCCTCACTGTGCTCCTCATTGTGCTCCTCATTGAGCTCTTCACTGTGCTCCTCATTGAGCTCCTCATTGTGCTCCTCATTGTGCTCCTCATTGTGCTCCTCATTGAGCTCCTCACTGTGCTCCTCATTGTGCTCCTCATTGTGCTCCTCATTGTGCACCTCACTGTGCTCCTCATTGTGCTCCTCATTGTGCTCCTCATTGAGCTCCTCACTGTGCTCCTCATTGAGCTCCACACTGTGCTTCTCATTGTGCTCCTCATTGTGCCCCTCATTGAGCTCTTCACCATGCTCCTCATTGTGCTCCTCACCATGCTCCTCACAGTGCTCCTCACCGTGCTCCTCATTGTGCTCCTCACCGTGCTCCTCACCGTGCTCCTCACCGTGCTCCTCACTGTGCTCCTCATTGTGCTCCTCATTGTGCTCCTCATTGTGCTCCGCATTATGCTCCTCACCGTGCTCCTCACCGTGCTCCTCATTGTGCTCCTCACCGTGCTCCTCATTGTGCTCCTCACCATGCTGCTCACCGTGCTCCTCATGGTGCTCCTCACCGTGCGCCTCACCGTGCTCCTCATTGTGCTCCTCATTGTGCTCCTCACCGTGCTCCTCATTGTGCTCCTCACCGTGCTCCTCACCGTGCTCCTCATTGTGCTCCTCACCGTGCTCCTCATTGTGCTCCTCACCGTGCTGCTCACCGTGCTCCTCATTGTGCTCCTCACCGTGCTCCTCACCGTGCTCCTCATTGTGCTCCTCATTGTGCTCCTCACCGTGCTCCTCATTATGCTCCTCATTGTGCTCCTCATTGTGCTCCTCACTGTGCTCCTCATTGTGCTCCTCATTGTGCTCCTCACTGTGGTCCTCACCGTGCTCCTCATTGTGTTCCTCACCGTCCAACTCAACGTGCTCCTCACTGTGCTCCTCATTGTGCTCCTCACTGTGCTCCTCACTGTGCTCCTCAACCGTGCTCCTCATTGTGCTCCTCATTGTGCTCCTCATTGTGCTGCTCACCGTGCTCCTCATTGTGCTCCTCATTGTGCTCTTCATTGTGTGCCTCACCATCCTCCTCACCGTCCTCCTCACCGTGCTCCTCATTGTGGTCCTCACCGTTCTCCTCACCGTGCTCCTCATTGTGCTCCTCACCGTGCTCCTCACCGTGCTCCTCATTGTGTTCCTCATTGTGCTCCTCACCGTGCTCCTCATTGTGTTCCTCACCGTGCAACTCAACGTGCTCCTCATTGTGCTCCTCATTGTGCTCCTCACCGTGCTCCTCATTGTCTCCTGAATGTGGTCCTCACTGTGCTCCTCACTGTGCTCCTCTCCGAGCTCCTCAATGTGCTCCTCACCGTGCTCCTCATTGTGCTCCACATTGTGCTCCTCATTGTGCTCCTCAATGTGCTCCTCACTGTGCTCCTCATTGAGCTCGTCACTGTGCTCCTCATTGTGCTCCTCACCGTGCTCCTCATTGTGTTCCTCGCCGTGCAATTCAACGTGCTCCTCACTGTGCTCCTCATTGTGCTCCTCATTGTGCGCCTCACCGTCCTCCTCACCGTGCTCCTCACTGTGCTCCTCATTGTGCTCCTCACCGTGCTCCTCACTGTGCTCCTCATTGTGTTCCTCACCGTGCAACTCAACGTGCTCCTCACTGTGCTCCTCATTGTGCTCCTCATTGTGCTCCTCATTGTGCTCCTCATTGTGCGCCTCACCGTCCTCCTCACCGTGCTCCTCATTGTGCTCCTCATTGTGCGCCTCACCGTGCTCCTCATTGTGCTCCTCACCGTGCTCCTCACCGTGCTCCTCACCGTGCTCCTCATTGTGCTCCTCACCGTGCTCCTCACTGTGCTCCTCATTGTGCTCCTCATTGTGCTTCTCACTGTGCTCCTCACCATGCTCCTCACTGTGCTCCTCACCGTGCTCCTCACTGTGCTCCTCACCGTGCTCCTCATTGTGCGCCTCACCGTCCTCCTCATTGTGCTCCTCATTGTGCTCTTCATTGTGCGCCTCACCGTGCTCCGCACCGTGCTCCTCATTGTGCTCCTCATTGTGCTCCTCATGGTGCTCCTCACCGTGCTCCTCACTGTGCTCCTCATGGTGCTCCTCAACGTGCTCCTCACTGTGCTCCTCATTGTGCTCCTCACTGTGCTCCTCATTGTGCTCCTCATTGTGCTCCTCATTGTGCTCCTCATTGTGCTCTTCATTGTGCGCCTCACCGTCCTCCTCACCATGCTCCTCACTCTGCTCCTCATTGTATTCCTCACCGTGCAACTCAACGGACTCCTCACTTTCCTCCTCATTGTGCTCCTCATTGTGCTCCTCACCGTACTTCTCATTGTCTCCTCAATGTGGTCCTCCATTGTGCTCCTCACCGTGCTCCTCACCGTGCTCCTCATTGTGCTCCTCATTGTGCTCCTCATTGTGCTCCTCACCGCGCTCCTCACCGTGCTCCTCATTGTGTTCCTCACCGTGCTCCTCATTGTGTTCCTCACCGTGCAACTCAATGAGCTTCTCATTGTGCTCCTCATTGTGCTCCTCACCGTGCTCCTCATTGAGCACCTCATTGTGCTCCTATTGTGCTCCTCATTGTGCTCCTCATTGTGCTCCTCACCGTGCTCCTCACCGTGCTCCTCATTGTGCTCCACACCGTGCGCCTCACCGTGCTCCTCATTGTGTTCCTCACCGTGCAACTCAATGAGCTCCTCATTGTGCTCCTCATTGTGCTCCTCACCGTGCTCCTCATTGTGCTCCTCATTATGCTCCTGATTGTGCTCCTCATTGTGCTCCTCAACATGCTCCTCACCGTGCTCCTCACTGTGCTCCTCATTGTGGTCCTCATTGAGCTCCTCACTGTGCTCCTCATTGAGCTCCTCATTGTGCTCCTCATTGTGCTCCGCATTGTGCTCCTCATTGTGCTCCTCACCGTGCTCCTCACCGTGCTCCTCACCGTGCTCCTCATTGTGCTCCTCACCGTGCTCCTCACCGTGCTCCTCACCGTGCTCCTCACTGTGCTCCTCATTGTGCACCTCATTGTGCACCTCACTGTGCTCCTCATTGTGCTCCTCATTGTGCTCCTCATTGTGCTCCTCATTGAGCTCCTCACTGTGCTCCTCATTGAGCTCCTCATTGTGCTCCTCATTGTGCTCCTCATTGAGCTCCTCATTGTGCTCCTCATTGTGCTCCTCATTGTGCTCCTCATTGTGCTCCTCATTGAGCTCCTCACTGTGCTCCTCATTGAGCTCCTCACTGTGCTCCTCATTGTGCTCCTCACCGTGCTCCTCACCGTGCTCCTCATTGTGCTCCTCACCGTGCTCCTCACTGTGCTCCTCATTGTGCTCCTCATTGTGCTTCTCACTGAGCTCCTCACCATGCTCCTCACTGTGCTCCTCACCGTGCTCCTCACTGTGCTCCTCACCGTGCTCTTCATTGTGCGCCTCACCGTGCTCCGCACCGTGCTCCTCATTGTGCTCCTCATTGTGCTCCTCATGGTGCTCCTCACCGTGCTCCTCACTGTGCTCCTCATGGTGCTCCTCAACGTGCTCCTCACTGTGCTCCTCATTGTGCTCCTCACTGTGCTCCTCATTGTGCTCCTCATTGTGCTCCTCATTGTGCTCCTCATTGTGCTCCTCATTGTGCTCTTCATTGTGCGCCTCACCGTCCTACTCACCGTGCTCCTCACTCTGCTCCTCATTGTATTCCTCACCGTGCAACTCAACGGACTCCTCACTTTGCTCCTCATTGTGCTCCTCATTGTGCTCCTCACCGTACTTCTCATTGTCTCCTCAATGTGGTCCTCATTGTGCTCCTCACCGTGCTCCTCATTGTGCTCCTCACCGTGCTCCTCATTGTGCTCCTCACTGTGCTCCTCACTGTGCTCCTCACTGTGCTCCTCAATGTGCTCCTCAATGTCTCCTCAATGTGGTCCTCACTGTGCTCCTCATTGTGCTCCTCATTGTGCTCCTCACTGTGCTCCTCACCGTGCTCCTCATTGTGCTCAGCATTATGCTCCTCACCGTGCTCCTCATTGTACTCCTCATTGTGCTCCTCATTGTGCTCCTCATTGTGCGTCTCACCGTGCTCCTCATTGTGTTCCTCATAGTGCTCCTCATTGTGCTCCTCACTGTGCTCCTAACTGTGCTCCTCATTGTGCTCCTCACCTTGCTCCTCACCGTGCTCCTCATTGTGCTCCTCATTGTGCTCCTCACCGTGCTCCTCACTGTGCTCCTCATTGTGCTCCTCACCGTGCTCCTCACTGTGCTCCTCACCGTGCTCCTCACCGTGCTCCTCATTGTGCTCCTCACCGTGCTCCTCATTGTGCTCCTCACCGTGCTCCTCACCGTGCTCCTCATTGTGCTCCTCACCGTGCTCCTCATTGTGCTCCTCACCGTGCTCCTCACCGTGCTCCTCATTGTGCTCCTCACCGTGCTCCTCATTGTTCTCCTCATTGTGCTCCTCATTGAGCTCCTCACTGTGCTCCTCATTGTGCTCCTCACCGTGCTCCTCATTGTGCTCCTCATTGTGCTCCTCATTGTGCTCCTCACTGTGCTCCTCACCGTGCTCCTCATTGTGCTCCTCACAGTGCTCCTCATTGTGCTCCTCATTGTGCTCCTCATTGTGCTCCTCACCGTGCTCCTCATTGTGCTCCTCACCGTGCTCCTCATTGTGCTCCTCACCATGCTCCTCACCGTGCTCCTCACCGTGCTCCTCACCGTGCTCCTCATTGTGCTCCTCATTGTGCTCCTCATTGTGCTCCTCACGGTGCTCCTCACCGTGCTCCTCACTGTGCTCCTCATTGTGCTCCTCACCGTGCTCCTCACCGTGCTCCTCATTGTGTTCCTCACCGTGCAACTCAATGAGCTCCTCATTGTGCTCCTCATTGTGCTCCTCATTGTGCTCCTCACCGTGCTCCTCACCGTGCTCCTCATTGTGCTCCTCACCGTGCGCCTCACCGTGCTCCTCATTGTGTTCCTCACAGTGCAACTCAATGAGCTCCTCATTGTGCTCCTCAATGTGCTCCTGATTGTGCTCCTGATTGTGCTCCTCACCATGCTCCTCACCGTGCTCCTCACTGTGCTCCTCATTGTGCTCCTCATTGAGCTCTTCACTGTGCTCCTCATTGAGCTCCTCATTGTGCTCCTCATTGTGCTCCTCATTGTGCTCCTCATTGAGCTCCTCACTGTGCTCCTCATTGTGCTCCTCATTGTGCTCCTCATTGTGCACCTCACTGTGCTCCTCATTGTTCTCCTCATTGTGCTCCTCATTGAGCTCCTCACTGTGCTCCTCATTGAGCTCCACACTGTGCTTCTCATTGTGCTCCTCATTGTGCCCCTCATTGAGCTCCTCACCATGCTCCTCATTGTGCTCCTCACCATGCTCCTCACAGTGCTCCTCACCGTGCTCCTCATTGTGCTCCTCACCGTGCTCCTCACCGTGCTCCTCACCGTGCTCCTCACTGTGCTCCTCATTGTGCTGCTCACTGTGCTCCTCATTGTGCTCCGCATTATGCTCCTCACCGTGCTCCTCACCGTGCTCCTCATTGTGCTCCTCACCGTGCTCCTCATTGTGCTCCTCACCATGCTGCTCACCGTGCTCCTCATGGTGCTCCTCACCGTGCGCCTCACCGTGCTCCTCATTGTGCTCCTCATTGTGCTCCTCACCGTGCTCCTCATTGTGCTCCTCACCGTGCTCCTCACCGTGCTCCTCATTGTGCTCCTCACCGTGCTCCTCATTGTGCTCCTCACCGTGCTGCTCACCGTGCTCCTCATTGTGCTCCTCACCGTGCTCCTCACCGTGCTCCTCATTGTGCTCCTCATTGTGCTCCTCACCGTGCTCCTCATTATGCTCCTCATTGTGCTCCTCATTGTGCTCCTCACTGTGCTCCTCATTGTGCTCCTCATTGTGCTCCTCACTGTGGTCCTCACCGTGCTCCTCATTGTGTTCCTCACCGTCCAACTCAACGTGCTCCTCACTGTGCTCCTCATTGTGCTCCTCACTGTGCTCCTCACTGTGCTCCTCAACCGTGCTCCTCATTGTGCTCCTCATTGTGCTCCTCATTGTGCTGCTCACCGTGCTCCTCATTGTGCTCCTCATTGTGCTCTTCATTGTGTGCCTCACCATCCTCCTCACCGTCCTCCTCACCGTGCTCCTCATTGTGGTCCTCACCGTTCTCCTCACCGTGCTCCTCATTGTGCTCCTCACCGTGCTCCTCACCGTGCTCCTCATTGTGTTCCTCATTGTGCTCCTCACCGTGCTCCTCATTGTGTTCCTCACCGTGCAACTCAACGTGCTCCTCATTGTGCTCCTCATTGTGCTCCTCACCGTGCTCCTCATTGTCTCCTGAATGTGGTCCTCACTGTGCTCCTCACTGTGCTCCTCTCCGAGCTCCTCAATGTGCTCCTCACCGTGCTCCTCATTGTGCTCCTCATTGTGCTCCTCATTGTGCTCCTCAATGTGCTCCTCACTGTGCTCCTCATTGAGCTCGTCACTGTGCTCCTCATTGTGCTCCTCACCGTGCTCCTCATTGTGTTCCTCGCCGTGCAATTCAACGTGCTCCTCACTGTGCTCCTCATTGTGCTCCTCATTGTGCGCCTCACCGTCCTCCTCACCGTGCTCCTCACTGTGCTCCTCATTGTGCTCCTCACCGTGCTCCTCACTGTGCTCCTCATTGTGTTCCTCACCGTGCAACTCAACGTGCTCCTCACTGTGCTCCTCATTGTGCTCCTCATTGTGCTCCTCATTGTGCTCCTCATTGTGCGCCTCACCGTCCTCCTCACCGTGCTCCTCATTGTGCTCCTCATTGTGCGCCTCACCGTGCTCCTCATTGTGCTCCTCACCGTGCTCCTCACCGTGCTCCTCACCGTGCTCCTCATTGTGCTCCTCACCGTGCTCCTCACTGTGCTCCTCATTGTGCTCCTCATTGTGCTTCTCACTGTGCTCCTCACCATGCTCCTCACTGTGCTCCTCACCGTGCTCCTCACTGTGCTCCTCACCGTGCTCCTCATTGTGCGCCTCACCGTCCTCCTCATTGTGCTCCTCATTGTGCTCTTCATTGTGCGCCTCACCGTGCTCCGCACCGTGCTCCTCATTGTGCTCCTCATTGTGCTCCTCATGGTGCTCCTCACCGTGCTCCTCACTGTGCTCCTCATGGTGCTCCTCATTGTGCTCCTCATTGTGCTCTTCATTGTGCGCCTCACCGTCCTCCTCACCATGCTCCTCACTCTGCTCCTCATTGTATTCCTCACCGTGCAACTCAACGGACTCCTCACTTTCCTCCTCATTGTGCTCCTCATTGTGCTCCTCACCGTACTTCTCATTGTCTCCTCAATGTGGTCCTCCATTGTGCTCCTCACCGTGCTCCTCACCGTGCTCCTCATTGTGCTCCTCATTGTGCTCCTCATTGTGCTCCTCACCGCGCTCCTCACCGTGCTCCTCATTGTGTTCCTCACCGTGCTCCTCATTGTGATCCTCACCGTGCAACTCAATGAGCTTCTCATTGTGCTCCTCATTGTGCTCCTCACCGTGCTCCTCATTGAGCACCTCATTGTGCTCCTATTGTGCTCCTCATTGTGCTCCTCATTGTGCTCCTCACCGTGCTCCTCACCGTGCTCCTCATTGTGCTCCACACCGTGCGCCTCACCGTGCTCCTCATTGTGTTCCTCACCGTGCAACTCAATGAGCTCCTCATTGTGCTCCTCATTGTGCTCCTCACCGTGCTCCTCATTGTGCTCCTCATTATGCTCCTGATTGTGCTCCTCATTGTGCTCCTCAACATGCTCCTCACCGTGCTCCTCACTGTGCTCCTCATTGTGGTCCTCATTGAGCTCCTCACTGTGCTCCTCATTGAGCTCCTCATTGTGCTCCTCATTGTGCTCCGCATTGTGCTCCTCATTGTGCTCCTCACCGTGCTCCTCACCGTGCTCCTCACCGTGCTCCTCATTGTGCTCCTCACCGTGCTCCTCACCGTGCTCCTCACCGTGCTCCTCACTGTGCTCCTCATTGTGCACCTCATTGTGCACCTCACTGTGCTCCTCATTGTGCTCCTCATTGTGCTCCTCATTGTGCTCCTCATTGAGCTCCTCACTGTGCTCCTCATTGAGCTCCTCATTGTGCTCCTCATTGTGCTCCTCATTGAGCTCCTCATTGTGCTCCTCATTGTGCTCCTCATTGTGCTCCTCATTGTGCTCCTCATTGAGCTCCTCACTGTGCTCCTCATTGAGCTCCTCACTGTGCTCCTCATTGTGCTCCTCACCGTGCTCCTCACAGTGCTCCTCACCGTGCTCCTCATTGTGCTCCTCACTGTGCTCCTCACCGTGCTCCTCACCGTGCTCCTCACTGTGCTCCTCATTGTGCTCCTCACTGTGCTCCTCATTGTGCTCCGCATTATGCTCCTCACCGTGCTCCTCACCGTGCTCCTCATTGTGCTCCTCACCGTGCTCCTCATTGTGCTCCTCACCGTGCTGCTCACCGTGCTCCTCATTGTGCTCCTCACCGTGCTCCTCACCGTGCTCCTCATTGTGCTCCTCATTGTGCTCCTCACCGTGCTCCTCATTGTGCTCCTCACCATGCTCCTCACCGTGCTCCTCATTGTGCTCCTCACCGTGCTCCTCATTGTGCTCCTCACCGTGCTGCTCACCGTGCTCTTCATTGTGCTCCTCACCGTGCTCCTCACCGTGCTCCTCATTGTGCTCCTCATTGTGCGTCTCACCGTGCTCCTCATTGTGTTCCTCATAGTGCTCCTCATTGTGCTCCTCACTGTGCTCCTCACTGTGCTCCTCATTGTGCTCCTCACCTTGCTCCTCACCGTGCTCCTCATTGTGCTCCTCATTGTGCTCCTCACCGTGCTCCTCACTGTGCTCCTCATTGTGCTCCTCACCGTGCTCCTCACTGTGCTCCTCACCGTGCTCCTCACCGTGCTCCTCATTGTGCTCCTCACCGTGCTCCTCATTGTGCTCCTCACCGTGCTCCTCACCGTGCTCCTCATTGTGCTCCTCACCGTGCTCCTCATTGTGCTCCTCACCGTGCTCCTCACCGTGCTCCTCATTGTGCTCCTCACCGTGCTCCTCATTGTTCTCCTCATTGTGCTCCTCATTGAGCTCCTCACTGTGCTCCTCATTGTGCTCCTCACCGTGCTCCTCATTGTGCTCCTCATTGTGCTCCTCACTGTGCTCCTCACCGTGCTCCTCATTGTGCTCCTCACAGTGCTCCTCATTGTGCTCCTCATTGTGCTCCTCATTGTGCTCCTCACCGTGCTCCTCATTGTGCTCCTCACCATGCTCCTCACCGTGCTCCTCACCGTGCTCCTCATTGTGCTCCTCATTGTGCTCCTCATTGTGCTCCTCACGGTGCTCCTTACCGTGCTCCTCACTGTGCTCCTCATTGTGCTCCTCACCGTGCTCCTCACCGTGCTCCTCATTGTGTTCCTCACCATGCAACTCAATGAGCTCCTCATTGTGCTCCTCATTGTGCTCCTCATTGTGCTCCTCACCGTGCTCCTCACCGTGCTCCTCATTGTGCTCCTCACCGTGCGCCTCACCGTGCTCCTCATTGTGTTCCTCACAGTGCAACTCAATGAGCTCCTCATTGTGCTCCTCAATGTGCTCCTGATTGTGCTCCTGATTGTGCTCCTCACCATGCTCCTCACCGTGCTCCTCACTGTGCTCCTCATTGTGCTCCTCATTGAGCTCTTCACTGTGCTCCTCATTGAGCTCCTCATTGTGCTCCTCATTGTGCTCCTCATTGTGCTCCTCATTGAGCTCCTCACTGTGCTCCTCATTGTGCTCCTCATTGTGCTCCTCATTGTGCACCTCACTGTGCTCCTCATTGTGCTCCTCATTGTGCTCCTCATTGAGCTCCTCACTGTGCTCCTCATTGAGCTCCACACTGTGCTTCTCATTGTGCT
The DNA here is from genome assembly GCA_026770705.1 of Isurus oxyrinchus. Classification (NCBI taxonomy): domain Eukaryota; kingdom Metazoa; phylum Chordata; class Chondrichthyes; order Lamniformes; family Lamnidae; genus Isurus; species Isurus oxyrinchus. The sequence continues at coordinate 3,822,348 of JANJGN010000006.1, read as the reverse complement.
CCTCATTGTGCCCCTCATTGAGCTCCTCACCATGCTCCTCATTGTGCTCCTCACCATGCTCCTCACAGTGCTCCTCACCGTGCTCCTCATTGTGCTCCTCACCGTGCTCCTCACCGTGCTCCTCACCGTGCTCCTCACTGTGCTCCTCATTGTGCTCCTCACTGTGCTCCTCATTGTGCTCCGCATTATGCTCCTCACCGTGCTCCTCACCGTGCTCCTCATTGTGCTCCTCACCGTGCTCCTCATTGTGCTCCTCACCGTGCTGCTCACCGTGCTCCTCATTGTGCTCCTCACCGTGCTCCTCACCGTGCTCCTCATTGTGCTCCTCATTGTGCTCCTCACCGTGCTCCTCATTGTGCTCCTCACCGTGCTCCTCACCGTGCTCCTCATTGTGCTCCTCACCGTGCTCCTCATTGTGCTCCTCACCATGCTGCTCACCGTGCTCCTCATTGTGCTCCTCACCGTGCTCCTCACCGTGCTCCTCATTGTGCTCCTCATTGTGCTCCTCACCGTGCTCCTCATTATGCTCCTCATTGTGCTCCTCATTGTGCTCCTCACTGTGCTCCTCATTGTGCTCCTCATTGTGCTCCTCACTGTGGTCCTCACCGTGCTCCTCATTGTGTTCCTCACCGTCCAACTCAACGTGCTCCTCACTGTGCTCCTCATTGTGCTCCTCACTGTGCTCCTCACTGTGCTCCTCAACCGTGCTCCTCATTGTGCTCCTCATTGTGCTCCTCATTGTGCTGCTCACCGTGCTCCTCATTGTGCTCCTCATTGTGCTCTTCATTGTGTGCCTCACCATCCTCCTCACCGTCCTCCTCACCGTGCTCCTCATTGTGGTCCTCACCGTGCTCCTCACCGTGCTCCTCATTGTGCTCCTCACCGTGCTCCTCACCGTGCTCCTCATTGTGTTCCTCATTGTGCTCCTCACCGTGCTCCTCATTGTGTTCCTCACCGTGCAACTCAACGTGCTCCTCATTGTGCTCCTCATTGTGCTCCTCACCGTGCTCCTCATTGTCTCCTGAATGTGGTCCTCACTGTGCTCCTCACTGTGCTCCTCTCCGAGCTCCTCAATGTGCTCCTCACCGTGCTCCTCATTGTGCTCCTCATTGTGCTCCTCATTGTGCTCCTCAATGTGCTCCTCACTGTGCTCCTCATTGAGCTCGTCACTGTGCTCCTCATTGTGCTCCTCACCGTGCTCCTCATTGTGTTCCTCGCCGTGCAATTCAACGTGCTCCTCACTGTGCTCCTCATTGTGCTCCTCATTGTGCGCCTCACCGTCCTCCTCACCGTGCTCCTCACTGTGCTCCTCATTGTGCTCCTCACCGTGCTCCTCACTGTGCTCCTCATTGTGTTCCTCACCGTGCAACTCAACGTGCTCCTCACTGTGCTCCTCATTGTGCTCCTCATTGTGCTCCTCATTGTGCTCCTCATTGTGCGCCTCACCGTCCTCCTCACCGTGCTCCTCATTGTGCTCCTCATTGTGCGCCTCACCGTGCTCCTCATTGTGCTCCTCACCGTGCTCCTCACCGTGCTCCTCACCGTGCTCCTCATTGTGCTCCTCACCGTGCTCCTCACTGTGCTCCTCATTGTGCTCCTCATTGTGCTTCTCACTGTGCTCCTCACCATGCTCCACACTGTGCTCCTCACCGTGCTCCTCACTGTGCTCCTCACCGTGCTCCTCATTGTGCGCCTCACCGTCCTCCTCATTGTGCTCCTCATTGTGCTCTTCATTGTGCGCCTCACCGTGCTCCGCACCGTGCTCCTCATTGTGCTCCTCATTGTGCTCCTCATGGTGCTCCTCACCGTGCTCCTCACTGTGCTCCTCATGGTGCTCCTCAACGTGCTCCTCACTGTGCTCCTCATTGTGCTCCTCACTGTGCTCCTCATTGTGCTCCTCATTGTGCTCCTCATTGTGCTCCTCATTGTGCTCCTCATTGTGCTCTTCATTGTGCGCCTCACCGTCCTCCTCACCATGCTCCTCACTCTGCTCCTCATTGTATTCCTCACCGTGCAACTCAACGGACTCCTCACTTTGCTCCTCATTGTGCTCCTCATTGTGCTCCTCACCGTACTTCTCATTGTCTCCTCAATGTGGTCCTCCATTGTGCTCCTCACCGTGCTCCTCACCGTGCTCCTCATTGTGCTCCTCATTGTGCTCCTCATTGTGCTCCTCACCGCGCTCCTCACCGTGCTCCTCATTGTGTTCCTCACCGTGCTCCTCATTGTGTTCCTCACCGTGCAACTCAATGAGCTTCTCATTGTGCTCCTCTTTGTGCTCCTCACCGTGCTCCTCATTGAGCACCTCATTGTGCTCCTATTGTGCTCCTCATTGTGCTCCTCATTGTGCTCCTCACCGTGCTCCTCACCGTGCTCCTCATTGTGCTCCACACCGTGCGCCTCACCGTGCTCCTCATTGTGTTCCTCACCGTGCAACTCAATGAGCTCCTCATTGTGCTCCTCATTGTGCTCCTCACCGTGCTCCTCATTGTGCTCCTCATTATGCTCCTGATTGTGCTCCTCATTGTGCTCCTCAACATGCTCCTAACCGTGCTCCTCACTGTGCTCCTCATTGTGCTCCTCATTGAGCTCCTCACTGTGCTCCTCATTGAGCTCCTCATTGTGCTCCTCATTGTGCTCCGCATTGTGCTCCTCATTGTGCTCCTCACCATGCTCCTCACCGTGCTCCTCACCGTGCTCCTCATTGTGCTCCTCACCGTGCTCCTCACCGTGCTCCTCACCGTGCTCCTCACTGTGCTCCTCATTGTGCACCTCATTGTGCACCTCACTGTGCTCCTCATTGTGCTCCTCATTGTGCTCCTCATTGTGCTCCTCATTGAGCTCCTCACTGTGCTCCTCATTGAGCTCCTCATTGTGCTCCTCATTGTGCTCCTCATTGAGCTCCTCATTGTGCTCCTCATTGTGCTCCTCATTGTGCTCCTCATTGTGCTCCTCATTGAGCTCCTCACTGTGCTCCTCATTGAGCTCCTCACTGTGCTCCTCATTGTGCTCCTCACCGTGCTCCTCACAGTGCTCCTCACCATGCTCCTCATTGTGCTCCTCACTGTGCTCCTCACCGTGCTCCTCACCGTGCTCCTCACTGTGCTCCTCATTGTGCTCCTCACTGTGCTCCTCATTGTGCTCCGCATTATGCTCCTCACCGTGCTCCTCACCGTGCTCCTCATTGTGCTCCTCACCGTGCTCCTCATTGTGCTCCTCACCGTGCTGCTCACCGTGCTCCTCATTGTGCTCCTCACCGTGCTCCTCACCGTGCTCCTCATTGTGCTCCTCATTGTGCTCCTCACCGTGCTCCTCATTGTGCTCCTCACCATGCTCCTCACCGTGCTCCTCATTGTGCTCCTCACCGTGCTCCTCATTGTGCTCCTCACCGTGCTGCTCACCGTGCTCTTCATTGTGCTCCTCACCGTGCTCCTCACCGTGCTCCTCATTGTGCTCCTCATTGTGCTCCTCACCGTGCTCCTCATTATGCTCCTCATTGTGCTCCTCATTGTGCTCCTCACTGTGCTCCTCATTGTGCTCCTCATTGTGCTCCTCATTGTGCTGCTCACCGTGCTCCTCATTGTGCTCCTCATTGTGCTCTTCATTGTGCGCCTCACCGTCCTCCTCACCCTCCTCCTCACCGTGCTCCTCATTGTGGTCCTCACCGTGCTCCTCACCGTGCTCCTCATTGTGCTCCTCACCGTGCTCCTCACCGTGCTCCTCATTGTGTTCCTCATTGTGCTCCTCACCGTGCTCCTCATTGTGTTCCTCACCGTGCAACTCAACGTGCTCCTCATTGTGCTCCTCATTGTGCTCCTCACGGTGCTCCTCATTGTCTCCTGAATGTGGTCCTCACTGTGCTCCTCACTGTGCTCCTCTCCGAGCTCCTCAATGTGCTCCTCACCGTGCTCCTCATTGTGCTCCTCATTGTGCTCCTCATTGTGCTCCTCAATGTGCTCCTCACTGTGCTCCTCATTGAGCTCGTCACTGTGCTCCTCATTGTGCTCCTCACCGTGCTCCTCATTGTGTTCCTCGCCGTGCAATTCAACGTGCTCCTCACTGTGCTCCTCATTGTGCTCCTCATTGTGCGCCTCACCGTCCTCCTCATTGTGCTCCTCATTGTGCTCTTCATTGTGCGCCTTACCGTCCTCCTCACCGTGCTCCTCACTGTGCTCCTCATTGTGCTCCTCACCGTGCTCCTCACTGTGCTCCTCATTGTGTTCCTCACCGTGCAACTCAACGTGCTCCTCACTGTGCTCCTCATTGTGCTCCTCATTGTGCTCCTCATTGTGCTCCTCATTGTGCGCCTCACCGTCCTCCTCACCGTGCTCCTCATTGTGCTCCTCATTGTGCGCCTCACCGTGCTCCTCATTGTGCTCCTCACCGTGCTCCTCACCGTGCTCCTCACCGTGCTCCTCATTGTGCTCCTCACCGTGCTCCTCACTGTGCTCCTCATTGTGCTCCTCATTGTGCTTCTCACTGTGCTCCTCACCATGCTCCTCACTGTGCTCCTCACCGTGCTCCTCACTGTGCTCCTCACCGTCCTCCTCATTGTGCTCCTCATTGTGCTCTTCATTGTGCACCTCACCGTGCTCCTCACCGTGCTCCTCATTGTGCTCCTCATTGTGCTCCTCATGGTGCTCCTCACCGTGCTCCTCACTGTGCTCCTCATGGTGCTCCTCAACGTGCTCCTCACTGTGCTCCTCATTGTGCTCCTCACTGTGCTCCTCATTGTGCTCCTCATTGTGCGCCTCACCGTCCTCCTCATTGTGCTCCTCATTGTGCTCTTCATTGTGCGCCTCACCGTCCTCCTCACTGTGCTCCTCATGGTGCTCCTCATTGTGCTCCTCATTGTGTTCCTCACTGTGCTCCTCACCGTGCTCCTCACTGCGCTCCTCATTGTGCTCCTCAATGTGCTGTTCTCCGTGCTCCTCATTGTGCTCCTCATTGTGCTCCTCACCATGCTCCTCACTTTGCTCCTCACCATGCTCCTCACCGTGCTCCTCACTGTGCTCCTCATTGTGCTCCTCACCGTCCTCCTCATTGTGCTCCTCATTGTGCTCTTCATTGTGCGCCTCACCGTCCTCCTCACCGTGCTCCTCACTCTGCTCCTCATTGTATTCCTCACCGTGCAACTCAACGGAGTCCTCACTTTGCTCCTCATTGTGCTCCTCATTGTGCTCCTCACCGTACTTCTCATTGTCTCCTCAATGTGGTCCTCATTGTGCTCCTCACCGTGCTCCTCATTGTGCTCCTCACTGTGCTCCTCACCGTGCTCCTCATTGTCTCCTCAATGTGGTCCTCACTGTGCTCCTCATTGTGCTCCTCATTGCGCTCCTCACCGTGCTCCTCACCGTGCTCCTCATTGTGCTCCTCATTGTGCTCCTCATTGTGCGTCTCACCGTGCTCCTCATTGTGCTCCTCATAGTGCTCCTCATTGTGCTCCTCACCGTGCTCCTCACTCTGCTCCTCATTGTGCTCCTCACCGTGCTCCTCACCGTGCTCCTCACCGTGCTCCTCATTGTCTCCTCAATGTGGTCCTCACTGTGCTCCTCATTGTGCTCCTCATTTTGCTCCTCACCGTGCTCCTCACCGTGCTCCTCATTGTGCTCAGCATTATGCTCCTCACCGTGCTCCTCACCGTGCTCCTCATTGTGCTCAGCATTATGCTCCTCACCGTGCTCCTCATTGTGCTCCTCATTGTGCTCCTCATTGTGCGTCTCACCGTGCTCCTCATTGTGCTCCTCATAGTGCTCCTCATTGTGCTCCTCACCGTGCTCCTCACTGTGCTCCTCATTGTGCTCCTCACCGTGCTCCTCACCGTGCTCCTCATTGTGCTCCTCATTGTGCTCCTCACTGTGCTCCTCACTGTGCTCCTCATTGTGCTCCTCACCGTGCTCCTCACTGTGCTCCTCACCGTGCTCCTCATTGTGCTCCTCACCGTGCTCCTCATCGTGCTCCACATTGTGCTCCTCATTGTGCTCCTCATTGTGCTCCTCACCGTGCTCCTCACCGTGCTCCTCACCGTGCTCCTCATTGTGTTCCTCACCGTGCAACTCAATGAGCTCCTCATTGTGCTCCTCATTGTGCTCCTCACCGTGCTCCTCATTGAGCACCTCATTGTGCTCCTATTGTGCTCCTCATTGTGCTCCTCATTGTGCTCCTCACCGTGCTCCTCACCGTGCTCCTCATTGTGCTCCACACCGTGCACCTCACCGTGCTCCTCATTGTGTTCCTCACCGTGCAACTCAATGAGCTCCTCATTGTGCTCCTCATTGTGCTCCTCACCGTGCTCCTCATTGTGCTCCTCATTGTGCTCCTGATTGTGCTCCTCATTGTGCTCCTCAACATGCTCCTCACCGTGCTCCTCACTGTGCTCCTCATTGTGCTCCTCATTGAGCTCCTCACTGTGCTCCTCATTGAGCTCCTCATTGTGCTCCTCATTGTGCTCCGCATTGTGCTCCTCACCGTGCTCCTCACCGTGCTCCTCACCGTGCTCCTCATTGTGCTTCTCACCGTGCTCCTCACCGTGCTCCTCACCGTGCTCCTCACTCTGCTCCTCATTGTGCTCCTCATTGTGCACCTCACTGTGCTCCTCAATGTGCTCCTCATTGTGCTCCTCATTGAGCTCCTCACTGTGCTCCTCATTGAGCTCCTCATTGTGCTCCTCATTGTGCTCCTCATTGAGCTCCTCATTGTGCTCCTCATTGTGCTCCTCATTGTGCTCCTCATTGTGCTCCTCATTGAGCACCTCACTGTGCTCCTCATTGAGCTCCTCACTGTGCTCCTCATTGTGCTCCTCACCGTGCTCCTCATTGTGCTCCTCACTGTGCTCCTCTCCGAGCTCCTCAATGTGCTCCTCACCGTGCTCCTTATTGTGCTCCTCATTGTGCTCCTCATTGTGCTCCTCACCGTGCTCCTCACTGCGCTCCTCATTGTGTTCCTCACCGTGCAACTCAACGTGCTCCTCACTGTGCTCCTCATTGTGCTCCTCATTGTGCGCCTCACCGTGCTCCTCATTGTGCTCCTCACTGTGCTCCTCACCGTGCTCCTCATTGTGCTCCTCACTGTGCTCCTCACCGTGCTCCTCACTGTGTTCCTCACCGTGCTCCTCATTGTGCTCCTCACTGTGCTCCTCATTGTGCTCTTCATTGTGTGCCTCACCGTCCTCCTCACCGTGCTCCTCATTGTGCTCTTCATTGTGCTCCTCATGGTGCTCCTCACCGTGCTCCTCACTTTGCTCCTCACCGTGCTCCTCACCGTGCTCCTCACTGTGCTCCTCACCGTGCTCCTCATTGTGTTCCTCACCGTGCAACTCAACGTGCTCCTCATTGTGCTCCTCATTGTGCTCCTCACTGTGCTCCTCATTGTGCTCCTCATTGTGCGCCTCACCGTCCTCCTCATTGTTCTCCTCATTGTGCTCTTCATTGTGCGCCTCACCGTCCTTCTCACTGTGCTCCTCACGGTGCCCCTCATTGTGCTCCTCATTGTGTTCCTCACTGTGCACCTCACCGTGCTCCTCACTGTGCTCCTCATTGTGCTGCTCATTGTGCTCCTCATCATGCTCCTCACCGTGCTCCTCACCGTGCTCTCACTTTGCTCCTCACCATGCTCCTCACCGTGCTCCTCACTGTGCTCCTCAATGTGCTGTTCTCCGTGCTCCTCATTGTGCTCATCACCGTGCTCCTCACCTTGCTCCTCATTGTGTTCCTCACCGTGCAACTCAACGTGCTCCTCACCGTGCTCCTCATTGTGCTCCTCATTGTGCTCCTCACTGTGCTCCTCACTGTGCTCCTCACCGTGATCCTCACTGTGCTCCTCATTGTGCTCCTCACAGTGCTCCTCATTGTGCTCCTCATTGTGCTCCTCACCGTCCTCCTCACCATGCTCCTCATTGTGCTCCTCACCGTGCTCCTCATTGTGCTCCTCATTGTGCTCCTCACCGTGCTCCTCATTGTGCTCCTCACTTTGCTCCTCACCGTGCTCCTCACCGTGCTCCTCATTGTACTCCTCATTGTGCTCCTCACCGTGCTCCTCATTGTGCTCCTCACTTTGCTCCTCACCGTGCTCCTCACCGTGCTCCTCACCGTGCTCCTCACTGTGCTCCTCATCGTGTTCCTCACCGTGCAACTCAACGTGCTCCTCACTGTGCTCCTCATTGTGCTCCTCACCGTGCTCCTCATTGTGTTCCTGATTGTGCTCCTCACTGTGCTCCTCACCGTCCTCCTCATTGTGCTCCTCATTGTGCTCTTCATTGTCCGCCTCACCGTCCTCCTCACCGTGCTCCTCATCGTGCTCCTCATTGTGCTCCTCATTGTGCTCCTCACCGTGCTCCTCATTGTGGTCCTCATTGTGCTCATCATTGTGCTCCTCACTGTGCTCCTCACCGTGCTCCTCATTGTGCTCCTCATTGTGCTCCTCATTGTGCTCCTCACCGTGCTCCTTATTGTGCTCCTCATTGTGCTCCTCATTGTGCTCCTCACCGTGCTCCTCATTGTGCTCCTCATTGTGCTCCTCATTGTGCTCCTCACCGTGCTCCTCATTGTGCTCCTCACCGTGCTCCTCATTGTGCTCCTCATTGTGCTCCTCACCGTGCTCCTCACTGTGCTCCTCATTGTGCTCCTCATTGTGCTCCTCATTGTGCTCCTCACCGTGCTCCTCATTGTGCTCCTCATTGTGCTCCTCACTGTGATCCTCATTGAGCTCCTCACTGTGTTCCTCATTGTGTTCCTCATCGTGCTCCTCACTTTGCTCCTCACCGTGCTCCTCATTGTGCTCCTCACCGTGCTCCTCACTTTGCTCCTCACTGTGCTCCTCACCGAGCTCCTCATTGTGCTCCTCATTGTGCTCCTCACCGTGCTCCTCACTGTGCTCCTCATTGTGCTCCTCATTGAGCTCCTCACTGTGTTCCTCATTGTGTTCCTCACTCTGCTCCTCATTGTGCTCCTCACCGTGCTCCTCACTTTGCTCCTCACCGTGCTCCACATGGTGCTCCTCATTGTGCTCTTCATTGTGCACCTCACCGTCCTCCTCACCGTGCTCCTCATTGTGCTCCTCATTGTGCTCCTCATGGTGCTCCTCACCGTGCTCCTCACTTTGCTCCTCATTGTGCTCCTCAATGTGCTCCTCACCGTGCTCCTCATTGTGCTCCTCATTGTGCTCCTCACCGTGCTCCTCATTGTGCTCCTCACCGTGCTCCTCATTGTGCTCCTCATTGTGCTCCTCACCGTGCTCCTCATTGTGCTCCTCATTGTGCTCCTCATTGTGCTCCTCATGGTGCTCCTCACCGTGCTCCTCACTTGCTCCTCATTGTGCTCCTCATTGTGCTCCTCACCGTGCTACTCATTGTGCTCCTCATTGTGCTCCTCACCGTGCTACTCATTGTGCTCCTCATTGTGCTCCTCATTGTGCTCCTCACCGTGCTCCTCACTGTGCTCCTGATTGTGCTCCTCACCGTGCTCCGCACCGTGCTCCTCATTGTGCTCCTCACTGTGCTCCTCACCGTGCTCCTCATTGTGCTCCTCGTTGTGCTCCTCATTGTGCTCCTCATTCTGCTCCTCATTCTGCTCCTGATTGTGCTCCTGATTGTGCTCCTCACCGTGCTCCTCAATGAGCTCCTCACCGTGCTCCTCATTGTGCTCCTCACCGTACTTCTCATTGTGCTCCTCACCGTGATCCTCATTGTGCTCCTCATTGTGCTCCTCACTGTGCTCCGCACCGTGCTCCTCATTGTGCTCCTCACCGTGCTCCTCATTGTGTACCTCACTGTGCTCCTCATTGTGCTCCTCATTGTGCTCCTCACCGTGCTCCTCACCGTGCTCCTCATTGTGCTCCTCATTGTGCTCCTCATTGTGCTCCTCATTGAGCTCTTCACTGTGCTCCTCATTGAGCTCCTCATTGTGCTCCTCATTGTGCTCCTCATTGTGCTCCTCACCGTGCTCCTCATTGTGCTCCTCACTGTGCTCCTCACCGTGCTCCTCATTGTGCTCCTCATTGAGCTCCTCACTGTGCTCCTCATTGTGCTCCTCATTGTGCTCCTCATTGTGCACCTCACTGTGCTCCTCATCGTGCACCTCACTGTGCTCCTCATTGTGCTCCTCATTGTGCTCCTCACCGTGCTCCTCACCGTGCTCCTCATTGTGCTCCTCATTGTGCTCCTCATTGTGCTCCTCATTGAGCTCCTCACTGTGCTCCTCATTGAGCTCCTCACTGAGCTCCTCATTGTGCTCCTCATTGTGCTCCTCATTGAGCTCCTCACCATGCTCCTCATTGTGCTCCTCACCGTGCTCCTCACAGTGCTCCTCACCGTGCTCCTCACCGTGCTCCTCACCGTGCTCCTCACTGTGCTCCTCATTGTGCTCCTCACTGTGCTCCTCATTGTGCTCCGCATTATGCTCCTCACCGTGCTCCTCACCGTGCTCCTCATTGTGCTCCTCACCGTGCTCCTCACCGTGCTCCTCATTGTGCTCCTCACCGTGCTCCTCATTGTGCACCTCACCGTGCTCCTCACCGTGCTCCTCATTGTGCTCCTCATTGTGCTCCTCACCGTGCTCCTCATTATGCTCCTCATTGTGCTCCTCATTGTGCTCCTCACCGTGCTCCTCATTGTGCTCCTCACCGTGCTCCTCATTGTGCTCCTCATTGTGCTCCTCATTGTGCTCCTCATTGTGCTCCTCACTGTGCTCCTCACTGTGCTCCTCATTGTGCTCCTCATTGTGCTGCTCACCGTCCTCCTCACCGTGCTCCTCATTGTGGTCCTCACAGTGCTCCTCACCGTGCTCCTCATTGTGCTCCTCACCGTGCTCCTTATTGTGCTCCTCACCGTGCTCCTCACCGTGCTACTCATTGTGCTCCTCACCGTGCTCCTCATTGTGTTCCTCACCGTGCAACTCAACGTGCTCCTCATTGTGCTTCTCATTGTGCTCCTCACTGTGTTCCTCATTGTGCTCCTCATTGTGCTCCTCAATGTGCTCCTCACTGTGCTCCTCATTGTGCTCCTCACTGTGCTCCTCATTGTGCTCTTCATTGTGTCCCTCACCGTCCTCCTCACCGTGCTCCTCATTGTGCTCTTCATTGTGCTCCTCATGGTGCTCCTCACCGTGCTCCTCACTTTGCTCCTCACCGTGCTCCTCACCGTGCTCCTCACTGTGCTCCTCACCGTGCTCCTCATTGTGTTCCTCACCGTGCAACTCAACGTGCTCCTCACTGTGCTCCTCATTGTGCTCCTCACTGTGCTCCTCATTGTGCTCCTCATTGTGCGCCTCACCGTCCTCCTCATTGTTCTCCTCATTGTGCTCTTCATTGTGCGCCTCACCGTCCTTCTCACTGTGCTCCTCACGGTGCTCCTCATTGTGCTCCTCATTGTGTTCCTCACTGTGCACCTCACCGTGCTCCTCACTGTGCTCCTCATTGTGCTCCTCATTGTGCTCCTCATCATGCTCCTCACCGTGCTCCTCACCGTGCTCTCACTTTGCTCCTCACCATGCTCCTCACCGTGCTCCTCACTGTGCTCCTCAATGTGCTGTTCTCCGTGCTCCTCATTGTGCTCATCACCGTGCTCCTCACTGTGCTCATCACTTTGCTCCTCACCGTGCTCCTCACCTTGCTCCTCATTGTGTTCCTCACCGTGCAACTCAACGTGCTCCTCACCGTGCTCCTCATTGTGCTCCTCATTGTGCTCCTCACTGTGCTCCTCACTGTGCTCCTCACCGTGATCCTCACTGTGCTCCTCATTGTGCTCCTCACCGTGCTCCTCATTGTGCTCCTCATTGTGCTCCTCACCGTCCTCCTCACCATGCTCCTCATTGTGCTCCTCACCGTGCTCCTCATTGTGCTCCTCATTGTGCTCCTCACCGTGCTCCTCATTGTGCTCCTCACTTTGCTCCTCACCGTGCTCCTCACCGTGCTCCTCATTGTACTCCTCATTGTGCTCCTCACCGTGCTCCTCATTGTGCTCCTCACTTTGCTCCTCACCGTGCTCCTCACCGTGCTCCTCACCGTGCTCCTCACTGTGCTCCTCATCGTGTTCCTCACCGTGCAACTCAACGTGCTCCTCACTGTGCTCCTCATTGTGCTCCTCACCGTGCTCCTCATTGTGTTCCTCATTGTGCTCCTCACTGTGCTCCTCACCGTCCTCCTCATTGTGCTCCTCATTGTGCTCTTCATTGTCCGCCTCACCGTCCTCCTCACCGTGCTCCTCATCGTGCTCCTCATTGTGCTCCTCATTGTGCTCCTCACCGTGCTCCTCATTGTGGTCCTCATTGTGCTCCTCATTGTGCTCCTCATTGAGCTCTTCACCGTGCTCCTCATTGTGCTCCTCACCGTGCGCCTCATTGTTCTCCTCACCGTGCTCCTCACCGTGCTCCTCATTGTGCTCCTCATTGTGCTCCTCATTGTGCTCCTCACAGTGCTCCTCATTGTGCTCCTCACCGTGATCCTCATTGCGCTCCTCACCGTGCTCCTCACTGTGCTCCTCATTGTGCTCCTCATTGTGCTCCTCACTGTGCTCCTCACCGTGCTCCTCATTGTGCTCCTCATTGTGCTCCTCATTGTGCTCCTCATTGTGCCCCTCACCGTGCTCCTCATTGTGCTCCTCATTGTGCTCCTCATTGTGCTCCTCACCGTGCTCCTCATTGTGCTCCTCATTGTGCTCCTCATTGTGCTCCTCACCGTGCTCCTCATTGTGCTCCTCACCGTGCTCCTCATTGTGCTCCTCATTGTGCTCCTCATTGTGCTCCTCACCGTGCTCCTCACTGTGCTCCTCATTGTGCTCCTCATTGTGCTCCTCATTGTGCTCCTCATTGTGCTCCTCACCGTGCTCCTCATTGTGCTCCTCATTGTGCTCCTCACTGTGATCCTCATTGAGCTCCTCACTGTGTTCCTCATTGTGTTCCTCATCATGCTCCTCACTTTGCTCCTCACCGTGCTCCTCATTGTGCTCCTCACCGTGCTCCTCACTTTGCTCCTCACTGTGCTCCTCACCGAGCTCCTCATTGTGCTCCTCATTGTGCTCCTCACCGTGCTCCTCACTGTGCTCCTCATTGTGCTCCTCATTGAGCTCCTCACTGTGTTCCTCATTGTGTTCCTCACTCTGCTCCTCATTGTGCTCCTCACCGTGCTCCTCACTTTGCTCCTCACCGTGCTCCTCATGGTGCTCCTCATTGTGCTCTTCATTGTGCACCTCACCGTCCTCCTCACCGTGCTCCTCATTGTGCTCCTCATTTTGCTCCTCATGGTGCTCCTCACCGTGCTCCTCACTTTGCTCCTCATTGTTCTCCTCAATGTGCTCCTCACCGTGCTCCTCATTGTGCTCCTCATTGTGCTCCTCACCGTGCTCCTCATTGTGCTCCTCACCGTGCTCCTCATTGTGCTCCTCATTGTGCTCCTCACCGTGCTCCTCATTGTGCTCCTCATTGTGCTCCTCATTGTGCTCCTCATGGTGCTCCTCACCGTGCTCCTCACTTTGCTCCTCATTGTGCTCCTCATTGTGCTCCTCACCGTGCTACTCATTGTGCTCCTCATTGTGCTCCTCACCGTGCTACTCATTGTGCTCCTCATTGTGCTCCTCATTGTGCTCCTCACCGTGCTCCTCACTGTGCTCCTGATTGTGCTCCTGACCGTGCTCCGCACCGTGCTCCTCATTGTGCTCCTCACTGTGCTCCTCACCGTGCTCCTCATTGTGCTCCTCATTGTGCTCCTCATTGTGCTCCTCATTCTGCTCCTCATTCTGCTCCTGATTGTGCTCCTGATTGTGCTCCTCACCGTGCTCGTCAATGAGCTCCTCACCGTGCTACTCATTGTGCTCCTCACCGTACTTCTCATTGTGCTCCTCACCGTGATCCTCATTGTGCTCCTCATTGTGCTCCTCACCGTGCTCCGCACCGTGCTCCTCATTGTGCTCCTCACCGTGCTCCTCATTGTGCACCTCACTGTGCTCCTCATTGTGCTCCTCATTGTGCTCCTCACCGTGCTCCTCACCGTGCTCCTCATTGTGCTCCTCATTGTGCTCCTCATTGTGCTCCTCATTGTGCACCTCACTGTGCTCCTCATTGTGCACCTCACTGTGCTCCTCATTGTGCTCCTCATTGTGCTCCTCACCGTGCTCCTCACCGTGCTCCTCATTGTGCTCCTCATTGTGCTCCTCATTGTGCTCCTCATTGAGCTCCTCACTGTGCTCCTCATTGAGCTCCTCACTGAGCTCCTCATTGTGCTCCTCATTGTGCTCCTCATTGAGCTCCTCACCATGCTCCTCATTGTGCTCCTCACCGTGCTCCTCACAGTGCTCCTCACATTGCTCCTCACCGTGATCCTCACCGTGCTCCTCACTGTGCTCCTCACCGTGCTCCTCACCGTGCTCCTCATTGTGCTCCTCACCGTGCTCCTCACCGTGCTCCTCATTGTGCTCCTCACCGTGCTCCTCATTGTGCTCCTCACCGTGCTCCTCACCGTGCTCCTCATTGTGCTCCTCATTGTGCTCCTCACCGTGCTCCTCATTATGCTCCTCATTGTGCTCCTCATTGTGCTCCTCACCATGCTCCTCACCGTGCTCCTCATTGTGCTCCTCACCGTGCTCCTCATTGTGGTCCTCACCGTGCTCCTCACCGTGCTCCTCATTGTGCTCCTCACCGTGCTCCTCATTGTGCTCCTCACCGTGCTCCTCACCGTGCTACTCATTGTGCTCCTCACCGTGCTCCTCATTGTGTTCCTCACCGTGCAACTCAACGTGCTCCTCATTGTGCTCCTCATTGTGCTCCTCACTGTGTTCCTCATTGTGCTCCTCATTGTGCTCCTCAATGTGCTCCTCATTGTGCTCCTCATTGTGCTCTTCATTGTGCGCCTCACCGTCCTCCTCACCGTGCTCCTCACTGTGCTCCTCATTGTGCTCCTCACCGTGCTCCTCACTGTGCTCCTCATTGTGTTCCTCACCGTGCTCCTCACTGTGCTCCTCATTGTGTTCCTCACCGTGCTCCTCATTGTGCTCCTCACTGTGCTCCTCATTGTGCTCCTCATTGTGCTCCTCACCGTCCTCCTCACCGTGCTCCTCATTGTGCTCCTCATTGTGCGCCTCACCGTGCTCCTCATTGTGCTCCTCACTGTGCTCCTCACCGTGCTCCTCACTGTGCTCCTGACCGTGCTCCTCACTGTGCTCCTCATTGTGCTCCTCATTGTGCTTCTCACTGTGCTCCTCACCATGCTCCTCACTGTGCTCCTCACCGTGCTCCTCACTGTGCTCCTCACCGTGCTCCTCATTGTGCGCCTCACCGTCCTCCTCATTGTGCTCCTCATTGTGCTCTTCATTGTGCGCCTCACCGTGCTCCTCACCGTGCTCCTCATTGTGCTCTTCATTGTGCTCCTCATGGTGCTCCTCACCGTGCTCCTCATTGTGCTCCTCATGGTGCTCCTCACCGTGCTCCTCACTGTGCTCCTCATGGTGCTCCTCAACGTACTCCTCACTGTGCTCCTCATTGTGCTCCTCACTGTGCTCCTCATTGTGCTCCTCATTGTGCGCCTCACCGTCCTCCTCATTGTGCTCCTCATTGTGCTCTTCACTGTGCGCCTCACCGTCCTCCTCACTGTGCTCCTCACGGTGCTCCTCATTGTGCTCCTCACCGTGCTCCTCATTGTGCTCCTCAATGTGCTGTTCTCCGTGCTCCTCATTGTGCTCCTCATTGTGCTCCTCACCGTGCTCCTCACCGTGCTCCTCACTTTGCTCCTCACCATGCTCCTCACCGTGCTCCTCACTGTGCTCCTCATTGTGCTCCTCACCGTTCTCCTCATTGTTTTCCTCATTGTGCTCCTCACTGTGCTCCTCACCGTGCTCCTCACTCTGCTCCTCATTGTGCGCCTCACCGTCCACCTCACCGTGCTCCTCACTCTGCTCTTCATTGTATTCCTCGCCGTGCAACTCAACGGACTCCTCACTTTGCTCCTCATTGTGCTCCTCATTGTGCTCCTCACCGTACTTCTCATTGTCTCCTCAATGTGGTCCTCATTGTGCTCCTCACCGTGCTCCTCATTGTGCTCCTCACCGTGCTCCTCATTGTGCTCCTCACTGTGCTCCTCAATGTGCTCCTCACTGTGCTCCTCCCCGTGCTCCTCATTGTCTCCTCAATGTGGTCCTCACTGTGCTCCTCATTGTGCTCCTCATTGTGCTCCTCACCGTGCTCCTCACCGTGCTCCTCATTGTGCTCTTCATCGTGCTCCTCGTTGTGTTCCTCATTGTGCTCCTCATTGTGCTCCTCACTGTGCTCCTCATTGTGCTCCTCATTGTGCTCCTCACTGTGCTCCTCATTGTGCTCCTCAATGTGCTCCTCATTGTGCTCAGCATTATGCTACTCACCATGCTCCTCATTGTGCTCCTCAATGTGCTCCTCATTGTGCTCCTCACCGTGCTCCTCACCGTGCTCCTCATTGTGTTCCTCACCGTGCTCCTTATTGTGCTCCTCACCGTGCTCCTCACTGTGCTCCTCATTGTGCTCCTCACTGTGATCCTCATTGTGCTCCGCATTATGCTCCTCACCGTGCTCCTCACCATGCTCCTCATTGTGCTCCTCACCGTGCTCCTCACCGTGCTCCTCATTGTGCTCCTCACCGTGCTCCTCATTGTGCTCCTCACCGTGCTCCTCACCGTGCTCCTCATTGTGCTCCTCATTGTGCTCCTCACTGTGCTCCTCATTGTGCTCCTCATTGTGCTCCTCACTGTGCTCCTCACTGTGCTCCTCAACCGTGCTCCTCATTGGGCTCCTCATTGTGCTGCTCACCGTCCTCCTCACCGTGCTCCTCATTGTGCTCCTCACCGTGCTCCTCATTGTGCTCCTCACCGTGCTCCTCACCGTGCTACTAATTGTGCTCCTCACCGTGCTCCTCATTGTGTTCCTCACCGTGCAACTCACCGTGCTCCTCATTGTGCTCCTCATTGTGCTCCTCACTGTGCTCCTCTCCGAGCTCCTCAATGTGCTCCTCACCGTGCTCCTCATTGTGCTCCTCACTGTGCTCCTCATTGTGCACCTCATTGTGCTCCTGAATGTGCTCCTCACTGTGCTCCTCATTGAGCTCGTCACTGTGCTCCTCATTGTGCTCCTCACCGTGCTCCTCATTGTGTTCCTCGCCGTGCAATTCAACGTGCTCCTCACTGTGCTCCTCATTGTGCTCCTCATTGTGCGCCTCACCGTCCTCCTCATCGTGCTCCTCATTGTGCTCTTCATTGTGCGCCTCACCGTCCTCCTCACCGTGCTCCTCACTGTGCTCCTCATTGTGCTCCTCACCGTGCTCCTCACTGTGCTCCTCATTGTGCTCCTCACTGTGCTCCTCATTGTGCTCCTCATTGTGCTCCTCACCGTCCTCCTCACCGTGCTCCTCATTGTGCTCCTCATTGTGCGCCTCACCGTGCTCCTCATTGTGCTCCTCACTGTGCTCCTCACTGTGCTCCTCACCGTGCTCCTCACTGTGCTCCTCATTGTGCTCCTCATTGTGTTCCTCATTGTGCTCCTCATTGTGCTTCTCACTGTGCTCCTCACCATGCTCCTCACTGTGCTCCTCACCGTGCTCCTCACTGTGCTCCTCACCGTGCTCCTCATTGTGCGCCTCACCGTCCTCCTCATTGTGCTCCTCATTGTGCTCTTCATTGTGCGCCTCACCGAGCTCCTCACCGTGCTCCTCATTGTGCTCTTCATTGTGCTCCTCATGGTGCTCCTCACCGTGCTCCTCATAGTGCTCCTCATGGTGCTCCTCACCGTGCTCCTCTCTGTGCTCCTCATGGTGCTCCTCAACGTGCTCCTCACTGTGCTCCTCATTGTGCTCCTCACTGTGCTCCTCATTGTGCTCCTCATTGTGCGCCTCATCGTCCTCCTCATTGTGCTCCTCATTGTGCTCTTCATTGTGCGCCTCACTGTCCTCCTCACTGTGCTCCTCACGGTGCTCCTCATTGTGCTCCTCACTGCGCTCCTCATTGTGCTCCTCAATGTGCTGTTCTCCGTGCTCCTCATTGTGCTCCTCATTGTGCTCCTCACCGTGCTCCTCACCGTGCTCCTCACTTTGCTCCTCACCATGTTCCTATCCGTGCTCCTCACTGTGCTCCTCATTGTGCTCCTCACCGTGCTCCTCATTGTGTTCCTCATTGTGCTCCTCACTGTGCTCCTCACCGTGCTCCTCACTGTGCTCCTCATTGTGCGCCTCACCGTCCTCCTCACCGTGCTCCTCCCTCTGCTCCTCATTGTATTTCTCACCGTGCAACTCAACGGACTCCTCACTTTGCTCCTCATTGTGCTCCTCATTGTGCTCCTCACCGTACTTCTCATTGTCTCCTCAATGTGGTCCTCATTGTGCTCCTCACCGTGCTCCTCATTGTGCTCCTCACCGTGCTCCTCATTGTGCTCCTCACTGTGCTCCTCATTGTGCTCCTCACTGTGCTCCTCATTGTGCTCCTCACTGTGCTCCTCACCGTGCTCCTCATTGTCTCCTCAATGTGGTCCTCACTGTGCTCCTCATTGTGCTCCTCATTGTGCTCCTCACCGTGCTCCTCACCGTGCTCCTCATTGTGCTCTTCATCGTGCTCCTCATTGTGTTCCTCATTGTGCTCCTCATTTTGCTCCTCACCGTGCTCCTCATTGTGCTCCTCATTGTGCTCCTCATTGTGCTCCTCAATGTGCTCCTCATTGTGCTCAGCATTATGCTCCTCACCGTGCTCCTCATTGTACTCCTCATTGTGCTCCTCATTGTGCTCCTCATTGTGCTACTCACCGTGCTCCTCATTGTGCTCCTCATTGTGCTCCTCACCGTGCTCCTCACCGTGCTCCTCATTGTGCTCCTCATTGTGCTCCTCATTGTGCTCCTCACCGTGCTCCTCACTGTGCTCCTCATTGTGCTCCTCACCGTGCTCCTCACCATGCTCCTCACCGTGCTCCTCATTGTGCTCCTCACCGTGCTCCTCACCGTGCTCCTCATTGTGCTCCTCATTGTGCTCCTCATTGTGCTCCACACCGTGCTCCTCACCGTGCTCCTCATTGTGTTCCTCACCGTGCTCCTCATTGTGTTCCTCACCGTGCAACTCAATGAGCTCCTCATTGTGCTCCTCATTGTGCTCCTCACCGTGCTCCTAATTGAGCTCCTCATTGTGCTCCTCATTGTGCTCCTCATTGAGCTCCTCATTGTGCTCCTCATTGTGCTCCTCATTGTGCTCCTCACCGTGCTCCTCACCGTGCTCCTCATTGTGTTCCTCACCGTGCTCCGCATTGTGTTCCTCACCGTGCAACTCAATGAGCTCCTCATTGTGCTCCTCACCGTGCTCGTCATTGAGCACCTCATTGCGCTCCTATTGTGCTCCTCATTGTGCTCCTCATTGTGCTCCTCACCGTGCTCCTCGCCGTGCTCCTCATTGTGCTCCACACCGTGCGCCTCACCGTGCTCCTCATTGTGTTCCTCACCGTGCAACTTAATGAGCTCCTCATTGTGCTCCTCATTGTGCTCCTCACCGTGCTCCTCATTGTGCTCCTCATTATGCTCCTGATTGTGCTCCTCATTGTGCTCCTCACCATGCTCCTCACCGTGCTCCTCACTGTGCTCCTCATTGTGCTCCTCATTGAGCTCCTCACTGTGCTCCTCATTGAGCTCCTCATTGTGCTCTGCATTGTGCTCCTCACCGTGCTCCTCACCGTGCTCCTCACCGTGCTCCTCATTGTGCTCCTCACCGTGCTCCTCACCGTGCTCCTCACCGTGCTCCTCACTGTGCTCCTCATTGTGCTCCTCATTGTGCACCTCACTGTGCTCCTCATTGAGCTCCTCATTGTGCTCCTCATTGTGCTCCTCATTGAGCTCCTCATTGTGCTCCTCATTGAGCTCCTCACTGTGCTCCTCATTGAGCTCCTCACTGTGCTCCTCACTGTGCTCCTCATTGTGCTCCTCATTGAGCTCCTCACCGTGCTCCTCATTGTGCTCCTCACCGTGCTCCTCACCGTGCTCCTCACCGTGCTCCTCATTGTGCTCCTCACCGTGCTCCTCACCGTGCTCCTCACCGTGCTCCTCACTGTGCTCCTCATTGTGCTCCTCACTGTGCTCCTCATTGTGCTCCGCATTATGCTCCTCACCGTGGTCCTCACCGTGCTCCTCATTGTGCTCCTCACCGTGCTCCTCACCGTGCTCCTCATTGTGCTCCTCATTGTGCTCCTCACCATGCTCCTCACCGTCCTCCTCACCGTGCTCCTCATTGTGCTCCTCACCGTGCTCCTCACCGTGCTCCTCATTGTGCTCCTCATGGTGCTCCTCACCGTACTCCTCATTATGCTCCTCATTGTGCTCCTCATTGTGCTCCTCACTGTGCTCCTCATTGTGCTCCTCATTGTGCTCCTCACCATGCTCCTCACCGTGCTCCTCACTGTGCTCCTCACCGTGCTCCTCATTGTGCTCCTCACTGTGCTCCTCATTGTGCTCCTCATTGTGCTCCTCACCATGCTCCTCACTGTGCTCCTCACTGTGCTCCTCAACCGTGCTCCTCATTGTGCTGCTCACCGTGCTCCTCATTGTGCTCCTCATTGTGCTCTTCATTGTGCGCCTCACCGTCCTCCTCACCATCCTCCTCACCGTGTTCCTCACTGTGCTCCTCACCGTGCTCCTCATTGTGCTCCTCACTGTGCTCCTCACCGTGCTCCTCATTGTGCTCCTCACCGTGCTCCTCATTGTGCTCCTCACCGTGCTACTCATTGTGCTCCTCACCGTGCTCCTCATTGTGTT
This sequence comes from Isurus oxyrinchus, assembly GCA_026770705.1. Taxonomy (NCBI): domain Eukaryota; kingdom Metazoa; phylum Chordata; class Chondrichthyes; order Lamniformes; family Lamnidae; genus Isurus; species Isurus oxyrinchus. The sequence continues at coordinate 3,801,624 of JANJGN010000006.1, read as the reverse complement.
CCTCATTGTGCTCCTCACCGTGCTCCTCATTGTGTTCCTCATTGTGTTCCTCACCGTGCAACTCAACGTGCTCCTCATTGTGTGCCTCATTGTGCTCCTCACCGTGCTCCTCATTGTCTCCTCAATGTGGTCCTCACTGTGCTCCTCACCGTGCTCCTCATTGTGCTCCTCACTGTGCTCCTCTCCGAGCTCCTCAATGTGCTCCTCACCGTGCTCCTCATTGTGCTCCTCATTGTGCGCCTCACCGTGCTCCTCATTGTGCTCCTCACTGTGCTCCTCACCGTGCTCCTCACTGTGCTCCTCACCGTGCTCCTCATTGTGCTCCTCACTGTGCTCCTCACCGTGCTCCTCACTGTGCTCCTCACCGTCCTCCTCATTGTGCTCCTCATAGTGCTCCTCACCGTGCTCCTCACTTTGCTCCTCACAGTGCTCCTCACCGTGCTCCTCACTGTGCTCCTCACGGTGCTCCTCATTGTGCTCCTCATGGTGCTCCTCACCGTGCTCCTCACTTTGCTCCTCACAGTGCTCCTCACCGTGCTCCTCACTGTGCTCCTCACGGTGCTCCTCATTGTGCTCCTCATTGTGTTCCTCACTGTGCACCTCACCGTGCTCCTCACTGTGCTCCTCATTGTGCTCCTCATTGTGCTCCTCATCATGCTCCTCACCGTGTTCCTCACCGTGCTCTCACTTTGCTCCTCACCATGCTCCTCACCGTGCTCCTCACTGTGCTCCTCAATGTGCTGTTCTCCGTGCTCCTCATTGTGCTCCTCATTGTGCTCCTCACCGTGCTCCTCACTGTGCTCCTCACTTTGCTCCTCACCGTGCTCCTCAACTTGCTCCTCACTGTGCTCCTCATTGTGTTCCTCACCGTGCAACTCAACGTGCTCCTCACCGTGCTCCTCATTGTGCTCCTCATTGTGCTCCTCACTGTGCTCCTCATTGTGCTCCTCACCGTGCTCCTCACTGTGCTCCTCATTGTGCTCCTCACTGTGCTCCTCATTGTGCTCCTCATTCTGCTCCTCACCGTGCTCCTCATTGTGCTCCTCACCGTGCTCCTCATCGTGCTCCTCACTTTGCTCCTCACCGTGCTCCTCACCGTGCTCCTCACCGTGCAACTCAACGTGCTCCTCACTGTGCTCCTCATTGTGTTCCTCATTGTGCTCTTCATTGTGCGCCTCACCGTCCTCCTCATTGTGCTCCTCATTGTGCTCTTCATTGTGCTCCTCATGGTGCTCCTCACCGTGCTCCTCACTTTGCTCCTCATTGTGCTCCTCATTGTGCTCCTCACTGTGCTCCGCACCGTGCTCCTCATTGTGCTCCTCATTGTGCTCCTCACCGTGCTCCTCATTGTGCTACTGTTTGTGCTCCTCACCGTGCTCCGCACCGTGCTCCTCATTGTGCTCCTCACTGTGCTCCTCACCGTGCTCCTCATTGTGCTCCTCATTGTGCTCCTCATTGTGCTCCTCATTCTGCTCCTGATTGTGCTCCTGATTGTGCTCCTCACCGTGCTCCTCAATGAGCTCCTCACCGTGCTCCTTATTGTGCTCCTCACCGTACTTCTCATTGTGCTCCTCACCGTGATCCTCATTGTGCACCTCATTGTGCTCCTCACCGTGCTCCGCACCGTGCTCCTCATTGTGCTCCTCACCGTGCTCCTCATTGAGCTCCTCATCATGCTCCTCATTCTGCTCCTCATTATGCTCCTGATTGTGCTCCTCATTGTGCTCCTCATTGTGCTCCTCATTCTGCTCCTCATTATGCTCCTGATTGTGCTCCTCATTGTGCTCCTCATTGAGCTCCTCATTGTGCTCCTCATTGTGCTCCTCACCGTGCTCCTCACTGTGCTCTTCATTGTGCTCCTCACTGTGAACCTCATTGAGCTCCTCACTGTGTTCCTCATTGTGTTCCTCACCGTGCTCCTCATTGTGCTCCTCACCGTGCTCCTCCTTGTGCTCCTCATTGTGATCCGCACCGTGCTCCTCACCGTGCTCCTCATTGTGCTCCTCATTGTGTTCCTCATTGTACTCCTCACCGTGCTCCTCACCGTGCTCCTCATTGTGCTCCTCATTGTGTTCCTCATTGTGCTCCTCACCGTGCTCCTCATTGTGCTCCTCATTGTGCTCCTCATTGTGCTCCTCACCGTGCTCCTCATTGTGCTCCTCACCGTGCTCCTCATTGTGCTCCTCATTGTGCTCCTCATTGTGCTCCTCAGCGTACTCCTCAATGTGTTCCTCACCGTGCTCCTCATTGTGCTCCTCACTGTGCTCCTCATTGTGCTCCTCATTGTGCTGGTCATTGTGCGCCTCACCGTCCTCCTCACCGTGCTCCTCATTGTGCTCCTCATTGTGCTCCTCATGGTGCTCCTCACCGTGCTCCTCACTTTGCTCCTCATTGTGCTCCGCATTCTGCTCCTCATTATGCTCCTGATTGTGCTCCTCATTCTGCTCCTCATTGTGCTCCTCACTGTGCTCCTCATTGTGCTCCTCACCGTGCTCCTCATTGTGCTCCTCACCGTGCTCCTCATTGTGCTCCTCACCGTGCTCCTCACCGTGCTCCTCATTGTGCTCCTCACCGTGCTCCTCATTGTGCTCCTCACCGTGCTCCTCATTGTGCTCCTCACCGTGCTCCTCACCGTGCTCCTCATTGTGCTCCTCACCGTGCTCCTCATTATGCTCCTCATTGTGCTCCTCATTGTGCTCCTCAGCGTGATCCTCATTGTGCTCCTCATTGTGCTCCTCATTGTGCTCCTCACCGTGCTCCTCACCGTGCTCCTCATTGTGCTCCTCATTGTGCTCCTCACCGTGCTCCTCACCGTGCTCCTCATTATGCTCCTCATTGTGCTCCTCATTGTGCTCCTCACCGTGCTCCTCATTGTGCTCCTCACCGTGCTCCTCATTGTGCTCCTCATTGTGCTCCTCACCGTGCTCCTCATTGTGCTCCTCACCGTGCTCCTCATTGTGCTCCTCATTGTGCTCCTCACCGTGCTCCTCATTGTGCTCCTCACCGTGCTCCTCATTGTGCTCCTCAATGTGCTCTTCTCCGTGCTCCTCATTGTGCTCCTCAGCATGCTCCTCATTGTGCTCCTCACCGTGCTCCTCATTGTGCTCCTCAATGTGCTCTTCTCCGTGCTCCTCATTGTGCTCCTCACCGTGCTCCTCATTGTGCTCCTCACTCTGCTCATCATTGTGCTCCTCATTGTGCTCTTCACCGTGCTCCTCATTGTGCTCCTCATTGTGCTCCTCATGGTGTCTTCACCGTGCTCCACACTTTGGTCCTCACCGTGTTCCTCACCGTGCTCCTCATTGTGTTCCTCACCGTGCAACTCAACGTGCTCCTCACTGTGCTCCTCATTGTGCTCCTCACCGTGCTCCTCACCGTGCTCCTCATTGTGTTCCTCACCGTGCAACTCATTGTGCTCCTCATTGTGCTCTTCATTGTGCGCCTCACCGTCCTCCTCACCGTGCTCCTCATTGTGCTCCTCACTGTGCTCCTCACCGTCCTCCTCATTGTGCTCCTCACCGTGCTCCTCACCGTGCTCCTCATTGTGCTCCTCATTGTGCTCCTCATTGTGCTCTTCATTGTGCGCCTCATTGTGCTCCTCATTGTGCGCCTCACCGTCCTCCTCATTGTGCTCCTCACCGTGCTCCTCACTGTGCTCCTCACTGTGCTCCTCACTGTGCTCCTCATTGTTTTCCTCAACGTGCAACTCAACGTGCTCCTCACCGTGCTCCACATTGTGCTCCTCATTGTGCGCCTCACCGTCCTCCTCATTGTGCTCCTCATTGTGCTCTTAATTGTGCGCCTCATTGTGCTCCTCATTGTGCGCCTCACCGTGCTCCTCATTGTGCTCCTCACCGTCCTCCTCATTGTGCTCCTCATTGTGTTCCTCACCGTGCTCCGAACTTTGCTCCTCATTGTGCTCCTCATTGTGCTCCTCACCATGCTCCTCATTGTGCTCCTCTTTGTGCTCCTCACCGTGCTCCTCACTGTGCTCCTCATTGTGCTCCTAACTGTGCTCCTCATTGTGCGCCTCACCGTGCTCCTCATTGTGCTCCTCATTGTGTTCCTCACTGTGCTCCTCATTGTGCTCCTCATTGTGCTCCTCATTGTGTTCCTCACCGTGCAACTCAATGAGCTCCTCATTGTGCTCCTCATTGTGCTCCTCACCGTGCTCCTCATTGTGCTCCTCATTGTGCTCCTCACCGTGCTCCTCATTGTGCTCCTCATTGTGCTCCTCACCGTGCTCCTCATTGTGCTCCTCATTGTGCTCCTCATTGTCCTCCTCATTCTGATCCTCACCGTGCTCCTCATTGTCTCCTCAATGTGGTCCTAACTGTGCTCCTCACCGTGCTACTCATTGTGCTCCTCATTGTGCTCCTCATTCTGCTCCTCACCGTGCTCCTCATTGTGCTCTTCATCGTGCACCTCATTGTGTTCCTCATTGTGCTCCTCATTGTGCACCTCACCGTGCTCCTCATTGTGCTCCTCACCGTGCTCCTCATTGTGCTCCTCACCGTGCTCCTCATTGTGCTCCTCATTGTGCTCCTCATTGAACTCTTCACCGTGGTCCTCATTGTGCTCCTCACCGTGGTCCTCATTGTGCTCCTCACCGTGCTCCTCATTGGGCTCCTCATTCTTCTACTCATTGTGCTCCTCACCGTGCTCCTCACTGTTCTCCTCATTGTGCTCCTCATTGTGCTCCTCATTGTGCTCCTCACCGTGCTCCTCACTGTGCTCCTCATTGTGCTCCTCACCGTGCTCCTCATTGTGCTCCTCATTGTGCTCCTCACCGTGCTCCTCATTGTGCTCCTCATTGTGCTCCTCATTGTGCACCACATTGTGCTCCTCATTGTGCTCCTCATTGTGCTCCTCACCGTGCTCTTCATTGTGCTCCTCACCGTGCTCCTCATTGTGCTCCTCATTGTGCTCCTCATTGTGCTCCTCACCGTGCTCTTCATTGTGCTCCTCACAGTGCTCCTCATTGTGCTCCTCATTGTGCTCCTCATTGTGCTCCTCATTGTGCTCCTCACCGTGCTCTTCATTGTGCTCCTCACTGTGCTCCTCATTGTGCTCCTCACCGTGCTCCTCACTGTGCTCCTCATTGTGTTCCTCACCGTGCAACTCAACGTGCTCCTCACTGTGCTCCTCATTGTGCTCCTCATTGTGCTCCTCATTGTGCTCCTCACCGTGCTCCTCAGTTTGCTCCTCATTGTGCTCCTCATTGTGCTCCTCATTGTGCTCCTCACCGTACTTCTCATTGTGTCCTCAATGTGCTCCTCACTGTGCTCCTCATTGTGCTCCTCACCGTGCTCCTCATTGTGCTCCTCACCGTTCTCCTCATTGTGCTCCTCACCGTGCTCCTCATTGTGCTCCTCACCGTCCTCCTCATTGTGCTCCTCACCGTCCTCCTCACCGTGCTCCTCATTGTGCTCCTCACCGTGCTCCTCACTGTGCTCCTCATTGTGTTCCTCACCGTGCTCCTCACTTTGCTCCTCATTGTGCTCCTCATTGCACTCCTCACTGTGCTCCTCATTGTGCTCCTCATTGTGCTCCTCACCGTGCTCCTCATTGTGCTCCTCATTGTGCTCCAAACCCTGCTCCGCATTGCGCTCCTCATTGTGCTCCTCACCCTACTTCTCATTGTCTCCTCAATGTGGTCCTCATTGTGCTCCTCACTGTGCTCCTCATTGTGCTCCTCTCTGAGCTCCTCACCGTGCTCCTCATTATGCTCCTGATTGTGCTCCTCATTGTGCTCCTCATTGTGCTCCTCACTGTGCTCCTCATTGTGCTCCTCATTGTGCTCCTCACCGTGTTCCTCATTGAGCACCTCACCGTGGTCCTCATTGTGCTCCTCACCGTGCTCCTCACCGTGCTCCTCACCGTGGACCTCATTGTGCTCTTCACCGTGCTCCTCACCGCGCTCTTCATTGTGCACCTCATTGCGCTCCTCACCATGCTCCTCACCGTGCTCCTCACCGTGCTCCTCATTGTGCTCCTCAATGTGCTCCTCAATGTGCTCCTCATTGTGCTCCTCACCGTGCTCCTCATTGAGATCCTCACCGTGCTCCTCATTGTGTTCCTCAATGTGCTCCTCATTGTGCTCCTCATTGTGCTCCTCACTGTGCACCTCATTGTGCTCCTCATTGTGCTCCTCATTGTGCTCCTCACCGTGCTCCTCATTGTGCTCCTCATTGTGCTCCTCATTGTGCTCCTCACCGTACTCCTCATTGTGCTCCTCATTGTGCTCCTCACCGAGCTCCTCATTGTGCTCCTCATTGTGCTCCTCACTGTGCTCTTCATTGTGCTCCTCACTGTGAACCTCATTGAGCTCCTCACCGTGCTCCTCATTCTGATCCTGATTGTGCTCCTCATTGTGCTCCTCACCATGCTCCTCACCGTGCTCCTCATTGAGCTCCTCATCGTGCTCCTCATTCTGCTCCTCATTATGCTCCTGATTGTGCTCCTCATTGTGCTCCTCATTCTGCCCCTCATTATGCTCCTCATTGTGCTCCTCCTTGTGCTCCTCACCGTGCTCCTCATTGTGCTACTCATTGTGCTCCTCACCGTGCTCCTCATTGTGCTCCTCATTGTGCTCCTCATTGTGCTCCTCACTGTGCTCCTCACCGTGCTCCTCACTGCGCTCCTCATTGTGCTCCTCACTGTGCTCCTCATTGTGCTCCTCACCGTGCTCCTCATTGTGCTCCTCACTGTGCTCCTCACCGTGCTCCTCATTGTGCTCCTCATTGTGCTCCTCATTGTGCTCCTCATTCTGCTCCTGATTGTGCTCCTGATTGTGCTCCTCACCGTGCTCCTCAATGAGCTCCTCACCGTGCTCCTTATTGTGCTCCTCACCGTACTTCTCATTGTGCTCCTCACCGTGATCCTCATTGTGCACCTCATTGTGCTCCTCACCGTGCTCCGCACCGTGCTCCTCATTGTGCTCCTCACCGTGCTCCTCATTGAGCTCCTCATCATGCTCCTCATTCTGCTCCTCATTATGCTCCTGATTGTGCTCCTCATTGTGCTCCTCATTGTGCTCCTCATTCTGCTCCTCATTATGCTCCTGATTGTGCTCCTCATTGTGCTCCTCATTGAGCTCCTCATTGTGCTCCTCATTGTGCTCCTCACCGTGCTCCTCACTGTGCTCTTCATTGTGCTCCTCACTGTGAACCTCATTGAGCTCCTCACTGTGTTCCTCATTGTGTTCCTCACCGTGCTCCTCATTGTGCTCCTCACCGTGCTCCTCCTTGTGCTCCTCATTGTGCTCCTCACCGTGCTCCTCACCGTGCTCCTCATTGTGCTCCTCATTGTGTTCCTCATTGTGCTCCTCACCGTGCTCCTCACCGTGCTCCTCATTGTGCTCCTCATTGTGTTCCTCATTGTGCTCCTCACCGTGCTCCTCATTGTGCTCCTCATTGTGCTCCTCATTGTGCTCCTCACCGTGCTCCTCATTGTGCTCCTCACCGTGCTCCTCCTTGTGCTCCTCATTGTGCTCCTCATTGTGCTCCTCACCGTACTCCTCAATGTGTTCCTCACCGTGCTCCTCATTGTGCTCCTCACTGTGCTCCTCATTGTGCTCCTCATTGTGCTGGTCATTGTGCGCCTCACCGTCCTCCTCACCGTGCTCCTCATTGTGCTCCTCATTGTGCTCCTCATGGTGCTCCTCACCGTGCTCCTCACTTTGCTCCTCATTGTGCTCCGCATTCTGCTCCTCATTATGCTCCTGATTGTGCTCCTCATTCTGCTCCTCATTGTGCTCCTCACTGTGCTCCTCATTGTGCTCCTCATTGTGCTCCTCACCGTGCTCCTCATTGTGCTCCTCACCGTGCTCCTCACCGTGCTCCTCATTGTGCTCCTCACCGTGCTCCTCATTGTGCTCCTCACCGTGCTCCTCATTGTGCTCCTCACCGTGCTCCTCACCGTGCTCCTCATTGTGCTCCTCACCGTGCTCCTCATTATGCTCCTCATTGTGCTCCTCATTGTGCTCCTCAGCGTGATCCTCATTGTGCTCCTCATTGTGCTCCTCATTGTGCTCCTCACTGTGCTCCTCACCGTGCTCCTCATTGTGCTCCTCATTGTGCTCCTCATCGTGCTCCTCACCGTGCTCCTCATTATGCTCCTCATTGTGCTCCTCATTGTGCTCCTCACCGTGCTCCTCATTGTGCTCCTCACCGTGCTCCTCATTGTGCTCCTCATTGTGCTCCTCACCGTGCTCCTCATTGTGCTCCTCACCGTGCTCCTCATTGTGCTCCTCATTGTGCTCCTCACCGTGCTCCTCATTGTGCTCCTCACCGTGCTCCTCATTCTGCTCCTCAATGTGCTCTTCTCCGTGCTCCTCATTGTGCTCCTCAGCGTGCTCCTCATTGTGCTCCTCACCGTGCTCCTCATTGTGCTCCTCAATGTGCTCTTCTCCGTGCTCCTCATTGTGCTCCTCACCGTGCTCCTCATTGTGCTCCTCACTCTGCTCATCATTGTGCTCCTCATTGTGCTCTTCACCGTGCTCCTCATTGTGCTCCTCATTGTGCTCCTCATGGTGTCTTCACCGTGCTCCACACTTTGGTCCTCACCGTGTTCCTCACCGTGCTCCTCATTGTGTTCCTCACCGTGCAACTCAACGTGCTCCTCACTGTGCTCCTCATTGTGCTCCTCACCGTGCTCCTCACCGTGCTCCTCATTGTGTTCCTCACCGTGCAACTCATTGTGCTCCTCATTGTGCTCTTCATTGTGCGCCTCACCGTCCTCCTCACCGTGCTCCTCATTGTGCTCCTCACTGTGCTCCTCACCGTCCTCCTCATTGTGCTCCTCACCGTGCTCCTCACCGTGCTCCTCATTGTGCTCCTCATTGTGCTCCTCATTGTGCTCTTCATTGTGCGCCTCATTGTGCTCCTCATTGTGCGCCTCACCATCCTCCTCATTGTGCTCCTCACCGTGCTCCTCACTGTGCTCCTCACTGTGCTCCTCATTGTTTTCCTCAACGTGCAACTCAACGTGCTCCTCACCGTGCTCCACATTGTGCTCCTCATTGTGCGCCTCACCGTCCTCCTCATTGTGCTCCTCATTGTGCTCTTAATTGTGCGCCTCATTGTGCTCCTCATTGTGCGCCTCACCGTGCTCCTCATTGTGCTCCTCACCGTCCTCCTCATTGTGCTCCTCATTGTGTTCCTCACCGTGCTCCGAACTTTGCTCCTCATTGTGCTCCTCATTGTGCTCCTCACCATGCTCCTCATTGTGCTCCTCTTTGTGCTCCTCACCGTGCTCCTCACTGTGCTCCTCATTGTGCTCCTAACTGTGCTCCTCATTGTGCGCCTCACCGTGCTCCTCATTGTGCTCCTCATTGTGTTCCTCACTGTGCTCCTCATTGTGCTCCTCATTGTGCTCCTCATTGTGTTCCTCACCGTGCAACTCAATGAGCTCCTCATTGTGCTCCTCATTGTGCTCCTCACCGTGCTCCTCATTGTGCTCCTCATTGTGCTCCTCACCGTGCTCCTCATTGTGCTCCTCATTGTGCTCCTCACCGTGCTCCTCATTGTGCTCCTCATTGTGCTCCTCATTGTCCTCCTCATTCTGATCCTCACCGTGCTCCTCATTGTCTCCTCAATGTGGTCCTAACTGTGCTCCTCACCGTGCTACTCATTGTGCTCCTCATTGTGCTCCTCATTCTGCTCCTCACCGTGCTCCTCATTGTGCTCTTCATCGTGCACCTCATTGTGTTCCTCATTGTGCTCCTCATTGTGCACCTCACCGTGCTCCTCATTGTGCTCCTCACCGTGCTCCTCATTGTGCTCCTCACCGTGCTCCTCATTGTGCTCCTCATTGTGCTCCTCATTGAACTCTTCACCGTGGTCCTCATTGTGCTCCTCACCGTGGTCCTCATTGTGCTCCTCACCGTGCTCCTCATTGGGCTCCTCATTGTTCTACTCATTGTGCTCCTCACCGTGCTCCTCACTGTTCTCCTCATTGTGCTCCTCATTGTGCTCCTCATTGTGCTCCTCACCGTGCTCCTCACTGTACTCCTCATTGTGCTCCTCACCGTGCTCCTCATTGTGCTCCTCATTGTGCTCCTCACCGTGCTCCTCATTGTGCTCCTCATTGTGCTCCTCATTGTGCACCACATTGTGCTCCTCATTGTGCTCCTCATTGTGCTCCTCACCGTGCTCTTCATTGTGCTCCTCACCGTGCTCCTCATTGTGCTCCTCATTGTGCTCCTCATTGTGCTCCTCACCGTGCTCTTCATTGTGCTCCTCACAGTGCTCCTCATTGTGCTCCTCATTGTGCTCCTCATTGTGCTCCTCATTGTGCTCCTCACCGTGCTCTTCATTGTGCTCCTCACTGTGCTCCTCATTGTGCTCCTCACCGTGCTCCTCACTGTGCTCCTCATTGTGTTCCTCACCGTGCAACTCAACGTGCTCCTCACTGTGCTCCGCATTGTGCTCCTCATTGTGCTCCTCATTGTGCTCCTCACCGTGCTCCTCAGTTTGCTCCTCATTGTGCTCCTCATTGTGCTCCTCATTGTGCTCCTCACCGTACTTCTCATTGTGTCCTCAATGTGCTCCTCACTGTCCTCCTCATTGTGCTCCTCACCGTGCTCCTCATTGTGCTCCTCACCGTTCTCCTCATTGTGCTCCTCACCGTGCTCCTCATTGTGCTCCTCACCGTCCTCCTCATTGTGCTCCTCACCGTCCTCCTCACCGTGCTCCTCATTGTGCTCCTCACCGTGCTCCTCACTGTGCTCCTCATTGTGTTCCTCACCGTGCTCCTCACTTTGCTCCTCATTGTGCTCCTCATTGCACTCCTCACTGTGCTCCTCATTGTGCTCCTCATTGTGCTCCTCACCGTGCTCCTCATTGTGCTCCTCATTGTGCTCCAAACCCTGCTCCGCATTGCGCTCCTCATTGTGCTCCTCACCCTACTTCTCATTGTCTCCTCAATGTGGTCCTCATTGTGCTCCTCACTGTGCTCCTCATTGTGCTCCTCTCTGAGCTCCTCACCGTGCTCCTCATTATGCTCCTGATTGTGCTCCTCATTGTGCTCCTCATTGTGCTCCTCACTGTGCTCCTCATTGTGCTCCTCATTGTGCTCCTCACCGTGTTCCTCATTGAGCACCTCACCGTGGTCCTCATTGTGCTCCTCACCGTGCTCCTCACCGTGCTCCTCACCGTGGACCTCATTGTGCTCTTCACCGTGCTCCTCACCGCGCTCTTCATTGTGCACCTCATTGCGCTCCTCACCATGCTCCTCACCGTGCTCCTCACCGTGCTCCTCATTGTGCTCCTCAATGTGCTCCTCAATGTGCTCCTCATTGTGCTCCTCACCGTGCTCCTCATTGAGATCCTCACCGTGCTCCTCATTGTGTTCCTCAATGTGCTCCTCATTGTGCTCCTCATTGTGCTCCTCACTGTGCACCTCATTGTGCTCCTCATTGTGCTCCTCATTGTGCTCCTCACCGTGCTCCTCATTGTGCTCCTCATTGTGCTCCTCATTGTGCTCCTCACCGTACTCCTCATTGTGCTCCTCATTGTGCTCCTCACCGAGCTCCTCATTGTGCTCCTCATTGTGCTCCTCACGGTGCTCCTCACCGTGCTCCTCATTCTGATCCTGATTGTGCTCCTCATTGTGCTCCTCACCATGCTCCTCACCGTGCTCCTCATTGAGCTCCTCATCGTGCTCCTCATTCTGCTCCTCATTATGCTCCTGATTGTGCTCCTCATTGTGCTCCTCATTCTGCCCCTCATTATGCTCCTCATTGTGCTCCTCCTTGTGCTCCTCACCGTGCTCCTCATTGTGCTACTCATTGTGCTCCTCACCGTGCTCCTCATTGTGCTCCTCATTGTGCTCCTCACTGTGCTCCTCACCGTGCTCCTCACTGCGCTCCTCATTGTGCTCCTCACTGTGCTCCTCATTGTGCTCCTCACCGTGCTCCTCATTGTGCTCCTCACTGTGCTCCTCACTGTGCTCCTCATTGTGCTCCTCACCGTGCTCCTCATTGTGTTCCTCATTGTGCTCCTCACCGTGCTCCGCATTGTGCTCCTCACCATGCTCCTCATTGTGCTCCTCACCGTGCTCCTCACTGTGCTCCTCATTGTGCTCCTCATTGTGCTCCTCACTGCGATCCTCATTGAGCTCCTCACTGTGTTCCTCATTGTGCTCCTCACCGTACTCCTCACTTTGCTCCTCACCGTGCTCCTTACCGTGCTCCTCACTGTGCTCCTCATTGTGTTCCTCACCGTGCTACTCAACATGCTCCTCACCGTCCTCCTCATTGTGCTCCTCATTGTGCTCTTCATTGTGCGCCTCACCGTCCTCCTCACCGTGCTCCTCATTGTGCTCTTCATTGTGCTCCTCATTGTGCTCCTCACCGTGCTCCTCATTGTGCTCCTCATTGTGCTCCTCATTGTGCTCCTCACCATGCTCCTCATTGTGCTCCTCACTGTGCTCCTCACTGTGCTCCTCATTGTGCTCCTCACAGTGCTCCTCATTGTGCTCCTCATTGTGCTCCTCATTGTGCTCCTCACTGTGCTCCTCATTGTGCTCCTCACAGTGCTCCTCACTGTGCTCCTCATTGTGCTCCTCATTGTGCTCCTCATTGTGCTCCTCATCGTGCTCCTCATTGTGCTCCTCACCGTGCTCCTCATTGTGCTCCTCTCTGAGCTCATCATTGTGCTCCTCACCGTGCTCCTCATTGTGCTCTTCACCGTGCTCCTCACCGTGCTCCTCACTGTGCTCTTCACCGTGATCCTCATTGTGCTCCTCACTGTGCTCCTCATTGTGCTCCTCATTGTGCTCCTCACCATGCTCCTCACTGTGCTCTTCACCGTGCTCCTCATTGTGCTCCTCATTGAGATCCTCACCGTGCTCCTCCTTGTGTTCCTCATTGTGCTCCTCATCGTGCTCCTCACCGTGCTCCTCACCGTGCTCCTCACCGTGCTCCTCATTGTGCTCCTCACCGTGCTCCTCACCGTGCTCCTCATTGTGCTCCTCATTGTGCTCCTCACCTTGCTCCTCATTGTGCTCCTCACCGTGCTCCTCATTGTGCTCCTCATTGTGCTCCTCATTGTGCTCCTCACCGTACTCCTCATTGTGCTCCTCATTGTGCTCCACACCGTGCTCCTCATTGTGCTCCTCATTGTGCTCCTCATTGTGCTCCTCACCGTACTCCTCATTGTGCTCCTCATTGTGCTCCTCACCGTGCTCCTCATTGTGCTCCTCATTGTGCTCCTCACTGCGCTCCTCACCATGCTCCTCACCGTGCTCCTCATTGAGCTCCTCATCGTGCTCCTCATTCTGCTACTCATTATGCTCCTGATTGTGCTCCTCATTGTGCTCCTCATTCTGCTCCTCATTATGCTCCTCCTTGTGCTCCTCATTGTGCTCCTCACCATGCTCCTCATTGTGCTACTCATTGTGCTCCTCACCGTGCTCCTCACTTTGCTCCTCACCGTGCTCCTTACCGTGCTCCTCACTGTGCTCCTCATTTTGTTCCTCACCGTGCTACTCAACATGCTCCTCACCGTGCTCCTCATTGTGCTCCTCATTGTGCTGTTCATTGTGCGCCTCACCGTCCTCCTCACCGTGCTCCTCATTGTGCTCTTCATTGTACTCCTCATTGTGCTCCTCACCGTGCTCCTCATTGTGCTCCTCATTGTGCTCCTCTTTGTGCTCCTCACCATGCTCCTCATTGTGCTCCTCACTGTGCTCCTCTTTGTGCTCCTCATTGTGCTCCTCACCGTGCTCCTCATTGTGCTCCTCACCGTGCTCCTCATTGTGCTCTTCATTGTGCTCCTCATTGTGCTCCTCACCGTGGTCCTCACTGTGCTCCTCATTGTGCTCCTCACTGTGCTCCTCATTGTGCTCCTCACTTTGCTCCTCATTGTGCTCCTCATTGTGCTCCTCATTGTGCTCCTCACTGTGCTCCTCATTGTGCTCCTCACTGTGCTCCTCACTGTGCTCCTCATTGTGCTCCTCATTGTGCTCCTCATTGTGCTCCTCATTGTGCTCCTCACCGTGCTCCTCATTGTGCTCCTCATTGTGCTCCTCACCGTGCTCCTCATTGTGATCCTCATTGTGCTCCGCACTGTGGTCCTCACCGTGCTCCTCATTGTGCTCCTCTCTGAGCTCCTCACTGTGCTCCTCATTGTGCTCCTCACCGTGCTCCTCATTGTGCTCCTCACTGTACTCCTCATTGTGCTCCTTATTGTGATCCTCATTGAGCTCCTCATCGTTCTCTTCACCATGCTCCTCATTGTGCTCCTCATTGTGCTCCTCATTGTGCTCCTCACTGTGCTCCTCATTGTGCTCCTCATTGTGCTCCTCATTGTGCTCCTCACCGTGCTCCTCATTGTGCTCCTCATTGTGCTCCTCACCCTGCTCCTCATTGTGCTCCTCACCGTGCTCCTCATTGTGCTCCTCATTGTGCTCCTCACCGTGCTCCTCATTGTGCTCCTCTCTGAGCTCATCACTGTGCTCCTCACCGTGCTCCTCATTGTGCTCTTCACCGTGCTCCTCACCGTGCTCCTCACTGTGCTCTTCACCGTGCTCCTCATTGTGCTCCTCACTGTGCTCCTCATTGTGCTCCTCATTGTGCTCCTCACCATGCTCCTCACTGTGCTCTTCACCGTGCTCCTCATTGTGCTCCTCATTGAGATCCTCACCGTGCTCCTCCTTGTGTTCCTCATTGTGCTCCTCATCGTGCTCCTCACCGTGCTCCTCACCGTGCTCCTCATTGTGCTCCTCACCGTGCTCCTCACCGTGCTCCTCATTGTGCTCCTCATTGTGCTCCTCACCTTGCTCCTCATTGTGCTCCTCATTGTGCTCCTCATTGTTCTCCTCATTGTGCTCCTCATTGTGCTCCTCACCGTGCTCCTCATTGTGCTCCTCATTGTGCTCCTCATTGTGCTCCTCACCGTACTCCTCATTGTGCTCCTCATTGTGCTCCTCACCGTGCTCCTCATTGTGCTCCTCATTGGGCTCCTCATTGTGCTCCTCACCGTACTCCTCATTGTGCTCCTCATTGTGCTCCTCACCGTGCTCCTCATTGTGCTCCTCATTGTGCTCCTCACTGCGCTCCTCACCATGCTCCTCACCGTGCTCCTCATTGAGCTCCTCATCGTGCTCCTCATTCTGCTCCTCATTATGCTCCTAATTGTGCTCCTCATTGTGCTCCTCATTCTGCTCCTCATTATGCTCCTCCTTGTGCTCCTCATTGTGCTCCTCACCGTGCTCCCCATTGTGCTACTCATTGTGCTCCTCACCGTGCTCCTCACTTTGCTCCTCACCGTGCTCCTTACCGTGCTCCTCACTGTGCTCCTCATTTTGTTCCTCACCGTGCTACTCAACATGCTCCTCACCGTGCTCCTCACTGTGCTCCTCATTGTGCTGTTCATTGTGCGCCTCACCGTCCTCCTCACCGTGCTCCTCATTGTGCTCCTCATTGTACTCCTCATTGTGCTCCTCACCGTGCTCCTCATTGTGCTCCTCATTGTGCTCCTCTTTGTGCTCCTCACCATGCTCCTCATTGTGCTCCTCACTGTGCTCCTCTTTGTGCTCCTCATTGTGCTCCTCACCGTGCTCCTCATTGTGCTCCTCACCGTGCTCCTCATTGTGCTCTTCATTGTGCTCCTCATTGTGCTCCTCACCGTGGTCCTCACTGTGCTCCTCATTGTGCTCCTCACTGTGCTCCTCATTGTGCTCCTCACTTTGCTCCTCATTGTTCTCCTCATTGTGCTCCTCATTGTGCTCCTCACTGTGCTCCTCACTGTGCTCCTCATTGTGCTCCTCATTGTGCTCCTCATTGTGCTCCTCATTGTGCTCCTCACCGTGCTCCTCATTGTGCTCCTCACCGTCCTCCTCACCGTGCTCCTCATTGTGCTCCTCACCGTGCTCCTCACTGTGCTCCTCATTGTGTTCCTCACCGTGCTCCTCACTTTGCTCCTCATTGTGCTCCTCATTGCACTCCTCACTGTGCTCCTCATTGTGCTCCTCATTGTGCTCCTCACCGTGCTCCTCATTGTGCTCCTCATTGTGCTCCAAACCCTGCTCCGCATTGCGCTCCTCATTGTGCTCCTCACCCTACTTCTCATTGTCTCCTCAATGTGGTCCTCATTGTGCTCCTCACTGTGCTCCTCATTGTGCTCCTCTCTGAGCTCCTCACCGTGCTCCTCATTATGCTCCTGATTGTGCTCCTCATTGTGCTCCTCATTGTGCTCCTCACTGTGCTCCTCATTGTGCTCCTCATTGTGCTCCTCACCGTGTTCCTCATTGAGCACCTCACCGTGGTCCTCATTGTGCTCCTCACCGTGCTCCTCACCGTGCTCCTCACCGTGGACCTCATTGTGCTCTTCACCGTGCTCCTCACCGCGCTCTTCATTGTGCACCTCATTGCGCTCCTCACCATGCTCCTCACCGTGCTCCTCACCGTGCTCCTCATTGAGATCCTCACCGTGCTCCTCATTGTGCTCCTCAATGTGCTCCTCAATGTGCTCCTCATTGTGCTCCTCACCGTGCTCCTCATTGAGATCCTCACCGTGCTCCTCATTGTGCTCCTCAATGTGCTCCTCAATGTGCTCCTCATTGTGCTCCTCACCGTGCTCCTCATTGAGATCCTCACCGTGCTCCTCATTGTGTTCCTCAATGTGCTCCTCATTGTGCTCCTCATTGAGATCCTCACCGTGCTCCTCATTGTGTTCCTCAATGTGCTCCTCATTGTGCTCCTCATTGTGCTCCTCATTGTGCTCCTCACCGTACTCCTCATTGTGCTCCTCATTGTGCTCCTCACCGAGCTCCTCATTGTGCTCCTCATTGTGCTCCTCACCGTGCTCCTCACCGTGCTCCTCATTCTGATCCTGATTGTGCTCCTCATTGTGCTCCTCAC
The DNA here is from genome assembly GCA_026770705.1 of Isurus oxyrinchus. Taxonomy (NCBI): domain Eukaryota; kingdom Metazoa; phylum Chordata; class Chondrichthyes; order Lamniformes; family Lamnidae; genus Isurus; species Isurus oxyrinchus. The sequence continues at coordinate 3,784,757 of JANJGN010000006.1, read as the reverse complement.
CATGCTCCTCACCGTGCTCCTCATTGAGCTCCTCATCGTGCTCCTCATTCTGCTCCTCATTATGCTCCTGATTGTGCTCCTCATTGTGCTCCTCATTCTGCCCCTCATTATGCTCCTCATTGTGCTCCTCCTTGTGCTCCTCACCGTGCTCCTCATTGTGCTACTCATTGTGCTCCTCACCGTGCTCCTCATTGTGCTCCTCATTGTGCTCCTCATTGTGCTCCTCACTGTGCTCCTCACCGTGCTCCTCACTGCGCTCCTCATTGTGCTCCTCACTGTGCTCCTCATTGTGCTCCTCACCGTGCTCCTCATTGTGCTCCTCACTGTGCTCCTCACTGTGCTCCTCATTGTGCTCCTCACCGTGCTCCTCATTGTGTTCCTCATTGTGCTCCTCACCGTGCTCCTCATTGTGCTCCTCACCATGCTCCTCATTGTGCTCCTCACCGTGCTCCTCACTGTGCTCCTCATTGTGCTCCTCATTGTGCTCCTCACTGCGATCCTCATTGAGCTCCTCACTGTGTTCCTCATTGTGCTCCTCACCGTACTCCTCACTTTGCTCCTCACCGTGCTCCTTACCGTGCTCCTCACTGTGCTCCTCATTGTGTTCCTCACCGTGCTACTCAACATGCTCCTCACCGACCTCCTCATTGTGCTCCTCATTGTGCTCTTCATTGTGCACCTCACCGTCCTCCTCACCGTGCTCCTCATTGTGCTCTTCATTGTGCTCCTCATTGTGCTCCTCACCGTGCTCCTCATTGTGCTCCTCATTGTGCTCCTCATTGTGCTCCTCACCATGCTCCTCATTGTGCTCCTCACTGTGCTCCTCACTGTGCTCCTCATTGTGCTCCTCACAGTGCTCTTTATTGTGCTCCTCATTGTGCTCCTCATTGTGCTCCTCACTGTGCTCCTCATTGTGCTCCTCACAGTGCTCCTCACTGTGCTCCTCATTGTGCTCCTCATTGTGCTCCTCATTGTGCTCCTCATCGTGCTCCTCATTGTGCTCCTCACCGTGCTCCTCATTGTGCTCCTCTCTGAGCTCATCATTGTGCTCCTCACCGTGCTCCTCATTGTGCTCTTCACCGTGCTCCTCACCGTGCTCCTCACTGTGCTCTTCACCGTGATCCTCATTGTGCTCCTCACTGTGCTCCTCATTGTGCTCCTCATTGTGCTCCTCACCATGCTCCTCACTGTGCTCTTCACCGTGCTCCTCATTGTGCTCCTCATTGAGATCCTCACCGTGCTCCTCCTTGTGTTCCTCATTGTGCTCCTCATCGTGCTCCTCACCGTGCTCCTCACCGTGCTCCTCACCGTGCTCCTCATTGTGCTCCTCACCGTGCTCCTCACCGTGCTCCTCATTGTGCTCCTCATTGTGCTCCTCACCTTGCTCCTCATTGTGCTCCTCATTGTGCTCCTCATTGTTCTCCTCATTGTGCTCCTCATTGTGCTCCTCACCGTGCTCCTCATTGTGCTCCTCATTGTGCTCCTCATTGTGCTCCTCACCGTACTCCTCATTGTGCTCCTCATTGTGCTCCTCACCGTGCTCCTCATTGTGCTCCTCATTGTGCTCCTCATTGTGCTCCTCACCGTACTCCTCATTGTGCTCCTCATTGTGCTCCTCACCGTGCTCCTCATTGTGCTCCTCATTGTGCTCCTCACTGCGCTCCTCACCATGCTCCTCACCGTGCTCCTCATTGAGCTCCTCATCGTGCTCCTCATTCTGCTCCTCATTATGCTCCTGATTGTGCTCCTCATTGTGCTCCTCATTCTGCTCCTCATTATGCTCCTCCTTGTGCTCCTCATTGTGCTCCTCACCATGCTCCTCATTGTGCTACTCATTGTGCTCCTCACCGTGCTCCTCACTTTGCTCCTCACCGTGCTCCTTACCGTGCTCCTCACTGTGCTCCTCATTTTGTTCCTCACCGTGCTACTCAACATGCTCCTCACCGTGCTCCTCATTGTGCTCCTCATTGTGCTGTTCATTGTGCGCCTCACCGTCCTCCTCACCGTGCTCCTCATTGTGCTCTTCATTGTACTCCTCAGTGTGCTCCTCACCGTGCTCCTCATTGTGCTCCTCATTGTGCTCCTCTTTGTGCTCCTCACCATGCTCCTCATTGTGCTCCTCACTGTGCTCCTCTTTGTGCTCCTCATTGTGCTCCTCACCGTGCTCCTCATTGTGCTCCTCACCGTGCTCCTCATTGTGCTCTTCATTGTGCTCCTCATTGTGCTCCGCACCGTGGTCCTCACTGTGCTCCTCATTGTGCTCCTCACTGTGCTCCTCATTGTGCTCCTCACTTTGCTCCTCATTGTGCTCCTCATTGTGCTCCTCATTGTGCTCCTCACTGTGCTCCTCATTGTGCTCCTCACTGTGCTCCTCACTGTGCTCCTCATTGTGCTCCTCATTGTGCTCCTCATTGTGCTCCTCATTGTGCTCCTCACCGTGCTCCTCATTGTGCTCCTCATTGTGCTCCTCACCGTGCTCCTCATTGTGATCCTCATTGTGCTCCGCACTGTGGTCCTCACCGTGCTCCTCATTGTGCTCCTCTCTGAGCTCCTCACTGTGCTCCTCATTGTGCTCCTCACCGTGCTCCTCATTGTGCTCCTCACTGTACTCCTCATTGTGCTCCTTATTGTGATCCTCATTGAGCTCCTCATCGTTCTCTTCACCATGCTCCTCATTGTGCTCCTCATTGTGCTCCTCATTGTGCTCCTCACTGTGCTCCTCATTGTGCTCCTCATTGTGCTCCTCATTGTGCTCCTCACCGTGCTCCTCATTGTGCTCCTCATTGTGCTCCTCACCCTGCTCCTCATTGTGCTCCTCACCGTGCTCCTCATTGTGCTCCTCATTGTGCTCCTCACCGTGCTCCTCATTGTGCTCCTCTCTGAGCTCATCACTGTGCTCCTCACCGTGCTCCTCATTGTGCTCTTCACCGTGCTCCTCACCGTGCTCCTCACTGTGCTCTTCACCGTGCTCCTCATTGTGCTCCTCACTGTGCTCCTCATTGTGCTCCTCATTGTGCTCCTCACCATGCTCCTCACTGTGCTCTTCACCGTGCTCCTCATTGTGCTCCTCATTGAGATCCTCACCGTGCTCCTCCTTGTGTTCCTCATTGTGCTCCTCATCGTGCTCCTCACCGTGCTCCTCACCGTGCTCCTCATTGTGCTCCTCACCGTGCTCCTCACCGTGCTCCTCATTGTGCTCCTCATTGTGCTCCTCACCTTGCTCCTCATTGTGCTCCTCATTGTGCTCCTCATTGTTCTCCTCATTGTGCTCCTCATTGTGCTCCTCACCGTGCTCCTCATTGTGCTCCTCATTGTGCTCCTCATTGTGCTCCTCACCGTACTCCTCATTGTGCTCCTCATTGTGCTCCTCACCGTGCTCCTCATTGTGCTCCTCATTGTGCTCCGCATTGTGCTCCTCACCGTACTCCTCATTGTGCTCCTCATTGTGCTCCTCACCGTGCTCCTCATTGTGCTCCTCATTGTGCTCCTCACTGCGCTCCTCACCATGCTCCTCACCGTGCTCCTCATTGAGCTCCTCATCGTGCTCCTCATTCTGCTCCTCATTATGCTCCTAATTGTGCTCCTCATTGTGCTCCTCATTCTGCTCCTCATTATGCTCCTCCTTGTGCTCCTCATTGTGCTCCTCACCGTGCTCCCCATTGTGCTACTCATTGTGCTCCTCACCGTGCTCCTCACTTTGCTCCTCACCGTGCTCCTTACCGTGCTCCTCACTGTGCTCCTCATTTTGTTCCTCACCGTGCTACTCAACATGCTCCTCACCGTGCTCCTCACTGTGCTCCTCATTGTGCTGTTCATTGTGCGCCTCACCGTCCTCCTCACCGTGCTCCTCATTGTGCTCCTCATTGTACTCCTCATTGTGCTCCTCACCGTGCTCCTCATTGTGCTCCTCATTGTGCTCCTCTTTGTGCTCCTCACCATGCTCCTCATTGTGCTCCTCACTGTGCTCCTCTTTGTGCTCCTCATTGTGCTCCTCACCGTGCTCCTCATTGTGCTCCTCACCGTGCTCCTCATTGTGCTCTTCATTGTGCTCCTCATTGTGCTCCTCCCCGTGGTCCGCACTGTGCTCCTCATTGTGCTCCTCACTGTGCTCCTCATTGTGCTCCTCACTTTGCTCCTCATTGTTCTCCTCATTGTGCTCCTCATTGTGCTGCTCACTGTGCTCCTCATTGTGCTCCTCACTGTGCTCCTCACTGTGCTCCTCATTGTGCTCCTCATTGTGCTCCTCATTGTGCTCCTCATTGTGCTCCTCACCGTGCTCCTCATTGTGCTCCTCTCTGAGCTCCTCACTGTGCTCCTCATTGTGCTCCTCACCGTGCTCCTCATTGTGCTCCTCACTGTACTCCTCATTGTGCTCCTTATTGTGATCCTCATTGAGCTCCTCATCGTTCTCTTCACCATGCTCCTCATTGTGCTCCTCATTGTGCTCCTCATTGTGCTCCTCACTGTGCTCCTCATTGTGCTCCTCATTGTGCTCCTCATTGTGCTCCTCACCGTGCTCCTCATTGTGCTCCTCATTGTGCTCCTCACCCTGCTCCTCATTGTGCTCCTCACCGTGCTCCTCATTGTGCTCCTCATTGTGCTCCTCACCGTGCTCCTCATTGTGCTCCTCATTGTGCTCCTCATTGTGCTCCTCACCGTGCTCCTCATTGTGCTCCTCATTGTGCTCCTCACCATGCTCCTCACCGTGCTCCTCATTGTGCTCCTCATTGTGCTCCTCACTGTGCTCCTCACCGTGCTCCTCACCGTGCTCCTCATTGTGCTCCTCACCGTGCTCCTCATTGTGCTCCTCACCGTGCTCCTCACCGTGCTCCTCATTGTGCTCCTCACCGTGCTCCTCATTGTGCTCCTCATTGTGCTCCTCATTGTGCTCCTCACCGTGCTCCTCACCGTGCTCCTCATTGTGCTCCTCATTGTGCTCCTCACCGTGCTCCTCATTGTGCTCCTCATTGTGCTCCTCACCGTGCTCCTCATTGTGCTCCTCACGGTGCTACTCATTGTGCTCCTCATTGTGCTCCTCATTGTGCTCCTCACCATGCTCCTCATTGTGCTCCTCATTGTGCTCCTCACCGTGCTCCTCATTGTTCTCCTCATTGTGCTCCTCATTGTGCTCCTCACCATGCTCCTCATTGTGCTCCTCATTGTGCTCCTCATTGTGCTCCTCACCGTGCTCCTCAGTTTGCTCCTCATTGTGCTCCTCATTGTGCTCCTCATTGTGCTCCTCACCGTACTTCTCAATGTGTCCTCAATGTGCTCCTCACTGTGCTCCTCATTGTGCTCCTCACCGTGCTCCTCATTGTGATCCTCACCGTTCTCCTCATTGTGCTCCTCACCGTACTCCTCATTGTGCTCCTCACCGTGCTCCTCATTGTGCTCCTCATTGTGCTCCTCTTTGTGCTCCTCACCATGCTCCTCATTGTGCTCCTCACTGTGCTCCTCTTTGTGCTCCTCATTGTGCTCCTCACCGTGCTCCTCATTGTGCTCCTCACCGTGCTCCTCATTGTGCTCTTCATTGTGCTCCTCATTGTGCTCCTCACCGTGGTCCTCACTGTGCTCCTCATTGTGCTCCTCACTGTGCTCCTCATTGTGCTCCTCACATTGCTCCTCATTGTTCTCCTCATTGTGCTCCTCATTGTGCTCCTCACTGTGCTCCTCACTGTGCTCCTCATTGTGCTCCTCATTGTGCTCCTCATTGTGCTCCTCATTGTGCTCCTCACCGTGCTCCTCATTGTGCTCCTCATTGTGCTCCTCACCGTGCTCCTCATTGTGCTCCTCATTGTGCTCCAAACCCTGCTCCGCATTGCGCTCCTCATTGTGCTCCTCACCCTACTTCTCATTGTCTCCTCAATGTGGTCCTCATTGTGCTCCTCACTGTGCTCCTCATTGTGCTCCTCTCTGAGCTCCTCACCGTGCTCCTCATTATGCTCCTGATTGTGCTCCTCATTGTGCTCCTCACTGTGCTCCTCACTGTGCTCCTCATTGTGCTCCTCATTGTGCTCCTCATTGTGCTCCTCATTGTGCTCCTCACCGTGCTCCTCATTGTGCTCCTCTCTGAGCTCCTCATTGTGCTCCTCACCGTCCTCCTCATTGTGCTCCTCACCGTCCTCCTCACCGTGCTCCTCATTGTGCTCCTCACCGTGCTCCTCACTGTGCTCCTCATTGTGTTCCTCACCGTGCTCCTCACTTTGCTCCTCATTGTGCTCCTCATTGCACTCCTCACTGTGCTCCTCATTGTGCTCCTCATTGTGCTCCTCACCGTGCTCCTCATTGTGCTCCTCATTGTGCTCCAAACCCTGCTCCGCATTGCGCTCCTCATTGTGCTCCTCACCCTACTTCTCATTGTCTCCTCAATGTGGTCCTCATTGTGCTCCTCACTGTGCTCCTCATTGTGCTCCTCTCTGAGCTCCTCACCGTGCTCCTCATTATGCTCCTGATTGTGCTCCTCATTGTGCTCCTCATTGTGCTCCTCACTGTGCTCCTCATTGTGCTCCTCATTGTGCTCCTCACCGTGTTCCTCATTGAGCACCTCACCGTGGTCCTCATTGTGCTCCTCACCGTGCTCCTCACCGTGCTCCTCACCGTGGACCTCATTGTGCTCTTCACCGTGCTCCTCACCGCGCTCTTCATTGTGCACCTCATTGCGCTCCTCACCATGCTCCTCACCGTGCTCCTCACCGTGCTCCTCATTGAGATCCTCACCGTGCTCCTCATTGTGCTCCTCAATGTGCTCCTCAATGTGCTCCTCATTGTGCTCCTCACCGTGCTCCTCATTGAGATCCTCACCGTGCTCCTCATTGTGCTCCTCAATGTGCTCCTCAATGTGCTCCTCATTGTGCTCCTCACCGTGCTCCTCATTGAGATCCTCACCGTGCTCCTCATTGTGTTCCTCAATGTGCTCCTCATTGTGCTCCTCATTGAGATCCTCACCGTGCTCCTCATTGTGTTCCTCAATGTGCTCCTCATTGTGCTCCTCACCGTACTCCTCATTGTGCTCCTCATTGTGCTCCTCACCGTACTCCTCATTGTTCTCCTCATTGTGCTCCTCACCGAGCTCCTCATTGTGCTCCTCATTGTGCTCCTCACCGTGCTCCTCACCGTGCTCCTCATTCTGATCCTGATTGTGCTCCTCATTGTGCTCCTCACCATGCTCCTCACCGTGCTCCTCATTGAGCTCCTCATCGTGCTCCTCATTCTGCTCCTCATTATGCTCCTGATTGTGCTCCTCATTGTGCTCCTCATTCTGCCCCTCATTATGCTCCTCATTGTGCTCCTCCTTGTGCTCCTCACCGTGCTCCTCATTGTGCTACTCATTGTGCTCCTCACCGTGCTCCTCATTGTGCTCCTCATTGTGCTCCTCATTGTGCTCCTCACTGTGCTCCTCACCGTGCTCCTCACTGCGCTCCTCATTGTGCTCCTCACTGTGCTCCTCTTTGTGCTCCTCACCATGCTCCTCATTGTGCTCCTCACTGTGCTCCTCTTTGTGCTCCTCATTGTGCTCCTCACCGTGCTCCTCATTGTGCTCCTCACCGTGCTCCTCATTGTGCTCTTCATTGTGCTCCTCATTGTGCTCCTCCCCGTGGTCCGCACTGTGCTCCTCATTGTGCTCCTCACTGTGCTCCTCATTGTGCTCCTCACTTTGCTCCTCATTGTTCTCCTCATTGTGCTCCTCATTGTGCTGCTCACTGTGCTCCTCATTGTGCTCCTCACTGTGCTCCTCACTGTGCTCCTCATTGTGCTCCTCATTGTGCTCCTCATTGTGCTCCTCATTGTGCTCCTCACCGTGCTCCTCATTGTGCTCCTCTCTGAGCTCCTCACTGTGCTCCTCATTGTGCTCCTCACCGTGCTCCTCATTGTGCTCCTCACTGTACTCCTCATTGTGCTCCTTATTGTGATCCTCATTGAGCTCCTCATCGTTCTCTTCACCATGCTCCTCATTGTGCTCCTCATTGTGCTCCTCATTGTGCTCCTCACTGTGCTCCTCATTGTGCTCCTCATTGTGCTCCTCATTGTGCTCCTCACCGTGCTCCTCATTGTGCTCCTCATTGTGCTCCTCACCCTGCTCCTCATTGTGCTCCTCACCGTGCTCCTCATTGTGCTCCTCATTGTGCTCCTCACCGTGCTCCTCATTGTGCTCCTCATTGTGCTCCTCATTGTGCTCCTCACCGTGCTCCTCATTGTGCTCCTCATTGTGCTCCTCACCATGCTCCTCACCGTGCTCCTCATTGTGCTCCTCATTGTGCTCCTCACTGTGCTCCTCACCGTGCTCCTCACCGTGCTCCTCATTGTGCTCCTCACCGTGCTCCTCATTGTGCTCCTCACCGTGCTCCTCACCGTGCTCCTCATTGTGCTCCTCACCGTGCTCCTCATTGTGCTCCTCATTGTGCTCCTCATTGTGCTCCTCACCGTGCTCCTCACCGTGCTCCTCATTGTGCTCCTCATTGTGCTCCTCACCGTGCTCCTCATTGTGCTCCTCATTGTGCTCCTCACCGTGCTCCTCATTGTGCTCCTCACGGTGCTACTCATTGTGCTCCTCATTGTGCTCCTCATTGTGCTCCTCACCATGCTCCTCATTGTGCTCCTCATTGTGCTCCTCACCGTGCTCCTCATTGTTCTCCTCATTGTGCTCCTCATTGTGCTCCTCACCATGCTCCTCATTGTGCTCCTCATTGTGCTCCTCATTGTGCTCCTCACCGTGCTCCTCAGTTTGCTCCTCATTGTGCTCCTCATTGTGCTCCTCATTGTGCTCCTCACCGTACTTCTCAATGTGTCCTCAATGTGCTCCTCACTGTGCTCCTCATTGTGCTCCTCACCGTGCTCCTCATTGTGATCCTCACCGTTCTCCTCATTGTGCTCCTCACCGTACTCCTCATTGTGCTCCTCACCGTGCTCCTCATTGTGCTCCTCATTGTGCTCCTCTTTGTGCTCCTCACCATGCTCCTCATTGTGCTCCTCACTGTGCTCCTCTTTGTGCTCCTCATTGTGCTCCTCACCGTGCTCCTCATTGTGCTCCTCACCGTGCTCCTCATTGTGCTCTTCATTGTGCTCCTCATTGTGCTCCTCACCGTGGTCCTCACTGTGCTCCTCATTGTGCTCCTCACTGTGCTCCTCATTGTGCTCCTCACATTGCTCCTCATTGTTCTCCTCATTGTGCTCCTCATTGTGCTCCTCACTGTGCTCCTCACTGTGCTCCTCATTGTGCTCCTCATTGTGCTCCTCATTGTGCTCCTCATTGTGCTCCTCACCGTGCTCCTCATTGTGCTCCTCATTGTGCTCCTCACCGTGCTCCTCATTGTGCTCCTCATTGTGCTCCAAACCCTGCTCCGCATTGCGCTCCTCATTGTGCTCCTCACCCTACTTCTCATTGTCTCCTCAATGTGGTCCTCATTGTGCTCCTCACTGTGCTCCTCATTGTGCTCCTCTCTGAGCTCCTCACCGTGCTCCTCATTATGCTCCTGATTGTGCTCCTCATTGTGCTCCTCACTGTGCTCCTCACTGTGCTCCTCATTGTGCTCCTCATTGTGCTCCTCATTGTGCTCCTCATTGTGCTCCTCACCGTGCTCCTCATTGTGCTCCTCTCTGAGCTCCTCATTGTGCTCCTCACCGTCCTCCTCATTGTGCTCCTCACCGTCCTCCTCACCGTGCTCCTCATTGTGCTCCTCACCGTGCTCCTCACTGTGCTCCTCATTGTGTTCCTCACCGTGCTCCTCACTTTGCTCCTCATTGTGCTCCTCATTGCACTCCTCACTGTGCTCCTCATTGTGCTCCTCATTGTGCTCCTCACCGTGCTCCTCATTGTGCTCCTCATTGTGCTCCAAACCCTGCTCCGCATTGCGCTCCTCATTGTGCTCCTCACCCTACTTCTCATTGTCTCCTCAATGTGGTCCTCATTGTGCTCCTCACTGTGCTCCTCATTGTGCTCCTCTCTGAGCTCCTCACCGTGCTCCTCATTATGCTCCTGATTGTGCTCCTCATTGTGCTCCTCATTGTGCTCCTCACTGTGCTCCTCATTGTGCTCCTCATTGTGCTCCTCACCGTGTTCCTCATTGAGCACCTCACCGTGGTCCTCATTGTGCTCCTCACCGTGCTCCTCACCGTGCTCCTCACCGTGGACCTCATTGTGCTCTTCACCGTGCTCCTCACCGCGCTCTTCATTGTGCACCTCATTGCGCTCCTCACCATGCTCCTCACCGTGCTCCTCACCGTGCTCCTCATTGAGATCCTCACCGTGCTCCTCATTGTGCTCCTCAATGTGCTCCTCAATGTGCTCCTCATTGTGCTCCTCACCGTGCTCCTCATTGAGATCCTCACCGTGCTCCTCATTGTGCTCCTCAATGTGCTCCTCAATGTGCTCCTCATTGTGCTCCTCACCGTGCTCCTCATTGAGATCCTCACCGTGCTCCTCATTGTGTTCCTCAATGTGCTCCTCATTGTGCTCCTCATTGAGATCCTCACCGTGCTCCTCATTGTGTTCCTCAATGTGCTCCTCATTGTGCTCCTCACCGTACTCCTCATTGTGCTCCTCATTGTGCTCCTCACCGTACTCCTCATTGTTCTCCTCATTGTGCTCCTCACCGAGCTCCTCATTGTGCTCCTCATTGTGCTCCTCACCGTGCTCCTCACCGTGCTCCTCATTCTGATCCTGATTGTGCTCCTCATTGTGCTCCTCACCATGCTCCTCACCGTGCTCCTCATTGAGCTCCTCATCGTGCTCCTCATTCTGCTCCTCATTATGCTCCTGATTGTGCTCCTCATTGTGCTCCTCATTCTGCCCCTCATTATGCTCCTCATTGTGCTCCTCCTTGTGCTCCTCACCGTGCTCCTCATTGTGCTACTCATTGTGCTCCTCACCGTGCTCCTCATTGTGCTCCTCATTGTGCTCCTCATTGTGCTCCTCACTGTGCTCCTCACCGTGCTCCTCACTGCGCTCCTCATTGTGCTCCTCACTGTGCTCCTCATTGTGCTCCTCACCGTGCTCCTCATTGTGCTCCTCACTGTGCTCCTCACTGTGCTCCTCATTGTGCTCCTCACCGTGCTCCTCATTGTGTTCCTCATTGTGCTCCTCACCGTGCTCCTCATTGTGCTCCTCACCATGCTCCTCATTGTGCTCCTCACCGTGCTCCTCACTGTGCTCCTCATTGTGCTCCTCATTGTGCTCCTCACTGCGATCCTCATTGAGCTCCTCACTGTGTTCCTCATTGTGCTCCTCACCGTACTCCTCACTTTGCTCCTCACCGTGCTCCTTACCGTGCTCCTCACTGTGCTCCTCATTGTGTTCCTCACCGTGCTACTCAACATGCTCCTCACCGACCTCCTCATTGTGCTCCTCATTGTGCTCTTCATTGTGCACCTCACCGTCCTCCTCACCGTGCTCCTCATTGTGCTCTTCATTGTGCTCCTCATTGTGCTCCTCACCGTGCTCCTCATTGTGCTCCTCATTGTGCTCCTCACTGTGCTCCTCATTGTGCTCCTCACAGTGCTCTTTATTGTGCTCCTCATTGTGCTCCTCATTGTGCTCCTCACTGTGCTCCTCATTGTGCTCCTCACAGTGCTCCTCACTGTGCTCCTCATTGTGCTCCTCATTGTGCTCCTCATTGTGCTCCTCATCGTGCTCCTCATTGTGCTCCTCACCGTGCTCCTCATTGTGCTCCTCTCTGAGCTCATCATTGTGCTCCTCACCGTGCTCCTCATTGTGCTCTTCACCGTGCTCCTCACCGTGCTCCTCACTGTGCTCTTCACCGTGATCCTCATTGTGCTCCTCACTGTGCTCCTCATTGTGCTCCTCATTGTGCTCCTCACCATGCTCCTCACTGTGCTCTTCACCGTGCTCCTCATTGTGCTCCTCATTGAGATCCTCACCGTGCTCCTCCTTGTGTTCCTCATTGTGCTCCTCATCGTGCTCCTCACCGTGCTCCTCACCGTGCTCCTCACCGTGCTCCTCATTGTGCTCCTCACCGTGCTCCTCACCGTGCTCCTCATTGTGCTCCTCATTGTGCTCCTCACCTTGCTCCTCATTGTGCTCCTCATTGTGCTCCTCATTGTTCTCCTCATTGTGCTCCTCATTGTGCTCCTCACCGTGCTCCTCATTGTGCTCCTCATTGTGCTCCTCATTGTGCTCCTCACCGTACTCCTCATTGTGCTCCTCATTGTGCTCCTCACCGTGCTCCTCATTGTGCTCCTCATTGTGCTCCTCATTGTGCTCCTCACCGTACTCCTCATTGTGCTCCTCATTGTGCTCCTCACCGTGCTCCTCATTGTGCTCCTCATTGTGCTCCTCACTGCGCTCCTCACCATGCTCCTCACCGTGCTCCTCATTGAGCTCCTCATCGTGCTCCTCATTCTGCTCCTCATTATGCTCCTGATTGTGCTCCTCATTGTGCTCCTCATTCTGCTCCTCATTATGCTCCTCCTTGTGCTCCTCATTGTGCTCCTCACCATGCTCCTCATTGTGCTACTCATTGTGCTCCTCACCGTGCTCCTCACTTTGCTCCTCACCGTGCTCCTTACCGTGCTCCTCACTGTGCTCCTCATTTTGTTCCTCACCGTGCTACTCAACATGCTCCTCACCGTGCTCCTCATTGTGCTCCTCATTGTGCTGTTCATTGTGCGCCTCACCGTCCTCCTCACCGTGCTCCTCATTGTGCTCTTCATTGTACTCCTCAGTGTGCTCCTCACCGTGCTCCTCATTGTGCTCCTCATTGTGCTCCTCTTTGTGCTCCTCACCATGCTCCTCATTGTGCTCCTCACTGTGCTCCTCTTTGTGCTCCTCATTGTGCTCCTCACCGTGCTCCTCATTGTGCTCCTCACCGTGCTCCTCATTGTGCTCTTCATTGTGCTCCTCATTGTGCTCCGCACCGTGGTCCTCACTGTGCTCCTCATTGTGCTCCTCACTGTGCTCCTCATTGTGCTCCTCACTTTGCTCCTCATTGTGCTCCTCATTGTGCTCCTCATTGTGCTCCTCACTGTGCTCCTCATTGTGCTCCTCACTGTGCTCCTCACTGTGCTCCTCATTGTGCTCCTCATTGTGCTCCTCATTGTGCTCCTCATTGTGCTCCTCACCGTGCTCCTCATTGTGCTCCTCATTGTGCTCCTCACCGTGCTCCTCATTGTGATCCTCATTGTGCTCCGCACTGTGGTCCTCACCGTGCTCCTCATTGTGCTCCTCTCTGAGCTCCTCACTGTGCTCCTCATTGTGCTCCTCACCGTGCTCCTCATTGTGCTCCTCACTGTACTCCTCATTGTGCTCCTTATTGTGATCCTCATTGAGCTCCTCATCGTTCTCTTCACCATGCTCCTCATTGTGCTCCTCATTGTGCTCCTCATTGTGCTCCTCACTGTGCTCCTCATTGTGCTCCTCATTGTGCTCCTCATTGTGCTCCTCACCGTGCTCCTCATTGTGCTCCTCATTGTGCTCCTCACCCTGCTCCTCATTGTGCTCCTCACCGTGCTCCTCATTGTGCTCCTCATTGTGCTCCTCACCGTGCTCCTCATTGTGCTCCTCTCTGAGCTCATCACTGTGCTCCTCACCGTGCTCCTCATTGTGCTCTTCACCGTGCTCCTCACCGTGCTCCTCACTGTGCTCTTCACCGTGCTCCTCATTGTGCTCCTCACTGTGCTCCTCATTGTGCTCCTCATTGTGCTCCTCACCATGCTCCTCACTGTGCTCTTCACCGTGCTCCTCATTGTGCTCCTCATTGAGATCCTCACCGTGCTCCTCCTTGTGTTCCTCATTGTGCTCCTCATCGTGCTCCTCACCGTGCTCCTCACCGTGCTCCTCATTGTGCTCCTCACCGTGCTCCTCACCGTGCTCCTCATTGTGCTCCTCATTGTGCTCCTCACCTTGCTCCTCATTGTGCTCCTCATTGTGCTCCTCATTGTTCTCCTCATTGTGCTCCTCATTGTGCTCCTCACCGTGCTCCTCATTGTGCTCCTCATTGTGCTCCTCATTGTGCTCCTCACCGTACTCCTCATTGTGCTCCTCATTGTGCTCCTCACCGTGCTCCTCATTGTGCTCCTCATTGTGCTCCGCATTGTGCTCCTCACCGTACTCCTCATTGTGCTCCTCATTGTGCTCCTCACCGTGCTCCTCATTGTGCTCCTCATTGTGCTCCTCACTGCGCTCCTCACCATGCTCCTCACCGTGCTCCTCATTGAGCTCCTCATCGTGCTCCTCATTCTGCTCCTCATTATGCTCCTGATTGTGCTCCTCATTGTGCTCCTCATTCTGCTCCTCATTATGCTCCTCCTTGTGCTCCTCATTGTGCTCCTCACCGTGCTCCCCATTGTGCTACTCATTGTGCTCCTCACCGTGCTCCTCACTTTGCTCCTCACCGTGCTCCTTACCGTGCTCATCACTGTGCTCCTCATTTTGTTCCTCACCGTGCTACTCAACATGCTCCTCACCGTGCTCCTCACTGTGCTCCTCATTGTGCTGTTCATTGTGCGCCTCACCGTCCTCCTCACCGTGCTCCTCATTGTGCTCCTCATTGTACTCCTCATTGTGCTCCTCACCGTGCTCCTCATTGTGCTCCTCATTGTGCTCCTCTTTGTGCTCCTCACCATGCTCCTCATTGTGCTCCTCACTGTGCTCCTCTTTGTGCTCCTCATTGTGCTCCTCACCGTGCTCCTCATTGTGCTCCTCACCGTGCTCCTCATTGTGCTCTTCATTGTGCTCCTCATTGTGCTCCTCCCCGTGGTCCGCACTGTGCTCCTCATTGTGCTCCTCACTGTGCTCCTCATTGTGCTCCTCACTTTGCTCCTCATTGTTCTCCTCATTGTGCTCCTCATTGTGCTGCTCACTGTGCTCCTCATTGTGCTCCTCACTGTGCTCCTCACTGTGCTCCTCATTGTGCTCCTCATTGTGCTCCTCATTGTGCTCCTCATTGTGCTCCTCACCGTGCTCCTCATTGTGCTCCTCTCTGAGCTCCTCATTGTGCTCCTCACCGTGCTCCTCATTGTGCTCCTCATTGTGCTCCTCACCGTGCTCCTCATTGTGATCCTCATTGTGCTCCGCACTGTGGTCCTCACCGTGCTCCTCATTGTGCTCTTCTCTGAGCTCCTCACTGTGCTCCTCATTGTGCTCCTCACCGTGCTCCTCATTGTGCTCCTCACTGTACTCCTCATTGTGCTCCTTATTGTGATCCTCATTGAGCTCCTCATCGTTCTCTTCACCATGCTCCTCATTGTGCTCCTCATTGTGCTCCTCATTGTGCTCCTCACTGTGCTCCTCATTGTGCTCCTCATTGTGCTCCTCATTGTGCTCCTCACCGTGCTCCTCATTGTGCTCCTCATTGTGCTCCTCACCCTGCTCCTCATTGTGCTCCTCACCGTGCTCCTCATTGTGCTCCTCATTGTGCTCCTCACCGTGCTCCTCATTGTGCTCCTCATTGTGCTCCTCATTGTGCTCCTCACCGTGCTCCTCATTGTGCTCCTCATTGTGCTCCTCACCATGCTCCTCACCGTGCTCCTCATTGTGCTCCTCATTGTGCTCCTCACTGTGCTCCTCACCGTGCTCCTCACCGTGCTCCTCATTGTGCTCCTCACCGTGCTCCTCATTGTGCTCCTCACCGTGCTCCTCACCGTGCTCCTCATTGTGCTCCTCACCGTGCTCCTCATTGTGCTCCTCATTGTGCTCCTCATTGTGCTCCTCACCGTGCTCCTCACCGTGCTCCTCATTGTGCTCCTCATTGTGCTCCTCACCGTGCTCCTCATTGTGCTCCTCATTGTGCTCCTCACCGTGCTCCTCATTGTGCTCCTCACGGTGCTACTCATTGTGCTCCTCATTGTGCTCCTCATTGTGCTCCTCACCATGCTCCTCATTGTGCTCCTCATTGTGCTCCTCACCGTGCTCCTCATTGTTCTCCTCATTGTGCTCCTCATTGTGCTCCTCACCATGCTCCTCATTGTGCTCCTCATTGTGCTCCTCATTGTGCTCCTCACCGTGCTCCTCAGTTTGCTCCTCATTGTGCTCCTCATTGTGCTCCTCATTGTGCTCCTCACCGTACTTCTCAATGTGTCCTCAATGTGCTCCTCACTGTGCTCCTCATTGTGCTCCTCACCGTGCTCCTCATTGTGATCCTCACCGTTCTCCTCATTGTGCTCCTCACCGTACTCCTCATTGTGCTCCTCACCGTGCTCCTCATTGTGCTCCTCATTGTGCTCCTCTTTGTGCTCCTCACCATGCTCCTCATTGTGCTCCTCACTGTGCTCCTCTTTGTGCTCCTCATTGTGCTCCTCACCGTGCTCCTCATTGTGCTCCTCACCGTGCTCCTCATTGTGCTCTTCATTGTGCTCCTCATTGTGCTCCTCACCGTGGTCCTCACTGTGCTCCTCATTGTGCTCCTCACTGTGCTCCTCATTGTGCTCCTCACATTGCTCCTCATTGTTCTCCTCATTGTGCTCCTCATTGTGCTCCTCACTGTGCTCCTCACTGTGCTCCTCATTGTGCTCCTCATTGTGCTCCTCATTGTGCTCCTCATTGTGCTCCTCACCGTGCTCCTCATTGTGCTCCTCTCTGAGCTCCTCATTGTGCTCCTCACCGTCCTCCTCATTGTGCTCCTCACCGTCCTCCTCACCGTGCTCCTCATTGTGCTCCTCACCGTGCTCCTCACTGTGCTCCTCATTGTGTTCCTCACCGTGCTCCTCACTTTGCTCCTCATTGTGCTCCTCATTGCACTCCTCACTGTGCTCCTCATTGTGCTCCTCATTGTGCTCCTCACCGTGCTCCTCATTGTGCTCCTCATTGTGCTCCAAACCCTGCTCCGCATTGCGCTCCTCATTGTGCTCCTCACCCTACTTCTCATTGTCTCCTCAATGTGGTCCTCATTGTGCTCCTCACTGTGCTCCTCATTGTGCTCCTCTCTGAGCTCCTCACCGTGCTCCTCATTATGCTCCTGATTGTGCTCCTCATTGTGCTCCTCATTGTGCTCCTCACTGTGCTCCTCATTGTGCTCCTCATTGTGCTCCTCACCGTGTTCCTCATTGAGCACCTCACCGTGGTCCTCATTGTGCTCCTCACCGTGCTCCTCACCGTGCTCCTCACCGTGGACCTCATTGTGCTCTTCACCGTGCTCCTCACCGCGCTCTTCATTGTGCACTTCATTGCGCTCCTCACCATGCTCCTCACCGTGCTCCTCACCGTGCTCCTCATTGTGCTCCTCAATGTGCTCCTCAATGTGCTCCTCATTGTGCTCCTCACCGTGCTCCTCATTGAGATCCTCACCGTGCTCCTCATTGTGTTCCTCAATGTGCTCCTCATTGTGCTCCTCATTGTGCTCCTCACTGTGCACCTCATTGTGCTCCTCATTGTGCTCCTCATTGTGCTCCTCACCGTGCTCCTCATTGTGCTCCTCATTGTGCTCCTCATTGTGCTCCTCACCGTACTCCTCATTGTGCTCCTCATTGTGCTCCTCACCGAGCTCCTCATTGTGCTCCTCATTGTGCTCCTCACCGTGCTCCTCACCGTGCTCCTCATTCTGATCCTGATTGTGCTCCTCATTGTGCTCCTCACCATGCTCCTCACCGTGCTCCTCATTGAGCTCCTCATCGTGCTCCTCATTCTGCTCCTCATTATGCTCCTGATTGTGCTCCTCATTGTGCTCCTCATTCTGCCCCTCATTATGCTCCTCATTGTGCTCCTCCTTGTGCTCCTCACCGTGCTCCTCATTGTGCTACTCATTGTGCTCCTCACCGTGCTCCTCATTGTGCTCCTCATTGTGCTCCTCATTGTGCTCCTCACTGTGCTCCTCACCGTGCTCCTCACTGCGCTCCTCATTGTGCTCCTCACTGTGCTCCTCATTGTGCTCCTCACCGTGCTCCTCATTGTGCTCCTCACTGTGCTCCTCACTGTGCTCCTCATTGTGCTCCTCACCGTGCTCCTCATTGTGTTCCTCATTGTGCTCCTCACCGTGCTCCTCATTGTGCTCCTCACCATGCTCCTCATTGTGCTCCTCACCGTGCTCCTCACTGTGCTCCTCATTGTGCTCCTCATTGTGCTCCTCACTGCGATCCTCATTGAGCTCCTCACTGTGTTCCTCATTGTGCTCCTCACCGTACTCCTCACTTTGCTCCTCACCGTGCTCCTTACCGTGCTCCTCACTGTGCTCCTCATTGTGTTCCTCACCGTGCTACTCAACATGCTCCTCACCGACCTCCTCATTGTGCTCCTCATTGTGCTCTTCATTGTGCACCTCACCGTCCTCCTCACCGTGCTCCTCATTGTGCTCTTCATTGTGCTCCTCATTGTGCTCCTCACCGTGCTCCTCATTGTGCTCCTCATTGTGCTCCTCATTGTGCTCCTCACCATGCTCCTCATTGTGCTCCTCACTGTGCTCCTCACTGTGCTCCTCATTGTGCTCCTCACAGTGCTCCTCATTGTGCTCCTCATTGTGCTCCTCATTGTGCTCCTCACTGTGCTCCTCATTGTGCTCCTCACAGTGCTCCTCACTGTGCTCCTCATTGTGCTCCTCATTGTGCTCCTCATTGTGCTCCTCATCGTGCTCCTCATTGTGCTCCTCACCGTGCTCCTCATTGTGCTCCTCTCTGAGCTCATCATTGTGCTCCTCACCGTGCTCCTCATTGTGCTCTTCACCGTGCTCCTCACCGTGCTCCTCACTGTGCTCTTCACCGTGATCCTCATTGTGCTCCTCACTGTGCTCCTCATTGTGCTCCTCATTGTGCTCCTCACCATGCTCCTCACTGTGCTCTTCACCGTGCTCCTCATTGTGCTCCTCATTGAGATCCTCACCGTGCTCCTCCTTGTGTTCCTCATTGTGCTCCTCATCGTGCTCCTCACCGTACTCCTCACCGTGCTCCTCACCGTGCTCCTCATTGTGCTCCTCACCGTGCTCCTCACCGTGCTCCTCATTGTGCTCCTCATTGTGCTCCTCACCTTGCTCCTCATTGTGCTCCTCATTGTGCTCCTCATTGTTCTCCTCATTGTGCTCCTCATTGTGCTCCTCACCGTGCTCCTCATTGTGCTCCTCATTGTGCTCCTCATTGTGCTCCTCACCGTACTCCTCATTGTGCTCCTCATTGTGCTCCTCACCGTGCTCCTCATTGTGCTCCTCATTGTGCTCCTCATTGTGCTCCTCACCGTACTCCTCATTGTGCTCCTCATTGTGCTCCTCACCGTGCTCCTCATTGTGCTCCTCATTGTGCTCCTCACTGCGCTCCTCACCATGCTCCTCACCGTGCTCCTCATTGAGCTCCTCATCGTGCTCCTCATTCTGCTCCTCATTATGCTCCTGATTGTGCTCCTCATTGTGCTCCTCATTGTGCTCCTCACCGTGCTCCTCATTGTGCTCCTCATTGTTCTCCTCATTGTGCTCCTCATTGTGCTCCTCACCGTGCTCCTCATTGTGCTCCTCATTGTGCTCCTCATTGTGCTCCTCACCGTACTCCTCATTGTGCTCCTCATTGTGCTCCTCACCGTGCTCCTCATTGTGCTCCTCATTGTGCTCCTCATTGTGCTCCTCACCGTACTCCTCATTGTGCTCCTCATTGTGCTCCTCACCGTGCTCCTCATTGTGCTCCTCATTGTGCTCCTCACTGCGCTCCTCACCATGCTCCTCACCGTGCTCCTCATTGAGCTCCTCATCGTGCTCCTCATTCTGCTCCTCATTATGCTCCTGATTGTGCTCCTCATTGTGCTCCTCATTCTGCTCCTCATTATGCTCCTCCTTGTGCTCCTCATTGTGCTCCTCACCGTGCTCCTCACTTTGCTCCTCACCGTGCTCCTTACCGTGCTCCTCACTGTGCTCCTCATTTTGTTCCTCACCGTGCTACTCAACATGCTCCTCACCGTGCTCCTCATTGTGCTCCTCATTGTGCTGTTCATTGTGCGCCTCACCGTCCTCCTCACCGTGCTCCTCATTGTGCTCTTCATTGTACTCCTCATTGTGCTCCTCACCGTGCTCCTCATTGTGCTCCTCATTGTGCTCCTCTTTGTGCTCCTCACCATGCTCCTCATTGTGCTCCTCACTGTGCTCCTCTTTGTGCTCCTCATTGTGCTCCTCACCGTGCTCCTCATTGTGCTCCTCACCGTGCTCCTCATTGTGCTCTTCATTGTGCTCCTCATTGTGCTCCTCACCGTGGTCCTCACTGTGCTCCTCATTGTGCTCCTCACTGTGCTCCTCATTGTGCTCCTCACTTTGCTCCTCATTGTGCTCCTCATTGTGCTCCTCATTGTGCTCCTCACTGTGCTCCTCATTGTGCTCCTCACTGTGCTCCTCACTGTGCTCCTCATTGTGCTCCTCATTGTGCTCCTCATTGTGCTCCTCATTGTGCTCCTCACCGTGCTCCTCATTGTGCTCCTCATTGTGCTCCTCACCGTGCTCCTCATTGTGATCCTCATTGTGCTCCGCACTGTGGTCCTCACCGTGCTCCTCATTGTGCTCCTCTCTGAGCTCCTCACTGTGCTCCTCATTGTGCTCCTCACCGTGCTCCTCATTGTGCTCCTCACTGTACTCCTCATTGTGCTCCTTATTGTGATCCTCATTGAGCTCCTCATCGTTCTCTTCACCATGCTCCTCATTGTGCTCCTCACTGTGCTCCTCATTGTGCTCCTCATTGTGCTCCTCATTGTGCTCCTCACCGTGCTCCTCATTGTGCTCCTCATTGTGCTCCTCACCCTGCTCCTCATTGTGCTCCTCACCGTGCTCCTCATTGTGCTCCTCATTGTGCTCCTCACCGTGCTCCTCATTGTGCTCCTCTCTGAGCTCATCACTGTGCTCCTCACCGTGCTCCTCATTGTGCTCTTCACCGTGCTCCTCACCGTGCTCCTCACTGTGCTCTTCACCGTTCTCCTCATTGTGCTCCTCACTGTGCTCCTCATTGTGCTCCTCATTGTGCTCCTCACCATGCTCCTCACTGTGCTCTTCACCGTGCTCCTCATTGTGCTCCTCATTGAGATCCTCACAGTGCTCCTCCTTGTGTTCCTCATTGTGCTCCTCATCGTGCTCCTCACCGTGCTCCTCACCGTGCTCCTCATTGTGCTCCTCACCGTGCTCCTCACCGTGCTCCTCATTGTGCTCCTCATTGTGCTCCTCACCTTGCTCCTCATTGTGCTCCTCATTGTGCTCCTCATTGTTCTCCTCATTGTGCTCCTCATTGTGCTCCTCACCGTGCTCCTCATTGTGCTCCTCATTCTGCTCCTCATTCTGCTCCTCACCGTACTCCTCATTGTGCTCCTCATTGTGCTCCTCACCGTGCTCCTCATTGTGCTCCTCATTGTGCTCCTCATTGTGCTCCTCACCGTACTCCTCATTGTGCTCCTCATTGTGCTCCTCACCGTGCTCCTCATTGTGCTCCTCATTGTGCTCCTCATTCTGCTCCTCATTATGCTCCTAATTGTGCTCCTCATTGTGCTCCTCATTCTGCTCCTCATTATGCTCCTCCTTGTGCTCCTCATTGTGCTCCTCACCGTGCTCCCCATTGTGCTACTCATTGTGCTCCTCACCGTGCTCCTCACTTTGCTCCTCACCGTGCTCCTTACCGTGCTCCTCACTGTGCTCCTCATTTTGTTCCTCACCGTGCTACTCAACATGCTCCTCACCGTGCTCCTCACTGTGCTCCTCATTGTGCTGTTCATTGTGCGCCTCACCGTCCTCCTCACCGTGCTCCTCATTGTGCTCCTCATTGTACTCCTCATTGTGCTCCTCACCGTGCTCCTCATTGTGCTCCTCATTGTGCTCCTCTTTGTGCTCCTCACCATGCTCCTCATTGTGCTCCTCACTGTGCTCCTCTTTGTGCTCCTCATTGTGCTCCTCACCATGGTCCTCATTGTGCTCCTCACCGTGCTCCTCATTGTGCTCTTCATTGTGCTCCTCATTGTGCTCCTCACCGTGGTCCTCACTGTGCTCCTCATTGTGCTCCTCACTGTGCTCCTCATTGTGCTCCTCACTTTGCTCCTCATTGTTCTCCTCATTGTGCTCCTCATTGTGCTCCTCACTGTGCTCCTCATTGTGCTCCTCACTGTGCTCCTCACTGTGCTCCTCATTGTGCTCCTCATTGTGCTCCTCATTGTGCTCCTCACCGTGCTCCTCATTGTGCTCCTCTCTGAGCTCCTCATTGTGCTCCTCACCGTGCTCCTCATTGTGCTCCTCATTGTGCTCCTCACCGTGCTCCTCATTGTGATCCTCATTGTGCTCCGCACTGTGGTCCTCACCGTGCTCCTCATTGTGCTCTTCTCTGAGCTCCTCACTGTGCTCCTCATTGTGCTCCTCACCGTGCTCCTCATTGTGCTCCTCACTGTACTCCTCATTGTGCTCCTTATTGTGATCCTCATTGAGCTCCTCATCGTTCTCTTCACCATGCTCCTCATTGTGCTCCTCATTGTGCTCCTCATTGTGCTCCTCACTGTGCTCCTCATTGTGCTCCTCATTGTGCTCCTCATTGTGCTCCTCACCGTGCTCCTCATTGTGCTCCTCATTGTGCTCCTCACCCTGCTCCTCATTGTGCTCCTCACCGTGCTCCTCATTGTGCTCCTCATTGTGCTCCTCACCGTGCTCCTCATTGTGCTCCTCATTGTGCTCCTCATTGTGCTCCTCACCGTGCTCCTCATTGTGCTCCTCATTGTGCTCCTCACCATGCTCCTCACCGTGCTCCTCATTGTGCTCCTCATTGTGCTCCTCACTGTGCTCCTCACCGTGCTCCTCACCGTGCTCCTCATTGTGCTCCTCACCGTGCTCCTCATTGTGCTCCTCACCGTGCTCCTCACCGTGCTCCTCATTGTGCTCCTCACCGTGCTCCTCATTGTGCTCCTCATTGTGCTCCTCATTGTGCTCCTCACCGTGCTCCTCACCGTGCTCCTCATTGTGCTCCTCATTGTGCTCCTCACCGTGCTCCTCATTGTGCTCCTCATTGTGCTCCTCACCGTGCTCCTCATTGTGCTCCTCACGGTGCTACTCATTGTGCTCCTCATTGTGCTCCTCATTGTGCTCCTCACCATGCTCCTCACCGTGCTCCTCATTGTGCTCCTCACCGTGCTCCTCATTGTTCTCCTCATTGTGCTCCTCATTGTGCTCCTCACCATGCTCCTCATTGTGCTCCTCATTGTGCTCCTCATTGTGCTCCTCACCGTGCTCCTCAGTTTGCTCCTCATTGTGCTCCTCATTGTGCTCCTCATTGTGCTCCTCACCGTACTTCTCATTGTGTCCTCAATGTGCTCCTCACTGTGCTCCTCATTGTGCTCCTCACCGTGCTCCTCATTGTGCTCCTCACCGTTCTCCTCATTGTGCTCCTCACCGTGCTCCTCATTGTGCTCCTCACCGTCCTCCTCATTGTGCTCCTCACCGTCCCCCTCACCGTGCTCCTCATTGTGCTCCTCACCGTGCTCCTCACTGTGCTCCTCATTGTGTTCCTCACCGTGCTCCTCACTTTGCTCCTCATTGTGCTCCTCATTGCACTCCTCACTGTGCTCCTCATTGTGCTCCTCATTGCGCTCCTCACCATGCTCCTCATTGTGCTCCTCATTGTGCTCCTCACCCTGCTCCGCATTGCGCTCCTCATTGTGCTCCTCACCCTACTTCTCATTGTCTCCTCAATGTGGTCCTCATTGTGCTCCTCACTGTGCTCCTCATTGTGCTCCTCTCTGAGCTCCTCACCGTGCTCCTCATTATGCTCCTGATTGTGCTCCTCATTGTGCTCCTCATTGTGCTCCTCACTGTGCTCCTCATTGTGCTCCTCATTGTGCTCCTCCCCGTGTTCCTCATTGAGCTCCTCACCGTGGTCCTCATTGTGCTCCTCACCGTGCTCCTCACCGTGCTCCTCACCGTGGACCTCATTGTGCTCTTCACCGTGCTCCTCACCGCGCTCTTCATTGTGCACCTCATTGCGCTCTTCACCATGCTCCTCACCGTGCTCCTCACCGTGCTCCTCATTGTGCTCCTCAATGTGCTCCTCAATGTGCTCCTCATTGTGCTCCTCACCGTGCTCCTCATTGAGATCCTCACCGAGCTCCTCATTGTGTTCCTCAATGTGCTCCTCATTGTGCTCCTCATTGTGCTCCTCACTGTGCACCTCATTGTGCTCCTCATTGTGCTCCTCATTGTGCTCCTCACCGTGCTCCTCATTGTGCTCCTCATTGTGCTCCTCATTGTGCTCCTCACCGTACTCCTCATTGTGCTCCTCATTGTGCTCCTCACCGAGCTCCTCATTGTGCTCCTCACTGTGCTCCTCACGGTGCTCCTCACCGTGCTCCTCATTCTGATCCTGATTGTGCTCCTCATTGTGCTCCTCACCATGCTCCTCACCGTGCTCCTCATTGAGCTCCTCATCGTGCTCCTCATTCTGCTCCTCATTATGCTCCTGATTGTGCTCCTCATTGTGCTCCTCATTCTGCCCCTCATTATGCTCCTCATTGTGCTCCTCATTGTGCTCCTCACCGTGCTCCTCATTGTGCTCCTCATTGTGCTCCTCATTGTGCTCCTCACCGTACTCCTCATTGTGCTCCTCATTGTGCTCCTCACCGTGCTCCTCATTGTGCTCCTCATTGTGCTCCTCACTGCGCTCCTCACCATGCTCCTCACCATGCTCCTCATTGAGCTCCTCATCGTGCTCCTCATTCTGCTCCTCATTATGCTCCTAATTGTGCTCCTCATTGTGCTCCTCATTCTGCTCCTCATTATGCTCCTCCTTGTGCTCCTCATTGTGCTCCTCACCGTGCTCCTCATTGTGCTAATCATTGTGCTCCTCACCGTGCTCCTCACTTTGCTCCTCACCGTGCTCCTTACCGTGCTCCTCATTGTGCTCCTCATTGTGCTCCTCTTTGTGCTCCTCACCATGCTCCTCATTGTGCTCCTCACTGTGCTCCTCTTTGTGCTCCTCATTGTGCTCCTCACCGTGCTCCTCATTGTGCTCCTCACCGTGCTCCTCATTGTGCTCTTCATTGTGCTCCTCATTGTGCTCCTCACCGTGGTCCTCACTGTGCTCCTCATTGTGCTCCTAACTGTGCTCCTCATTGTGCTCCTCACTTTGCTCCTCATTGTTCTCCTCATTGTGCTCCTCATTGTGCTCCTCACTGTGCTCCTCATTGTGCTCCTCACTGTGCTCCTCACTGTGCTCCTCATTGTGCTCCTCATTGTGCTCCTCATTGTGCTCCTCATTGTGCTCCTCACCGTGCTCCTCATTGTGCTCCTCTCTGAGCTCCTCATTGTGCTCCTCACCGTGCTCCTCATTGTGCTCCTCATTGTGCTCCTCACCGTGCTCCTCATTGTGATCCTCATTGTGCTCCGCACTGTGGTCCTCACCGTGCTCCTCATTGTGCTCTTCTCTGAGCTCCTCACTGTGCTCCTCATTGTGCTCCTCACCGTGCTCCTCATTGTGCTCCTCACTGTACTCCTCATTGTGCTCCTTATTGTGATCCTCATTGAGCTCCTCATCGTTCTCTTCACCATGCTCCTCATTGTGCTCCTCATTGTGCTCCTCACTGTGCTCCTCATTGTGCTCCTCATTGTGCTCCTCATTGTGCTCCTCACCGTGCTCCTCATTGTGCTCCTCATTGTGCTCCCCACCCTGCTCCTCATTGTGCTCCTCACCGTGCTCCTCATTCTGCTCCTCATTGTGCTCCTCACCGTGCTCCTCATTGTGCTCCTCATTGTGCTCCACATTGTGCTCCTCACCGTGCTCCTCATTGTGCTCCTCATTGTGCTCCTCACCATGCTCCTCACCGTGCTCCTCATTGTGCTCCTCATTGTGCTCCTCACTGTGCTCCTCACCGTGCTCCTCACCGTGCTCCTCATTGTGCTCCTCACCGTGCTCCTCATTGTGCTCCTCACCGTGCTCCTCACCGTGCTCCTCATTGTGCTCCTCACGGTGCTCCTCACCGTGCTCCTCATTCTGATCCTGATTGTGCTCCTCATTGTGCTCCTCACCATGCTCCTCACCGTGCTCCTCATTGTGCTCCTCATTGTGCTCCTCACCGTGCTCCTCATTGTGCTCCTCATTCTGCCCCTCATTATGCTCCTCATTGTGCTCCTCATTGTGCTCCTCACCGTGCTCCTCATTGTGCTCCTCATTGTGCTCCTCATTGTGCTCCTCACCGTACTCCTCATTGTGCTCCTCATTGTGCTCCTCACCGTGCTCCTCATTGTGCTCCTCATTGTGCTCCTCACTGCGCTCCTCACCATGCTCCTCACCATGCTCCTCATTGAGCTCCTCATCGTGCTCCTCATTCTGCTCCTCATTATGCTCCTAATTGTGCTCCTCATTGTGCTCCTCATTCTGCTCCTCATTATGCTCCTCCTTGTGCTCCTCATTGTGCTCCTCACCGTGCTCCTCATTGTGCTAATCATTGTGCTCCTCACCGTGCTCCTCACTTTGCTCCTCACCGTGCTCCTTACCGTGCTCCTCATTGTGCTCCTCATTGTGCTCCTCTTTGTGCTCCTCACCATGCTCCTCATTGTGCTCCTCACTGTGCTCCTCTTTGTGCTCCTCATTGTGCTCCTCACCGTGCTCCTCATTGTGCTCCTCACCGTGCTCCTCATTGTGCTCTTCATTGTGCTCCTCATTGTGCTCCTCACCGTGGTCCTCACTGTGCTCCTCATTGTGCTCCTAACTGTGCTCCTCATTGTGCTCCTCACTTTGCTCCTCATTGTTCTCCTCATTGTGCTCCTCATTGTGCTCCTCACTGTGCTCCTCATTGTGCTCCTCACTGTGCTCCTCACTGTGCTCCTCATTGTGCTCCTCATTGTGCTCCTCATTGTGCTCCTCATTGTGCTCCTCACCGTGCTCCTCATTGTGCTCCTCTCTGAGCTCCTCATTGTGCTCCTCACCGTGCTCCTCATTGTGCTCCTCATTGTGCTCCTCACCGTGCTCCTCATTGTGATCCTCATTGTGCTCCGCACTGTGGTCCTCACCGTGCTCCTCATTGTGCTCTTCTCTGAGCTCC
The DNA here is from genome assembly GCA_026770705.1 of Isurus oxyrinchus. Lineage (NCBI taxonomy): Eukaryota > Metazoa > Chordata > Chondrichthyes > Lamniformes > Lamnidae > Isurus > Isurus oxyrinchus. The sequence goes on along the minus strand of JANJGN010000006.1, from coordinate 3,757,855 downwards.
TCACTGTGCTCCTCATTGTGCTCCTCACCGTGCTCCTCATTGTGCTCCTCACTGTACTCCTCATTGTGCTCCTTATTGTGATCCTCATTGAGCTCCTCATCGTTCTCTTCACCATGCTCCTCATTGTGCTCCTCATTGTGCTCCTCACTGTGCTCCTCATTGTGCTCCTCATTGTGCTCCTCATTGTGCTCCTCACCGTGCTCCTCATTGTGCTCCTCATTGTGCTCCCCACCCTGCTCCTCATTGTGCTCCTCACCGTGCTCCTCATTCTGCTCCTCATTGTGCTCCTCACCGTGCTCCTCATTGTGCTCCTCATTGTGCTCCACATTGTGCTCCTCACCGTGCTCCTCATTGTGCTCCTCATTGTGCTCCTCACCATGCTCCTCACCGTGCTCCTCATTGTGCTCCTCATTGTGCTCCTCACTGTGCTCCTCACCGTGCTCCTCACCGTGCTCCTCATTGTGCTCCTCACCGTGCTCCTCATTGTGCTCCTCACCGTGCTCCTCACCGTGCTCCTCATTGTGCTCCTCACCGTGCTCCTCATTGTGCTCCTCATTGTGCTCCTCATTGTGCTCCTCACCGTGCTCCTCACCGTGCTCCTCATTGTGCTCCTCATTGTGCTCCTCACCGTGCTCCTCATTGTGCTCCTCAATGTGCTCCTCACCGTGCTCCTCATTGTGCTCCTCACGGTGCTACTCATTGTGCTCCTCATTGTGCTCCTCATTGTGCTCCTCACCATGCTCCTCATTGTGCTCCTCATTGTGCTCCTCACCGTGCTCCTCATTGTTCTCCTCATTGTGCTCCTCATTGTGCTCCTCACCATGCTCCTCATTGTGCTCCTCATTGTGCTCCTCATTGTGCTCCTCACCGTGCTCCTCAGTTTGCTCCTCATTGTGCTCCTCATTGTGCTCCTCATTGTGCTCCTCACCGTACTTCTCATTGTGTCCTCAATGTGCTCCTCACTGTGCTCCTCATTGTGCTCCTCACCGTGCTCCTCATTGTGCTCCTCACCGTTCTCCTCATTGTGCTCCTCACCGTGCTCCTCATTGTACTCCTCACCGTCCTCCTCATTGTGCTCCTCACCGTCCTCCTCACCGTGCTCCTCATTGTGCTCCTCACCGTGCTCCTCACTGTGCTCCTCATTGTGTTCCTCACCGTGCTCCTCACTTTGCTCCTCATTGTGCTCCTCATTGCACTCCTCACTGTGCTCCTCATTGTGCTCCTCATTGCGCTCCTCACCATGCTCCTCATTGTGCTCCTCATTGTGCTCCTCACCCTGCTCCGCATTGCGCTCCTCATTGTGCTCCTCACCCTACTTCTCATTGTCTCCTCAATGTGGTCCTCATTGTGCTCCTCACTGTGCTCCTCATTGTGCTCCTCTCTGAGCTCCTCACCGTGCTCCTCATTATGCTCCTGATTGTGCTCCTCATTGTGCTCCTCATTGTGCTCCTCACCGTGTTCCTCATTGAGCTCCTCACCGTGGTCCTCATTGTGCTCCTCACCGTGCTCCTCACCGTGCTCCTCACCGTGGACCTCATTGTGCTCTTCACCGTGCTCCTCACCGCGCTCTTCATTGTGCACCTCATTGCGCTCTTCACCATGCTCCTCACCGTGCTCCTCACCGTGCTCCTCATTGTGCTCCTCAATGTGCTCCTCAATGTGCTCCTCATTGTGCTCCTCACCGTGCTCCTCATTGAGATCCTCACCGTGCTCCTCATTGTGTTCCTCAATGTGCTCCTCATTGTGCTCATCATTGTGCTCCTCACTGTGCACCTCATTGTGCTCCTCATTGTGCTCCTCATTGTGCTCCTCACCGTGCTCCTCATTGTGCTCCTCATTGTGCTCCTCATTGTGCTCCTCACCGTACTCCTCATTGTGCTCCTCATTGTGCTCCTCACCGAGCTCCTCATTGTGCTCCTCATTGTGCTCCTCACGGTGCTCCTCACCGTGCTCCTCATTCTGATCCTGATTGTGCTCCTCATTGTGCTCCTCATTCTGCCCCTCATTATGCTCCTCATTGTGCTCCTCCTTGTGCTCCTCACCGTGCTCCTCGTTGTGCTACTCATTGTGCTCCTCACGGTGCTCCTCATTGTGCTCCTCATTGTGCTCCTCACTGTGCTCCTCACCGTGCTCCTCACTGCGCTCCTCATTGTGCTCCTCACTGTGCTCCTCACTGTGCTCCTCATTGTGCTCCTCACCGTGCTCCTCATTTTGTTCCTCATTGTGCTCCTCACCGTGCTCCTCATTGTGCTCCTCACCGTGCTCCTCATTGTGCTCCTCACCGTGCTCCTCACTGTGCTCCTCATTGTGCTCCTCATTGTGCTCCTCACTGCGATCCTCATTGAGCTCCTCACTGTGTTCCTCATTGTGCTCCTCACCGTACTCCTCACTTTGCTCCTCACCGTGCTCCTTACCGTGCTCCTCACTGTGCTCATCATTGTGTTCCTCACCGTGCTACTCAACATGCTCCTCACCGTCCTCCTCATTGTGCTCCTCATTGTGCTCTTCATTGTGCGCCTCACCGTCCTCCTCACCGTGCTCCTCATTGTGCTCTTCATTGTGCTCCTCATTGTGCTCCTCATTGTGCTCCTCATTGTGCTCCTCACCATGCTCCTCATTGTGCTCCTCACTGTGCTCCTCACTGTGCTCCTCATTGTGCTCCTCACAGTGCTCCTCATTGTGCTCCTCATTGTGCTCCTCATTGTGCTCCTCACTGTGCTCCTCATTGTGCTCCTCACAGTGCTCCTCACTGTGCTCCTCATTTTGCTCCTCATTGTGCTCCTCATTGTGCTCCTCATCGTGCTCCTCATTGTGCTCCTCACCGTGCTCCTCATTGTGCTCCTCTCTGAGCTCATCATTGTGCTCCTCACCTTGCTCCTCATTGTGCTCTTCACCGTGCTCCTCACCGTGCTCCTCACTGTGCTCTTCACCGTGCTCCTCATTGTGCTCCTCACTGTGCTCCTCATTGTGCTCCTCATTGTGCTCCTCACCATGCTCCTCACTGTGCTCTTCACCTTGCTCCTCATTGTGCTCCTCATTGAGATCCTCACCGTGCTCCTCCTTGTGTTCCTCATTGTGCTCCTCATCGTGCTCCTCACCGTGCTCCTCACCGTGCTCCTCACCGTGCTCCTCATTGTGCTCCGCACCGTGCTCCTCACCGTGCTCCTCATTGTGCTCCTCATTGTGCTCCTCACCTTGCTCCTCATTGTGCTCCTCATTGTGCTCCTCATTGTTCTCCTCATTGTGCTCCTCATTGTGCTCCTCACCGTGCTCCTCATTGTGCTCCTCATTGTGCTCCTCATTGTGCTCCTCACCGTACTCCTCATTGTGCTCCTCATTGTGCTCCTCACCGTGCTCCTCATTGTGCTCCTCATTGTGCTCCTCATTGTGCTCCTCACCGTACTCCTCATTGTGCTCCTCATTGTGCTCCTCACCGTGCTCCTCATTGTGCTCCTCATTGTGCTCCTCACTGCGCTCCTCACCATGCTCCTCACCGTGCTCCTCATTGAGCTCCTCATCGTGCTCCTCATTCTGCTCCTCATTATGCTCCTGATTGTGCTCCTCATTGTGCTCCTCATTCTGCTCCTCATTATGCTCCTCCTTGTGCTCCTCATTGTGCTCCTCACCGTGCTCCTCATTGTGCTACTCATTGTGCTCCTCACCGTGCTCCTCACTTTGCTCCTCACCGTGCTCCTTACCGTGCTCCTCACTGTGCTCCTCATTTTGTTCCTCACCGTGCTACTCAACATGCTCCTCACCGTGCTCCTCATTGTGCTCCTCATTGTGCTGTTCATTGTGCGCCTCACCGTCCTCCTCACCGTGCTCCTCATTGTGCTCTTCATTGTACTCCTCATTGTGCTCCTCACCGTGCTCCTCATTGTGCTCCTCATTGTGCTCCTCTTTGTGCTCCTCACCATGCTCTTCACCGTGCTCCTCACCGCGCTCTTCATTGTGCACCTCATTGCGCTCTTCACCATGCTCCTCACCGTGCTCCTCACCGTGCTCCTCATTGTGCTCCTCAATGTGCTCCTCAATGTGCTCCTCATTGTGCTCCTCACCGTGCTCCTCATTGAGATCCTCACCGTGCTCCTCATTGTGTTCCTCAATGTGCTCCTCATTGTGCTCATCATTGTGATCCTCATTGTGCACCTCATTGTGCTCCTCATTGTGCTCCTCATTCTGCTCCTCACCGTGCTCCTCATTGTGCTCCTCATTGTGCTCCTCATTGTGCTCCTCACCGTACTCCTCATTGTGCTCCTCATTGTGCTCCTCACCGAGCTCCTCATTGTGCTCCTCATTGTGCTCCTCACGGTGCTCCTCACCGTGCTCCTCATTCTGATCCTGATTGTGCTCCTCATTGTGCTCCTCACCATGCTCCTCACCGTGCTCCTCATTGAGCTCCTCATCGTGCTCCTCATTCTGCTCCTCATTATGCTCCTGATTGTGCTCCTCATTGTGCTCCTCATTCTGCCCCTCATTATGCTCCTCATTGTGCTCCTCCTTGTGCTCCTCACCGTGCTCCTCGTTGTGCTACTCATTGTGCTCCTCACGGTGCTCCTCATTGTCCTCCTCATTGTGCTCCTCACTGTGCTCCTCACCGTGCTCCTCACTGCGCTCCTCATTGTGCTCCTCACTGTGCTCCTCACTGTGCTCCTCATTGTGCTCCTCACCGTGCTCCTCATTTTGTTCCTCATTGTGCTCCTCACCGTGCTCCTCATTGTGCTCCTCACCGTGCTCCTCATTGTGCTCCTCACCGTGCTCCTCACTGTGCTCCTCATTGTGCTCCTCATTGTGCTCCTCACTGCGATCCTCATTGAGCTCCTCACTGTGTTCCTCATTGTGCTCCTCACCGTACTCCTCACTTTGCTCCTCACCGTGCTCCTTACCGTGCTCCTCACTGTGCTCCTCATTGTGTTCCTCACCGTGCTACTCAACATGCTCCTCACCGTCCTCCTCATTGTGCTCCTCATTGTGCTCTTCATTGTGCGCCTCACCGTCCTCCTCACCGTGCTCCTCATTGTGCTCTTCATTGTGCTCCTCATTGTGCTCCTCACCGTGCTCCTCATTGTGCTCCTCATTGTGCTCCTCATTGTGCTCCTCACCATGCTCCTCATTGTGCTCCTCACTGTGCTCCTCACTGTGCTCCTCATTGTGCTCCTCACAGTGCTCCTCATTGTGCTCCTCATTGTGCTCCTCATTGTGCTCCTCACTGTGCTCCTCATTGTGCTCCTCACAGTGCTCCTCACTGTGCTCCTCATTTTGCTCCTCATTGTGCTCCTCATTGTGCTCCTCATCGTGCTCCTCATTGTGCTCCTCACCGTGCTCCTCATTGTGCTCCTCTCTGAGCTCATCATTGTGCTCCTCACCTTGCTCCTCATTGTGCTCTTCACCGTGCTCCTCACCGTGCTCCTCACTGTGCTCTTCACCGTGCTCCTCATTGTGCTCCTCACTGTGCTCCTCATTGTGCTCCTCATTGTGCTCCTCACCATGCTCCTCACTGTGCTCTTCACCTTGCTCCTCATTGTGCTCCTCATTGAGATCCTCACCGTGCTCCTCCTTGTGTTCCTCATTGTGCTCCTCATCGTGCTCCTCACCGTGCTCCTCACCGTGCTCCTCACCGTGCTCCTCATTGTGCTCCGCACCGTGCTCCTCACCGTGCTCCTCATTGTGCTCCTCATTGTGCTCCTCACCTTGCTCCTCATTGTGCTCCTCATTGTGCTCCTCATTGTTCTCCTCATTGTGCTCCTCATTGTGCTCCTCACCGTGCTCCTCATTGTGCTCCTCATTGTGCTCCTCATTGTGCTCCTCACCGTACTCCTCATTGTGCTCCTCATTGTGCTCCTCACCGTGCTCCTCATTGTGCTCCTCATTGTGCTCCTCATTGTGCTCCTCACCGTACTCCTCATTGTGCTCCTCATTGTGCTCCTCACCGTGCTCCTCATTGTGCTCCTCATTGTGCTCCTCACTGCGCTCCTCACCATGCTCCTCACCGTGCTCCTCATTGAGCTCCTCATCGTGCTCCTCATTCTGCTCCTCATTATGCTCCTGATTGTGCTCCTCATTGTGCTCCTCATTCTGCTCCTCATTATGCTCCTCCTTGTGCTCCTCATTGTGCTCCTCACCGTGCTCCTCATTGTGCTACTCATTGTGCTCCTCACCGTGCTCCTCACTTTGCTCCTCACCGTGCTCCTTACCGTGCTCCTCACTGTGCTCCTCATTTTGTTCCTCACCGTGCTACTCAACATGCTCCTCACCGTGCTCCTCATTGTGCTCCTCATTGTGCTGTTCATTGTGCGCCTCACCGTCCTCCTCACCGTGCTCCTCATTGTGCTCTTCATTGTACTCCTCATTGTGCTCCTCACCGTGCTCCTCATTGTGCTCCTCATTGTGCTCCTCTTTGTGCTCCTCACCATGCTCCTCATTGTGCTCCTCACTGTGCTCCTCTTTGTGCTCCTCATTGTGCTCCTCACCGTGCTCCTCATTGTGCTCCTCACCGTGCTCCTCATTGTGCTCTTCATTGTGCTCCTCATTGTGCTCCTCACCGTGGTCCTCACTGTGCTCCTCATTGTGCTCCTCACTGTGCTCCTCATTGTGCTCCTCACTTTGCTCCTCATTGTGCTCCTCATTGTGCTCCTCATTGTGCTCCTCACTGTGCTCCTCATTGTGCTCCTCACTGTGCTCCTCACTGTGCTCCTCATTGTGCTCCTCATTGTGCTCCTCATTGTGCTCCTCACCGTGCTCCTCATTGTGCTCCTCATTGTGCTCCTCACCGTGCTCCTCATTGTGATCCTCATTGTGCTCCGCACTGTGGTCCTCACCGTGCTCCTCATTGTGCTCCTCTCTGAGCTCCTCACTGTGCTCCTCATTGTGCTCCTCAACGTGCTCCTCATTGTGCTCCTCACTGTACTCCTCATTGTGCTCCTTATTGTGATCCTCATTGAGCTCCTCATCGTTCTCTTCACCATGCTCCTCATTGTGCTCCTCATTGTGCTCCTCATTGTGCTCCTCACTGTGCTCCTCATTGTGCTCCTCATTGTGCTCCTCATTGTGCTCCTCACCGTGCTCCTCATTGTGCTCCTCATTGTGCTCCTCACCCTGCTCCTCATTGTGCTCCTCACCGTGCTCCTCATTGTGCTCCTCATTGTGCTCCTCACCGTGCTCCTCATTGTGCTCCTCTCTGAGCTCATCATTGTGCTCCTCACCATGCTCCTCATTGTGCTCTTCACCGTGCTCCTCACCGTGCTCCTCACTGTGCTCTTCACCGTGCTCCTCATTGTGCACCTCACTGTGCTCCTCATTGTGCTCCTCATTGTGCTCCTCACCATGCTCCTCACTGTGCTCTTCACCGTGCTCCTCATTGTGCTCCTCATTGAGATCCTCACCTTGCTCCTCCTTGTGTTCCTCATTGTGCTCCTCATCGTGCTCCTCACCGTGCTCCTCACCGTGCTCCTCATTGTGCTCCTCACCGTGCTCCTCACCGTGCTCCTCATTGTGCTCCTCATTGTGCTCCTCACCTTGCTCCTCATTGTGCTCCTCATTGTGCTCCTCATTGTTCTCCTCATTGTGCTCCTCATTATGCTCCTCACCGTGCTCCTCATTGTGCTCCTCATTGTGCTCCTCATTGTGCTCCTCACCGTACTCCTCATTGTGCTCCTCATTGTGCTCCTCACCGTGCTCCTCATTGTGCTCCTCATTGTGCTCCTCATTGTGCTCCTCACCGTACTCCTCATTGTGCTCCTCCTTGTGCTCCTCACCGTGCTCCTCATTGTGCTCATCATTGTGCTCCTCACTGCGCTCCTCACCATGCTCCTCACCGTGCTCCTCATTGAGCTCCTCATCGTGCTCCTCATTCTGCTCCTCATTATGCTCCTAATTGTGCTCCTCATTGTGCTCCTCATTCTGCTCCTCATTATGCTCCTCCTTGTGCTCCTCATTGTGCTCCTCACCGTGCTCCTCATTGTGCTAATCATTGTGCTCCTCACCGTGCTCCTCACTTTGCTCCTCACCGTGCTCCTTACCGTGCTCCTCAATGTGCTCCTCATTTTGTTCCTCACCGTGCTACTCAACATGCTCCTCACCGTGCTCCTCACTGTGCTCCTCATTGTGCTGTTCATTGTGCGCCTCACCGTCCTCCTCACCGTGCTCCTCATTGTGCTCCTCATTGTACTCCGCATTGTGCTCCTCACCGTGCTCCTCATTGTGCTCCTCATTGTGCTCCTCTTTGTGCTCCTCACCATGCTACTCATTGTGCTCCTCACTGTGCTCCTCTTTGTGCTCCTCATTGTGCTCCTCATTGTGCTCCTCACCGTGGTCCTCACTGTGCTCCTCATTGTGCTCCTCACTGTGCTCCTCATTGTGCTCCTCACTTTGCTCCTCATTGTGCTCCTCATTGTGCTCCTCATTGTGCTCCTCACTGTGCTCCTCATTGTGCTCCTCACTGTGCTCCTCACTGTGCTCCTCATTGTGCTCCCCATTGTGCTCCTCATTGTGCTCCTCATTGTGCTCCTCACCGTGCTCCTCATTGTGCTCCTCTCTGAGCTCCTCATTGTGCTCCTCACCGTGCTCCTCATTGTGCTCCTCATTGTGCTCCTCACCGTGCTCCTCATTGTGATCCTCATTGTGCTCCGCACTGTGGTCCTCACCGTGCTCCTCATTGTGCTCTTCTCTGAGCTCCTCACTGTGCTCCTCATTGTGCTCCTCACCGTGCTCCTCATTGTGCTCCTCACTGTACTCCTCATTGTGCTCCTTATTGTGATCCTCATTGAGCTCCTCATCGTTCTCTTCACCATGCTCCTCATTGTGCTCCTCATTGTGCTCCTCATTGTGCTCCTCACTGTGCTCCTCATTGTGCTCCTCATTGTGCTCCTCATTGTGCTCCTCACTGTGCTCCTCATTGTGCTCCTCATTGTGCTCCTCACCCTGCTCCTCATTGTGCTCCTCACCGTGCTCCTCATTGTGCTCCTCACTGTGCTCCTCACCGTGCTCCTCATTGTGCTCCTCATTGTGCTCCTCATTGTGCTCCTCACCGTGCTCCTCATTGTGCTCCTCATTGTGCTCCTCACCGTGCTCCTCACCGTGATCCTCATTGTGCTCCTCATTGTGCTCCTCACTGTGCTCCTCACCGTGCTCCTCACCGTGCTCCTCATTGTGCTCCTCACCGTGCTCCTCATTGTGCTCCTCACCGTGCTCCTCACAGTGCTCCTCACCGTGCTCCTCATTGTGCTCCTCACCGTGCTCCTCATTGTGCTCCTCATTGTGCTCCTCACCGTGCTCCTCATTGTGCTCCTCATTGTGCTCCTCATTGTGCTCCTCACCGTGCTCCTCACCGTGCTCCTCATTGTGCTCCTCATTGTGCTCCTCACCGTGAGCCTCATTGTGCTCCTCATTGTACTCCTCACCGTGCTCCTCATTGTGCTCCTCACGGTGCTACTCATTGTGCTCCTCATTGTGCTCCTCATTGTGCTCCTCACCATGCTCCTCATTGTGCTCCTCATTGTGCTCCTCACCGTGCTCCTCATTGTTCTCCTCATTGTGCTCCTCATTGTGCTCCTCACCATGCTCCTCATTGTGCTCCTCATTCTGCTGCTCCTTATGCTCCCCATTGAGCTCCTCATTGTGCTCCTCATTGTGCTCCTCATTGTGCTCCTCATTGTGCTCCTCATTGTGCTCCTCATTGAGATCCTCATTGTGTTCCTCACCGTGCTCCTCATTGTGCTCCTCTTTGTGCTCCTCATTGTGCTCCTCATTGTGCTCCTCACCGTGCTCCTCACCGTGCTCCTCACTGTGCTCCTCACCGTGCTCCTCATTGTGCTCCTCACTATCCTCCTCATTGTGCTCCTCACCGTGCTCCTCATTGTGCTCCTCACCGTTCTCCTCATTGTGCGTCTCACCGTCCTTCTCATTGTCCTCCTCATTGTGCACCTCACCGTGCTCCTCACCGTGCTCCTCACCGTGCTCCTCATTGTGCTCCTCACTGTGCTCCTTACCGTGCTCCTCACCGTGCACCTCACCGTGCTCCTCAATGTATTCCTCATTGTGCTCTTCATTGTGCTCCTCACCGTGCTCCTCACCGTGCTCCTCAATGAATTCCTCACCGTGCTCCTCACCGTGCTCCTCACCGTGCTCCTCATTGTGCTGCTCATTGAGCTCCTCATTGTGCTCCTCATTGAGCTCCTCATTGTGCTCCTCATTGTGCTCCTCATTCTGCTCCTCATTGAGCTCCTCATTGTGCTCCTCATTGTGCTCCTCACCGTGCTCCTCACCATGCTCCTCACCGTGCTCCTCATTGTGCTCCTCATTGTGCTCCTCATTGTGCTCCTCATTGTGCTCCTCATTGTGATCCTCACCGTGCTCCTCATTGTGCGCCTCACCGTGCTCCTCATTGTGCTCCTCACCGTGCTCCTCACCGTGCTCCTCATTGTGCTCCTCATTGTGCTCCTCACCGTGCTCCTCACCGTGCTCCTCATTGTGCTCCTCATTGTGCTCCTCACCGTGCTCCTCACCGTGCTCCTCATTGTGCTCCTCACCGTGCTCCTCACCGTGCTCCTCATTGTGCTCCTCATTGTGCTCCTCACCGTGCTCCTCACCGTGCTCCTCATTGTGCTCCTCACCGTGCTCCTCACCGCGCTCCTCACCGTGCTCCTCATTGTGCTCCTCACCGTGCTCCTCACCATGCTCCTCATTGTGCTCCTCACCGTGCTCATCACTGTGCTCGTCATTGTGTTCCTCACCGTGCTCCTCACTTTGCTCCTCATTGTGCACCTCATTGCGCTCCTCACTGTGCTCCTCATTGTGCTCCTCACGTGCTCCTCATTGTGCTCCTCATTGTGCTCCTCACCCTGCTCCGCATTGTGCTCCTCATTGTGCTCCTCACCCTACTTCTCATTGTCTCCTCAATGTGGTCCTCATTGTGCTCCTCACTGTGATCCTCATTGTGCTCCTCTCTGAGCTCCTCACCGTGCTCCTCATTATGCTCCTGATTGTGCTCCTCATTGTGCTCCTCATTGTGCTCCTCACTGTGCTCCTCATTGTGCTCCTCATTGTGCTCCTCACCGTGTTCCTCATTGAGCTCCTCACCGTGGTCCTCATTGTGCTCCTCACCGTGCTCCTCACCGTGCTCCTCACCGTGGACCTCATTGTGCTCTTCACCGTGCTCCTCACCGTGCTCTTCATTGTGCACCTCATTGCGCTCCTCACCATGCTCCTCACCGTGCCCCTCACCGTGCTCCTCATTGTGCTCCTCAATGTGCTCCTCAATGTGCTCCTCATTGTGCTCCTCACCGTGCTCCTCATTGAGATCCTCACCGTGCTGCTCATTGTGTTCCTCAATGTGCTCCTCATTGTGCTCCTCATTGTGCTCCTCACTGTGCACCTCAATGTGCTCCTCATTGTGCTCCTCATTGTGCTCCTCACCGTGGTCCTCATTGTGCTCCTCATTGTGCTCCTCATTGTGCTCCTCACCGTACTCCTAATTGTGCTCCTCATTGTGCTCCTCACCGAGCTCCTCATTGTGCTCCTCATTGTGCTCCTCATGGTGCTCCTCACCGTGCTCCTCATTCTGATCCTGATTGTGCTCCTCATTGTGCTCCTCACCATGCTCCTCACCGTGCTCCTCATTGAGCTCCTCATCGTGCTCCTCATTCTGCTCCTCATTATGCTCCTGATTGTGCTCCTCATTGTGCTCCTCATTCTGCCCCTCATTATGCTCCTCATTGTGCTCCTCCTTGTGCTCCTCACCGTGCTCCTCATTGTGCTACTCATTGTGCTCCTCACCGTGCTCCTCATTGTGCTCCTCATTGTGCTCCTCATTGTGCTCCTCACTGTGCTCCTCACCGTGCTCCTCACTGCGCTCCTCATTGTGCTCCTCACTGTGCTCCTCATTGTGCTCCTCACCGTGCTCCTCATTGTGCTCCTCACTGTGCTCCTCACTGTGCTCCTCATTGTGCTCCTCACCGTGCTCCTCATTGTGTTCCTCATTGTGCTCCTCACCGTGCTCATCATTGTGCTCCTCACCATGCTCCTCATTGTGCTCCTCACCGTGCTCCTCACTGTGCTTCTCATTGTGCTCCTCATTGTGCTCCTCACTGCGATCCTCATTGTGCTCCTCACTGTGTTCCTCATTGTGCTCCTCACCGTGCTCCTCACTTTGCTCCTCACCGTGCTCCTTACCGTGCTCCTCACTGTGCTCCTCATTGTGTTCCTCACCGTGCTACTCAACATGCTCCTCACCGTCCTCCACATTGTGCTCCTCATTGTGCTCTTCATTGTGCTCCTCACCGTCCTCCTCACCGTGCTCCTCATTGTGCTCTTCATTGTGCTCCTCATTGTGCTCCTCACCGTGCTCCTCATTGTGCTCCTCATTGTGCTCCTCATTGTGCTCCTCACCATGCTCCTCATTGTGCTCCTCACTGTGCTCCTCACTGTGCTCCTCATTGTGCTCCTCACAGTGCTCCTCATTGTGCTCCTCATTGTGCTCCTCATTGTGCTCCTCACTGTGCTCCTCATTGTGCTCCTCACTGTGCTCCTCACTGTGCTCCTCATTGTGCTCCTCATTGTGCTCCTCATTGTGCTCCTCATTGTGCTCCTCACCGTGCTCCTCATTGTGCACCTCTCTGAGCTCATCATTGTGCTCCTCACCGTGCTCCTCATTGTGCTCTTCACCGTGCTCCTCACCGTGCTCCTCACTGTGCTCTTCACCGTGCTCCTCATTGTGCTCCTCACTGTGCTCCTCATTGTGCTCCTCATTGTGCTCCTCACCATGCTCCTCACTGTGCTCTTCACCGTGCTCCTCATTGTGCTCCTCATTGAGATCCTCACCGTGCTCCTCCTTGTGCTCCTCATTGTGCTCCTCATCGTGCTCCTCACCGTGCTCCTCACCGTGCTCCTCACCGTGCTCCTCATTGTGCTCCTCACCGTGCTCCACACCGTGCTCCTCATTGTGCTCCTCATTGTGCTCCTCACCGTGCTCCTCATTGTGCTCCTCATTGTGCTCCTCATTGTGCTCCTCACCGTGCTCCTCATTGTGCTCCTCATTGTGCTCCTCATTGTGCTCCTCACCGTACTCCTCATTGTGCTCCTCATTGTGCTCCTCACCGTGCTCCTCATTGTGCTCCTCATTGTGCTCCTCATTGTGCTCCTCACCGTACTCCTCATTGTGCTCCTCATTGTGCTCCTCACCGTGCTCCTCATTGTGCTCCTCATTGTGCTCCTCACTGCGCTCCTCACCATGCTCCTCACCGTGCTCCTCATTGAGCTCCTCATCGTGCTCCTCATTCTGCTCCTCATTATGCTCCTGATTGTGCTCCTCCTTGTGCTCCTCATTGTGCTCCTCACCGTGCTCCTCATTGTGCTACTCATTGTGCTCCTCACCGTGCTCCTCACTTTGCTCCTCACCGTGCTCCTTACCGTGCTCCTCACTGCACTCCTCATTTTGTTCCTCACCGTGCTACTCAACATGCTCCTCACCGTCCTCCTCATTGTGCTCCTCATTGTGCTATTCATTGTGCGCCTCACCGTCCTCCTCACCGTGCTCCTCATTGTGCTCTTCATTGTGCTCCTCATTGTGCTCCTCACCGTGCTCCTCATTGTGCTCCTCATTGTGCTCCTCATTGTGCTCCTCACCATGCTGCTCATTGTGCTCCTCACTGTGCTCCTCTTTGTGCTCCTCATTGTGCTCCTCACCGTGCTCCTCATTGTGCTCCTCTCCATGCTCCTCATTGTGCTCTTCATTGTGCTCCTCATTGTGCTCCTCACCGTGGTCCTCACTGTGCTCCTCATTGTGCTCCTCACTGTGCTCCTCATTGTGCTCCTCACTTTGCTCCTCATTGTGCTCCTCATTGTGCTCCTCATTGTGCTCCTCACTGTGCTCCTCATTGTGCTCCTCACTGTGCTCCTCACTGTGCTCCTCATTGTGCTCCTCATTGTGCTCCTCATTGTGCTCCTCATTGTGCTCCTCTCTGAGCTCCTCATTGTGCTCCTCACCGTGCTCCTCATTGTGCTCCTCATTGTGCTCCTCACCGTGCTCCTCATTGTGATCCCCATTGTGCTCCGCACTGTGGTCCTCACCGTGCTCCTCATTGTGCTCCTCTCTGAGCTCCTCACTGTGCTCCTCATTGTGCTCCTCACCGTGCTCCTCATTGTGCTCCTCACTGTACTCCTCATTGTGCTCCTTATTGTGATCCTCATTGAGCTCCTCATCGTTCTCTTCACCATGCTCCTCATTGTGCTCCTCATTGTGCTCCTCATTGTGCTCCTCACCGTGCTCCTCATTGTGCTCCTCATTGTGCTCCTCATTGTGCTCCTCACTGTGCTCCTCATTGTGCTCCTCATTGTGCTCCTCACCCTGCTCCTCATTGTGCTCCTCACCGTGCTCCTCATTGTGCTCCTCATTGTGCTCCTCACCGTGCTCCTCATTGTGCTCCTCATTGTGCTCCTCATTGTGCTCCTCACCGTGCTCCTCATTGTGCTCCTCATTGTGCTCCTCACCATGCTCCTCAGCGTGCTCCTCATTGTGCTCCTCATTGTGGTCCTCACCGTGCTCCTCACCGTGCTCCTCACCGTGCTCCTCATTGTGCTCCTCACCGTGCTCCTCATTGTGCTCCTCACCGTGCTCCTCACCATGCTCCTCACCGTGCTCCTCATTGTGCTCCTCACCGTGCTCCTCATTGTGCTCCTCATTGTGCTCCTCACGGTGCTACTCATTGTGCTCCTCATTGTGCTCCTCATTGTGCTCCTCACCATGCTCCTCATTGTGCTCCTCATTGTGCTCCTCACCGTGCTCCTCATTGTTCTCCTCATTGTGCTCCTCATTGTGCTCCTCACCATGCTCCTCATTGTGCTCCTCATTCTGCTGCTCTTTATGCTCCGCATTGAGCTCCTCATTGTGCTCCTCATTGTGCTCCTCATTGTGCTCCTCATTGTGCTCCTCATTGAGATCCTCATTGTGTTCCTCACCGTGCTCCTCATTGTGCTCCTCTTTGTGCTCCTCATTGTGCTCCTCATTGTGCTCCTCACCGTGCTCCTCACCGTGCTCCTCACTGTGCTCCTCACCGTGCTCCTCATTGTGCTCCTCACTATCCTCCTCATTGTGCTCCTCACCGTGCTCCTCATTGTGCTCCTCACCGTTCTCCTCATTGTGCCTCTCATCGTCCTTCTCATTGTCCTCCTCATTGTGCACCTCACCGCGCTCCTCAACGTGCTCCTCATTGTGCTCCTCACTGTGATCCTTACCGTGCTCCTCACCGTGCACCTCACCGTGCTCCTCAATGTATTCCTCATTGTGCTCTTCATTGTGCTCCTCACCGTGCTCCTCACCGTGCTCCTCAATGAATTCCTCACCGTGCTCCTCACCGTGCTCCTCACCGTGCTCCTCATTGTGCTCCTCATTGAGCTCCTCATTGTGCTCCTCATTGAGCTCCTCATTGTGCTCCTCATTGTGCTCCTCATTCTGCTCCTCATTGAGCTCCTCATTGTGCTCCTCATGGTGCTCCTCACCGTGCTCCTCATCATGCTCCTCACCGTGCTCCTCATTGTGCTCCTCATTGTGCTCCTCATTGTGCTCCTCATTGTGATCCTCACCGTGCTCCTCATTGTGCTCCTCATTGTGCTCCTCATTGTGCTCCTCATTGTGATCCTCACCGTGCTCCTCATTGTGCGCCTCACCGTGCTCCTCATTGTGCTCCTCACCGTGCTCCTCACCGTGCTCCTCACCGTGCTCCTCATTGTGCTCCTCACCGTGCTCCTCACCGTGCTCCTCATTGTGCTCCTCATTGTGCTCCTCTCCGTGCTCCTCACCGTGCGCCTCATTGTGCTCCTCATTGTGCTCCTCACTGTGCTCCTCACCGTGCTCCTCATTGTGCTCCTCACCGTGCTCCTCACCGTTCTCCTCATTGTGCTCCTCATTGTGCTCCTCACCGTGCTCCTCACCGTGCTCCTCATTGTGCTCCTCACCGTGCTCCTCACCGCGCTCCTCACCGTGCTCCTCATTGTGCTCCTCACCGTGCTCCTCACCATGCTCCTCATTGTGTTCCTCACCGTGCAACTCAATGAGCTCCTCATTGTGCTCCTCATTGTGCTCCTGATTGTGCTCCTGATTGTGCTCCTCATTGTGCTCCTCATTGTGCTCCTCGCCGTGCTCCTCACCGTGCTCCTCATTGTTTTCCTCACCATGCAACTCAATGAGCTCCTCATTGTGCTCCTCATTGTGCACCTCATTGTGCTCCTCATTGTGCTCCTCACTGTGCTCCGCAACGTGCTCCTCATTGTGCTCCTCATTGTGCTCCTCATTGTGCTCCTCACTGTGCTCCGCAACGTGCTCCTCATTGTGCTCCTCATTGTGCTCCTCACCATGCTCCTCATTGTGCTCCTCATTGTGCTCCTCATTGTGCTCCTCACTGTGCACCTCACCGTGCTCCTCACTGTGCTCCTCTATGTGCTCCTCACTGTGCTCCTCACCGTGCTCCTCAATGTGCTCCTCATTGTGCTCCTCATTGTGCTCCTCACCGTGCTCCTCACTGTGCTCCTCATTGTGCTCCTCACCGTCCCCCTCATTGTTCTCCTCATTGTGCTCCTCATTGTGCTCCTCACCGTGCTCCTCAACGTGCTCCTCATTGTGCTCCTCACCGTGCTCCTCATTGTGCTCCTCACTGTGCTCCTCATTGAGCTCCTCATTGTGCTCCTCACCGTGCTCCTCACCATGCTCCTCATTATGCTCCTCATTGTGCTCCTCATTGTGCTCCTCACAGTGCTCCTCACTGTGCTCCTCATTGTGCTCCTCACCGTGCTCCTCACCGTGCTCCTCATTGTGCTCCTCAATGTGCTCCTCATTGTGCTCCTCACCGTGCTCCTCACCGTGCTCCTCATTGTGCTCCTCACCGTGCTCCTCATTGTGCTCCTCATTGTGCTCCTCACCGTGCTCCTCATTGTGTTCCTCACCGTGCAACTCAACGTGCTCGTCATTGTGCTCCTCATTGTGCTCCTCGCCGTGCTCCTCATTGTCTCCTCAATGTGCTCCTCATTGTGTTCCTGATTGAGCTCCTCATCATGCTCTTCACCGTGCTCCTCATTGTGCTCCTCATTGTGCTCCTCACTGTGCACCTCACTCTGCTCCTCATTGTGCTCCTCACCGTGCTCCTCATTGTGTACCTCGCCGTGCAACTCAACGTGCTCCTCATTGTGCTCCTCATTGTGCTCCTCACCGTGCTCCTCACTGTGCTCCTCATTGTGTTCCTCACGGTGTTCCTCACTTTGCTCCTCATTGTGCTCATCATTGTGCTCCTCACTGTGCTCCTATTGTGCTCCTCATTGTGCTCCTCACCGTGCTCCTCATTGTGCTCCTCACCATGCTCCTCATTGTGCTCCTCATTGTGCTCCTCACTGTGCTCCTATTGCGCTCCTCATTATGCTCCTCACCATGTTCCTCATTGTGCTCCTCACCGTGCTCCTCACTGTGCTCCTCATTGTGCTCCTCATTGTGCTCCTCAATGTGCTCCTCACCGTGCTCCTCACTGTGCTCCTCATTGTGCTCCTCACTGTGCTCCTCATTGTGCTCCTCACCGTGCTCCTCATTGTGCTCCTCATTGTGCTCCTCATTGTGCTAATCACCGTGCTCCTCACCGTGCTCCTCATTGTGCTCCTCATTGAGCTCCTCACTGTGCTCCTCATTGTGCTCCTCATTGTGCTCCTCACCGTGCTCCTCACTTTGCTCCTCACCGTGCTCCTCACCGTGCTCCTCATTGTGTTCCTCACCGTGCAACTCAACGTGCTCCTCACTGTGCTCCTCATTTTGCTCCTCATTGTGCTCCTCATTGTGCGCCTCACCGTCTTCCTCATTGTGCTCCTCATTGTGCGCCTCACCGTCCTCCTCACCGTGCTCCTCACCGTGCTCCTCATTGTGCTCCTCATTGTGTTCCTCATTGTGCTCCTCACTGTGCTCCTCAATGTGCTCCTCATTGTGCTCCTCACCATGCTCCTCATTGTGCTCCTCATTGTGCTCCTCATTGAGATACTCACTGTGCTCCTCACTGTGCTCCTCATTGTGCTCCTCATTGTGCTCCTCACCGTGCTCCTAATTGAGATCCTGACTGTGCTCCTCACTGTGCTCCTCATTGTGCTCCTCATTGTGCTCCTCATTGTGTTCCTCATTGTGCTCCTCACTGTGCTCCTCAATGTGCTCCTCATTGTGCTCCTCACCATGCTCCTCACTGTGCTCCTCATTGTGCTCCTCATTGTGCTCCTCATTGTGTTCCTCATTGTGCTCCTCACTGTGCTCCTCAATGTGCTCCTCATTGTGCTCCTCACCATGCTCCTCATTGTGCTCCTCATTGTGCTCCTCATTGAGATCCTCACTGTGCTCCTCACTGTGCTCCTCATTGTGCTCCTCATTGTGCTCCTCACCGTGCTCCTCATTGAGCTCCTCACTGTGCTCCTCATTGTGCTCCTCATTGTGCTCCTCACTGTGCTCCTCACTTTGCTCCTCACCGTGCTCCTCACCGTGCTCCTCACTGTGCTCCTCATTGTGTTCCTCAGCGTGCAACTCAACGTGCTCCTAACTGTGCTCCTCATTGTGCTCCTCATTGTGCTCCTCATTGTGCGCCTCACCGTCCTCCTCATTGTGCTCCTCATTGTGCGCCTCACCGTCCTCCTCACCGTGCTCCTCATTGTGCTCCTCATTGTGTTCCTCATTGTGCTCCTCACTGTGCTCCTCAATGTGCTCCTCATTGTGCTCCTCACCATGCTCCTCATTGTGCTCCTCACCGTGCTCCTCATTGAGATCCTCACCGTGCTCCTCATTGTGCTCCTCACTGTGCTCCTCATTGTGCTCCTCATTGTGCTCCTCACCATGCTCCTCACTGTGCTCCTCACCGTGCTCCTCATTGTGCTCCTCACCGTGCTCCTCACCGTGCTCCTCACCGTGCTCCTCATTGTGCTCCTCACCGTGCTCCTCACCGTGCTCCTCATTGTGCTTCTCATTGTGCTCCTCTACGTGCTCCTCACCGTGCTCCTCATTGTGCTCCTCATTGTGCTCCTCACTGTGCTCCTCACCGTGCTCCTCATTGTGCTCCTCACCGTGCTCCTCACCGTGCTCCTCATTGTGCTCCTCATTGTGCTCCTCACCATGCTCCTCACCGTGCTCCTCATTGTGCTCCTCACCGTGCTCCTCACCGCGCTCCTCACCGTGCTCCTCATTGTGCTCCTCACCGTGCTCCTCACCATGCTCCTCATTGTGTTCCTCACCGTGCAACTCAATGAGCTCCTCATTGTGCTCCTCATTGTGCTCCTGATTGTGCTCCTGATTGTGCTCCTCATTGTGCTCCTCATTGTGCTCCTCGCCGTGCTCCTCACCGTGCTCCTCATTGTTTTCCTCCCATGCAACTCAATGAGCTCCTCATTGTGCTCCTCATTGTGCACCTCATTGTGCTCCTCATTGTGCTCCTCACTGTGCTCCGCAACGTGCTCCTCATTGTGCTCCTCATTGTGCTCCTCATTGTGCTACTCACTGTGCTCCGCAACGTGCTCCTCATTGTGCTCCTCATTGTGCTCCTCACCATGCTCCTCATTGTGCTCCTCATTGTGCTCCTCATTGTGCTCCTCACTGTGCACCTCACCGTGCTCCTCACTGTGCTCCTCAATGTGCTCCTCACTGTGCTCCTCACCGTGCTCCTCAATGTGCTCCTCATTGTGCTCCTCATTGTGCTCCTCACCGTGCTCCTCACTGTGCTCCTCATTGTGCTCCTCACCGTCCCCCTCATTGTTCTCCTCATTGTGCTCCTCATTGTGCTCCTCACCGTGCTCCTCAACGTGCTCCTCATTGTGCTCCTCACCGTGCTCCTCATTGTGCTCCTCACTGTGCTCCTCATTGAGCTCCTCATTGTGCTCCTCACCGTTCTCCTCACCATGCTCCTCATTATGCTCCTCATTGTGCTCCTCATTGTGCTCCTCACAGTGCTCCTCACTGTGCTCCTCATTGTGCTCCTCACCGTGCTCCTCACCGTGCTCCTCATTGTGCTCCTCACCGTGCTCCTCATTGTGCTCCTCACCGTGCTCCTCACCGTGCTCCTCATTGTGCTCCTCACCGTGCTCCCCATTGTGCTCCTCATTGTGCTCCTCACCGTGCTCCTCATTGTGTTCCTCACCGTGCAACTCAACGTGCTCCTCATTGTGCTCCTCATTGTGCTCCTCGCCGTGCTCCTCATTGTCTCCTCAATGTGCTCCTCATTGTGTTCCTCATTGAGCTCCTCATCATGCTCTTCACCGTGCTCCTCATTGTGCTCCTCATTGTGCTCCTCACTGTGCACCTCACTCTGCTCCTCATTGTGCTCCTCACCGTGCTCCTCATTGTGTACCTCGCCGTGCAACTCAACGTGCTCCTCATTGTGCTCCTCATTGTGCTCCTCACCGTGCTCCTCACTGTGCTCCTCATTGTGTTCCTCACGGTGTTCCTCACTTTGCTCCTCATTGTGCTCATCATTGTGCTCCTCACTGTGCTCCTATTGTGCTCCTCATTGTGCTCCTCACCGTGCTGCTCATTGTGCTCCTCACCATGCTCCTCATTGTGCTCCTCATTGTGCTCCTCACTGTGCTCCTATTGTGCTCCTCATTGTGCTCCTCACCATGTTCCTCATTGTGCTCCTCACCGTGCTCCTCACTGTGCTCCTCATTGTGCTCCTCATTGTGCTCCTCACTGTGCTCCTCACCGTGCTCCTCACTGTGCTCCTCATTGTGCTCCTCACTGTGCTCCTCATTGAGCTCCTCACCGTGCTCCTCATTGTGCTCCTCATTGTGCTCCTCATTGTGCTAATCACCGTGCTCCTCACCGTGCTCCTCATTGTGCTCCTCATTGAGCTCCTCACTGTGCTCCTCATTGTGCTCCTCATTGTGCTCCTCACCGTGCTCCTCACTTTGCTCCTCACCGTGCTCCTCACCGTGCTCCTCATTGTGTTCCTCACCGTGCAACTCAACGTGCTCCTCACTGTGCTCCTCATTTTGCTCCTCATTGTGCTCCTCATTGTGCGCCTCACCGTCCTCCTCATTGTGCTCCTCATTGTGCGCCTCACCGTCCTCCTCACCGTGCTCCTCATTGTGCTCCTCATTGTGTTCCTCATTGTGCTCCTCACTGTGCTCCTCAATGTGCTCCTCATTGTGCTCCTCACCATGCTCCTCATTGTGCTCCTCATTGTGCTCCTCATTGAGATACTCACTGTGCTCCTCACTGTGCTCCTCATTGTGCTCCTCATTGTGCTCCTCACCGTGCTCCTAATTGAGATCCTGACTGTGCTCCTCACTGTGCTCCTCATTGTGCTCCTCATTGTGCTCCTCATTGTGTTCCTCATTGTGCTCCTCACTGTGCTCCTCAATGTGCTCCTCATTGTGCTCCTCACCATGCTCCTCATTGTGCTCCTCATTGTGCTCCTCATTGAGATCCTCACTGTGCTCCTCACTGTGCTCCTCATTGTGCTCCTCATTGTGCTCCTCACCGTGCTCCTCATTGAGATCCTGACTGTGCTCCTCACTGTGCTCCTCATTGTGCTCCTCATTGAGCTCCTCACTGTGCTCCTCATTGTGCTCCTCATTGTGCTCCTCACTGTGCTCCTCACTTTGCTCCTCACCGTGCTCCTCACCGTGCTCCTCACTGTGCTCCTCATTGTGTTCCTCAGCGTGCAACTCAACGTGCTCCTAACTGTGCTCCTCATTGTGCTCCTCATTGTGCTCCTCATTGTGCGCCTCACCGTCCTCCTCATTGTGCTCCTCATTGTGCGCCTCACCGTCCTCCTCACCGTGCTCCTCATTGTGCTCCTCATTGTGTTCCTCATTGTGCTCCTCACTGTGCTCCTCAATGTGCTCCTCATTGTGCTCCTCACCATGCTCCTCACTGTGCTCCTCACCGTGCTCCTCATTGTTATCCTCAGCGTGCTCCTCATTGTGCTCCTCACTGTGCTCCTCATTGTGCTCCTCATTGTGCTCCTCACCATGCTCCTCACTGTGCTCCTCACCGTGCTCCTCATTGAGATCCTCACTGTGCTCCTCACTGTGCTCCTCATTGTGCTCCTCATTGTGCTCCTCACCGTGCTCCTCACTGTGCTCCTCGTTATGCTCCTCACTGTGCTCCTCACCATGCTCCTCATTGTGCTCCGCTTTATGCTCCTCACCGTGCTCCTCATTGTGCTCCTCACCGTGCTCCTCATTGTGCTCCTCATTGTGCTCCTCACCGTGCACCTCATTGTGCTCCTCATTGTGCTCCTCACCGTGCTCCTCATTGTGCTCCTCATTGTGCTCCTCACTGTGCTCCTCATTGTGCTCCTCACCGTGCACCTCATTGTGCTCCTCATTGAGCTCCTCACTGTGCTCCTCATTGAGCTCCTCATTGTGCTCCTCATTGTGCTGCTCATTGTTGTCCTCATTTGCTCCTCATGGTGCTCCTCGCCGTGCTTCTCACTTTGCTCCTCATTGTGCTCCTCATTGTGCTCCTCACCGTGCTCCTCATTGTGCTCCTCACCGTGCTCTTCATTAAGCTCCTGATTTTGCTCCTCATTATGCTCCTCATTGTGCTCCTCATTGTGCTCCTCATTGTGCTCCTCACTCTGCTCCTCATTGTGCTCCTCATTGTGCTCCTCATTGTGCTCCTCACCATGCTCCTCACCGTGCTCCTCACTGTGCTCCTCATTGTGCTCCTCATTGTGCTCCTCATTGTGCTCCTCATTGTGCTCCTCACCGTGCTCCTCACTGTGCTCCTCATTGTGCTCCTCACTGTGCTCCTCATTGAGCTCCTCACCGTGCTCCTCATTGTGCTCCTCATTGTGCTCCTCATTGTGCTAATCACCGTGCTCCTCACCGTGCTCCTCATTGTGCTCCTCATTGAGCTCCTCACTGTGCTCCTCATTGTGCTCCTCATTGTGCTCCTCACCGTGCTCCTCACTTTGCTCCTCACCGTGCTCCTCACCGTGCTCCTCATTGTGTTCCTCACCGTGCAACTCAACGTGCTCCTCACTGTGCTCCTCATTTTGCTCCTCATTGTGCTCCTCATTGTGCGCCTCACCGTCCTCCTCATTGTGCTCCTCATTGTGCGCCTCACCGTCCTCCTCACCGTGCTCCTCATTGTGCTCCTCATTGTGTTCCTCATTGTGCTCCTCACTGTGCTCCTCAATGTGCTCCTCATTGTGCTCCTCACCATGCTCCTCATTGTGCTCCTCATTGTGCTCCTCATTGAGATACTCACTGTGCTCCTCACTGTGCTCCTCATTGTGCTCCTCATTGTGCTCCTCACCGTGCTCCTAATTGAGATCCTGACTGTGCTCCTCACTGTGCTCCTCATTGTGCTCCTCATTGTGCTCCTCATTGTGTTCCTCATTGTGCTCCTCACTGTGCTCCTCAATGTGCTCCTCATTGTGCTCCTCACCATGCTCCTCATTGTGCTCCTCATTGTGCTCCTCATTGAGATCCTCACTGTGCTCCTCACTGTGCTCCTCATTGTGCTCCTCATTGTGCTCCTCACCGTGCTCCTCATTGAGATCCTGACTGTGCTCCTCACTGTGCTCCTCATTGTGCTCCTCATTGAGCTCCTCACTGTGCTCCTCATTGTGCTCCTCATTGTGCTCCTCACTGTGCTCCTCACTTTGCTCCTCACCGTGCTCCTCACCGTGCTCCTCACTGTGCTCCTCATTGTGTTCCTCAGCGTGCAACTCAACGTGCTCCTAACTGTGCTCCTCATTGTGCTCCTCATTGTGCTCCTCATTGTGCGCCTCACCGTCCTCCTCATTGTGCTCCTCATTGTGCGCCTCACCGTCCTCCTCACCGTGCTCCTCATTGTGCTCCTCATTGTGTTCCTCATTGTGCTCCTCACTGTGCTCCTCAATGTGCTCCTCATTGTGCTCCTCACCATGCTCCTCACTGTGCTCCTCACCGTGCTCCTCATTGAGATCCTCACCGTGCTCCTCATTGTGCTCCTCACTGTGCTCCTCATTGTGCTCCTCATTGTGCTCCTCACCATGCTCCTCACTGTGCTCCTCACCGTGCTCCTCATTGAGATCCTCACTGTGCTCCTCACTGTGCTCCTCATTGTGCTCCTCATTGTGCTCCTCACCGTGCTCCTCACTGTGCTCCTCGTTATGCTCCTCACTGTGCTCCTCACCATGCTCCTCATTGTGCTCCGCTTTATGCTCCTCACCGTGCTCCTCATTGTGCTCCTCACCGTGCTCCTCATTGTGCTCCTCATTGTGCTCCTCACCGTGCACCTCATTGTGCTCCTCATTGTGCTCCTCACCGTGCTCCTCATTGTGCTCCTCATTGTGCTCCTCACTGTGCTCCTCATTGTGCTCCTCACCGTGCACCTCATTGTGCTCCTCATTGAGCTCCTCACTGTGCTCCTCATTGAGCTCCTCATTGTGCTCCTCATTGTGCTGCTCATTGTGCTCCTCATTGTGCTCCTCACCGTGCTCCTCATTGTTGTCCTCATTTGCTCCTCATGGTGCTCCTCGCCGTGCTTCTCACTTTGCTCCTCATTGTGCTCCTCATTGTGCTCCTCACCGTGCACCTCATTGCGCTCCTCATTGTGCTCCTCATTGTGCTCCTCATTGTGCTCCTCAATGTGCTCCTCACTGTGCTCCTCATTGCTCCTCATTGTGCTCCTCATTGTGCTCCTCACCGTGCTCCTCATTGTGCTCCTCATTGAGCTCCTCACTGCGCTCCTCATTGTGCTCCTCATTGTGCTCCTCATTGTGCTGCTCATTGTGCTCCTCATTGTGCTCCTCATTGTGCTCCTCATTGTTCTCCTCACCGTGCTCTTCATTGTGCTCCTCACCGTGCTCCTCATTGTGCTCCTCACCGTGCTCGTCACTTTGCTCCTCACCGTGCTTCTCACCGTGCTCCTCACTGTGCTCCTCAATGTGCTCCTCATTGTGCTCCTCATTGTGCTCCTCATTGTGCTCCTCATTGTGCGCGTCACCGTCCTCCTCATTGTGCTCCTCATTGTGCTCTTCATTTTGCGCCTCACCGTCCTCCTCACCGTGCTCCTCATTGTGGTCCTCATTGTGCTCCTTATGGTGCTCCTCACCGTGCTCCTCACTTTGCTCCTCATTGTGCTCCTCATTGCGCTCCTCACCGTGCTCCTCATTGTGTTCCTCACCGTGCTCCTCATTATGCTCCAGATTGTGCTCCTCATTATGCTCCTCATTGTGCTCCTCACTGTGCTCCTCATTGTGCTCCTCACCGTGCTCCTCATTGTGTTCCTCGCCGTGCAACTCAACGTGCTCCTCATTGTGCATCTCATTGTGCTCCTCACCGTGATCCTCACTGTGCTCCTCATTGTGTTCCTCACCGTGCAACTCAACGTGCTCCTCATTGTGCTCCTCATTGTGCGCCTCACCGTCCTCCTCATTGTGCTCCTCATTGTGCTCTTCATTGTGCGCCACACCGTCCTCCTCACCGTGCTCCTCACTGTGCTCCTCATTGTGTTCCTCACCGTGCTCCTCACTTTGCTCCTCATTGTGCTCCTCACCGTGCTCCTCATTGTGCTCCTCACCATGCTTCTCATTGTGCTCCTCATTGTGCCCCTCACTGTGCTCCTATTGTGCTCCTCATTGTGCTCCTCACCATGCTCCTCATTTTGTTCCTCACCGTGCTCCTCACTGTGCTCCTCATTGTGCTCCTCATTGTGCTCCTCACTGTGCTCCTCACCGTGCTCCTCACTGTGCTCCTCATTGTGCTCCTCAATGTGCTCCTCATTGTGCTCGTCACCGTGCTCCTCATTGTGCTCCTCATTGTGCTCCTCATTGTGCTCCACACCGTGCTCCTCACCGTGCTCCTCATTGTGCTCCTCATTGAGCTCCTCACTGTGCTCCT
The DNA here is from genome assembly GCA_026770705.1 of Isurus oxyrinchus. NCBI lineage: Eukaryota > Metazoa > Chordata > Chondrichthyes > Lamniformes > Lamnidae > Isurus > Isurus oxyrinchus. Next base: position 3,732,022 of record JANJGN010000006.1, on the reverse strand, counting down.
CATTGTGCTCCTCATTGTGCTCCTCATTGTGCTCCTCATTGTGCGCCTCACCGTCCTCCTCATTGTGCTCCTCATTGTGTTCTTCACCGTGCTCCTCACTTTGCTCCTCATTGTGCTCCTCATTGTGCTCCTCACTGTGCTCCTCATTGTGCTCCTCACCATGCTCCTCATTGTGCTCCTCATTGTGCTCCTCACTCTGCTCCTATTGTGCTCCTCATTGTGCTCCTCACCAGGCTCCTCATTGTGCTCCTCACCGTGCTCCTCACTGTGCTCCTCATTGTGCTCCTCACTGTGCTCCTCATTGTGCGCCTCACCGTCCTCCTCATTGTGCTCCTCATTGTGCGCCTCACCGTCCTCCTCACCGTGCTCCTCATTGTGCTCCTCATTGTGTTCCTCATTGTGCTCCTCACTGTGCTCCTCAATGTGCTCCTCATTGTGCTCCTCACCATGCTCCTCATTGTGCTCCTCATTGTGCTCCTCATTGAGATACTCACTGTGCTCCTCACTGTGCTCCTCATTGTGCTCCTCATTGTGCTCCTCACCGTGCTCCTAATTGAGATCCTGACTGTGCTCCTCACTGTGCTCCTCATTGTGCTCCTCATTGTGCTCCTCATTGTGTTCCTCATTGTGCTCCTCACTGTGCTCCTCAATGTGCTCCTCATTGTGCTCCTCACCATGCTCCTCATTGTGCTCCTCATTGTGCTCCTCATTGAGATCCTCACTGTGCTCCTCACTGTGCTCCTCATTGTGCTCCTCATTGTGCTCCTCACCGTGCTCCTCATTGAGATCCTGACTGTGCTCCTCACTGTGCTCCTCATTGTGCTCCTCATTGAGCTCCTCACTGTGCTCCTCATTGTGCTCCTCATTGTGCTCCTCACTGTGCTCCTCACTTTGCTCCTCACCGTGCTCCTCACCGTGCTCCTCACTGTGCTCCTCATTGTGTTCCTCAGCGTGCAACTCAACGTGCTCCTAACTGTGCTCCTCATTGTGCTCCTCATTGTGCTCCTCATTGTGCGCCTCACCGTCCTCCTCATTGTGCTCCTCATTGTGCGCCTCACCGTCCTCCTCACCGTGCTCCTCATTGTGCTCCTCATTGTGTTCCTCATTGTGCTCCTCACTGTGCTCCTCAATGTGCTCCTCATTGTGCTCCTCACCATGCTCCTCACTGTGCTCCTCACCGTGCTCCTCATTGAGATCCTCACCGTGCTCCTCATTGTGCTCCTCACTGTGCTCCTCATTGTGCTCCTCATTGTGCTCCTCACCATGCTCCTCACTGTGCTCCTCACCGTGCTCCTCATTGAGATCCTCACTGTGCTCCTCACTGTGCTCCTCATTGTGCTCCTCATTGTGCTCCTCACCGTGCTCCTCACTGTGCTCCTCGTTATGCTCCTCACTGTGCTCCTCACCATGCTCCTCATTGTGCTCCGCTTTATGCTCCTCACCGTGCTCCTCATTGTGCTCCTCACCGTGCTCCTCATTGTGCTCCTCATTGTGCTCCTCACCGTGCACCTCATTGTGCTCCTCATTGTGCTCCTCACCGTGCTCCTCATTGTGCTCCTCATTGTGCTCCTCACTGTGCTCCTCATTGTGCTCCTCACCGTGCACCTCATTGTGCTCCTCATTGAGCTCCTCACTGTGCTCCTCATTGAGCTCCTCATTGTGCTCCTCATTGTGCTGCTCATTGTGCTCCTCATTGTGCTCCTCACCGTGCTCCTCATTGTTGTCCTCATTTGCTCCTCATGGTGCTCCTCGCCGTGCTTCTCACTTTGCTCCTCATTGTGCTCCTCATTGTGCTCCTCACCGTGCACCTCATTGCGCTCCTCATTGTGCTCCTCATTGTGCTCCTCATTGTGCTCCTCAATGTGCTCCTCACTGTGCTCCTCATTGCTCCTCATTGTGCTCCTCATTGTGCTCCTCACCGTGCTCCTCATTGTGCTCCTCATTGAGCTCCTCACTGCGCTCCTCATTGTGCTCCTCATTGTGCTCCTCATTGTGCTGCTCATTGTGCTCCTCATTGTGCTCCTCATTGTGCTCCTCATTGTTCTCCTCACCGTGCTCTTCATTGTGCTCCTCACCGTGCTCCTCATTGTGCTCCTCACCGTGCTCGTCACTTTGCTCCTCACCGTGCTTCTCACCGTGCTCCTCACTGTGCTCCTCAATGTGCTCCTCATTGTGCTCCTCATTGTGCTCCTCATTGTGCTCCTCATTGTGCGCGTCACCGTCCTCCTCATTGTGCTCCTCATTGTGCTCTTCATTTTGCGCCTCACCGTCCTCCTCACCGTGCTCCTCATTGTGGTCCTCATTGTGCTCCTTATGGTGCTCCTCACCGTGCTCCTCACTTTGCTCCTCATTGTGCTCCTCATTGCGCTCCTCACCGTGCTCCTCATTGTGTTCCTCACCGTGCTCCTCATTATGCTCCAGATTGTGCTCCTCATTATGCTCCTCATTGTGCTCCTCACTGTGCTCCTCATTGTGCTCCTCACCGTGCTCCTCATTGTGTTCCTCGCCGTGCAACTCAACGTGCTCCTCATTGTGCATCTCATTGTGCTCCTCACCGTGATCCTCACTGTGCTCCTCATTGTGTTCCTCACCGTGCAACTCAACGTGCTCCTCATTGTGCTCCTCATTGTGCGCCTCACCGTCCTCCTCATTGTGCTCCTCATTGTGCTCTTCATTGTGCGCCACACCGTCCTCCTCACCGTGCTCCTCACTGTGCTCCTCATTGTGTTCCTCACCGTGCTCCTCACTTTGCTCCTCATTGTGCTCCTCACCGTGCTCCTCATTGTGCTCCTCACCATGCTTCTCATTGTGCTCCTCATTGTGCCCCTCACTGTGCTCCTATTGTGCTCCTCATTGTGCTCCTCACCATGCTCCTCATTTTGTTCCTCACCGTGCTCCTCACTGTGCTCCTCATTGTGCTCCTCATTGTGCTCCTCACTGTGCTCCTCACCGTGCTCCTCACTGTGCTCCTCATTGTGCTCCTCAATGTGCTCCTCATTGTGCTCGTCACCGTGCTCCTCATTGTGCTCCTCATTGTGCTCCTCATTGTGCTCCACACCGTGCTCCTCACCGTGCTCCTCATTGTGCTCCTCATTGAGCTCCTCACTGTGCTCCTCATTGTGCTCCTCATTGTGCTCCTCATTGTGCTCCTCATTGTGCGCCTCACCGTCCTCCTCATTGTGCTCCTCATTGTGTTCTTCACCGTGCTCCTCACTTTGCTCCTCATTGTGCTCCTCATTGTGCTCCTCACTGTGCTCCTCATTGTGCTCCTCACCATGCTCCTCATTGTGCTCCTCATTGTGCTCCTCACTCTGCTCCTATTGTGCTCCTCATTGTGCTCCTCACCAGGCTCCTCATTGTGCTCCTCACCGTGCTCCTCACTGTGCTCCTCATTGTGCTCCTCACTGTGCTCCTCATTGTGCTCCTCACCGTGCTCCTCATTGTCCTCCTCATTGTGCTCCTCATTGTGCTCCTCACCGTGCTCCTCACCGTGCTCCTCATTGTGCTCCTCATTGAGCTCCTCACTGTGCTCCTCATTGTGCTCCTCATTGTGCTCCTCATTGTGCTCCTCATTGTGCTCCTCACCGTGTTCCTCATTGTGCTCCTCACCGTGCTCCTCACTTTGCTCCTCACCGTGCTCCTCACCGTGCTCCTCACTGTGCTCCTCATTGTGTCCTCACTCTGCTCCTCATTGTGCTCCTCATTGTGCTCCTCATTGTGCGCCTCACCGTCCTCCTCATTGTGCTCCTCATTGTGCGCCTCACCGTCCTCCTCACCGTGCTCCTCGTTGTGCTCCTCATTGTGCTCCTCATGGTGCTCCTCACCGTGCTCCTCACCGTGCTCCTCATTGTGCTCCTGATTGTGCTCCTTATTGTGCTCCTCACCGTGCTGCTCATTGTGCTCCTCAATGTGCTCCTCACTGTGCTCCTCTACGAGCTCCTCATTGTGCTCCTCATTGTGCTCCTCACCGTGCTCCTCATTGTGCTCCTCACCGTGCTCCTCATTGTGCTCCTCACCATGCTCCTCATGGTTCTCCTCATTGTGCTCTTCACCGTGCTCCTCACCGTGCTCCTCATTGTGCTCCTCATTGTGCTCCTCACCGTGCTCCTCACCGTGCTCCTCATTGAGATCCTCACCGTGCTCCTCATTGTGCTCCTCATTGTGTTGCTCAAAGTGCTCCTCACTGTGCTCCTCAATGTGCTCCTCATTGTGCTCCTCACCATGCTCCTCACTGTGCTCCTCACCGTGCTCCTCATTGAGATCCTCACCGTGCTCCACATTGTGCTCCTCACTGTGCTCCTCATTGTGCTCCTCATTGTGCTCCTCACCATGCTCCTCACTGTGCTCCTCACCGTGCTCCTCATTGAGATCCTCACCGTGCTCCTCACTGTGCTCCTCATTGTGCTCCTCATTGTGCTCCTCACCGTGCTCCTCACTGTGCTCCTCATTGTGCTCCTCACTGTGCTCCTCACCGTGCTCCTCATTGTGCTCCGCTTTATGCTCCTCACCGTGCTCCTCATTGTGCTCCTCACCGTGCTCCTCACCGTGCTCCTCACTGTGCTCCTCACTGTGCTCCTCATTGTGCTCCTCACCGTGCTCCTCATTGAGATCCTGACTGTGCTCCTCACTGTGCTCCTCATTGTGCTCCTCATTGAGCTCCTCACTGTGCTCCTCATTGTGCTCCTCATTTTGCTCCTCACTGTGCTCCTCACTTTGCTCCTCACCGTGCTCCTCACCGTGCTCCTCACTGTGCTCCTCATTGTGTTCCTCAGCGTGCAACTCAACGTGCTCCTAACTGTGCTCCTCATTGTGCTCCTCATTGTGCTCCTCATTGTGCGCCTCACCGTCCTCCTCATTGTGCTCCTCATTGTGCGCCTCACCATCCTCCTCACCGTGCTCCTCATTGTGCTCCTCATTGTGTTCCTCATTGTGCTCCTCACTGTGCTCCTCAATGTGCTCCTCATTGTGCTCCTCACCGTGCTCCTCATTGAGATCCTCACCGTGCTCCTCATTGTGCTCCTCACTGTGCTCCTCATTGTGCTCCTCATTGTGCTCCTCACCATGCTCCTCACTGTGCTCCTCACCGTGCTCCTCATTGAGATCCTCACTGTGCTCCTCACTGTGCTCCTCATTGTGCTCCTCATTGTGCTCCTCACCGTGCTCCTCACTGTGCTCCTCGTTATGCTCCTCACTGTGCTCCTCACCATGCTCCTCATTGTGCTCCGCTTTATGCTCCTCACCGTGCTCCTCATTGTGCTCCTCACCGTGCTCCTCATTGTGCTCCTCATTGTGCTCCTCACCGTGCACCTCATTGTGCTCCTCATTGTGCTCCTCACCGTGCTCCTCATTGTGCTCCTCATTGTGCTCCTCACTGTGCTCCTCATTGTGCTCCTCACCGTGCACCTCATTGTGCTCCTCATTGAGCTCCTCACTGTGCTCCTCATTGAGCTCCTCATTGTGCTCCTCATTGTGCTGCTCATTGTGCTCCTCATTGTGCTCCTCACCGTGCTCCTCATTGTTGTCCTCATTTGCTCCTCATGGTGCTCCTCGCCGTGCTTCTCACTTTGCTCCTCATTGTGCTCCTCATTGTGCTCCTCACCGTGCTCCTCATTGTGCTCCTCACCGTGCTCTTCATTAAGCTCCTGATTGTGCTCCTCATTATGCTCCTCATTGTGCTCCTCATTGTGCTCCTCATTGTGCTCCTCACTGTGCTCCTCATTGTGCTCCTCACCGTGCTCCTCATTGTGTTCCTCGCCGTGCAACTCAACGTGCTCCTCATTGTGCATCTCATTGTGCTCCTCACCGTCCTCCTCACCGTGCTCCTCACCGTGCTCCTCACTGTGCTCCTCATTGTCTTCCTCACCGTGCAACTCAACGTGCTCCTCATTGTGCCCCTCATTGTGCTCCTCACCGTATTCCTCACTGTGCTCCTCATTGTGTTCCTCACGGTGCTCCTCACTTTGCTCCTCATTGTGCTCCTCATTGTGCTCCTCACTGTGCTCCTATTGTGCTCCTCATTGTGCTCCTCACCGTGCTCCTCATTGTGCTCCTCACCATGCTCCTCATTGTGCTCCTCATTGTGCTCCTCACTGTGCTCCTATTGTGCTCCTCATTGTGCTCCTCACCGTGCTCCTCATTGTGCTCCTCACTGTGCTCCTCATTGTGCTCCTCATTGTGCTCCTCACTGTGCTCCTCACCATGCTCCTCATTGTGCTCCGCTTTATGCTCCTCACCGTGCTGCTCATTGTGCTCCTCACCGTGCTCCTCACCGTGCTCCTCACTGTGCTCCTCATTGTGCTCCTCATTGTGCTCCTCATTGTGCTCCTCATTTTGCTCCTCATTGTGCTCCTCACCGTGCTCCTCATTGTGCTCCTCACTGTGCTCCTCATTGTGCTCCTCACTGTGATCCTCATTGTGCTCCTCATTGTGCTCCTCATTGTGATCCTCATTGTGCTCCTCACCGTACTCCTCATTGTGCTCCTCACTGTGCTCCTCATTGTGCTCCTCATTGTGCTCCTCACCGTGCACCTCATTGTGCTCCTCATTGTGCTCCTCATTGTGCTCCTCATTGTGCTCCTCACTGTGCTCCTCATTGTGCTCCTCATTGTGCTCCTCATTGAGCTCCTCACTGTGCTCCTCATTGTGCTCCTCATTGTGCTCCTCAATGTGCTGCTCATTGTGCTCCTGATTGTGCTCCTCATTGTGCTCCTCATTGTTCTCCTCACCGTGCTCCTGATTGTGCACCTCATTGTGTTCCTCATTGTGCTCCTCACTGTGCTCCTCAATGTGCTCCTCATTGTGCTCCTCACCATGCTCCTCACTGTGCTCCTCACCGTGCTCCTCACCGTGCTCCTCACTGAGATCCTCACCGTGCTCCTCATTGTGCTCCTCACTGTGCTCCTCATTGTGCTCCTCATTGTGCTCCTCACCTTGCTCCTCACTGTGCTCCTCATTGTGCTCCTCACTGTGCTCCTCATTGTGCTCCTCATTGTGCTCCTCATTGTGCTCCTCATTGTGCTCCTCACCGTGCTCCTCACCATGCTCCTCATTGTGCTCCTCATTGTGCTCCTCATTGTGCTCCTCATTGTGATCCTCATTGTGCTCCTCACCGTACTCCTCATTGTGCTCCTCACTGTGCTCCTCATTGTGCTCCTCATTGTGCTCCTCACCGTGCACCTCATTGTGCTCCTCATTGTGCTCCTCATTGTGCTCCTCATTGTGCTCCTCAATGTGCTCCTCACTGTGCTCCTCATTGCTCCTCATTGTGCTCCTCATTGTGCTCCTCACCGTGCTCCTCATTGTGCTCCTCATTGAGCTCCTCACTGCGCTCCTCATTGTGCTCCTCATTGTGCTCCTCATTGTGCTGCTCATTGTGCTCCTCATTGTGCTCCTCATTGTGCTCCTCATTGTTCTCCTCACCGTGCTCTTCATTGTGCTCCTCACCGTGCTCCTCATTGTGCTCCTCACCGTGCTCATCACTTTGCTCCTCACCGTGCTTCTCACCGTGCTCCTCACTGTGCTCCTCAATGTGCTCCTCATTGTGCTCCTCATTGTGCTCCTCATTGTGCTCCTCATTGTGCGCGTCACCGTCCTCCTCATTGTGCTCCTCATTGTGCTCTTCATTTTGCGCCTCACCGTCCTCCTCACCGTGCTCCTCATTGTGGTCCTCATTGTGCTCCTCATGGTGCTCCTCACCGTGCTCCTCACTTTGCTCCTCATTGTGCTCCTCATTGCGCTCCTCACCGTGCTCCTCATTGTGTTCCTCACCGTGCTCCTCATTATGATCCAGATTGTGCTCCTCATTATGCTCCTCATTGTGCTCCTCACTGTGCTCCTCATTGTGCTCCTCACCGTGCTCCTCATTGTGTTCCTCGCCGTGCAACTCAACGTGCTCCTCATTGTGCATCTCATTGTGCTCCTCACCGTGATCCTCACTGTGCTCCTCATTGTGTTCCTCACCGTGCAACTCAACGTGCTCCTCATTGTGCTCCTCATTGTGCGCCTCACCGTCCTCCTCATTGTGCTCCTCATTGTGCTCTTCATTGTGCGCCACACCGTCCTCCTCACCGTGCTCCTCACTGTGCTCCTCATTGTGTTCCTCACCGTGCTCCTCACTTTGCTCCTCATTGTGCTCCTCACCGTGCTCCTCATTGTGCTCCTCACCATGCTTCTCATTGTGCTCCTCATTGTGCCCCTCACTGTGCTCCTATTGTGCTCCTCATTGTGCTCCTCACCATGCTCCTCATTTTGCTCCTCACCGTGCTCCTCACTGTGCTCCTCATTGTGCTCCTCATTGTGCTCCTCACTGTGCTCCTCACCGTGCTCCTCACTGTGCTCCTCATTGTGCTCCTCAATGTGCTCCTCATTGTGCTCGTCACCGTGCTCCTCATTGTGCTCCTCATTGTGCTCCTCATTGTGCTCCACACCGTGCTCCTCACCGTGCTCCTCATTGTGCTCCTCATTAAGCTCCTCACTGTGGTCCTCATTGTGCTCCTCATTGTGCTCCTCATTGTGCTCCTCATTGTGCGCCTCACCGTCCTCCTCATTGTGCTCCTCACCGTGCTCCTCACTGTGCTCCTCATTGTGTTCCTCACCGTGCTCCTCACTTTGCTCCTCATTGTGCTCCTCATTGTGCTCCTCACTGTGCTCCTCATTGTGCTCCTCACCATGCTCCTCATTGTGCTCCTCATTGTGCTCCTCACTCTGCTCCTATTGTGCTCCTCATTGTGCTCCTCACCAGGCTCCTCATTGTGCTCCTCACCGTGCTCCTCACTGTGCTCCTCATTGTGCTCCTCACTGTGCTCCTCATTGTGCTCCTCACCGTGCTCCTCATTGTCCTCCTCATTGTGCTCCTCATTGTGCTCCTCACCGTGCTCCTCACCGTGCTCCTCATTGTGCTCCTCATTGAGCTCCTCACTGTGCTCCTCATTGTGCTCCTCATTGTGCTCCTCATTGTGCTCCTCATTGTGCTCCTCACCGTGTTCCTCATTGTGCTCCTCACCGTGCTCCTCACTTTGCTCCTCACCGTGCTCCTCACCGTGCTCCTCACTGTGCTACTCATTGTGTTCCTCACCGTGCAACTCAACGTGCTCCTCACTGTGCTCCTCATTGTGCTCCTCATTGTGCGCCTCACCGTCCTCCTCATTGTGCTCCTCATTGTGCGCCTCACCGTCCTCCTCACCGTGCTCCTCATTGTGCTCCTCATTGTGTTCCTCATTGTGCTCCTCACTGTGCTCCTCAATGAGCTCCTCATTGTGCTCCTCACCATGCTCCTCACTGTGCTCCTCACCGTGCTCCTCATTGAGATCCTCATTGTGCTCCTCACTGTGCTCCTCATTGTGCTCCTCATTGTGCTCCTCATTGTGCTCCTCACCGTGCTCCTCACTGTGCTCCTCATTGTGCTCCTCATTGTGCTCCTCATTGTGCTCCTCACCGTGCTCCTCATTGTGCTCCTCATTGTGCTCCTCATGGTGCTCCTCATTGTGCTCCTCATTGTGCTCCTCATTGTGCTCCTCACCGTGCTCCTCATTGTGCTCCTCACTGTGCTCCTCATTGTGCTCCTCATTGTGCTCCTCATTGTGCTCCTCACCGTGCTCCTCACTGTGCTCCTCATTGTGCTCCTCACTGTGCTCCTCACCATGCTCCTCATTGTGCTCCGCTTTATGCTCCTCACCGTGCTGCTCATTGTGCTCCTCACCGTGCTCCTCACCGTGCTCCTCACTGTGCTCCTCATTGTGCTCCTCATTGTGCTCCTCATTGTGCTCCTCATTTTGCTCCTCATTGTGCTCCTCACCGTGCTCCTCATTGTGCTCCTCACTGTGCTCCTCATTGTGCTCCTCACTGTGATCCTCATTGTGCTCCTCATTGTGCTCCTCATTGTGATCCTCATTGTGCTCCTCACCGTACTCCTCATTGTGCTCCTCACTGTGCTCCTCATTGTGCTCCTCATTGTGCTCCTCACCGTGCACCTCATTGTGCTCCTCATTGTGCTCCTCATTGTGCTCCTCATTGTGCTCCTCACTGTGCTCCTCATTGTGCTCCTCACCATGCTCCTCATTGTGCTCCTCATTGAGCTCCTCACTGTGCTCCTCTTTGTGCTCCTCATTGTGCTCCTCAATGTGCTGCTCATTGTGCTCCTGATTGTGCTCCTCATTGTGCTCCTCATTGTTCTCCTCACCGTGCTCCTGATTGTGCACCTCATTGTGTTCCTCATTGTGCTCCTCACTGTGCTCCTCAATGTGCTCCTCATTGTGCTCCTCACCATGCTCCTCACTGTGCTCCTCACCGTGCTCCTCACCGTGCTCCTCACTGAGATCCTCACCGTGCTCCTCATTGTGCTCCTCACTGTGCTCCTCATTGTGCTCCTCATTGTGCTCCTCACCGTGCTCCTCACTGTGCTCCTCATTGTGATCCTCACTGTGCTCCTCATTGTGCTCCTCATTGTGCTCCTCATTGTGCTCCTCATTGTGCTCCTCACCGTGCTCCTCACCATGCTCCTCATTGTGCTCCTCATTGTGCTCCTCATTGTGCTCCTCATTGTGATCCTCATTGTGCTCCTCACCGTACTCCTCATTGTGCTCCTCACTGTGCTCCTCATTGTGCTCCTCATTGTGCTCCTCACCGTGCACCTCATTGTGCTCCTCATTGTGCTCCTCATTGTGCTCCTCATTGTGCTCCTCAATGTGCTCCTCACTGTGCTCCTCATTGCTCCTCATTGTGCTCCTCATTGTGCTCCTCACCGTGCTCCTCATTGTGCTCCTCATTGAGCTCCTCACTGCGCTCCTCATTGTGCTCCTCATTGTGCTCCTCATTGTGCTGCTCATTGTGCTCCTCATTGTGCTCCTCATTGTGCTCCTCATTGTTCTCCTCACCGTGCTCTTCATTGTGCTCCTCACCGTGCTCCTCATTGTGCTCCTCACCGTGCTCGTCACTTTGCTCCTCACCGTGCTTCTCACCGTGCTCCTCACTGTGCTCCTCAATGTGCTCCTCATTGTGCTCCTCATTGTGCTCCTCATTGTGCTCCTCATTGTGCGCGTCACCGTCCTCCTCATTGTGCTCCTCATTGTGCTCTTCATTTTGCGCCTCACCGTCCTCCTCACCGTGCTCCTCATTGTGGTCCTCATTGTGCTCCTCATGGTGCTCCTCACCGTGCTCCTCACTTTGCTCCTCATTGTGTTCCTCACCGTGCTCCTCATTATGCTCCAGATTGTGCTCCTCATTATGCTCCTCATTGTGCTCCTCACTGTGCTCCTCATTGTGCTCCTCACCGTGCTCCTCATTGTGTTCCTCGCCGTGCAACTCAACGTGCTCCTCATTGTGCATCTCATTGTGCTCCTCACCGTGATCCTCACTGTGCTCCTCATTGTGTTCCTCACCGTGCAACTCAACGTGCTCCTCATTGTGCTCCTCATTGTGCGCCTCACCGTCCTCCTCATTGTGCTCCTCATTGTGCTCTTCATTGTGCGCCACACCGTCCTCCTCACCGTGCTCCTCACTGTGCTCCTCATTGTGTTCCTCACCGTGCTCCTCACTTTGCTCCTCATTGTGCTCCTCACCGTGCTCCTCATTGTGCTCCTCACCATGCTTCTCATTGTGCTCCTCATTGTGCCCCTCACTGTGCTCCTATTGTGCTCCTCATTGTGCTTCTCACCATGCTCCTCATTTTGCTCCTCACCGTGCTCCTCACTGTGCTCCTCATTGTGCTCCTCATTGTGCTCCTCACTGTGCTCCTCACCGTGCTCCTCACTGTGCTCCTCATTGTGCTCCTCAATGTGCTCCTCATTGTGCTCGTCACCGTGCTCCTCATTGTGCTCCTCATTGTGCTCCTCATTGTGCTCCACACCGTGCTCCTCACCGTGCTCCTCATTGTGCTCCTCATTGAGCTCCTCACTGTGCTCCTCATTGTGCTCCTCATTGTGCTCCTCATTGTGCTCCTCATTGTGCGCCTCACCGTCCTCCTCATTGTGCTCCTCACCGTGCTCCTCACTGTGCTCCTCATTGTGTTCCTCACCGTGCTCCTCACTTTGCTCCTCATTGTGCTCCTCATTGTGCTCCTCACTGTGCTCCTCATTGTGCTCCTCACCATGCTCCTCATTGTGCTCCTCATTGTGCTCCTCACTCTGCTCCTATTGTGCTCCTCATTGTGCTCCTCACCAGGCTCCTCATTGTGCTCCTCACCGTGCTCCTCACTGTGCTCCTCATTGTGCTCCTCACTGTGCTCCTCATTGTGCTCCTCACCGTGCTCCTCATTGTCCTCCTCATTGTGCTCCTCATTGTGCTCCTCACCGTGCTCCTCACCGTGCTCCTCATTGTGCTCCTCATTGAGCTCCTCACTGTGCTCCTCATTGTGCTCCTCATTGTGCTCCTCATTGTGCTCCTCATTGTGCTCCTCACCGTGTTCCTCATTGTGCTCCTCACCGTGCTCCTCACTTTGCTCCTCACCGTGCTCCTCACCGTGCTCCTCACTGTGCTCCTCATTGTGTCCTCACCGTGCAACTCAACGTGCTCCTCACTGTGCTCCTCATTGTGCTCCTCATTGTGCTCCTCATTGTGCGCCTCACCGTCCTCCTCATTGTGCTCCTCATTGTGCGCCTCACCGTCCTCCTCACCGTGCTCCTCGTTGTGCTCCTCATTGTGCTCCTCATGGTGCTCCTCACCGTGCTCCTCACCGTGCTCCTCATTGTGCTCCTGATTGTGCTCCTTATTGTGCTCCTCACCGTGCTGCTCATTGTGCTCCTCAATGTGCTCCTCACTGTGCTCCTCTACGAGCTCCTCATTGTGCTCCTCATTGTGCTCCTCACCGTGCTCCTCATTGTGCTTCTCACCGTGCTCCTCATTGTGCTCCTCACCATGCTCCTCATCGTTCTCCTCATTGTGCTCTTCACCGTGCTCCTCACCGTGCTCCTCATTGTGCTCCTCATTGTGCTCCTCACCGTGCTCCTCACCGTGCTCCTCATTGAGATCCTCACCGTGCTCCTCATTGTGCTCCTCATTGTGTTGCTCAAAGTGCTCCTCACTGTGCTCCTCAATGTGCTCCTCATTGTGCTCCTCACCATGCTCCTCACTGTGCTCCTCACCGTGCTCCTCATTGAGATCCTCACCGTGCTCCACATTGTGCTCCTCACTGTGCTCCTCATTGTGCTCCTCATTGTGCTCCTCACCATGCTCCTCACTGTGCTCCTCACCGTGCTCCTCATTGAGATCCTCACCGTGCTCCTCACTGTGCTCCTCATTGTGCTCCTCATTGTGCTCCTCACAGTGCTCCTCACTGTGCTCCTCATTGTGCTCCTCACTGTGCTCCTCACCGTGCTCCTCATTGTGCTCCGCTTTATGCTCCTCACCGTGCTCCTCATTGTGCTCCTCACCGTGCTCCTCACCGTGCTCCTCACTGTGCTCCTCACTGTGCTCCTCATTGTGCTCCTCATGGTGCTCCTCATTGTGCTCCTCATTGTGCTCCTCATTTTGCTCCTCATTGTGCTCCTCACCGTGCTCCTCATTGTGATCCTCATTGTGCTCCTCACTGTGCTCCTCACTGTGCTCCTCATTGTGCTCCTCATTGTGCTCCTCATTGTGATCCTCATTGTGCTCCTCACCGTACTCCTCATTGTGTTCCTCACCATGCTCCTCACCGTGCTCCTCATTCTGCTCCTCACCGTGCTCCTCATTCTGCTCCTCATTATGCTCCTGATTGTGCTCCTCATTGTGCTCCTCATTGTGCTCCTCACTGTGCTCCTCATTGTGCTCCTCACTGTGCTCCTCATTGTGTTCCTCACCATGCTCCTCATTGTGCTCCTCATTGTGCCTCTCACCGTGCTCCTCACCGTGCTCCTCATTGTGCTCCTCATTGTGTTCCTCATTGTGCTCCTCACCATGCTCCTCACCGTGCTCCTCACCGTGCTCCTCACCGTGCTCCTCATTGTGCTCCTCATTGTGCTCCTCATTGTGTTCCTCATTGTGCTCCTCACCGTGCTCCTCATTGTGCTCCTCATTGTGCTCCTCATTGTGCTCCTCACCGTGCTACTCATTGTGCTCCTCACCGTGCTCCTCATTGTGCTCCTCATTGTGCTCCTCATTGTGCTCCTCATTGTGCTCCTCACTGTGATCCTCATTGAGCTCCTCACTGTGTTCCTCTTTGTGCTCCTCACCGTGCTCCTCACTTTGCTCCTCGCCGTGCTCGTCACCGTGCTCCTCACTGTGCTCCTCATTGTGCTCCTCACCGTGCTCTTCATTGTGCTCCTCATTGTGCGCCTCACCGTCCTCCTCATTGTCCTCTCATTGTGCGCCTCACCGTCCTCCTCACCGTGCTCCTCATTGTGCTCCTCATTGTGCTCCTCATGGTCCTCCTCACCATGCTCCTCACTTTGCTCCTGATTGTGCTCCTCATTGTGCTCCTCACCGTGCTCCTCATTGTGCTCCTCACCGTGCTCCTCACCGTGCTCCTCATTATGCTCCTCATTGTGCTCCTCACCGTGCTCCTCATTGTGCTCCTCACCGTGCTCCTCATTGTGCTCCTCAACGTGCTTCTCATTGTTTCCCTCATTGTTCTCCTCATTGTGGTCCTCACCGTGCTTCTCATTTTGCTCCTCATTGTTTTCCTCATTGTGCTCCTCACCGTGCTCCTCACCGTGCTCCTCATTGCGCTCCTCATTGTGCTCCTCATTGTGCTTCTCACCGTGCTCCTCATTGTGCTCCGCATTGTTTTCCTCATTGTGCTTCTCATTGTGCTCCTCACCGTGCTCCTCACCGTGCTCCTCATTGTGCTCCTCATTGTGCTCCTCATTGTGCTCCTCACCATGCTCCTCATTGTTTTCCTCATTTTGCTCCTCATTGTGCTCCTCACTGTGCTCCTCATTGAGCTCCTCACCGTACTCCTCACTGTGCTCCTCATTGTGCTCCTCAATGCACTGCTCATTGTACTCCTCACCGTCATCCTCATCGTGCTCCTCATCGTGCTCCTCATTGTGCTCCTCATTGTGCTCCTCACCGTGCTCCTCACCGTGCTCCTCA
This sequence comes from Isurus oxyrinchus, assembly GCA_026770705.1. Classification (NCBI taxonomy): domain Eukaryota; kingdom Metazoa; phylum Chordata; class Chondrichthyes; order Lamniformes; family Lamnidae; genus Isurus; species Isurus oxyrinchus. The sequence goes on along the minus strand of JANJGN010000006.1, from coordinate 3,717,016 downwards.
TTGTGCTCCTCATTGTGCTCCTCACCGTGCTCCTCACTGTGCTCCTCATTGTGCTCCTCATTGTGCTCCTCATTGTGCTCCTCACTGTGCTCCTCATTGTGCTCCTCATTGTGCTCCTCACCGTGCTCCTCATTGTGCTCCTCATTGTGCTCCTCACCGTGCTCCTCACTGTGCTCCTCACCGTGCTCCTCATTGTGCTCCTCATTGTGCTCCTCATTGTGCTCCTCACCGTGCTCCTCACCGTGCTCCTCATTGTGCTCCTCATTGTGCTCCTCATTGTGCTCCTCACCGTGCTCATCACCTTGCTCCTCACCGAGCTCCTCATTTTGCTCCTCATTGTTTTCCTCATTGTGCTCCTCAAAGTACTCCTCACCGTGCTCCTCACCGTGCTCCTCATTGTGCTCCTCATTGTGATCCTCATTGTGCTCCTCATTGTGCTCCTCACCGTGCTCCTCATTGTGCTCCTCATTGTGCTCCTCATTGTTTTCCTCATTGTTCTCCTCATTGTGCTCCTCACCGTGCTCCTCACCGTGCTCCTCATTGTTTCCCTCATTGTTCTCCTCATTGTGCTCCTCACCGTGCTCCTCATTTTGCTCCTCATTGTTTTCCTCATTGTGCTCCTCACCTTGCTCCTCACCGTGCTCCTCACCGTGCTCCTCATTGTGCTCCTCATTGCGCTCCTCATTGTGCTCCTCAAGGTTCTCCTCATTCTGCTCCTCATTGTGCTCCTCATTGTGCTCCTCACCGTGCTCCTCATTGTTTTCCTCATTGTGCTCCTCACCGTGCTCCTCACCGTGCTCCTCATTGTTTCCCTCATTGTGCTCCTCACTGTGCTCCTCACCGTGCTCCTCATTGTTTCCCTCATTGTTCTCCTCATTGTGCTCCTCACCGTGCTCCTCATTTTGCTCCTCATTGTTTTCCTCATTGTGCTCCTCACCGTGCTCCTCACCGTGCTCCTCATTCTGCTCCTCATTGCGCTCCTCATTGTGCTCCTCAAGGTTCTCCTCATTCTGCTCCTCATTGTGCTCCTCATTGTGCTCCTCACCGTGCTCCTCATTGTGCTCCTCAGCGTGCTCGTCATTGTGCTCCTCATTGTGCTCCTCATTGTGCTCCTCACCGTGCTCCTCATTGTGCTCCTCATTGTGCTCCTCATTGTTCTCCTCATTGTGCTCCTCACCGTGCTCCTCACCATGCTCCTCACCGTGCTCCTCATTGTGCTCCTCACCGTGCTCCTCACCGTGCTCCTCACCGTGCTCCTCATTGTGCTACTCATTGTGCTCCTCATTGTGCTCCTCACCGTGCTCCTCATTGTTTTCCTCATTTTGCTCCTCATTTTGCTCCTCATTGTGCTCCTCACCATGCTCCTCATTGTGCTCCTCACCGTGCTCCTCATCGTGCTCCTCATTGAGCTCCTCACCGTGCTCCTCATTGTGCTCGTCATTGTGCTCCTCATTGTGCTCCTCATTGCTCCTCATTGTGCTCCTCATTGCTCCTCATTGTGCTCCTCATTGTGCTCCTCATTGTGCTCCTCACCGTGCTCCTCATTGTGCTCCTCATTTCTCCTCATTGTGCTCCTCATTGTGCTCCTCAATGCACTCCTCATTGTACTCCTCACCGTCATCCTCAACGTGCTCCTCATTGTGCTCCTCATTGTGCTCCTCACCATGCTCCTCACCGTGCTCCTCATTGTGCTCCTCATTGTGCTCCTCACCGTGCTCCTCACCGTGCTCCTCATTGTGCTCCTCATTGTGCTCCTCATTGTGCTCCTTATTGTGCTCCTCACCGTGCTCCTCACCGTGCTCCTCATTGTGCTCCTTATTGTGCTCCTCACCGTGCTCCTCACCGTGCTCCTCACCGTGCTCCTCATTGTGCTCCTCATTGTGCTCCTCATTGTGCTCCTCACCTTGCTCCTCATTGTGCTCCTCATTGTGCTCCTCACCGTACTCCTCACCGTGCTCCTCATTGTGCTCCTCACTGTGCTCCACATTGTGCTCCTCATTGTGCTCCTCACCATGCTCCTCACTGTGCTCCTCACAGTGCTCCTCATTTTGCTCCTCATTGTGCTCCTCACCAAGCTCCTCATTGTTTTCCTCATTGTTTTCCTCATTTTGCTCCTCACCGTGCTCCTCATTGTCCTCGTCATTGTGCTCCTCATTGTGCTCCTCACCGTGCTCCTCATTGTGCTCCTCACCGTGCTCCTCACCGTGCTCCTCATTGTGCTCCTCATTGTGCTCCTCATTGTGCTCCTCACCGTGCTCCTCATTGTGCTCCTCATTGTGCTCCTCACTGTGCTCCTCACCGTACTCCTCATTGTGCTCCTCATTGTGCTCCTCATTGTGCTCCTCATTGTGCTCCTCACTGTGCTCCTCAATGTTTTCCTCATTGTTCTCCTCATTGTGCTCCTCACCGTGCTCCTCATTGTTTTCCTCATTGTGCTCCTCATTGTTTTCCTCATTGTGCTCCTCACCGTGCTCCTCACCGTGCTCCTCACCGTGCTCCTCATTCTGCTCCTCATTGTGCTCCTCACTGTGCTCCTCATTGTGCTCCTCATTGTGCTCCTCATTGTGCTCCTCACTGTGCTCCTCACCGTGCTCCTTATTGTGCTCCTCATTGTGCTCCTCACCGTGCTCCTCATTGTTTTCCTCATTGTGCTCCTCATTGTGCTCCTCACCGTGCTCCTCATTGTGCTCCTCACCGTGCTCCTCATTGTGCTCCTCATTGTGCTCCTCACCGTGCTCCTCACCGTGCTCCTCACTGTGCTCCTCATTGTGCTCCTCACCGTGCTCCTCACCGTGCTCCTCATTGTGCTCCTCACTGTGCTCCTCACTCTGTTCCTCATTGAGCTCCTCATTGTGCTCCTCATTGGGCTCCTCACCGAGCTCCTCATTGTTTTCCTCATTGTTTTCCTCATTGTGCTCCTCATTGTACTCCTCACCGTGCTCCTCATTGTTTTCCTCATTGTTTTCCTCATTGTGCTCCTCATTGTGCTCCCCACCGTGCTCCTCATTGTGTTCCTCATTGTGCTCCTCACCGTGCTCCTCATTGTGCTCCTCATTGTGCTCCTCATTGTGCTCCTCACTGTGCTCCTCATTGCTCCTCATTGTGCACCTCATTGTGCTCCTCATTGCTCCTCATTGTGCTCCTCATTGTGCTCCTCATTTTGTTCCTCACCGTGCTCCTCATTGTGCTCCTCATTGCTTCTCATTGTGCTCCTCATTGTGCTCCTCATTGTGCTCCTCAATGCACTCCTCATTGTACTCCTCACCATGCTCCTCATTGTGCTCCTCATTGTGCTCCTCACCGTGCTCCTCATTGTGCTCCTCACTGTGCTCCTCATTGTGCTCCTCATTGTGCTCCTCACCGTGCTCCTCATTGTGCTCCTCACCGTGCTCCTCATTGTGCTCCTCATTGTGCTCCTCACCGTGCTCCTCATTGTGCTCCTCACTGTGCTCCTCATTGTGCTCCTCATTGTGCTCCTCACCATGCTCCTCATTGTGCTCCTCATTGTGCTCCTCACCGTGCTCCTCATTGTGCTCCTCATTGTGCTCCTCATTGTGCTCCACCCGATCTCCTCATTGTTTTCCTCATTGTTTTCCTCATTGTGCTCCTCACCGTGTTCCTCATTTTGCTCCTCATTGTTTTCCTCATTGTGCTCCTCATTGTGCTCCTCATTGCGCTCCTCATTGTGCTCCTCACCGTGCTCCTCATTGTGCTCCTCATTGTGCTCCTCACCGTGCTCCTCATTGTGCTCCTCTCCATGCTCCTCACTGTGCTCCTCACCGTGCTCCTCACCATGCTCCTCACCGTGCTCCTCATTGTGCCCCTCATTTTGCTCCTCACCGTGCTCCTCACCGTGCTCCTCACCGTGCTCCTCACTGTGCTCCTCATTGTGCTCCTCACTGTGATCCTCACCGTGCTCCTCATTGTGCTCCTCTCCGTGCTCCTCACCGTGCTCCTCACCGTGCTCCTCACCGTGCTCCTTATTGAGCTCCTCATTGTGCTCCTCACCGTTCTCCTCATTGTGCTCCTCCCGTGCTCCTCATTGTGCTCCTCATTGTGCTCCTCACCGTGCTCCTCGCCGTGCTCCTCACTGTGCTCCTCATTGTGCTCCTCACCGTGCTCCTCCTTGTGCTCCTCATTGTGCTCCTCATTGTGCTCCTCACCGTGCTCCTCACCGTTCTCCTCATTGTGCTCCTCACTGTGCTCCTCTCCGTGCTCCTCTCCGTGCTCCTCACCGTGCTCCTCATTGTGCTCCTCATTGTGCTCCTCACTGTGCTCCTCTCCGTGCTCCTCTCGGTGCTCCTCTCCGTGCTCCTCACCGTGCTCCTCATTGTGCTCCTCATTGTGCTCCTCACCGTGCTCCTCATTGTGCTCCTCACTGTGCTCCTCACTGTGCCCCTCAACGTGCTCCTCATTGTGCTCCTCACTGTGCTCCTCTCTGTGCTCCTCACCGTGCTCCTCATTGTGCTCCTCATTGTGCTCCTCATTGTGCTCCTCATTGTGCTCCTCACCGTGCTCTTCATTGTTTTCCTCATTGTGCTCCTCATTGTGCTCCTCACCGTGCTCCTCATTGTTTTCCTCATTGTGCTCCTCACCGTGCTCCTCACCGTGCTCCTCATTGTTTTCCTCATTGTGCTCCTCATTGTGCTCCTCACCGTGCTCCTCACCGTGCTCCTCACCGTGCTCCTCATTGTGCTCATCATTGTGCTCCTCATTATGCTCCTCACCGTGCTCCTCATTGTGCTCCTCATTGTGCTCCTCACCGTGCTCCTCATTGTGCTCCTCACTGTACTCCTCATTGTGCGCCTCATTGTGCTCCTCACCGTGCTCCTCATTATGCTCCTCTCCGTGCTCCTAATTGTGCTCCTCATTGTGCTCCTCACTGTGCTCCTCACTGTGCTCCTCATTGTGCTCCTCATTGTGCTCCTCACCGTGCTCCTCATTGTGCTCCTCACTGTGCTTCTCACCGTGCTCCTCATTGTGCTCCTCACCGTGCTCCTCATTGAGCTCCTCACCGTGCTCCTCATTGTGCTCATCATTGTGCTCCTCATTGTGCTCCTCATTGCTCCTCATTGTGCTCCTCATTGCTCCTCATTGTGCTCCTCATTGTGCTCCTCAATGTGCTCCTCACCGTGCTCCTCATTGGGCTCCTCATTGCTCCTCATTGTGCTCCTCATTGTGCTCCTCATTGTGCTCCTCAATGCACTCCTCATTGTACTCCTCACTGTCATCCTCAACGTGCTCCTCATTGTGCTCCTCACTGTGCTCCTCATTGTGCTCCTCATTGTGCTCCTAACCGTGCTCCTCATTGTGCTCCTCATTGTGCTCCTCACCGTGCTCCTCATTGTGTTCCTCATTGTGCTCCTCACCGTGCTCCTCACCGTGCTCCTCATTGTGCTCCTCATTGTGCTCCTCATTGTGCTCCTCATTGTGCTCCTCAATGCACTCCTCATTGTACTCCTCACCGTCATCCTCAACGTCCTCCTCATTGTGCTCCTCACTGTGCTCCTCATTGTGCTCCTCACCGTGCTCCTCACCGTGCTCCTCATTGTGCTACTCATTGTGCTCCTCACCGTGCTCCTTTCCGTGCTCCTCATTGTGCTCCTCACCGTCATCCTCAACGTGCTCCTCATTGTGCTCCTCACTGTGCTCCTCATTGTGCTCCTCATTGTGCTCCTCATTGTGCTCCTCATTCTGCTCCTCACTGTGCTCCTCATTGTGCTCCTCATTGTGCTCCTCATTGTGCTCCTCACCGTGCTCCTCATTGTGCTCCTCATTGTGCTCCTCACCGAGCTCCTTATTGTTTTCCTCATTGTTTTCCTCATTGTGCTCCTCACTGTGCTCCTCACTGTGCTCCTCACCGTACTGCTCATTGTGCTCCGCATTGTGCTCCTCATTGTGCTCCTCAGTGTGCTCCTCATCGTGCTCCTCATTGTGCTCCTCACCGTGCTCCTCACCGTGCTCCTTATTGAGCTCCTCATTGTGCTCCTCACCGTTCTCCTCATTGTTCTCCTCCCGTGCTCCTCATTGTGCTCCTCATTGTGCTCCTCACCGTGCTCCTCGCCGTGCTCCTCACTGTGCTCCTCATTGTGCTCCTCACCGTGCTCCTCCTTGTGCTCCTCACCGTGCTCCTCACCGTTCTCCTCATTGTGCTCCTCACTGTGCTCCTCTCCGTGCTCCTCTCCGTGCTCCTCACCGTGCTCCTCATTGTGCTCCTCATTGTGCTCCTCACTGTGCTCCTCTCCGTGCTCCTCTCGGTGCTCCTCTCCGTGCTCCTCACCGTGCTCCTCATTGTGCTCCTCACCGTGCTCCTCACCGTTATCCTCATTGTGCTCCTCACTGTGCTCCTCACTGTGCCCCTCAACGTGCTCCTCATTGTGCTCCTCACTGTGCTCCTCTCTGTGCGCCTCACCGTGCTCCTCATTGTGCTCCTCATTGTGCTCCTCATTGTGCTACTCACCGTGCTCCTCATTGTTTTCCTCATTGTGCTCCTCATTGTGCTCCTCATTGTGCTCCTCACCGTGCTCCTCATTGTTTTCCTCATTGTGCTCCTCACCGTGCTCCTCACCGTGCTCCTCATTGTTTTCCTCATTGTGCTCCTCATTGTGCTCCTCACCGTGCTCCTCACCGTGCTCCTCACCGTGCTCCTCATTGTGCTCATCATTGTGCTCCTCATTGTGCTCCTCACCGTGCTCCTCATTGTGCTCCTCATTGTGCTCCTCACCGTGCTCCTCATTGTGCTCCTCACTGTGCTCCTCATTGTGCGCCTCATTGTGCTCCTCACCGTGCTCCTCATTGTGCTCCTCTCCGTGCTCCTAATTGTGCTCCTCATTGTGCTCCTCACTGTGCTCCTCACTGTGCTCCTCATTGTGCTCCTCATTGTGCTCCTCATTGTGCTCCTCACCGAGCTCCTCATTGTTTTCCTCATTGTTTTCCTCATTGTGCTCCTCACTGTGCTCCTCACTGTGCTCCTCACCGTACTCCTCATTGTGCTCCTCATTGTGCTCCTCATTGTGCTCCTCATTGTGCTCCTCATCGTGCTCCTCATTGTGCTCCTCACCGTGCTCCTTATTGAGCTCCTCATTGTGCTCCTCACCGTTCTCCTCATTGTTTTCCTCCCGTGCTCCTCATTGTGCTCCTCATTGTGCTCCTCACCGTGCTCCTCGCCGTGCTCCTCACTGTGCTCCTCATTGTGCTCCTCACCGTGCTCCTCCTTGTGCTCCTCACCGTGCTCCTCACCGTTCTCCTCATTGTGCTCCTCACTGTGCTCCTCTCCGTGCTCCTCTCCGTGCTCCTCACCGTGCTCCTCATTGTGCTCCTCATTGTGCACCTCACTGTGCTCCTCTCCGTGCTCCTCTCGGTGCTCCTCTCCGTGCTCCTCACCGTGCTCCACATTGTGCTCCTCACCGTGCTCCTCACCGTGCTCCTCATTGTGCTCCTCACTGTGCTCCTCACTGTGCCCCTCAACGTGCTCCTCATTGTGCTCCTCACTGTGCTCCTCTCTGTGCTCCTCACCGTGCTCCTCATTGTGCTCCTCATTGTGCTCCTCATTGTTTTCCTCATTGTGCTCCTCATTGTGCTCCTCATTGTGCTCCTCACCGTGCTCCTCATTGTTTTCCTCATTGTGCTCCTCACCGTGATCCTCACCGTGCTCCTCATTGTTTTCCTCATTGTGCTCCTCATTGTGCTCCTCACCGTGCTCCTCACCGTGCTCCTCACCGTGCTCCTCATTGTGCTCATCATTGTGCTCCTCATTGTGCTCCTCACCGTGCTCCTCATTGTGCTCCTCATTGTGCTCCTCACCGTGCTCCTCATTGTGCTCCTCACTGTGCTCCTCATTGTGCGCCTCATTGTGCTCCTCACCGTGCTCCTCATTGTGCTCCTCTCCGTGCTCCTAATTGTGCTCCTCATTGTGCTCCTCACTGTGCTCCTCACTGTGCTCCTCATTGTGCTCCTCATTGTGCTCCTCACCGTGCTCCTCATTGTTTTCCTCATTGTGCTCCTCATTGTGCTCCTCATTGTGCTCCTCACTGTGCTCCTCACCGTGCTCCTCATTGTGCTCCTCACCGTGCTCCTCACCGTGCTGCTCACCGTGCACCTCATTGTGCTCCTCATTGTGCTCCTCACCGTGCTCCTCATTGTGCTCCTTATTGTGCTCCTCACCGTGCTCCTCACTGTGCTCCTCATTGTGCTCCTCATTGTGCTCCTCATTGTGCTCCTCATTGCTCCTCATTGTGCTCTTCATTGCTCCTCATTGTGCTCCTCATTGTGCTCCTCATTGTGCTCCTCACCGTGCTCCTCATTGTGCTCCTCATTGTGCTCCTCACCGTACTCCTCACCGTGCTCCTCATTGTACTCCTCACCGTCATCCTCACCGTGCTCCTCACCGTGCTCCTCATTGTGCTCCTCATTGTGCTCCTCACCGTGCTCCTCATTGTGCTCCTCATTGTGCTCCTCAGCGTGCTCCTCATTGTGCTCCTCATTCTGCTCCTCACTGTGCTCCTTACTGTGCTCCTCATTGAGCTCCTCATTGTGCTCCTCATTGGGCTCCTCACCGAGCTCCTCATTGTTTTCCTCATTGTTTTCCTCATTGTGCTCCTCATTGTGCTCCTCACCGTGCTCCTCATTGTTTTCCTCATTGTTTTCCTCATTGTGCTCCTCATTGTGCTCCCCACCGTGCTCCTCATTGTGCTCCTCATTGTGCTCCTCACCGTGCTCCTCATTGTGCTCCTCATTGTGCTCCTCATTGTGCTCCTCACTGTGCTCCTCATTGCTCCTCATTGTGCTCCTCATTGTGCTCCTCATTGCTCCTCATTGTGCTCCTCATTGTGCTCCTCATTGCGTTCCTCACCGTGCTCCTCATTGTGCTCCTCATTGCTTCTCATTGTGCTCCTCATTGTGCTCCTCATTGTGCTCCTCAATGCACTCCTCATTGTACTCCTCACCATGCTCCTCATTGTGCTCCTCATTGTGCTCTTCACCGTGCTCCTCATTGTGCTCCTCACTGTGCTCCTCATTGTGCTCCTCATTGTGCTCCTCACCGTGCTCCTCATTGTGCTCCTCACCATGCTCCTCATTGTGCTCCTCATTGTGCTCCTCACCGTGCTCCTCATTGTGCTCCTCACTGTGCTCCTCATTGTGCTCCTCATTGTGCTCCTCACCGTGCTCCTCATTGTGCTGCTCATTGTGCTCCTCATTGTGCTCCTCACCAATCTCCTCATTGTTTTCCTCATTGTTTTCCTCATTGTGCTCCTCACCGTGTTCCTCATTTTGCTCCTCATTGTTTTCCTCATTGTGCTCCTCATTGAGCTTCTCTTTGCGCTCCTCATTGTGCTCCTCACCGTGCTCCTCATTGTGCTCCTCATTGTGCTCCTCACCGTGCTCCTCATTGTGCTCCTCTCCGTGCTCCTCACCGTGCTCCTCACCGTGCTCCTCACCGTTCTCCTCATTGTGCTCCTCACCGTGCTCCTCTCCGTGCTCCTCTCCGTGCTCCTCACCGTGCTCCTCATTGTGCTCCTCATTGTGCTCCTCACTGTGCTCCTCTCCGTGCTCCTCTCGGTGCTCCTCTCCGTGCTCCTCACCGTGCTCCACATTGTGCTCCTCATTGTGCTCCTCATTGTGCTCCTCACTGTGCTCCTCATTGCTCCTCATTGTGCTCCTCATTGTGCTCCTCATTGCTCCTCATTGTGCTCCTCATTGTGCTCCTCATTGTGTTCCTCACCGTGCTCCTCATTGTGCTCCTCATTGCTTCTCATTGTGCTCCTCATTGTGCTCCTCATTGTGCTCCTCAATGCACTCCTCATTGTAATCCTCACCATGCTCCTCATTGTGCTCCTCATTGTGCTCCTCAAAGTGCTCCTCATTGTGCTCCTCACTGTGCTCCTCATTGTGCTCCCCATTGTGCTCCTCACCGTGCTCCTCATTGTGCTCCTCACCGTGCTCCTCATTGTGCTCCTCATTGTGCTCCTCACCGTGCTCCTCATTGTGCTCCTCACTGTGCTCCTCATTGTGCTCCTCATTGTGCTCCTCACCGTGCTCCTCATTGTGCTCCTCATTGTGCTCCTCATTGTGCTCCTCACCGATCTCCTCATTGTTTTCCTCATTGTTTTCCTCATTGTGCTCCTCACCGTGTTCCTCATTTTGCTCCTCATTGTTTTCCTCATTGTGCTCCTCATTGTGCTCCTCATTGCGCTCCTCATTGTGCTCCTCACCGTGCTCCTCATTGTGCTCCTCATTGTGCTCCTCTCCGTGCTCCTCTCCGTGCTCCTAACCGTGCTCCTCATTGTGCTCCTCATTGTGCTCCTCACTGTGCTCCTCTCCGTGCTCCTCTCGGTGCTCCTCTCCGTGCTCCTCACCATGCTCCACATTGTGCTCCTCACCGTGCTCCTCACCGTGCTCCTCATTGTGCTCCTCACTGTGCTCCTCGCTGTGCCCCTCAACGTGCTCCTCATTGTGCTCCTCATTGTGCTCCTCACCGTGCTCCTCATTGTTTTCCTCATTGTGCTCCTCACCGTGCTCCTCACCGTGCTCCTCATTGTTTTCCTCATTGTGCTCCTCATTGTGCTCCTCACCGAGCTCCTCACCGTGCTCCTCACCGTGCTCCTCATTGTGCTCATCATTGTGCTCCTCATTGTGCTCCTCACCGTGCTCCTCATTGTGCTCCTCATTGTGCTCCTCACTGTGCTCCTCATTGTGCTCCTCACTGTGCTCCTCATTGTGCGCCTCATTGTGCTCCTCACCGTGCTCCTCATTGTGCTCCTCTCCGTGCTCCTAATTGTGCTCCTCATTGTGCTCCTCACTGTGCTCCTCACTGTGCTCCTCATTGTGCTCCTCATTGTGCTCCTCATTGTGCTCCTCACCGTGCTCCTCATTGTTTTCCTCATTGTGCTCCTCATTGTGCTCCTCATTGTGCTCCTCACTGTGCTCCTCACCGTGCTCCTCATTGTGCTCCTCACCGTGCTCCTCACCGTGCTCCTCACCGTGCACCTCATTGTGCTCCTCATTGTGCTCCTCACCGTGCTCCTCATTGTGCTCCTTATTGTGCTCCTCACCGTGCTCCTCACTGTGCTCCTCATTGTGCTCCTCATTGTGCTCCTCATTGTGCTCCTCATTGCTCCTCATTGTGCTCTTCATTGCTCCTCATTGTGCTCCTCATTGTGCTCCTCATTGTGCTCCTCACCGTGCTCCTCATTGTGCTCCTCATTGTGCTCCTCACCGTACTCCTCACCGTGCTCCTCATTGTACTCCTCACCGTCATCCTCACCGTGCTCCTCACCGTGCTCCTCATTGTGCTCCTCATTGTGCTCCTCACCGTGCTCCTCATTGTGCTCCTCATTGTGCTCCTCAGCGTGCTCCTCATTGTGCTCCTCATTCTGCTCCTCACTGTGCTCCTCACTGTGCTCCTCATTGAGCTCCTCATTGTGCTCCTCATTGGGCTCCTCACCGAGCTCCTCATTGTTTTCCTCATTGTTTTCCTCATTGTGCTCCTCATTGTGCTCCTCACCGTGCTCCTCATTGTTTTCCTCATTGTTTTCCTCATTGTGCTCCTCATTGTGCTCCCCACCGTGCTCCTCATTGTGCTCCTCATTGTGCTCCTCACCGTGCTCCTCATTGTGCTCCTCATTGTGCTCCTCATTGTGCTCCTCACTGTGCTCCTCTCCGTGCTCCTCTCCGTGCTCCTCACCGTGCTCCTCATTGTGCTCCTCATTGTGCTCCTCACTGTGCTCCTCTCCGTGCTCCTCTCGGTGCTCCTCTCCGTGCTCCTCACCGTGCTCCTCATTGTGCTCCTCACCGTGCTCCTCACCGTTATCCTCATTGTGCTCCTCACTGTGCTCCTCACTGTGCCCCTCAACGTGCTCCTCATTGTGCTCCTCACTGTGCTCCTCTCTGTGCGCCTCACCGTGCTCCTCATTGTGCTCCTCATTGTGCTCCTCATTGTGCTACTCACCGTGCTCCTCATTGTTTTCCTCATTGTGCTCCTCATTGTGCTCCTCATTGTGCTCCTCACCGTGCTCCTCATTGTTTTCCTCATTGTGCTCCTCACCGTGCTCCTCACCGTGCTCCTCATTGTTTTCCTCATTGTGCTCCTCATTGTGCTCCTCACCGTGCTCCTCACCGTGCTCCTCACCGTGCTCCTCATTGTGCTCATCATTGTGCTCCTCATTGTGCTCCTCACCGTGCTCCTCATTGTGCTCCTCATTGTGCTCCTCACCGTGCTCCTCATTGTGCTCCTCACTGTGCTCCTCATTGTGCGCCTCATTGTGCTCCTCACCGTGCTCCTCATTGTGCTCCTCTCCGTGCTCCTAATTGTGCTCCTCATTGTGCTCCTCACTGTGCTCCTCACTGTGCTCCTCATTGTGCTCCTCATTGTGCTCCTCATTGTGCTCCTCACCGAGCTCCTCATTGTTTTCCTCATTGTTTTCCTCATTGTGCTCCTCACTGTGCTCCTCACTGTGCTCCTCACCGTACTCCTCATTGTGCTCCTCATTGTGCTCCTCATTGTGCTCCTCATTGTGCTCCTCATCGTGCTCCTCATTGTGCTCCTCACCGTGCTCCTTATTGAGCTCCTCATTGTGCTCCTCACCGTTCTCCTCATTGTTTTCCTCCCGTGCTCCTCATTGTGCTCCTCATTGTGCTCCTCACCGTGCTCCTCGCCGTGCTCCTCACTGTGCTCCTCATTGTGCTCCTCACCGTGCTCCTCCTTGTGCTCCTCACCGTGCTCCTCACCGTTCTCCTCATTGTGCTCCTCACTGTGCTCCTCTCCGTGCTCCTCTCCGTGCTCCTCACCGTGCTCCTCATTGTGCTCCTCATTGTGCACCTCACTGTGCTCCTCTCCGTGCTCCTCTCGGTGCTCCTCTCCGTGCTCCTCACCGTGCTCCACATTGTGCTCCTCACCGTGCTCCTCACCGTGCTCCTCATTGTGCTCCTCACTGTGCTCCTCACTGTGCCCCTCAACGTGCTCCTCATTGTGCTCCTCACTGTGCTCCTCTCTGTGCTCCTCACCGTGCTCCTCATTGTGCTCCTCATTGTGCTCCTCATTGTTTTCCTCATTGTGCTCCTCATTGTGCTCCTCATTGTGCTCCTCACCGTGCTCCTCATTGTTTTCCTCATTGTGCTCCTCACCGTGATCCTCACCGTGCTCCTCATTGTTTTCCTCATTGTGCTCCTCATTGTGCTCCTCACCGTGCTCCTCACCGTGCTCCTCACCGTGCTCCTCATTGTGCTCATCATTGTGCTCCTCATTGTGCTCCTCACCGTGCTCCTCATTGTGCTCCTCATTGTGCTCCTCACCGTGCTCCTCATTGTGCTCCTCACTGTGCTCCTCATTGTGCGCCTCATTGTGCTCCTCATTGTGCTCCTCATTGTGCTCCTCATTGTGCTCCTCATTCTGCTCCTCACTGTGCTCCTTACTGTGCTCCTCATTGAGCTCCTCATTGTGCTCCTCATTGGGCTCCTCACCGAGCTCCTCATTGTTTTCCTCATTGTTTTCCTCATTGTGCTCCTCATTGTGCTCCTCACCGTGCTCCTCATTGTTTTCCTCATTGTTTTCCTCATTGTGCTCCTCATTGTGCTCCCCACCGTGCTCCTCATTGTGCTCCTCATTGTGCTCCTCACCGTGCTCCTCATTGTGCTCCTCATTGTGCTCCTCATTGTGCTCCTCACTGTGCTCCTCATTGCTCCTCATTGTGCTCCTCATTGTGCTCCTCATTGCTCCTCATTGTGCTCCTCATTGTGCTCCTCATTGCGTTCCTCACCGTGCTCCTCATTGTGCTCCTCATTGCTTTTCATTGTGCTCCTCATTGTGCTCCTCATTGTGCTCCTCAATGCACTCCTCATTGTACTCCTCACCATGCTCCTCATTGTGCTCCTCATTGTGCTCTTCACCGTGCTCCTCATTGTGCTCCTCACTGTGCTCCTCATTGTGCTCCTCATTGTGCTCCTCACCGTGCTCCTCATTGTGCTCCTCACCATGCTCCTCATTGTGCTCCTCATTGTGCTCCTCACCGTGCTCCTCATTGTGCTCCTCACTGTGCTCCTCATTGTGCTCCTCATTGTGCTCCTCACCGTGCTCCTCATTGTGCTGCTCATTGTGCTCCTCATTGTGCTCCTCACCAATCTCCTCATTGTTTTCCTCATTGTTTTCCTCATTGTGCTCCTCACCGTGTTCCTCATTTTGCTCCTCATTGTTTTCCTCATTGTGCTCCTCATTGAGCTTCTCTTTGCGCTCCTCATTGTGCTCCTCACCGTGCTCCTCATTGTGCTCCTCATTGTGCTCCTCACCGTGCTCCTCATTGTGCTCCTCTCCGTGCTCCTCACCGTGCTCCTCACCGTGCTCCTCACCGTTCTCCTCATTGTGCTCCTCACCGTGCTCCTCTCCGTGCTCCTCTCCGTGCTCCTCACCGTGCTCCTCATTGTGCTCCTCATTGTGCTCCTCACTGTGCTCCTCTCCGTGCTCCTCTCGGTGCTCCTCTCCGTGCTCCTCACCGTGCTCCACATTGTGCTCCTCATTGTGCTCCTCATTGTGCTCCTCACTGTGCTCCTCATTGCTCCTCATTGTGCTCCTCATTGTGCTCCTCATTGCTCCTCATTGTGCTCCTCATTGTGCTCCTCATTGTGTTCCTCACCGTGCTCCTCATTGTGCTCCTCATTGCTTCTCATTGTGCTCCTCATTGTGCTCCTCATTGTGCTCCTCAATGCACTCCTCATTGTAATCCTCACCATGCTCCTCATTGTGCTCCTCATTGTGCTCCTCAAAGTGCTCCTCATTGTGCTCCTCACTGTGCTCCTCATTGTGCTCCCCATTGTGCTCCTCACCGTGCTCCTCATTGTGCTCCTCACCGTGCTCCTCATTGTGCTCCTCATTGTGCTCCTCACCGTGCTCCTCATTGTGCTCCTCACTGTGCTCCTCATTGTGCTCCTCATTGTGCTCCTCACCGTGCTCCTCATTGTGCTCCTCATTGTGCTCCTCATTGTGCTCCTCACCGATCTCCTCATTGTTTTCCTCATTGTTTTCCTCATTGTGCTCCTCACCGTGTTCCTCATTTTGCTCCTCATTGTTTTCCTCATTGTGCTCCTCATTGTGCTCCTCATTGTGCTCCTCATTGTGCTCCTCACCGTGCTCCTCATTGTGCTCCTCATTGTGCTCCTCTCCGTGCTCCTCTCCGTGCTCCTAACCGTGCTCCTCATTGTGCTCCTCATTGTGCTCCTCACTGTGCTCCTCTCCGTGCTCCTCTCGGTGCTCCTCTCCGTGCTCCTCACCATGCTCCACATTGTGCTCCTCACCGTGCTCCTCACCGTGCTCCTCATTGTGCTCCTCACTGTGCTCCTCGCTGTGCCCCTCAACGTGCTCCTCATTGTGCTCCTCATTGTGCTCCTCACCGTGCTCCTCATTGTTTTCCTCATTGTGCTCCTCACCGTGCTCCTCACCGTGCTCCTCATTGTTTTCCTCATTGTGCTCCTCATTGTGCTCCTCACCGAGCTCCTCACCGTGCTCCTCACCGTGCTCCTCATTGTGCTCATCATTGTGCTCCTCATTGTGCTCCTCACCGTGCTCCTCATTGTGCTCCTCATTGTGCTCCTCACTGTGCTCCTCATTGTGCTCCTCACTGTGCTCCTCATTGTGCGCCTCATTGTGCTCCTCACCGTGCTCCTCATTGTGCTCCTCTCCGTGCTCCTAATTGTGCTCCTCATTGTGCTCCTCACTGTGCTCCTCACTGTGCTCCTCATTGTGCTCCTCATTGTGCTCCTCATTGTGCTCCTCACCGTGCTCCTCATTGTTTTCCTCATTGTGCTCCTCATTGTGCTCCTCATTGTGCTCCTCACTGTGCTCCTCACCGTGCTCCTCATTGTGCTCCTCACCGTGCTCCTCACCGTGCTCCTCACCGTGCACCTCATTGTGCTCCTCATTGTGCTCCTCACCGTGCTCCTCATTGTGCTCCTTATTGTGCTCCTCACCGTGCTCCTCACTGTGCTCCTCATTGTGCTCCTCATTGTGCTCCTCATTGTGCTCCTCATTGCTCCTCATTGTGCTCTTCATTGCTCCTCATTGTGCTCCTCATTGTGCTCCTCATTGTGCTCCTCACCGTGCTCCTCATTGTGCTCCTCATTGTGCTCCTCACCGTACTCCTCACCGTGCTCCTCATTGTACTCCTCACCGTCATCCTCACCGTGCTCCTCACCGTGCTCCTCATTGTGCTCCTCATTGTGCTCCTCACCGTGCTCCTCATTGTGCTCCTCATTGTGCTCCTCAGCGTGCTCCTCATTGTGCTCCTCATTCTGCTCCTCACTGTGCTCCTCACTGTGCTCCTCATTGAGCTCCTCATTGTGCTCCTCATTGGGCTCCTCACCGAGCTCCTCATTGTTTTCCTCATTGTTTTCCTCATTGTGCTCCTCATTGTGCTCCTCACCGTGCTCCTCATTGTTTTCCTCATTGTTTTCCTCATTGTGCTCCTCATTGTGCTCCCCACCGTGCTCCTCATTGTGCTCCTCATTGTGCTCCTCACCGTGCTCCTCATTGTGCTCCTCATTGTGCTCCTCATTGTGCTCCTCACTGTGCTCCTCATTGCTCCTCATTGTGCTCCTCATTGTGCTCCTCATTGCTCCTCATTGTGCTCCTCATTGTGCTCCTCATTGTGTTCCTCACCGTGCTCCTCATTGTGCTCCTCATTGCTTCTCATTGTGCTCCTCATTGTGCACCTCAATGCACTCCTCATTGTACTCCTCACCATGCTCCTCATTGTGCTTCTCATTGTGCTCCTCACCGTGCTCCTCATTGTGCTCCTCACTGTGCTCCTCATTGTGCTCCTCATTGTGCTCCTCACCGTGCTCCTCATTGTGCTCCTCATTGTGCTCCTCACCGTGCTCCTCATTGTGCTCCTCACTGTGCTCCTCATTGTGCTCCTCATTGTGCTCCTCACCGTGCTCCTCATTGTGCTCCTCATTGTGCTCCTCATTGTGCTCCTCAACGATCTCCTCATTGTTTTCCTCATTGTTTTCCTCATTGTGCTCCTCACCGTGTTCCTCATTTTGCTCCTCATTGTTTTCCTCATTGTGCTCCTCATTGTGCTCCTCATTGTGCTCCTCACCGTGCTCCTCATTGTGCTCCTCATTGTGCTCCTCACCGTGCTCCTCATTGTGCTCCTCTCCGTGCTCCTCACCGTGCTCCTCACCATGCTCCTCACCGTGCTCCTCATTGTGCCCCTCATTTTGCTCCTCACCGTGCTCCTCACCGTGCTCCTCACCGTGCTCCTCATTGTGCTCCTCACTGTGCTCCTCATTGTGCTCCTCACTGTGATCCTCACCGTCCTCCTCATTGTGCTCCTCTCCGTGCTCCTCACCGTGCTCCTCACCGTGCTCCTCACCGTGCTCCTTATTGAGCTCCTCATTGTGCTCCTCACCGTTCTCCTCATTGTTCTCCTCCCGTGCTCCTCATTGTGCTCCTCATTGTGCTCCTTACCGTGCTCCTCGCCGTGCTCCTCACTGTGCTCCTCATTGTGCTCCTCACCGTGCTCCTCCTTGTGCTCCTCATTGTGCTCCTCATTGTGCTCCTCACCGTGCTCCTCACCGTTCTCCTCATTGTGCTCCTCACTGTGCTCCTCTCCGTGCTCCTCTCCGTGCTCCTCACCGTGCTCCTCATTGTGCTCCTCATTGTGCTCCTCACTGTGCTCCTCTCCGTGCTCCTCTCGGTGCTCCTCTCCGTGCTCCTCACCGTGCTCCTCATTGTGCTCCTCACTGTGCCCCTCAACGTGTTCCTCATTGTGCTCCTCACTCTGCTCCTCTCTGTGCTCCTCACCGTGCTCCTCATTGTTTTCCTCATTGTTTTCCTCATTGTGCTCCTCATTGTGCTCCTCACCGTGCTCCTCATTGTTTTCCTCATTGTTTTCCTCATTGTGCTCCTCATTGTGCTCCCCACCGTGCTCCTCATTGTGCTCCTCATTGTGCTCCTCACCGTGCTCCTCATTGTGCTCCTCATTGTGCTCCTCATTGTGCTCCTCACTGTGCTCCTCATTGCTCCTCATTGTGCTCCTCATTGTGCTCCTCATTGCTCCTCATTGTGCTCCTCATTGTGCTCCTCATTGCGTTCCTCACCGTGCTCCTCATTGTGCTCCTCATTGCTTCTCATTGTGCTCCTCATTGTGCTCCTCATTGTGCTCCTCAATGCACTCCTCATTGTACTCCTCACCATGCTCCTCATTGTTCTCCTCATTGTGCTCCTCACCGTGCTCCTCATTGTGCTCCTCACTGTGCTCCTCATTGTGCTCCTCATTGTGCTCCTCACCGTGCTCCTCATTGTGCTCCTCACCATGCTCCTCATTGTGCTCCTCATTGTGCTCCTCACCGTGCTCCTCATTGTGCTCCTCACTGTGCTCCTCATTGTGCTCCTCATTGTGCTCCTCACCGTGCTCCTCATTGTGCTCCTCATTGTGCTCCTCATTGTGCTCCTCACCGATCTCCTCATTGTTTTCCTCATTGTTTTCCTCATTGTGCTCCTCACCGTGTTCCTCATTTTGCTCCTCATTGTTTTCCTCATTGTGCTCCTCATTGAGCTTCTCTTTGCGCTCCTCATTGTGCTCCTCACCGTGCTCCTCATTGTGCTCCTCATTGTGCTCCTCACCGTGCTCCTCATTGTGCTCCTCTCCGTGCTCCTCACCGTGCTCCTCACCGTGCTCCTCACCGTTCTCCTCATTGTGCTCCTCACCGTGCTCCTCTCCGTGCTCCTCTCCGTGCTCCTCACCGTGCTCCTCATTGTGCTCCTCATTGTGCTCCTCACTGTGCTCCTCTCCGTGCTCCTCTCCGTGCTCCTCTCCGTGCTCCTCACCGTGCTCCTCATTGTGCTCCTCATTGTGCTCCTCATTGTGCTCCTCACTGTGCTCCTCATTGCTCCTCATTGTGCTCCTCATTGTGCTCCTCATTGCTCCTCATTGTGCTCCTCATTGTGCTCCTCATTGTGTTCCTCACCGTGCTCCTCATTGTGCTCCTCATTGCTTCTCATTGTGCTCCTCATTGTGCTCCTCATTGTGCTCCTCAATGCACTCCTCATTGTACTCCTCACCATGCTCCTCATTGTGCTCCTCATTGTGCTCCTCACCGTGCTCCTCATTGTGCTCCTCACTGTGCTCCTCATTGTGCTCCTCATTGTGCTCCTCACCGTGCTCCTCATTGTGCTCCTCACCGTGCTCCTCATTGTGCTCCTCATTGTGCTCCTCACCGTGCTCCTCATTGTGCTCCTCACTGTGCTCCTCATTGTGCTCCTCATTGTGCTCCTCACCGTGCTCCTCATTGTGCTCCTCATTGTGCTCCTCATTGTGCTCCTCACCGATCTCCTCATTGTTTTCCTCATTGTTTTCCTCATTATGCTCCTCACCGTGTTCCTCATTTTGCTCCTCATTGTTTTCCTCATTGTGCTCCTCATTGTGCTCCTCATTGCGCTCCTCATTGTGCTCCTCACCGTGCTCCTCATTGTGCTCCTCATTGTGCTCCTCACCGTGCTCCTCATTGTGCTCCTCTCCGTGCTCCTCACCGTGCTCCTCACCGTGCTCCTCACCGTTCTCCTCATTGTGCTCCTCACTGTGCTCCTCTCCGTGCTCCTCTCCGTGCTCCTAACCTTGCTCCTCATTGTGCTCCTCATTGTGCTCCTCACTGTGCTCCTCTCCGTGCTCCTCTCGGTGCTCCTCTCCGTGCTCCTCACCGTGCTCCACATTGTGCTCCTCACCGTGCTCCTCACCGTGCTCCTCATTGTGCTCCTCACTGTGCTCCTCACTGTGCCCCTCAACGTGCTCGTCATTGTGCTCCTCACTGTGCTCCTCTCTGTGCTCCTCACCGTGCTCCTCATTGTGCTCCTCATTGTGCTCCTCATTGTGCTCCTCACCGTGCTCCTCATTGTTTTCCTCATTGTGCTCCTCATTGTGCTCCTCACCGAGCTCCTCACCGTGCTCCTCACCGTGCTCCTCATTGTGCTCATCATTGTGCTCCTCATTGTGCTCCTCACCGTGCTCCTCATTGTGCTCCTCATTGTGCTCCTCACCGTGCTCCTCATTGTGCTCCTCACTGTGCTCCTCATTGTGCGCCTCATTGTGCTCCTCACCGTGCTCCTCATTGTGCTCCTCTCCGTGCTCCTAATTGTGCTCCTCATTGTGCTCCTCACTGTGCTCCTCACTGTGCTCCTCATTGTGCTCCTCATTGTGCTCCTCATTGTGCTCCTCACCGTGCTCCTCATTGTTTTCCTCATTGTGCTCCTCATTGTGCTCCTCATTGTGCTCCTCACTGTGCTCCTCACCGTGCTCCTCATTGTGCTCCTCACCGTGCTCCTCACCGTGCTCCTCACCGTGCACCTCATTGTGCTCCTCATTGTGCTCCTCACCGTGCTCCTCATTGTGCTCCTTATTGTGCTCCTCACCGTGCTCCTCACTGTGCTCCTCATTGTGCTCCTCATTGTGCTCCTCATTGTGCTCCTCATTGCTCCTCATTGTGCTCTTCATTGCTCCTCATTGTGCTCCTCATTGTGCTCCTCATTGTGCTCCTCACCGTGCTCCTCATTGTGCTCCTCATTGTGCTCCTCACCGTACTCCTCACCGTGCTCCTCATTGTACTCCTCACCGTCATCCTCACCGTGCTCCTCACCGTGCTCCTCATTGTGCTCCTCATTGTGCTCCTCACCGTGCTCCTCATTGTGCTCCTCATTGTGCTCCTCAGCGTGCTCCTCATTGTGCTCCTCATTCTGCTCCTCACTGTGCTCCTCACTGTGCTCCTCATTGAGCTCCTCATTGTGCTCCTCATTGGGCTCCTCACCGAGCTCCTCATTGTTTTCCTCATTGTTTTCCTCATTGTGCTCCTCATTGTGCTCCTCACCGTGCTCCTCATTGTTTTCCTCATTGTTTTCCTCATTGTGCTCCTCATTGTGCTCCCCACCGTTCTCCTCATTGTGCTCCTCATTGTGCTCCTCACCGTGCTCCTCATTGTGCTCCTCATTGTGCTCCTCATTGTGCTCCTCACTGTGCTCCTCATTGCTCCTCATTGTGCTCCTCATTGTGCTCCTCATTGCTCCTCATTGTGCTCCTCATTGTGCTCCTCATTGTGTTCCTCACCGTGCTCCTCATTGTGCTCCTCATTGTTTCTCATTGTGCTCCTCATTGTGCTCCTCATTGTGCTCCTCAATGCACTCCTCATTGTACTCCTCACCATGCTCCTCATTGTGCTTCTCATTGTGCTCCTCACCGTGCTCCTCATTGTGCTCCTCACTGTGCTCCTCATTGTGCTCCTCATTGTGCTCCTCACCGTGCTCCTCATTGTGCTCCTCACCGTGCTCCTCATTGTGCTCCTCATTGTGCTCCTCACCGTGCTCCTCATTGTGCTCCTCACTGTGCTCCTCATTGTGCTCCTCATTGTGCTCCTCACCGTGCTCCTCATTGTGCTCCTCATTGTGCTCCTCATTGTGCTCCTCACCGTGCTCCTCACTGTGCTCCTCATTGTGCTCCTCATTGTGCTCCTCATTGTGCTCCTCATTGCTCCTCATTGTGCTCTTCATTGCTCCTCATTGTGCTCCTCATTGTGCTCCTCATTGTGCTCCTCACCGTGCTCCTCATTGTGCTCCTCATTGTACTCCTCACCATACTCCTCACCGTGCTCCTCATTGTACTCCTCACCGTCATCCTCACCGTGCTCCTCATTGTGCTCCTCATTGTGCTCCTCACCGTGCTCCTCATTGTGCTCCTTATTGTGCTCCTCAGCGTGCTCCTCATTGTGCTCCTCATTGTGCTCCTCACTGTGCTCCTCACTGTGCTCCTCATTGAGCTCCTCATTGTGCTCCTCATTGGGCTCCTCACCGAGCTCCTCATTGTTTTCCTCATTGTTTTCCTCATTGTGCTCCTCATTGTGCTCCTCACCGTGCTCCTCATTGTTTTCCTTATTGTTTTCCTCATTGTGCTCCTCATTGTGCTCCCCACTGTGCTCCTCATTGTGCTCCTCATTGTGCTCCTCACCGTGCTCCACATTGTGCTCCTCATTGTGCTCCTCATTGTGCTCCTTACTGTGCTCCTCATTGCTCCTCATTGTGCTCCTCATTGTGCTCCTCATTGCTCCTCATTGTGCTCCTCATTGTGCTCCTCATTGTGTTCCTCACCGTGCTCCTCATTGTGCTCCTCATTGCTACTCATTGTGCTCCTCATTGTGCTCCTCATTGTGCTCCTCAATGCACTCCTCATTGTACTCCTCACCATGCTCCTCATTGTGCTCCTCATTGTGCTCCTCACCGTGCTCCTCATTGTGCTCCTCACTGTGCTCCTCATTGTGCTCCTCATTGTGCTCCTCACCGTGCTCCTCATTGTGCTCCTCACCGTGCTCCTCATTGTGCTCCTCATTGTGCTCCTCACCGTGCTCCTCATTGTGCTCCTCACTGTGCTCCTCATTGTGCTCCTCATTGTGCTCCTCACCGTGCTCCTCATTGTGCTCCTCATTGTGTTCCTCATTGTGCTCCTCACCGAGCTCCTCATTGTTTTCCTCATTGTTTTCTGCATTGTGCTCCTCACCGTGTTCCTCATTTTGCTCCTCATAGTTTTCCTCATTGTGCTCCTCATTGTGCTCCTCATTGCGCTCCTCATTGTGCTCCTCACCGTGCTCCTCATTGTGCTCCTCATTGTGCTCCTCACCGTGCTCCTCATTGTGCTCCTCTCCGTGCTCCTCACCGTCCTCCTCACCGTGCTCCTCACCATGCTCCTCACCGTGCTCCTCATTGTGCCCCTCAGTTTGCTCCTCACCGTGCTCCTCACCGTGCTCCTCACCGTGCTCCTCATTGTGCTCCTCACTGTGCTCCTCATTGTGCTCCTCACTGTGATCCTCATCGTGCTCCTCATTGTGCTCCTCTCCGTGCTCCTCACCGTGCTCCTCACCGTGCTCCTCACCGACTCCTCATTGTGCTCCTCACCGTGCTCATCACCGTGCTCCTCATTGTGCTCCTCATTGTGCTCCTCACCATGCTCCTCACCGTGCTCCTCATTGTGCTCCTTACCGTGCTCCTCATTGTGCTCCTCATTGTGCTCCTCTCCGTGCTCCTCACCGTGCTCCTCATTGTGCTCCTCACCGTGCTCCTCACCGTGCTCCTCATTGTTTCCCTCATTGTTCTCCTCATTGTGCTCCTCATTGTGCTCCTCACCGTGCTCCTCATTGTGCTCCTCTCCGTGCTCCTCACCGTGCTCCTCACCGTGCTCCTCACCGTTCTCCTCATTGTGCTCCTCACCGTGCTCCTCTCCGTGCTCCTCTCCGTGCTCCTCACCGTGCTCCTCATTGTGCTCCTCATTGTGCTCCTCACTGTGCTCCTCTCCGTGCTCCTCTCGGTGCTCCTCTCCGTGCTCCTCACCGTGCTCCACATTGTGCTCCTCATTGTGCTCCTCATTGTGCTCCTCACTGTGCTCCTCATTGTGCTCCTCATTGTGCTCCTCATTGCTCCTCATTGTGCTCCTCATTGTGCTCCTCATTGTGTTCCTCACCGTGCTCCTCATTGTGCTCCTCATTGCTTCTCATTGTGCTCCTCATTGTGCTCCTCATTGTGCTCCTCAATGCACTCCTCATTGTACTCCTCACCATGCTCCTCATTGTGCTCCTCATTGTGCTCCTCACCGTGCTCCTCATTGTGCTCCTCACTGTGCTCCTCATTGTGCTCCTCATTGTGCTCCTCACCGTGCTCCTCATTGTGCTCCTCATTGTGCTCCTCATTGTGCTCCTCACCGATCTCCTCATTGTTTTCCTCATTGTTTTCCTCATTGTGCTCCTCACCGTGTTCCTCATTTTGCTCCTCATTGTTTTCCTCATTGTGCTCCTCATTGTGCTCCTCATTGCGCTCCTCATTGTGCTCCTCACCGTGCTCCTCATTGTGCTCCTCATTGTGCTCCTCACCGTGCTCCTCACCGTGCTCCTCATTGTGCTCCTCTCCGTGCTCCTCACCGTGCTCCTCACCGTGCTCCTCACCGTTCTCCTCATTGTGCTCCTCACTGTGCTCCTCTCCGTGCTCCTCTCCGTGCTCCTAACCGTGCTCCTCATTGTGCTCCTCATTGTGCTCCTCACTGTGCTCCTCTCCGTGCTCCTCTCGGTGCTCCTCTCCGTGCTCCTCACCGTGCTCCTCATTGTGCTCCTCAGTGTGCTCCTCACTGTGCCCCTCAACGTGCTCATCATTTTGCTCCTCACTGTGCTCCTCTCTGTGCTCCTCACCGTGCTCCTCATTGTGCTCCTCATTGTGCTCCTCATTGTGCTCCTCATTGTGCTCCTCACCGTGCTCCTCATTGTTTTCCTCATTGTGCTCCTCATTGTGCTCCTCATTGTGCTCCTCACCGTGCTCCTCATTGTTTTCCTCATTGTGCTCCTCACCGTGCTCCTCACCGTGCTCCTCATTGTTTTCCTCATTGTGCTCCTCATTGTGCTCCTCACCGAGCTCCTCACCGTGCTCCTCACCGTGCTCCACATTGTGCTCATCATTGTGCTCCTCATTGTGCTCCTCACCGTGCTCCTCATTGTGCTCCTCATTGTGCTCCTCACCGTGCTCCTCATTGTGCTCCTCACTGTGCTCCTCATTGTGCGCCTCATTGTGCTCCTCACCGTGCTCCTCATTGTGCTCCTCTCCGTGCTCCTAATTGTGCTCCTCATTGTGCTCCTCACTGTGCTCCTCACTGTGCTCCTCATTGTGCTCCTCATTGTGCTCCTCATTGTGCTCCTCACCGTGCTCCTCATTGTTTTCCTCATTGTGCTCCTCATTGTGCTCCTCATTGTGCTCCTCACTGTGCTCCTCACCGTGCTCCTCATTGTGCTCCTCACCGTGCTCCTCACCGTGCTCCTCACCGTGCACCTCATTGTGCTCCTCATTGTGCTCCTCACCGTGCTCCTCATTGTGCTCCTTATTGTGCTCCTCACCGTGCTCCTCACTGTGCTCCTCATTGTGCTCCTGATTGTGCTCCTCATTGTGCTCCTCATTGCTCCTCATTGTGCTCTTCATTGCTCCTCATTGTGCTCCTCATTGTGCTCCTCATTGTGCTCCTCACCGTGCTCCTCATTGAGCTCCTCATTGTGCTCCTCACCGTACTCCTCACCGTGCTCCTCATTGTACTCCTCACCGTCATCCTCACCGTGCTCCTCACCGTGCTCCTCATTGTGCTCCTCATTGTGCTCCTCACCATGCTCCTCATTGTGCTCCTCATTGTGCTCCTCAGCGTGCTCCTCATTGTGCTCCTCATTCTGCTCCTCACTGTGCTCCTCACTGTGCTCCTCATTGAGCTCCTCATTGTGCTCCTCATTGGGCTCCTCACCGAGCTCCTCATTGTTTTCCTCATTGTTTTCCTCATTGTGCTCCTCATTGTGCTCCTCACCGTGCTCCTCATTGTTTTCCTCATTGTTTTCCTCATTGTGCTCCTCATTGTGCTCCCCACCGTGCTCCTCATTGTGCTCCTCATTGTGCTCCTCACCGTGCTCCTCATTGTGCTCCTCATTGTGCTCCTCATTGTGCTCCTCACTGTGCTCCTCATTGCTCCTCATTGTGCTCCTCATTGTGCTCCTCATTGCTCCTCATTGTGCTCCTCATTGTGCTCCTCATTGTGTTCCTCACCGTGCTCCTCATTGTGCTCCTCATTGCTTCTCATTGTGCTCCTCATTGTGCTCCTCATTGTGCTCCTCAATGCACTCCTCATTGTACTCCTCACCATGCTCCTCATTGTGCTTCTCATTGTGCTCCTCACCGTGCTCCTCATTGTGCTCCTCACTGTGCTCCTCATTGTGCTCCTCATTGTGCTCCTCACCGTGCTCCTCATTGTGCTCCTCACCGTGCTCCTCATTGTGCTCCTCATTGTGCTCCTCACCGTGCTCCTCATTGTGCTCCTCACTGTGCTCCTCATTGTGCTCCTCATTGTGCTCCTCACCGTGCTCCTCATTGTGCTCCTCATTGTGCTCCTCATTGTGCTCCTCACCGATCTCCTCATTGTTTTCCTCATTGTTTTCCTCATTGTGCTCCTCACCGTGTTCCTCATTTTGCTCCTCATTGTTTTCCTCATTGTGCTCCTCATTGTGCTCCTCATTGTGCTCCTCACCGTGCTCCTCATTGTGCTCCTCATTGTGCTCCTCACCGTGCTCCTCATTGTGCTCCTCTCCGTGCTCCTCACCTTGCTCCTCACCGTGCTCCTCACCATGCTCCTCACCGTGCTCCTCATTGTGCCCCTCATTTTGCTCCTCACCGTGCTCCTCACCGTGCTCCTCACCGTGCTCCTCATTGTGCTCCTCACTGTGCTCCTCATTGTGCTCCTCACTGTGATCCTCACCGTGCTCCTCATTGTGCTCCTCTCCGTGCTCCTCACCGTGCTCCTCACGGTGCTCCTCACCGTGCTCCTTATTGAGCTCCTCATTGTGCTCCTCACCGTTCTCCTCAATGTTCTCCTCCCGTGCTCCTCATTGTGCTCCTCATTGTGCTCCTTACCGTGCTCCTCGCCGTGCTCCTCACTGTGCTCCTCATTGTGCTCCTCACCGTGCTCCTCCTTGTGCTCCTCATTGTGCTCCTCATTGTGCTCCTCACCGTGCTCCTCACCGTTCTCCTCATTGTGCTCCTCACTGTGCTCCTCTCCGTGCTCCTCTCCGTGCTCCTCACCGTGCTCCTCATTGTGCTCCTCATTGTGCTCCTCACTGTGGTCCTCTCCGTGCTCCTCTCGGTGCTCCTCTCCGTGCTCCTCACCGTGCTCCTCATTGTGCTCCTCACTGTGCCCCTCAACGTGCTCCTCATTGTGCTCCTCACTGTGCTCCTCTCTGTGCTCCTCACCGTGCTCCTCATTGTGCTCCTCATTGTGCTCCTCATTGTGCTCCTCATTGTGCTCCTCACCGTGCTCTTCATTGTTTTCCTCATTGTGCTCCTCATTGTGCTCCTCACCGTGCTCCTCATTGTTTTCCTCATTGTGCTCCTCACCGTGCTCCTCACCGTGCTCCTCATTGTTTTCCTCATTGTGCTCCTCATTGTGCTCCTCACCGTGCTCCTCACCGTGCTCCTCACCGTGCTGCTCATTGTGCTCATCATTGTGCTCCTCATTGTGCTCCTCACCGTGCTCCTCATTGTGCTCCTCATTGTGCTCCTCACCGTGCTCCTCATTGTGCTCCTCACTGTACTCCTCATTGTGCGCCTCATTGTGCTCCTCACCGTGCTCCTCATTGTGCTCCTCTCCGTGCTCCTAATTGTGCTCCTCATTGTGCTCCTCACTGTGCTCCTCACTGTGCTCCTCATTGTGCTCCTCATTGTGCTCCTCACCGTGCTCCTCATTGTTTTCCTCATTGTGCTCCTCATTGTGCTCCTCATTGTGCTCCTCACTGTGCTCCTCACCGTGCTCCTCATTGTGCTCCTCACCGTGCTCCTCACCGTGCTCCTCACCGTGCACCTCATTGTGCTCCTCATTGTGCTCCTCACCGTGCTCCTCATTGTGCTCCTTATTGTGCTCCTCACCGTGCTCCTCACTGTGCTCCTCATTGTGCTCCTCATTGTGCTCCTCATTGTGCTCCTCATTGCTCCTCATTGTGCTCTTCATTGCTCCTCATTGTGCTCCTCATTGTGCTCCTCATTGTGCTCCTCACCGTGCTCCTCATTGTGCTCCTCATTGTGCTCCTCACCGTACTCCTCACCGTGCTCCTCATTGTACTCCTCACCGTCATCCTCACCGTGCTCCTCACCGTGCTCCTCATTGTGCTCCTCATTGTGCTCCTCACCGTGCTCCTCATTGTGCTCCTTATTGTGCTCCTCAGCGTGCTCCTCATTGTGCTCCTCATTGTGCTCCTCACTGTGCTCCTCACTGTGCTCCTCATTGAGCTCCCTATTGTGCTCCTCATTGGGCTCCTCACCGAGCTCCTCATTGTTTTCCTCATTGTTTTCCTCATTGTGCTCCTCATTGTGCTCCTCACCGTGCTCCTCATTGTTTTCCTTATTGTTTTCCTCATTGTGCTCCTCATTGTGCTCCCCACCGTGCTCCTCATTGTGCTCCTCATTGTGCTCCTCACCGTGCTCCTCATTGTGCTCCTCATTGTGCTCCTCATTGTGCTCCTTACTGTGCTCCTCATTGCTCCTCATTGTGCTCCTCATTGTGCTCCTCATTGCTCCTCATTGTGCTCCTCATTGTACTCCTCATTGTGTTCCTCACCGTGCTCCTCATTGTGCTCCTCATTGCTACTCATTGTGCTCCTCATTGTGCTCCTCATTGTGCTCCTCAATGCACTCCTCATTGTACTCCTCACCATGCTCCTCATTGTGCTCCTCATTGTGCTCCTCACCGTGCTCCTCATTGTGCTCCTCACTGTGCTCCTCATTGTGCTCCTCATTGTGCTCCTCACCGTGCTCCTCATTGTGCTCCTCACCGTGCTCCTCATTGTGCTCCTCATTGTGCTCCTCACCGTGCTCCTCGTTGTGCTCCTCACTGTGCTCCTCATTGTGCTCCTCATTGTGCTCCTCACCGTGCTCCTCATTGTGCTCCTCATTGTGTTCCTCATTGTGCTCCTCACCGAGCTCCTCATTGTTTTCCTCATTGTTTTCCTCATTGTGCTCCTCACCGTGTTCCTCATTTTGCTCCTCATTGTTTTCCTCATTGAGCTCCTCATTGTGCTCCTCATTGCGCTCCTCATTGTGCTCCTCACCGTGCTCCTCATTGTGCTCCTCATTGTGCTCCTCACCGTGCTCCTCATTGTGCTCCTCTCCGTGCTCCTCACCGTGCTCCTCACCGTGCTCCTCACCATGCTCCTCACCGTGCTCCTCATTGTGCCCCTCAGTTTGCTCCTCACCGTGCTCCTCACCGTGCTCCTCACCGTGCTCCTCATTGTGCTCCTCACTGTGCTCCTCATTGTGCTCCTCACTATGATCCTCACCGTGCTCCTCATTGTGCTCCTCTCCGTGCTCCTCACCGTGCTCCTCACCGTGCTCCTCACCGTGCTCCTGATTGTGCTCCTCACCGTGCTCCTCACCGTGCTCCTCATTGTGCTCCTCATTGTGCTCCTCACCATGCTCCTCACCGTGCTCCTCATTGTGCTCCTCACCGTGCTCCTCATTGTGCTCCTCATTGTGCTCCTCTCCGTGCTCCTCACCGTGCTCCTCATTGTGCTCCTCACCGTGCTCCTCACCGTGCTCCTCATTGTTTCCCTCATTGTTCTCCTCATTGTGCTCCTCACCGTGCTCCTCATTTTGCTCCTCATTGTTTTCCTCATTGTGCTCCTCACCGTGCTCCTCACCGTGCTCCTCACCATGCTCCTCATTGCGCTCCTCATTGTGCTCCTCACCGTTCTCCTCATTCTGCTCCTCATTGTGCTCCTCATTGTGCTCCTCACCGTGCTCCTCATTGTACTCCTCATTGTTTTCCTCATTGTGCTCCTCATTGTGCTCCTCACCATGCTCCTCACCGTGCTCCTCATTGTGCTCCTCACTGTGCTCCTCACTGTGCTCCTCACCGTGCTCCTCATTGTTCTCCTCACCGTGCTCCTCATTGTGCTCCTCATTGTGCTCCTCATTGTGCTCCTCACCGTGCTCCTCATTGTTTTCCTCATTTTGCTCGTCATTGTGCTCCTCACTGTGCTCCTCATTGAGCTCCTCACCGTGCTCCTCACTGTGCTCCTCATTGTGCTCCTCAATGCACTCCTCATTGTACTCCTCACCGTCATCCTCATCGTGCTCCTCATTGTGCTCCTCACTGTGCTCCTCATTGTGCTCCTCATTGTGCTCCTCACCGTGCTCCTCACCGTGCTCCTCATTGTGCTCCTCATTGTGCTCCTCACCGTGCTCCTCACCGTGCTCCTCATTGTGCTCCTCACCGTGCTCCTCACCGTGCTCCTCACCGTGCACCTCATTGTGCTCCTCATTGTGCTCCTCACCGTGCTCCTCATTGTGCTCCTCATTGTGCTCCTCACCGTGCTCCTCACTGTGCTCCTCATTGTGCTCCTCATTGTGCTCCTCATTGTGCTCCTCATTGTGCTCCTCACCGTGCTCCTCATTGTGCTCCTCATTGTGCTCCTCACCGTGCTCCTCACTGTGCTCCTCATTGTGCTCCTCATTGCTCCTCATTGTGCTCCTCATTGTGCTCCTCATTGTGCTCCTCACCGTGCTCCTCATTGTGCTCCTCATTGTGCTCCTCACCGTACTCCTCACCGTGCTCCTCATTGTACTCCTCACCGTCATCCTCACCGTGCTCCTCACCGTGCTCCTCATTGTGCTCCTCATTGTGCTCCTCACCGTGCTCCTCATTGTGCTCCTCATTGTGCTCCTCAGCGTGCTCCTCATTGTGCTCCTCATTCTGCTCCTCACTGTGCTCCTCACTGTGCTCCTCATTGAGCTCCTCATTGTGCTCCT
Organism: Isurus oxyrinchus; assembly: GCA_026770705.1. NCBI lineage: Eukaryota > Metazoa > Chordata > Chondrichthyes > Lamniformes > Lamnidae > Isurus > Isurus oxyrinchus. The sequence continues at coordinate 3,686,688 of JANJGN010000006.1, read as the reverse complement.
CATTGTGCTCCTCACCGAGCTCCTCATTGTTTTCCTCATTGTTTTCCTCATTGTGCTCCTCATTGTGCTCCTCACCGTGCTCCTCATTGTTTTCCTCATTGTTTTCCTCATTGTGCTCCTCACTTTGCTCCTCATTGTGCTCCTCATTGTGCTCCTCATTGTGCTCCTCATTGTGCTCCCCACCGTGCTCCTCATTGTGCTCCTCATTGTGCTCCTCACCGTGCTCCTCATTGTGCTCCTCATTGTGCTCCTCATTGTGCTCCTCACTGTGCTCCTCATTGCTCCTCATTGTGCTCCTCATTGTGCTCCTCATTGCTCCTCATTGTGCTCCTCATTGTGCTCCTCATTGTGCTCCTCAATGCACTCCTCATTGTACTCCTCACCATGCTCCTCATTGTGCTCCTCATTGTGCTCCTCACCGTGCTCCTCATTGTGCTCCTCACCGTGCTCCTCATTGTGCTCCTCATTGTGCTCCTCACCGTGCTCCTCATTGTGCTCCTCACTGTGCTCCTCATTGTGCTCCTCATTGTGCTCCTCACCGTGCTCCTCATTGTGCTCCTCATTGTGCTCCTCATTGTGCTCCTCACCGAGCTCCTCACTGTTTTCCTCATTGTTTTCCTCATTGTGCTCCTCACCGTTTCCTCATTTTGCTCCTCATTGTTTTCCTCATTGTGCTCCTCATTGTGCTCCTCATTGTGCTCCTCATTGTGCTCCTCACCGTGCTCCTCATTGTGCTCCTCATTGTGCTCCTCACCGTGCTCCTCATTGTGCTCCTCATTGTGCTCCTCACTGTGCTCCTCATTGTGCTCCTCATTGTGCTCCTCACCGTGCTCCTCATTGTGCTCCTCTCCGTGCTCCTCACCGTGCTCCTCACCGTGCTCCTCACCGTGCTCCTCATTGTGCTCCTCACCGTGCTCCTCACCGTGCTCCTCATTGTGCTCCTCATTGTGCTCCTCATTGTGCTCCTCATTGTGCTCCTCACCGTGCTCCTCATTGTGCTCCTCATTGTGCTCCTCATTGTGCTCCTCATTGTGCTCCTCACCGTGCTCCTCATTGTGCTCCTCACCGTGCTCCTCACCGTGCTCCTCACCGTGCTCCTCATTGTTTCCCTCATTGTTCTCCTCATTGTGCTCCTCACCGTGCTCCTCATTTTGCTCCTCATTGTTTACCTCATTGTGCTCCTCACCGTGCTCCTCACCGTGCTCCTCACCGTGCTCCTCATTGCGCTCCTCATTGTGCTCCTCACCGTTCTCCTCATTCTGCTCCTCATTGTGCTCCTCATTGTGCTCCTCACCGTGCTCCTCATTGTACTCCTCATTGTTTTCCTCATTGTGCTCCTCATTGTGCTCCTCACCGTGCTCCTCACCGTGCTCCTCATTGTGCTCCTCACTGTGCTCCTCACTGTGCTCCTCACCGTGCTCCTCATTGTGCTCCTCACCGTGCTCCTCATTGTGCTCCTCATTGTGCTCCTCATTGTGCTCCTCACCGTCCTCCTCATTGTTTTCCTCATTTTGCTCCTCATTGTGCTCCTCACTGTGCTCCTCATTGAGCTCCTCACCGTGCTCCTCACTGTGCTCCTCATTGTGCTCCTCAATGCACTCCTCATTGCACTCCTCACCGTCATCCTCATCGTGCTCCTCATTGTGCTCCTCACTGTGCTCCTCATTGTGCTCCTCATTGTGCTCCTCACCGTGCTCCTCAACGTGCTCCTCATTGTGCTCCTCATTGTGCTCCTCACCGTGCTCCTCATTGTGCTCCTCATTGTGATCCTCACCGTGCTCCTCATTGTGCTCCTCATTGTGCTCCTCATTGTGCTCCTCATTGTGCTCCTCACCGTGCTCCTCATTGTTTTCCTCATTGTTCTCCTCATTGTGCTCCTCACCGTGCTCCTCATTGTGCTCCTCACCTTGCTCCTCATTGTTCTCCTCATTGTGCTCCTCACCGTGCTCCTCATTGTGCTCCTCACCGTGCTCCTCATTGTGCTCCTCATTGTGCTCCTCACCGTGCTCCTCATTGTGCTCCTCATTGTTTTCCTCATTGTGTTCCTCACCGTGCTCCTCACCGTGCTCCTCATTGTGCTCCTCATTGTTTTCCTCATTGTGCTCCTCACCGTGCTCCTCACCGTGCTCCTCACCGTGCTCCTCATTGTGCTCCTCACCGTGCTCCGCACCGTGCTCCTCATTGTTTCCCTCATTGTTCTCCTCATTGTGCTCCTCACCGTGCTCCTCATTTTGCTCCTCATTGTGCTGCTCATTGTGCTCCTCACCGTGCTCCTCACCGTGCTCCTCATTGTGCTCCTCATTGCGCTCCTCATTGTGCTCCTCACCGTTCTCCTCATTCTGCTCCTCATTGTGCTCCTCATTGTGCTCCTCACCGTGCTCCTCATTGTTTTCCTCATTGTGCTCCTCATTGTGCTCCTCACCGTGCTCCTCATTGTGCTCCTCATTGTGCTCCTCATTGTGCTCCTCATTGTGCTCCTCACCGTGCTCCTCATTGTGCTCCTCATTGTGCTCCTCATTGTGCTCCTCATTGTGCTACTCATTGTGCTCCTCACTGTGCTCCTCACCGTGCTCCTCACCGTGCTCCTCATTGTGCTCCTCACCGTGCTCCTCACCGTGCTCCTCATTGTGCTCCTCACCGTGCTCCTCATTGTGCTCCTCATTGTGCTCCTCATTGTGCTCCTCATTGTGCTAGTCATTGTGCTCCTCACTGTGCTCCTCACCGTGCTCCTCACCGTGCTCCTCATTGTGCTCCTCACCGTGCTCCTCACCGTGCTCCTCATTGTGCTCCTCACCTTGCTCCTCATTGTTCTCCTCATTGTGCTCCTCACCGTGCTCCTCATTGTGCTCCTCACCGTGCTCCTCATTGTGCTCCTCATTGTGCTCCTCACCGTGCTCCTCATTGTGCTCCTCATTGTTTTCCTCATTGTGTTCCTCACCGTGCTCCTCACCGTGCTCCTCATTGTGCTCCTCATTGTTTTCCTCATTGTGCTCCTCACCGTGCCTCCTCACCGTGCTCCTCACCGTGCTCCTCATTGTGCTCCTCACCGTGCTCCTCACCGTGCTCCTCATTGTTTCCGTCATTGTTCTCCTCATTGTGCTCCTCACCGTGCTCCTCATTTTGCTCCTCATTGTGCTGCTCATTGTGCTCCTCACCGTGCTCCTCACCGTGCTCCTCATTGTGCTCCTCATTGCGCTCCTCATTGTGCTCCTCACCGTTCTCCTCATTCTGCTCCTCATTGTGGCTCCTCATTGTGCTCCTCACCGTGCTCCTCATTGTTTTCCTCATTGTGCTCCTCATTGTGCTCCTCACCGTGCTCCTCATTGTGCTCCTCATTGTGCTCCTCATTGTGCTCCTCATTGTGCTCCTCACCGTGCTCCTCATTGTGCTCCTCATTGTGCTCCTCATTGTGCTCCTCATTGTGCTACTCATTGTGCTCCTCACTGTGCTCCTCACCGTGCACCTCACCGTGCTCCTCATTGTGCTCCTCACCGTGCTCCTCACCGTGCTCCTCATTGTGCTCCTCACCGTGCTCCTCACCGTGCTCCTCACCGTGCTCCTCATCGTGCTCCTCATTGTGCTCCTCATTGTGCTCCTCACCGTGCTCCTCATTGTTTTCCTCATTTTGCACCTCATTGTGCTCCTCATTGTGCTCCCTCATTGTTTTCCTCATTGTTCTCCTCATTGTGCTCCTCACCGTGCTCCTCATTGTTTCCCTCATTGTGCTTCTCACCGTGCTCCTCATTGTTCTCCTCATTGTGCTCCTCACCGTGCTCCTCATTGTGCTCCTCATTGTGCTCCTCACCGTGCTCCTCATTGTGTTCCTCATTGTGCCCCTCACCGTGCTCCTCATTGTGCTCCTCACCGTGCTCCTCATTGTGCTCCTCATTGTTTTCCTCATTGTGCTCTTCACCGTGCTCCTCACCGTGCTCCTCATTGTGCTCCTCACCGTGCTCCTCACCGTGCTCCTCAGTGTTTCCCTCATTGTTCTCATTGTGCTCCTCACCGTGCTCCTCATTTTGCTCCTCATTGCGCTCCTCATTGTGCTCCTCACCGTTCTCCTCATTCTGCTCCTCATTGTGCTCCTCATTGTGCTCCTCACCATTCTCCTCATTGTTTTCCTCATTGTGCTCCTCATTGTGCTCCTCACCGTGCTCCTCATTGTGCTCCTCACCGTGCTCGTCATTGTGCTCCTCATTGTGCTCCTCATTGTGCTACTCACCTTGCTCCTCATTGTGCTCCTCATTGTGCTCCTCATTGTGCTCCTCATTGCGCTCCTCACTGTGCTCCTCACCGTGCTCCTCATTGTGCTCGTCACCGTGCTCCTCATTGAGCTCCTCACCGTGCTCCTCATTGTGCTCCTCACCGTGCTCCTCACCGTGCTCCTCATTGTGCTCCTCATTGTGCTCCTCATTGTGCTCCTCATTGTGCTACTCATTGTGCTCCTCTTTGAGCTCCTCATTGTGCTCCTCAGCGTTCTCCTCATTGTTCTCCTCCCGTGCTCCTCATTGTGCTCCTCATTGTGCTCCTCAATTTGCTCCTCTCCGTGCTCCTCACCGTGCTCCTCATTGTGCTCCTCACCGTGCTCTTCACCGTGCTCCTCATTGTGCTCCTCACCGTGCTCCTCATTGTGCTCCTCACCGTGCTCCTCACCGTGCTCCTCATTGTGCTCCTCATTGTGCTCCTCACCGTGCGCCTCACCGTGCTCCTCACCGTGCTCCTCACCGTTCTCCTCATTGTGCTCCTCACTGTGCTCCTCTCCGTGCTCCTCTCCGTGCTCCTCACCGTGCTCCTCATTGTGCTCCTCATTGCGCTCCTCACTGTGCTCCTGTCCGTGCTCCTCTCGGTGCTCCTCTCCGTGCTCCTCACCGTGCTCCACATTGTGCTCCTCATTGTGCTCCTCATTGTGCTCCTCACTGTGCTCCTCATTGCTCCTCATTGTGCTCCTCATTGTGCTCCTCATTGCTCCTCATTGTGCTCCTCCTTGTGCTCCTCATTGTGTTCCTCACCGTGCTCCTCATTGTGCTCCTCATTGCTTCTCATTGTGCTCCTCATTGTGCTCCTCATTGTGCTCCTCAATGCACTCCTCATTGTACTCCTCACCATGCTCCTCATTGTGCTCCTCATTGTGCTCCTCACCGTGCTCCTCATTGTGCTCCTCACTGTGCTTCTCATTGTGCTCCTCATTGTGCTCCTCACCGTGCTCCTCATTGTGCTCCTCACCGTGCTCCTCATTGTGCTCCTCATTGTGCTCCTCACCGTGCTCCTCATTGTGCTCCTCACTGTGCTCCTCATTGTGCTCCTCATTGTGCTCCTCACCGTGCTCCTCATTGTGCTCCTCATTGTGCTCCTCATTGTGCTCCTCATTGTGCTCCTCACCGTGCTCCTCATTGTTTTCCTAATTGTGCACCTCATTGTGCTCCTCACTGTGCTCCTCACCGTGCTCCTCATTGTTTTCCTCATTGTGCTCCTCACCGTGCTCCTCACCGTGCTCCTCATTGTTTTCCTCATTGTGCTGCTCATTGTGCTCCTCACCGTGCTCCTCACCGTGCTCCTCATTGTGCTCATCATTGTGCTCCTCATTGTGCTCCTCACCATGCTCCTCATTGTGCTCCTCATTGTGCTCCTCACCCTGCTCCTCATTGTGTTCCTCACCATGCTCCTCATTGTGCTCCTCATTGTGCTCCTCACCGTGCTCCTCACTGTGCTCCTCACTGTGCTCCTCATTGTGCTCCTCATTGTGCTCCTCACCGTGCTCCTCATTGTTTTCCTCATTGTGCTCCTCATTGTGCTCCTCATTGTGCTCCTCACTGTGCTCCTCACCGTGCTCCTCATTGTGCTCCTCACCGTGCTCCTCACCGTGCTCCTCACCGTGCACCTCATTGTGCTCCTCATTGTGCTCCTCACCGTGCTCCTCATTGTGCTCCTTATTGTGCTCCTCACCGTGCTCCTCACTGTACTCCTCATTGTGCTCCTCATTGTGCTCCTCATTGTGCTCCTCATTGCTCCTCATTGTGCTCTTCATTGCTCCTCATTGTGCTCCTCATTGTGCTCCTCATTGTGCTCCTCACCGTGCTCCTCATTGTGCTCCTCATTGTGCTCCTCACCGTACTCCTCACCGTGCTCCTCATTGTACTCCTCACCGTCATCCTCACCGTGCTCCTCACCGTGCTCCTCATTGTGCTCCTCATTGTGCTCCTCACCGTGCTCCTCATTGTGCTCCTCATTGTGCTCCTCAGCGTGCTCCTCATTGTGCTCCTCATTCTGCTCCTCACTGTGCTCCTCACTGTGCTCCTCATTGAGTTCCTCATTGTGCTCCTCATTGGGCTCCTCAACGAGCTCCTCATTGTTTTCCTCATTGTTTTCCTCATTGTGCTCCTCATTGTGCTCCTCACCGTGCTCCTTATTGTTTTCCTCATTGTTTTCCTCATTGTGCTCCTCATTGTGCTCCCCACCGTGCTCCTCATTGTGCTCCTCATTGTGCTCCTCACCGTGCTCCTCATTGTGCTCCTCATTGTGCTCCTCATTGTGCTCCTCACTGTGCTCCTCATTGCTCCTCATTGTGCTCCTCATTGTGCTCCTCATTGCTCCTCATTGTGCTCCTCAATGCACTCCTCATTGTACTCCTCACCATGCTCCTCATTGTGCTTTTCATTGTGCTCCTCACCGTGCTCCTCATTGTGCTCCTCACTGTGCTCCTCATTGTGCTCCTCATTGTGCTCCTCACCGTGCTCCTCATTGTGCTCCTCACCGTGCTCCTCATTGTGCTCCTCATTGTGCTCCTCACCGTGCTCCTCATTGTGCTCCTCACTGTGCTCCTCATTGTGCTCCTCATTGTGCTCCTCACCGTGCTCCTCATTGTGCTCCTCATTGTGCTCCTCATTGTGCTCCTCACCGATCTCCTCATTGTTTTCCTCATTGTTTTCCTCATTGTGCTCCTCACCGTGTTCCTCATTTTGCTCCTCATTGTTTTCCTCATTGTGCTCCTCATTGTGCTCCTCATTGCGCTCCTCATTGTGCTCCTCACCGTGCTCCTCATTGTGCTCCTCATTGTGCTCCTCACCGTGCTCCTCATTGTGCTCCTCTCCGTGCTCCTCACCGTGCTCCTCACCGTGCTCCTCACCATGCTCCTCACCGTGCTCCTCATTGTGCCCCTCATTTTGCTCCTCACCGTGCTCCTCACCGTGCTCCTCACCGTGCTCCTCATTGTGCTCCTCACTGTGCTCCTCATTGTGCTCCTCACTGTGATCCTCACCGTGCTCCTCATTGTGCTCCTCTCCGTGCTCCTCACCGTGCTCCTCACTGTGCTCCACACCGTGCTCCTTATTGAGCTCCTCATTGTGCTCCTCACCGTTCTCCTCATTGTTCTCCTCCCGTGCTCCTCATTGTGCTCCTCATTGTGCTCCTTACCGTGCTCCTCGCCGTGCTCCTCACTGTGCTCCTCATTGTGCTCCTCACCGTGCTCCTCCTTGTGCTTCTCATTGTGCTCCTCACCGTGCTCCTCACCGTTCTCCTCATTGTGCTCCTCACTGTGCTCCTCTCCGTGCTCCTCTCCGTGCTCCTCACCGTGCTCCTCATTGTGCTCCTCACCGTGCTCCTCACCGTGCTCCTCATTGTGCTCCTCACCGTGCTCCTCATTGTGCTCCTCATTGTGCTCCTCATTGTGCTCCTCACCGTCCTCCTCATTGTTCTCCTCATTTTGCTCCTCATTGTGCTCCTCACTGTGCTCCTCATTGAGCTCCTCACCGTGCTCCTCACTGTGCTCCTCATTGTGCTCCTCAATGCACTCCTCATTGCACTCCTCACCGTCATCCTCATCGTGGTCCTCATTGTGCTCCTCACTGTGCTCCTCATTGTGCTCCTCATTGTGCTCCTCACCGTGCTCCTCAACGTGCTCCTCATTGTGCTCCTCATTGTGCTCCTCACCGTGCTCCTCATTGTGCTCTCATTGTGATCCTCACCGTGCTCCTCATTGTGCTCCTCATTGTGCTCCTCATTGTGCTCCTCATTGTGCTCCTCACCGTGCTCCTCATTGTTTTACTCATTGTTCTCCTCATTGTGCTCCTCACCGTGCTCCTCATTGTGCTCCTCTCCGTGCTCTTCACCGTGCTCCTCATTGTGCTCCTCACCTTGCTCCTCATTGTTCTCCTCATTGTGCTCCTCACCGTGCTCCTCATTGTGCTCCTCACCGTGCTCCTCATTGTGCTCCTCATTGTGCTCCTAACCGTGCTCCTCATTGTGCTCCTCATTGTTTTCCTCATTGTGTTCCTCACCGTGCTCCTCACCGTGCTCCTCATTGTGCTCCTCATTGTTTTCCTCATTGTGCTCCTCACCGTGCTCCTCACCGTGCTCCTCACCGTGCTCCTCATTGTGCTCCTCACCGTGCTCCTCACCGTGCTCCTCATTGTTACCCTCATTGTTCTCCTCATTGTGCTCCTCACCGTGCTCCTCATAATCCTCCTCATTGTGCTGCTCATTGTGCTCCTCACCGTGCTCCTCACCGTGCTCCTCATTGTGCTCCTCATTGCGCTCCTCATTGTGCTCCTCACCGTTCTCCTCATTCTGCTCCTCATTGTGCTCCTCATTGTGCTCCTCACCGTGCTCCTCATTGTTTTCCTCATTGTGCTCCTCATTGTGCTCCTCACCGTGCTCCTCATTGTGCTCCTCATTGTGCTCCTCATTGTGCTCCTCATTGTGCTCCTCACCGTGCTCCTCATTGTGCTCCTCATTGTGCTCCTCATTGTGCTCCTCACTGTGCTCCTCACCGTGCTCCTCACCGTGCTCCTCATTGTGCTCCTCACCGTGCTCCTCACCGTGCTCCTCATTGTGCTCCTCACCGTGCTCCTCACTGTGCTCCTCACCGTGCTCCTCATTGTGCTCCTCATTGTGCTCCTCATTGTGCTCCTCACCGTGCTCCTCATTGTTTTCCTCATTTTGCTCCTCATTGTGCTCCTCATTGTGCTCCTCATTGTTTTCCTCATTGTTCTCCTCATTGTGCTCCTCACCGTGCTCCTCATTGTTTCCCTCATTGTGCTCCTCACCGTGCTCCTCATTGTTCTCCTCATTGTGCTCCTCACCGTGCTCCTGATTGTGCTCCTCATTGTGCTCCTCACCGTGCTCCTCATTGTGTTCCTCATTGTGCTCCTCACCGTGCTCCTCATTGTGCTCCTCACCGTGCTCCTCATTGTGCTCCTCATGGTTTTCCTCATTGTGCTCCTCACCGTGCTCCTCACCGTGCTCCTCATTGTGCTCGTCACCGTGCTCCTCACCGTGCTCCTCAGTGTTTCCCTCATTGTTCTCATTGTGCTCCTCACCGTGCTCCTCATTTTGCTCCTCATTGTTTTCCTCATTGTGCTCCTCACCGTGCTCCTCACCGTGCTCCTCACCGTGCTCCTCATTGTGCTCCTCATTGCGCTCTTCATTGTGCTCCTCACCATTCTCCTCATTCTGCTCCTCATTGTGCTCCTCATTGTGCTCCTCACCATTCTCCTCATTGTTTTCCTCATTGTGCTCCTCATTGTGCTCCTCACCGTGCTCCTCAATGTGCTCCTCACCGTGCTCCTCATTGTGCTCCTCATTGTGCTCCTCATTGTGCTCCTCACCGTGCTCCTCATTGTGCTCCTCATTGTGCTCCTCATTGTGCTCCTCATTGCGCTCCTCACTGTGCTCCTCACCGTGCTCCTCATTGTGCTCCTCACCGTGCTCCTCATTGAGCTCCTCACCGTGCTCCTCATTGTGCTCCTCACCGTGCTCCTCACCGTGCTCCTCATTGTGCTCCTCATTGTGCTCCTCATTGTGCTCCTCATTGTGCTACTCATTGTGCTCCTCTTTGAGCTCCTCATTGTGCTCCTCAGCGTTCTCCTCATTGTTCTCCTCCCGTGCTCCTCATTGTGCTCCTCATTGTGCTCCTCACTTTGCTCCTGTCCGTGCTCCTCACCGTGCTCCTCATTGTGCTCCTCACCGTGCTCCTCATTGTGCTCCTCATTGTGCTCCTCACCGTGCTCCTCACCGTGCTCCTCATTGTGCTCCTCATTGTGCTCCTCAATGTGCTCCTCACCGATCTCCTCATTGTTTTCCTCATTGTTTTCCTCATTGTGCTCCTCACCGTGTTCCTCATTTTGCTCCTCATTGTTTTCCTCATTGTGCTCCTCATTGTGCTCCTCATTGCGCTCCTCATTGTGCTCCTCACCGTGCTCCTCATTGTGCTCCTCATTGTGCTCCTCACCGTGCTCCTCATTGTGCTCCTCTCCGTGCTCCTCACCGTGCTCCTCACCGTGCTCCTCACCATGCTCCTCACCGTGCTCCTCATTGTGCCCCTCATTTTGCTCCTCACCGTGCTCCTCACCGTGCTCCTCACCGTGCTCCTCATTGTGCTCCTCACTGTGCTCCTCATTGTGCTCCTCACTGTGATCCTCACCGTGCTCCTCATTGTGCTCCTCTCCGTGCTCCTCACCGTGCTCCTTACCGTGCTCCTCACCGTGCTCCTTATTGAGCTCCTCATTGTGCTCCTCACCGTTCTCCTCATTGTTCTCCTCCCGTGCTCCTCATTGTGCTCCTCATTGTGCTCCTTACCGTGCTCCTCGCCGTGCTCCTCACTGTGCTCCTCATTGTGCTCCTCACCGTGCTCCTCCTTGTGCTCCTCATTGTGCTCCTCATTGTGCTCCTCACCGTGCTCCTCACCGTTCTCCTCATTGTGCTCCTCACTGTGCTCCTCTCCGTGCTCCTCTCCGTGCTCCTCACCGTGCTCCTCATTGTGCTCCTCATTGTGCTCCTCACTGTGCTCCTCTCCGTGCTCCTCTCGGTGCTCCTCTCCGTGCTCCTCACCGTGCTCCTCATTGTGCTCCTCACCGTGCTCCTCACCGTGCTCCTCATTGTGCTCCTCACCGTGCTCCTCATTGTGCTCCTCATTGTGCTCCTCATTGTGCTCCTCACCGTCCTCCTCATTGTTTTCCTCATTTTGCTCCTCATTGTGCTCCTCACTGTGCTCCTCATTGAGCTCCTCACCGTGCTCCTCACTGTGCTCCTCATTGTGCTCCTCAATGCACTCCTCATTGTACTCCTCACCGTCATCCTCATCGTGCTCCTCATTGTGCTCCTCACTGTGCTCCTCATTGTGCTCCTCATTGTGCTCCTCACCGTGCTCCTCAACGTGCTCCTCATTGTGCTCCTCATTGTGCTCCTCACCGTGCTCCTCATTGTGCTCCTCATTGTGATCCTCACCGTGCTCCTCATTGTGCTCCTCATTGTGCTCCTCATTGTGCTCCTCATTGTGCTCCTCGCCGTGCTCCTCATTGTTTTACTCATTGTTCTCCTCATTGTGCTCCTCACCGTGCTCCTCATTGTGCTCCTCTCCGTGCTCTTCACCGTGCTCCTCATTGTGCTCCTCACCTTGCTCCTCATTGTTCTCCTCATTGTGCTCCTCACCGTGCTCCTCATTGTGCTCCTCACCGTGCTCCTCATTGTGCTCCTCTCCGTGCTCCTCACCGTGCTCCTCATTGTGCTCCTCATTGTGCTCCTCATTGTGCTCCTCACCGTGCTCCTCATTGTTTTCCTCATTTTGCTCCTCATTGTGCTCCTCACCGTGCTCCTCAGTGTTTCCCTCATTGTTCTCATTGTGCTCCTCACCGTGCTCCTCATTTTGCTCCTCATTGTTTTCCTCATTGTGCTCCTCACCGTGCTCCTCACCGTGCTCCTCACCGTGCTCCTCATTGTGCTCCTCATTGCGCTCCTCATTGTGCTCCTCACCATTCTCCTCATTCTGCTCCTCATTGTGCTCCTCATTGTGCTCCTCACCATTCTCCTCATTGTTTTCCTCATTGTGCTCCTCATTGTGCTCCTCACCGTGCTCCTCAATGTGCTCCTCACCGTGCTCCTCATTGTGCTCCTCATTGTGCTCCTCATTGTGCTCCTCACCGTGCTCCTCATTGTGCTCCTCATTGTGCTCCTCATTGTGCTCCTCATTGCGCTCCTCACTGTGCTCCTCACCGTGCTCCTCATTGTGCTCCTCACCGTGCTCCTCATTGAGCTCCTCACCGTGCTCCTCATTGTGCTCCTCACCGTGCTCCTCACCGTGCTCCTCATTGTGCTCCTCATTGTGCTCCTCATTGTGCTCCTCATTGTGCTACTCATTGTGCTCCTCTTTGAGCTCCTCATTGTGCTCCTCAGCGTTCTCCTCATTGTTCTCCTCCCGTGCTCCTCATTGTGCTCCTCATAGTGCTCCTCACTTTGCTCCTCTCCGTGCTCCTCACCGTGCTCCTCATTTTGCTCCTCACCGTGCTCCTCACCGTGCTCCTCATTGTGCTCCTCACCGTGCTCCTCATTGTGCTCCTCACCGTGCTCCTCACCGTGCTCCTCATTGTGCTCCTCATTGTGCTCCTCATTGTGCTCCTCAATGCACTCCTCATTGTACTGCTCACCGTCATCCTCAACATGCTCCTCATTGTGCTCCTCACTGTGCGCCTCATTGTGCTGCTCACCGTGCTCCTCACCGTGCTCCTCATTGTGCTCCTCATTGTGCTCCTCACCGTGCGCCTCACCGTGCTCCTCACCGTGCTCCTCACCGTTCTCCTCATTGTGCTCCTCACTGTGCTCCTCTCCGTGCTCCTCTCCGTGCTCCTCACCGTGCTCCTCATTGTGCTCCTCATTGAGCTCCTCACTGTGCTCCTCTCCGTGCTCCTCTCGGTGCTCCTCTCCGTGCTCCTCACCGTGCTCCACATTGTGCTCCTCATTGTGCTCCTCATTGTGCTCCTCACTGTGCTCCTCATTGCTCCTCATTGTGCTCCTCATTGTGCTCCTCATTGCTCCTCATTGTGCTCCTCATTGTGCTCCTCATTGCTTCTCATTGTGCTCCTCATTGTGCTCCTCATTGTGCTCCTCAAAGCACTCCTCATTGTACTCCTCACCATGCTCCTCATTGTGCTCCTCATTGTGCTCCTCACCGTGCTCCTCATTGTGCTCCTCACTGTGCTCCTCATTGTGCTCCTCATTGTGCTCCTCACCGTGCTCCTCATTGTGCTCCTCACCGTGCTCCTCATTGTGCTCCTCATTGTGCTCCTCACCGTGCTCCTCATTGTGCTCCTCAATGTGCTCCTCATTGTGCTCCTCATTGTGCTCCTCACCGTGCTCCTCATTGTGCTCCTCATTGTGCTCCTCATTGCTCCTCACCGTGCTCCTCATTGTGCTCCTCATTGCTTCTCATTGTGCTCCTCATTGTGCTCCTCATTGTGCTCCTCAAAGCACTCCTCATTGTACTCCTCACCATGCTCCTCATTGTGCTCCTCATTGTGCTCCTCACCGTGCTCCTCATTGTGCTCCTCATTGCTCCTCATTGTGCTCCTCATTGTGCTCCTCATTGCTCCTCACCGTGCTCCTCATTGTGCTCCTCATTGCTTCTCATTGTGCTCCTCATTGTGCTCCTCATTGTGCTCCTCAAAGCACTCCTCATTGTACTCCTCACCATGCTCCTCATTGTGCTCCTCATTGTGCTCCTCACCGTGCTCCTCATTGTGCTCCTCACTGTGCTCCTCATTGTGCTCCTCATTGTGCTCCTCACCGTGCTCCTCATTGTGCTCCTCACCGTGCTCCTCATTGTGCTCCTCATTGTGCTCCTCACCGTGCTCCTCATTGTGCTCCTCAATGTGCTCCTCATTGTGCTCCTCATTGTGCTCCTCACCGTGCTCCTCATTGTGCTCCTCATTGTGCTCCTCATTGTGCTCCTCACCGATCTCCTCATTGTTTTCCTCATTGTTTTCCTCATTGTGCTCCTCACCGTGTTCCTCATTTTGCTCCTCATTGTTTTCCTCATTGTGCTCCTCATTGTGCTCCTCATTGCGCTCCTCATTGTGCTCCTCACCGTGCTCCTCATTGTGCACCTCATTGTGCTCCTCACCGTGCTCCTCATTGTGCTCCTCTCCGTGCTCCTCACCGTGCTCCTCACCGTGCTCCTCACCGTTCTCCTCATTGTGCTCCTCACTGTGCTCCTCTCCGTGCTCCTCTCCGTGCTCCTCACCGTGCTCCTCATTGTGCTCCTCATTGTGCTCCTCACTGTGCTCCTCTCCGTGCTCCTCTCGGTGCTCCTCTCCGTGCTCCTCACCGTGCTCCACATTGTGCTCCTCACCGTGCTCCTCACCGTGCTCCTCATTGTGCTCCTCACTGTGCTCCTCACTGTGCCCCTCAACGTGCTCCTCATTGTGCTCCTCACTGTGCTCCTCTCTGTGCTCCTCACCGTGCTCCTCATTGTGCTCCTCATTGTGCTCCTCATTGTGCTCCTCATTGTGCTCCTCACCGTGCTCCTCATTGTTTTCCTCATTGTGCTCCTCATTGTGCTCCTCATTGTGCTCCTGACCGTGCTCCTCATTGTTTTCCTCATTGTGCTCCTCACCGTGCTCCTCACCGTGCTCCTCATTGTTTTCCTCATTGTGCTCCTCATTGTGCTCCTGACCGTGCTCCTCACCGTGCTCCTCACCGTGCTCCTCATTGTGCTCATCATTGTGCTCCTCATTGTGCTCCTCACCATGCTCCTCATTGTGCTCCTCATTGTGCTCCTCACCGTGCTCCTCATTGTGCTCCTCACTGTGCTCCTCATTGTGCGCCTCATTGTGCTCCTCACCGTGCTCCTCATTGTGCTCCTCTCCGTGCTCCTAATTGTGCTCCTCATTGTGCTCCTCACTGTGCTCCTCACTGTGCTCCTCATTGTGCTCCTCATTGTGCTCCTCATTGTGCTCCTCACCGTGCTCCTCATTGTTTTCCTCATTGTGCTCCTCATTGTGCTCCTCATTGTGCTCCTCACTGTGCTCCTCACCGTGCTCCTCATTGTGCTCCTCACCGTGCTCCTCACCGTGCTCCTCACCGTGCACCTCATTGTGCTCCTCATTGTGCTCCTCACCGTGCTCCTCATTGTGCTCCTTATTGTGCTCCTCACCGTGCTCCTCACTGTGCTCCTCATTGTGCTCCTCATTGTGCTCCTCATTGTGCTCCTCATTGCTCCTCATTGTGCTCTTCATTGCTCCTCATTGTGCTCCTCATTGTGCTCCTCATTGTGCTCCTCACCGTGCTCCTCATTGTGCTCCTCATTGTGCTCCTCACCGTACTCCTCACCGTGCTCCTCATTGTACTCCTCACCGTCATCCTCACCGTGCTCCTCACCGTGCTCCTCATTGTGCTCCTCATTGTGCTCCTCACCGTGCTCCTCATTGTGCTCCTCATTGTGCTCCTCATTGTGCTCCTCATTGTGCTCCTCATTCTGCTCCTCACTGTGCTCCTCACTGTGCTCCTCATTGAGCTCCTCATTGTGCTCCTCATTGGGCTCCTCACCGAGCTCCTCATTGTTTTCCTCATTGTTTTCCTCATTGTGCTCCTCATTGTGCTCCTCACCGTGCTCCTCATTGTTTTCCTCATTGTTTTCCTCATTGTGCTCCTCATTGTGCTCCCCACCGTGCTCCTCATTGTGCTCCTCATTGTGCTCCTCACCGTGCTCCTCATTGTGCACCTCATTGTGCTCCTCATTGTGCTCCTCATTGCTCCTCATTGTGCTCCTCATTGTGCTCCTCATTGTGTTCCTCACCGTGCTCCTCATTGTGCTCCTCATTGCTTCTCATTGTGCTCCTCATTGTGCTCCTCATTGTGCTCCTCAATGCACTCCTCATTGTACTCCTCACCATGCTCCTCATTGTGCTTCTCATTGTGCTCCTCACCGTGCTCCTCATTGTGCTCCTCACTGTGCTCCTCATTGTGCTCCTCATTGTGCTCCTCACCGTGCTCCTCATTGTGCTCCTCACCGTGCTCCTCATTGTGCTCCTCATTGTGCTCCTCACCGTGCTCCTCATTGTGCTCCTCACTGTGCTCCTCATTGTGCTCCTCATTGTGCTCCTCACCGTGCTCCTCATTGTTTTCCTCATTGTGCTCCTCATTGTGCTCCTCACCGTGCTCCTCATTGTTTTCCTCATTGTGCTCCTCACCGTGCTCCTCACCGTGCTCCTCATTGTTTTCCTCATTGTGCTCCTCATTGTGCTCCTCACCGTGCTCCTCACCGTGCTCCTCACCGTGCTCCTCATTGTGCTCATCATTGTGCTCCTCATTGTGCTCCTCACCGTGCTCCTCATTGTGCTCCTCATTGTGCTCCTCACCGTGCTCCTCATTGTCCTCCTCACTGTACTCCTCATTGTGCGCCTCATTGTGCTCCTCACCGTGCTCCTCATTGTGCTCCTCTCCGTGCTCCTAATTGTGCTCCTCATTGTGCTCCTCACTGTGCTCCTCACTGTGCTCCTCATTGTGCTCCTCATTGTGCTCCTCATTGTGCTCCTCACCGTGCTCTTCATTGTTTTCCTCATTGTGCTCCTCATTGTGCTCCTCATTGTGCTCCTAACTGTGCTCCTCACCGTGCTCCTCATTGTGCTCCTCACCGTTCTCCTCACCGTGCTCCTCACCGTGCACCTCATTGTGCTCCTCATTGTGCTCCTCACCGTGCTCCTCATTGTGCTCCTTATTGTGCTCCTCACCGTGCTCCTCACTGTGCTCCTCATTGTGCTCCTCATTGTGCTCCTCATTGTGCTCCTCATTGCTCCTCATTGTGCTCTTCATTGCTCCTCATTGTGCTCCTCATTGTGCTCCTCATTGTGCTCCTCACCGTGCTCCTCATTGTGCTCCTCATTGTGCTCCTCACCGTACTCCTCACCGTGCTCCTCATTGTACTCCTCACCGTCATCCTCACCGTGCTCCTCACCGTGCTCCTCATTGTGCTCCTCATTGTGCTCCTCACCGTGCTCCTCATTGTGCTCCTTATTGTGCTCCTCAGCGTGCTCCTCATTGTGCTCCTCATTGTGCTCCTCACTGTGCTCCTCACTGTGCTCCTCATTGAGCTCCTCATTGTGCTCCTCATTGGGCTCCTCACCGAGCTCCTCATTGTTTTCCTCATTGTTTTCCTCATTGTGCTCCTCATTGTGCTCCTCACCGTGCTCCTCATTGTTTTCCTTATTGTTTTCCTCATTGTGCTCCTCATTGTGCTCCCCACCGTGCTCCTCATTGTGCTCCTCATTGTGCTCCTCACCGTGCTCCTCATTGTGCTCCTCATTGTGCTCCTCACTGTGCTCCTCATTGCTCCTCATTGTGCTCCTCATTGTGCTCCTCATTGCTCCTCATTGTGCTCCTCATTGTGCTCCTCATTGTGTTCCTCACCGTGCTCCTCATTGTGCTCCTCATTGCTTCTCATTGTGCTCCTCATTGTGCTCCTCATTGTGCTCCTCAATGCACTCCTCATTGTACTCCTCACCATGCTCCTCATTGTGCTCCTCATTGTGCTCCTCACCGTGCTCCTCATTGTGCTCCTCACTGTGCTCCTCATTGTGCTCCTCATTGTGCTCCTCACCGTGCTCCTCATTGTGCTCCTCATTGTGCTCCTCATTGTGCTCCTCACCGAGCTCCTCATTGTTTTCCTCATTGTTTTCCTCATTGTGCTCCTCACCGTGTTCCTCATTTTGCTCCTCATTGTTTTCCTCATTGTGCTCCTCATTGTGCTCCTCATTGCGCTCCTCATTGTGCTCCTCACCGTGCTCCTCATTGTGCTCCTCATTGTGCTCCTCACCGTGCTCCTCATTGTGCCCCTGATTTTGCTCCTCACCGTGCTCCTCACCGTGCTCCTCACCGTGCTCCTCATTGTGCTCCTCACTGTGCTCCTCATTGTGCTCCTCACTGTGATCCTCACCGTGCTCCTCATTGTGCTCCTCTCCGTGCTCCTCACCGTGCTCCTCACCGTGCTCCTCACCGTGCTCCTCATTGTGCTCCTCACCGTGCTCCTCACCGTGCTCCTCATTGTGCTCCTCATTGTGCTCCTCACCATGCTCCTCACCGTGCTCCTCATTGTGCTCCTCACCGTGCTCCTCATTGTGCTCCTCATTGTGCTCCTCTCCGTGCTCCTCACCGTGCTCCTCATTGTGCTCCTCACCGTGCTCCTCACCGTGCTCCTCATTGTTTCCCTCATTGTTCTCCTCATTGTGCTCCTCACCGTGCTCCTCATTTTGCTCCTCATTGTTTTCCTCATTGTGCTCATCACCGTGCTCCTCACCGTGCTCCTCACCATGCTCCTCATTGCGCTCCTCATTGTGCTCCTCACCGTTCTCCTCATTCTGCTCCTCATTGTGCTCCTCATTGTGCTCCTCACCGTGCTCCTCATTGTACTCCTCATTGTTTTCCTCATTGTGCTCCTCATTGTGCTCCTCACCGTGCTCCTCACCGTGCTCCTCATTGTGCTCCTCACTGTGCTCCTCACTGTGCTCCTCACCGTGCTCCTCATTGTGCTCCTCACCGTGCTCCTCATTGTGCTCCTCACTGTGCTCCTCATTGAGCTCCTCACCGTGCTCCTCACCGTGCTCCTCATTGTGCTCCTCAATGCACTCCTCATTGTACTCCTCACCGTCATCCTCATCGTGCTCCTCATTGTGCTCCTCACTGTGCTCCTCATTGTGCTCCTCATTGTGCTCCTCACCGTGCTCCTCACCGTGCTCCTCATTGTGCTCCTCATTGTGCTCCTCACCGTGCTCCTCACCGTGCTCCTCATTGTGCTCCTCACCGTGCTCCTCACCGTGCTCCTCACCATGCACCTCATTGTGCTCCTCATTGTGCTCCTCACCGTGCTCCTCATTGTGCTCCTCATTGTGCTCCTCACCGTGCTCCTCACTGTGCTCCTCATTGTGCTCCTCATTGTGCTCCTCATTGTGCTCCTCATTGTGCTCCTCACCGTCCTCCTCATTGTGCTCCTCATTGTGCTCCTCACCGTGCTCCTCACTGTGCTCCTCATTGTGCTCCTCATTGTGCTCCTCATTGCTCCTCATTGTGCTCCTCATTGTGCTCCTCATTGTGCTCCTCACCGTGCTCCTCATTGTGCTCCTCATTGTGCTCCTCACCGTACTCCTCACCGTGCTCCTCATTGTACTCCTCACCGTCATCCTCACCGTGCTCCTCACCGTGCTCCTCATTGTGCTCCTCATTGTGCTCCTCACCGTGCTCCTCATTGTGCTCCTCATTGTGCTCCTCAGCGTGCTCCTCATTGTGCTCCTCATTCTGCTCCTCACTGTGCTCCTCACTGTGCTCCTCATTGAGCTCCTCATTGTGCTCCTCATTGTGCTCCTCACCGAGCTCCTCATTCTTTTCCTCATTGTTTTCCTCATTGTGCTCCTCATTGTGCTCCTCACCGTGCTCCTCATTGTTTTCCTCATTGTTTTCCTCATTGTGCTCCTCACTGTGCTCCTCATTGTGCTCCTCATTGTGCTCCTCATTGTGCTCCTCATTGTGCTCCCCACCGTGCTCCTCATTGTGCTCCTCATTGTGCTCCTCACCGTGCTCCTCATTGTGCTCCTCATTGTGCTCCTCATTGTGCTCCTCACTGTGCTCCTCATTGCTCCTCATTGTGCTCCTCATTGTGCTCCTCATTGCTCCTCATTGTGCTCCTCATTGTGCTCCTCATTGTGCTCCTCAATGCACTCCTCATTGTACTCCTCACCATGCTCCTCATTGTGCTCCTCATTGTGCTCCTCACCGTGCTCCTCATTGTGCTCCTCACCGTGCTCCTCATTGTGCTCCTCATTGTGCTCCTCACCGTGCTCCTCATTGTGCTCCTCACTGTGCTCCTCATTGTGCTCCTCATTGTGCTCCTCACCGTGCTCCTCATTGTGCTCCTCATTGTGCTCCTCATTGTGCTCCTCACCGAGCTCCTCATTGTTTTCCTCATTGTTTTCCTCATTGTGCTCCTCACCGTGTTCCTCATTTTGCTCCTCATTGTTTTCCTCATTGTGCTCCTCATTGTGCTCCTCATTGCGCTCCTCATTGTGCTCCTCACCGTGCTCCTCATTGTGCTCCTCATTGTGCTCCTCACCGTGCTCCTCATTGTGCCCCTCATTTTGCTCCTCACCGTGCTCCTCACCGTGCTCCTCACCGTGCTCCTCATTGTGCTCCTCACTGTGCTCCTCATTGTGCTCCTCACTGTGATCCTCACCGTGCTCCTCATTGTGCTCCTCTCCGTGCTCCTCACCGTGCTCCTCACCGTGCTCCTCACCGTGCTCCTCATTGTGCTCCTCACCGTGCTCCTCACCGTGCTCCTCATTGTGCTCCTCATTGTGCTCCTCACCATGCTCCTCACCGTGCTCCTCATTGTGCTCCTCACCGTGCTCCTCATTGTGCTCCTCATTGTGCTCCTCTCCGTGCTCCTCACCGTGCTCCTCATTGTGCTCCTCACCGTGCTCCTCACCGTGCTCCTCATTGTTTCCCTCATTGTTCTCCTCATTGTGCTCCTCACCGTGCTCCTCATTTTGCTCCTCATTGTTTTCCTCATTGTGCTCATCACCGTGCTCCTCACCGTGCTCCTCACCATGCTCCTCATTGCGCTCCTCATTGTGCTCCTCACCGTTCTCCTCATTCTGCTCCTCATTGTGCTCCTCATTGTGCTCCTCACCGTGCTCCTCATTGTACTCCTCATTGTTTTCCTCATTGTGCTCCTCATTGTGCTCCTCACCGTGCTCCTCACCGTGCTCCTCATTGTGCTCCTCACTGTGCTCCTCACTGTGCTCCTCACCGTGCTCCTCATTGTGCTCCTCACCGTGCTCCTCATTGTGCTCCTCACTGTGCTCCTCATTGAGCTCCTCACCGTGCTCCTCACCGTGCTCCTCATTGTGCTCCTCAATGCACTCCTCATTGTACTCCTCACCGTCATCCTCATCGTGCTCCTCATTGTGCTCCTCACTGTGCTCCTCATTGTGCTCCTCATTGTGCTCCTCACCGTGCTCCTCACCGTGCTCCTCATTGTGCTCCTCATTGTGCTCCTCACCGTGCTCCTCACCGTGCTCCTCATTGTGCTCCTCACCGTGCTCCTCACCGTGCTCCTCACCATGCACCTCATTGTGCTCCTCATTGTGCTCCTCACCGTGCTCCTCATTGTGCTCCTCATTGTGCTCCTCACCGTGCTCCTCACTGTGCTCCTCATTGTGCTCCTCATTGTGCTCCTCATTGTGCTCCTCATTGTGCTCCTCACCGTCCTCCTCATTGTGCTCCTCATTGTGCTCCTCACCGTGCTCCTCACTGTGCTCCTCATTGTGCTCCTCATTGTGCTCCTCATTGCTCCTCATTGTGCTCCTCATTGTGCTCCTCATTGTGCTCCTCACCGTGCTCCTCATTGTGCTCCTCATTGTGCTCCTCACCGTACTCCTCACCGTGCTCCTCATTGTACTCCTCACCGTCATCCTCACCGTGCTCCTCACCGTGCTCCTCATTGTGCTCCTCATTGTGCTCCTCACCGTGCTCCTCATTGTGCTCCTCATTGTGCTCCTCAGCGTGCTCCTCATTGTGCTCCTCATTCTGCTCCTCACTGTGCTCCTCACTGTGCTCCTCATTGAGCTCCTCATTGTGCTCCTCATTGTGCTCCTCACCGAGCTCCTCATTCTTTTCCTCATTGTTTTCCTCATTGTGCTCCTCATTGTGCTCCTCACCGTGCTCCTCATTGTTTTCCTCATTGTTTTCCTCATTGTGCTCCTCACTGTGCTCCTCATTGTGCTCCTCATTGTGCTCCTCATTGTGCTCCTCATTGTGCTCCCCACCGTGCTCCTCATTGTGCTCCTCATTGTGCTCCTCACCGTGCTCCTCATTGTGCTCCTCATTGTGCTCCTCATTGTGCTCCTCACTGTGCTCCTCATTGCTCCTCATTGTGCTCCTCATTGTGCTCCTCATTGCTCCTCATTGTGCTCCTCATTGTGCTCCTCATTGTGCTCCTCAATGCACTCCTCATTGTACTCCTCACCATGCTCCTCATTGTGCTCCTCATTGTGCTCCTCACCGTGCTCCTCATTGTGCTCCTCACCGTGCTCCTCATTGTGCTCCTCATTGTGCTCCTCACCGTGCTCCTCATTGTGCTCCTCACTGTGCTCCTCATTGTGCTCCTCATTGTGCTCCTCACCGTGCTCCTCATTGTGCACCTCATTGTGCTCCTCATTGTGCTCCTCACCGAGCTCCTCATTGTTTTCCTCATTGTTTTCCTCATTGTGCTCCTCACCGTTTCCTCATTTTGCTCCTCATTGTTTTCCTCATTGTGCTCCTCATTGTGCTCCTCATTGTGCTCCTCCTTGTGCTCCTCACCGTGCTCCTCATTGTCCTCCTCATTGTGCTCCTCACCGTGCTCCTCATTGTGCTCCTCATTGTGCTCCTCACTGTGCTCCTCATTGTGCTCCTCATTGTGCTCCTCACCGTGCTCCTCATTGTGCTCCTCTCCGTGCTCCTCACCGTGCTCCTCACCGTGCTCCTCACCGTGCTCCTCATTGTGCTCCTCACCGTGCTCCTCACCGTGCTCCTCATTATGCTCCTCATTGTGCTCCTCATTGTGCTCCTCATTGTGCTCCTCATTGTGCTCCTCACCGTGCTCCTCATTGTGCTCCTCATTGTGCTCCTCATTGTGCTCCTCATTGTGCTCCTCACCGTGCTCCTCATTGTGCTCCTCACCGTGCTCCTCACCGTGCTCCTCACCGTGCTCCTCATTGTTTCCCTCATTGTTCTCCTCATTGTGCTCCTCACCGTGCTCCTCATTTTGCTCCTCATTGTTTTCCTCATTGTGCTCCTCACCGTGCTCCTCACCGTGCTCCTCACCGTGCTCCTCATTGCGCTCCTCATTGTGCTCCTCACCGTTCTCCTCATTCTGCTCCTCATTGTGCTCCTCATTGTGCTCCTCACCGTGCTCCTCATTGTACTCCTCATTGTTTTCCTCATTGTGCTCCTCATTGTGCTCCTCACCGTGCTCCTCACCGTGCTCCTCATTGTGCTCCTCACTGTGCTCCTCACTGTGCTCCTCACCGTGCTCCTCATTGTGCTCCTCACCGTGCTCCTCATTGTGCTCCTCATTGTGCTCCTCATTGTGCTCCTCACCATCCTCCTCATTGTTTTCCTCATTTTGCTCCTCATTGTGCTCCTCACTGTGCTCCTCATTGAGCTCCTCACCATGCTCCTCACTGTGCTCCTCATTGTGCTCCTCAATGCACTCCTCATTGTACTCCTCACCGTCATCCTCATCGTGCTCCTCATTGTGCTCCTCACTGTGCTCCTCATTGTGCTCCTCATTGTGCTCCTCACCGTGCTCCTCAACGTGCTCCTCATTGTGCTCCTCATTGTGCTCCTCACCGTGCTCCTCATTGTGCTCCTCATTGTGATCCTCACCGTGCTCCTCATTGTGCTCCTCATTGTGCTCCTCATTGTGCTCCTCACCGTGCTCCTCATTGTTTTCCTCATTGTTCTCCTCATTGTGCTCCTCACCGTGCTCCTCATTGTGCTCCTCTCCGTGCTCCTCACCGTGCTCCTCATTGTGCTCCTCACCTTGCTCCTCATTGTTCTCCTCATTGTGCTCCTCACCGTGCTCCTCATTGTGCTCCTCACCGTGCTCCTCATTGTGCTCCTCATTGTGCTCTTCACCGTGCTCCTCATTGTGCTCCTCATTGTTTTCCTCATTGTGCTCCTCACCGTGCTCCTCACCGTGCTCCTCATTGTGCTCCTCATTGTTTTCCTCATTGTGCTCCTCACCGTGCTCCTCACCGTGCTCCTCACCGTGCTCCTCATTGTGCTCCTCACCGTGCTCCTCACCGTGCTCCTCATTGTTTCCCTCATTGTTCTCCTCATTGTGCTCCTCACCGTGCTCCTCATTTTGCTCCTCATTGTGCTGCTCATTGTGCTCCTCACCGTGCTCCTCATTGTGCTCCTCATTGCGCTCCTCATTGTGCTCCTCACCGTTCTCCTCATTCTGCTCCTCATTGTGCTCCTCATTGTGCTCCTCACCGTGCTTCTCATTGTTTTCCTCATTGTGCTCCTCACCGTGCCCCTCATTGTGCTCCTCATTGTGCTCCTCATTGTGCTCCTCATTGTGCTCCTCACCGTGCTCCTCATTGTGCTCCTCATTGTGCTCCTCATTGTGCTCCTCATTGTGCTACTCATTGTGCTCCTCACTGTGCTCCTCACCGTGCTCCTCACCGTGCTCCTCATTGTGCTCCTCACCGTGCTCCTCACCGTGCTCCTCATTGTGCTCCTCACCGTGCTCCTCACCGTGCTCCTCACCGTGCTCCTCATTGTGCTCCTCATTGTGCTCCTCATTGTGCTCCTCACCGTGCTCCTCATTGTTTTCCTCATTTTGCTCCTCATTGTGCTCCTCATTGTGCTCCTCATTGTTTTCCTCATTGTTCTCCTCATTGTGCTCCTCACCGTGCTCCTCATTGTTTCCCTCATTGTGCTCCTCACCGTGCTCCTCATTGTTCTCCTCATTGTCCTCTTCACCGTGCTCCTCATTGTGCTCCTCATTGTGCTCCTCACCGTGCTCCTCATTGTGTTCCTCATTGTGCTCCTCACCGTGCTCCTCATTGTGCTCCTCACCGTGCTCCTCATTGTGCTCCTCATTGTTTTCCTCATTGTGCTCCTCACCGTGCTCCTCACCGTGCTCCTCATTGTGCTCCTCACCGTGCTCCTCAGTGTTTCCCTCATTGTTCTCATTGTGCTCCTCACCGTGCTCCTCATTTTGCTCCTCATTGTTTTCCTCATTGTGCTCCTCACCGTGCTCCTCACCGTGCTCCTCACCGTGCTCCTCATTCTGCTCCTCATTGTGCTCCTCATTGTGCTCCTCACCATTCTCCTCATTGTTTTCCTCATTGTGCTCCTCATTGTGCTCCTCACCGTGCTCCTAATTGTGCTCCTCACCGTGCTCGTCATTGTGCTCCTCATTGTGCTCCTCATTGTGCTCCTCACCGTGCTCCTCATTGTTCTCCTCATTGTGCTCCTCATTGTGCTCCTCATTGCGCTCCTCACTGTGCTCCTCACCGTGCTCCTCATTGTGCTCCTCACCGTGCTCCTCATTGAGCTCCTCACCGTGCTCCTCATTGTGCTCCTCACCGTGCTCCTCACCGTGCTCCTCATTGTGCTCCTCATTGTGCTCCTCATTGTGCTCCTCATTGTGCTACTCATTGTGCTCCTCTTTGAGCTCCTCATTGTGCTCCTCAGCGTTCTCCTCATTGTTCTCCTCCCGTGCTCCTCATTGTGCTCCTCATTGTGCTCCTCACTTTGCTCCTCTCCGTGCTCCTCACCGTGCTCCTCATTGTGCTCCTCACCCTGCTCCTCACCGTGCTCCTCATTGTGCTCCTCACCGTGCTCCTCATTGTGCTCCTCACCGTGCTCCTCACCGTGCTCCTCATTGTGCTCCTCATTGTGCTCCTCATTGTGCTCCTCAATGCACTCCTCATTGTACTCCTCACCGTCATCCTCAACGTGCTCCTCATTGTGCTCCTCACTGTGCGCCTCATTGTGCTGCTCACCGTGCTCCTCACCGTGCTCCTCATTGTGCTCCTCATTGTGCTCCTCACCGTGCGCCTCACCGTGCTCCTCATTGTGCTCCTCATTGTGCTCCTCATTGTGCTCCTCATTGTGCTCCTCAATGCACTCCTCATTGTACTCCTCACCATCATCCTCAACGTGCTCCTCATTGTGCTCCTCACTGTGCTCCTCATTGTGCGCCTCATTGTGCTCCTCATTGTGCTCCTCATTCTGCTCCTCACTGTGCTCCTCATTGTGTTCCTCACCGTGCTCCTCATTGTGCTCCTCATTGTGCTCCTCATTGTGCTCAACATTGTGCTCCTCACCGAGCTCCTCATTGTTTTCCCCATTGTTTTCCTCATTGTGCTCCTCACTGTGCTCCTCACTGTGCTCCTCACCGTGCTCCTCACCGTGCTCCTCATTGTGCTCCTCACTGTGCTCCTCACCGTGCTCCTCACTGTGCTCCTCATTGTGCTCCTCATTGTTTTCCTCACTGTGCTCCTCATTGTGCTCCTCACCGTGCTCCTCACTGTGCTCCTCATTGTGTTCCTCACCGTGCTCCTCATTGTGCTCCTCATTGTGCTCCTCATTGTGCTCCTCATTGTGCTCCTCACCGAGCTCCTCATTGTTTTCCCCATTGTTTTCCTCATTGTGCTTCTCACTGTGCTCCTCACTGTGCTCCTCACCGTGCTCCTCACCGTGCTCCTCATTGTGCTCCTCACTGTGCTCCTCACCGTGCTCCTCACTGTGCTCCTCATTGTGCTCCTCATTGTTTTCCTCACACTGCTCCTCATTGTGCTCCTCACCGTGCTCCTCACCGTGCTCCTCATTGTGCTCCTCACTGTGCTCCTCACCGTGCTCCTCACTGTGCTCCTCATTGTGCTCCTCACTGTGCTCCTCACTGTGCTCCTCACCGTACTCCTCATTGTGCTCCTCATTGTGCTCCTCATTTTGCTCCTCATTGTGCTCCTCACTGTGCTCCTCACTGTGCTCCTCACCGTGCTCCTCATTGTGCTCCTCACCGTGCTCATCATTGAGCTCCTCATTGTGTTCCTCACCGTTCTCCTCATTGATCTCCTCCCGTGCTCCTCATTGTGCTCCTCATTGTGCTCCTCACCGTGCTCCTCATTGTGCTCCTCATTGTGCTCCTCATTGTGCTCCTCACCGTGCTCCTCATTGTGCTCCTCATTGTGCTCCTCACTGTGCTCCTCACTGTGCCTCTCAACGTGCTCCTCATCGTGCTCCTCTCGGTTCTCCTCTCCGTGCTCCTCACCGTGTTCCTCATTGTGCTCCTCACCGTGCTCCTCACCGTGCTCCTCATTGTGCTCCTCACTGTGCTCCTCACTGTCCCCCTCAACGGGCTCCTCATTGTGCTCTTCACTGTGCTCCTCTCTGTGCTCCTCACCGTGCTCCTCATTGTGCTCCTCATTGTGCTCCTCATTGTGCTCCTCATTGTGCTCCTCACCGTGCTCTTCATTGTTTTCCTCATTGTGCTCCTCATTGTGCTCCTCACCGTGCTCCTCATTGTTTTCCTCATTGTGCTCCTTATCGTGCTCCTCACCGTGCTCCTCATTGTTTTCCTCATTGTGCTCCTCATTGTGCTCCTCACCGTGCTCCTCACCGTGCTCCTCACCGTGCTCCTCATTGTGCTCATCATTGTGCTCCTCATTGTGCTCCTCACCGTGCTCCTCATTGTGCTCCTCACTGTGCTCCTCATTGTGCGCCTCATTGTGCTCCTCACCGTGCTCCTCATTGTGCTCCTCTCCGTGCTCCTAATTGTGCTCCTCATTGTGCTCCTCACTGTGCTCCTCACTGTGCTCCTCATTGTGCTCCTCATTGTGCTCCTCATTGTGCTCCTCACCGTGCTCCTCATTGTTTTCCTCATTGTGCTCCTCATTGTGCTCCTCATTGTGCTCCTCACTGTGCTCCTCACCGTGCTCCTCATTGTGCTCCTCACCGTGCTTCTCACCGTGCTCCTCACCGTGCACCTCATTGTGCTCCTCATTGTGCTCCTCACCGTGCTCCTCATTGTGCTCCTTATTGTGCTCCTCACCGTGCTCCTCACTGTGCTCCTCATTGTGCTCCTCATTGTGCTCCTCATTGTGCTCCTCATTGCTCCTCATTGTGCTCTTCATTGCTCCTCTTTGTGCTCCTCACTGTGCTCCTCACTGTGCTCCTCATTGAGCTCCTCATTGTGCTCCTCATTGGGCTCCTCACCGAGCTCCTCACCGTGCTCCTCACCGTGCTCCTCATTGTGCTCATCATTGTGCTCCTCATTGTGCTCCTCACCGTGCTCCTCATTGTGCTCCTCACTGTGCTCCTCATTGTGCGCCTCATTGTGCTCCTCACCGTGCTCCTCATTGTGCTCCTCTCCGTGCTCCTAATTGTGCTCCTCATTGTGCTCCTCACTGTGCTCCTCACTGTGCTCCTCATTGTGCTCCTCATTGTGCTCCTCATTGTGCTCCTCACCGTGCTCCTCATTGTTTTCCTCATTGTGCTCCTCATTGTGCTCCTCATTGTGCTCCTCACTGTGCTCCTCACCGTGCTCCTCATTGTGCTCCTCACCGTGCTCCTCACCGTGCTCCTCACCGTGCTCCTCATTGTGCTCCTCATTGCGCTCCTCACCGTGCTCCTCATTGTGCTCCTTATTGTGCTCCTCACCGTGCTCCTCACTGTGCTCCTCAATGTGCTCCTCATTGTGCTCCTCATTGTGCTCCTCATTGCTCCTCATTGTGCTCTTCATTGCTCCTCTTTGTGCTCCTCATTGTGCTCCTCATTGTGCTCCTCACCGTGCTCCTCATTGTGCTCCTCATTGTGCTCCTCAGCGTGCTCCTCATTGTGCTCCTCATTGTGCTCCTCACTGTGCTCCTCACTGTGCTCCTCATTGAGCTCCTCATTGTGCTCCTCATTGGGCTCCTCACCGAGCTCCTCATTGTTTTCCTCATTGTTTTCCACATTGTGCTCCTCATTGTGCTCCTCACCATGCTCCTCATTGTTTTAGTCATTGTTTTCCTCATTGTGCTCCTCATTGTGCTCCCCACCGTGCTCCTCATTGTGCTCCTCATTGTGCTCCTCACCGTGCTCCTCATTGTGCTCCTCATTGTGCTCCTCATTGTGCTCCTCACTGTGCTCCTCATTGCTCCTCATTGTGCTCCTCATTGTGCTCCTCATTGCTCCTCATTGTGCTCCTCATTGTGCTCCTCATTGTGTTCCTCACCGTGCTCCTCATTGTGCTCCTCATTGCTTCTCATTGTGCTCCTCATTGTGCTCCTCATTGTGCTCCTCAATGCACACCTCATTGTACTCCTCACCATGCTCCACATTGTGCTCCTCATTGTGCTCCTCACCGTGCTCCTCATTGTGCTCCTCACCGTGCTCCTCAACGTGCTCCTCATTGTGCTCCTCATTGTGCTCCTCACCGTGCTCCTCATTGTGCTCCTCATTGTGATCCTCACCGTGCTCCTCATTGTGCTCCTCATTGTGCTCCTCATTGTGCTCCTCATTGTGCTCCTCACCGTGCTCCTCATTGTTTTCCTCATTGTTCTCCTCATTGTGCTCCTCACCGTGCTCCTCATTGTGCTCCTCTCCGTGCTCCTCACCGTGCACCTCATTGTGCTCCTCACCTTGCTCCTCATTGTTCTCCTCATTGTGCTCCTCACCGTGCTCCTCATTGTGCTCCTCACCGTGCTCCTCATTGTGCTCCTCATTGTGCTCCTCACCGTGCACCTCATTGTGCTCCTCATTGTTTTCCTCATTGTGCTCCTCACCGTGCTCCTCACCGTGCTCCTCATTGTGCTCCTCATTGTTTTCCTCATTGTGCTCCTCACCGTGCTCCTCACCGTGCTCCTCACCGTGCTCCTCATTGTGCTCCTCACCGTGCTCCTCACCGTGCTCCTCATTGTTTCCCTCATTGTTCTCCTCATTGTGCTCCTCACCGTGCTCCTCATTTTGCTCCTAATTGTGCTCTCATTGTGCTCCTCACCGTGCTCCTCACCGTGCTCCTCATTGTGCTCCTCATTGCGCTCCTCATTGTGCTCCTCACCGTTCTCCTCATTCAGCTCCTCATTGTGCTCCTCATTTTGCTCCTCACCGTGCTCCTCATTGTTTTCCTCATTGTGCTCCTCATTGTGCTCCTCATTGTGCTCCTCATTGTGCTCCTCACCGTGCTCCTCATTGTTTTCCTCATTGTGCTCCTCATTGTGCTCCTCATTGTGCTCCTCACCGTGCTCCTCATTGTTTTCCTCATTGTGCTCCTCACCGTGCTCCTCACCGTGCTCCTCATTGTTTTCCTCATTGTGCTCCTCATTGTGCTCCTGACCGTGCTCCTCACCGTGCTCCTCACCGTGCTCCTCATTGTGCTCATCATTGTGCTCCTCATTGTGCTCCTCACCGTGCTCCTCATTGTGCTCCTCATTGTGCTCCTCACCGTGCTCCTCATTGTGCTCCTCACTGTGCTCCTCATTGTGCGCCTCATTGTGCTCCTCACCGTGCTCCTCATTGTGCTCCTCTCCGTGCTCCTAATTGTGCTCCTCATTGTGCTCCTCACTGTGCTCCTCACTGTGCTCCTCATTGTGCTCCTCATTGTGCTCCTCATTGTGCTCCTCACCGTGCTCCTCATTGTTTTCCTCATTGTGCTCCTCATTGTGCTCCTCATTGTGCTCCTCACTGTGCTCCTCACCGTGCTCCTCATTGTGCTCCTCACCGTGCTCCTCACCGTGCTCCTCACCGTGCACCTCATTGTGCTCCTCATTGTGCTCCTCACCGTGCTCCTCATTGTGCTCCTTATTGTGCTCCTCACCGTGCTCCTCACTGTGCTCCTCATTGTGCTCCTCATTGTGCTCCTCATTGTGCTCCTCATTGCTCCTCATTGTGCTCTTCATTGCTCCTCATTGTGCTCCTCATTGTGCTCCTCATTGTGCTCCTCACCGTGCTCCTCATTGTGCTCCTCATTGTGCTCCTCACCGTACTCCTCACCGTGCTCCTCATTGTACTCCTCACCGTCATCCTCACCGTGCTCCTCACAGTGCTCCTCATTGTGCTCCTCATTGTGCTCCTCACCGTGCTCCTCATTGTGCTCCTCATTGTGCTCCTCAGCGTGCTCCTCATTGTGCTCCTCATTCTGCTCCTCACTGTGCTCCTCACTGTGCTCCTCATTGAGCTCCTCATTGTGCTCCTCATTGGGCTCCTCACCGAGCTCCTCATTGTTTTCCTCATTGTTTTCCTCATTGTGCTCCTCATTGTGCTCCTCATTGTGCTCCTCACCGTGCTCCTCATTGTTTTCCTCATTGTTTTCCTCATTGTGCTCCTCATTGTGCTCCCCACAGTGCTCCTCATTGTGCTCCTCATTGTGCTCCTCACCGTGCTCCTCATTGTGCACCTCATTGTGCTCCTCATTGTGCTCCTCACTGTGCTCCTCATTGCTCCTCATTGTGCTCCTCATTGTGCTCCTCATTGCTCCTCATTGTGCTCCTCATTGTGCTCCTCATTGTGTTCCTCACCGTGCTCCTCATTGTTTTCCTCATTGCTTCTCATTGTGCTCCTCATTGTGCTCCTCATTGTGCTCCTCAATGCACTCCTCATTGTACTCCTCACCATGCTCCTCATTGTGCTTCTCATTGTGCTCCTCACCGTGCTCCTCATTGTGCTCCTCACTGTGCTCCTCATTGTGCTCCTCATTGTGCTCCTCACCGTGCTCCTCATTGTGCTCCTCACCGTGCTCCTCATTGTGCTCCTCACTGTGCTCCTCATTGTGCTCCTCATTGTGCTCCTCACCGTGCTCCTCATTGTTTTCCTCATTGTGCTCCTCATTGTGCTCCTCACCGTGCTCCTCATTGTTTTCCTCATTGTGCTCCTCACCGTGCTCCTCACCGTGCTCCTCATTGTTTTCCTCATTGTGCTCCTCATTGTGCTCCTCACCGTGCTCCTCACCGTGCTCCTCACCGTGCTCCTCATTGTGCTCATCATTGTGCTCCTCATTGTACTCCTCACCATGCTCCACATTGTGCTCCTCATTGTGCTCCTCATTGTGCTCCTCATTGTTTTAGTCATTGTTTTCCTCATTGTGCTCCTCATTGTGCTCCCCACCGTGCTCCTCATTGTGCTCCTCATTGTGCTCCTCACCGTGCTCCTCATTGTGCTCCTCATTGTGCTCCTCATTGTGCTCCTCACTGTGCTCCTCATTGCTCCTCATTGTGCTCCTCATTGTGCTCCTCATTGCTCCTCATTGTGCTCCTCATTGTGCTCCTCATTGTGTTCCTCACCGTGCTCCTCATTGTGCTCCTCATTGCTTCTCATTGTGCTCCTCATTGTGCTCCTCATTGTGCTCCTCAATGCACTCCTCATTGTACTCCTCACCATGCTCCACATTGTGCTCCTCATTGTGCTCCTCACCGTGCTCCTCATTGTGCTCCTCACCGTGCTCCTCAACGTGCTCCTCATTGTGCTCCTCATTGCGCTCCTCACCGTGCTCCTCATTGTGCTCCTCATTGTGATCCTCACCGTGCTCCTCATTGTGCTCCTCATTGTGCTCCTCTTTGTGCTCCTCATTGTGCTCCTCACCGTGCTCCTCATTGTTTTCCTCATTGTTCTCCTCATTGTGCTCCTCACCGTGCTCCTCATTGTGCTCCTCTCCGTGCTCCTCACCGTGCTCCTCATTGTGCTCCTCACCTTGCTCCTCATTGTTCTCCTCATTGTGCTCCTCACCGTGCTCCTCATTGTGCTCCTCACCGTGCTCCTCATTGTGCTCCTCATTGTGCTCCTCACCGTGCTCCTCATTGTGCTCCTCATTGTTTTCCTCATTGTGCTCCTCACCGTGCTCCTCACCGTGCTCCTCATTGTGCTCCTCATTGTTTTCCTCATTGTGCTCCTCACCGTGCTCCTCACCGTGCTCCTCACCGTGCTCCTCATTGTGCTCCTCACCGTGCTCCTCACCGTGCTCCTCATTGTTTCCCTCATTGTTCTCCTCATTGTGCTCCTCACCGTGCTCCTCATTTTGCTCCTAATTGTGCTCCTCATTGTGCTCCTCACCGTGCTCCTCACCGTGCTCCTCATTGTGCTCCTCATTGCGCTCCTCATTGTGCTCCTCACCGTTCTCCTCATTCTGCTCCTCATTGTGCTCCTCATTGTGCTCCTCACCGTGCTCCTCATTGTTTTCCTCATTGTGCTCCTCATTGTGCTCCTCATTGTGCTCCTCATTGTGCTCCTCACCGTGCTCCTCATTGTTTTCCTCATTGTGCTCCTCATTGTGCTCCTCATTGTGCTCCTCACCGTGCTCCTCATTGTTTTCCACATTGTGCTCCTCACCGTGCTCCTCACCGTGCTCCTCATTGTTTTCCTCATTGTGCTCCTCATTGTGCTCCTGACCGTGCTCCTCACCGTGCTCCTCACCGTGCTCCTCATTGTGCTCATCATTGCGCTCCTCATTGTGCTCCTCACCGTGCTCCTCATTGTGCTCCTCATTGTGCTCCTCACCGTGCTCCTCATTGTGCTCCTCACTGTGCTCCTCATTGTGCGCCTCATTGTGCTCCTCACCGTGCTCCTCATTGTGCTCCTCTCCGTGCTCCTAATTGTGCTCCTCATTGTGCTCCTCACTGTGCTCCTCACTGTGCTCCTCATTGTGCTCCTCATTGTGCTCCTCATTGTGCTCCTCACCGTGCTCCTCATTGTTTTCCTCATTGTGCTCCTCATTGTGCTCCTCATTGTGCTCCTCACTGTGCTCCTCACCGTGCTCCTCATTGTGCTCCTCACCGTGCTCCTCACCGTGCTCCTCACCGTGCACCTCATTGTGCTCCTCATTGTGCTCCTCACCGTGCTCCTCATTGTGCTCCTTATTGTGCTCCTCACCGTGCTCCTCACTGTGCTCCTCATTGTGCTCCTCATTGTGCTCCTCATTGTGCTCCTCATTGCTCCTCATTGTGCTCTTCATTGCTCCTCATTGTGCTCCTCATTGTGCTCCTCATTGTGCTCCTCACCGTGCTCCTCATTGTGCTCCTCATTGTGCTCCTCACCGTACTCCTCACCGTGCTCCTCATTGTACTCCTCACCGTCATCCTCACCGTGGTCCTCACCGTGCTCCTCATTGTGCTCCTCATTGTGCTCCTCACCGTGCTCCTCATTGTGCTCCTCATTGTGCTCCTCAGCGTGCTCCTCATTGTACTCCTCATTCTGCTCCTCACTGTGCTCCTCACTGTGCTCCTCATTGAGCTCCTCATTGTGCTCCTCATTGGGCTCCTCACCGAGCTCCTCATTGTTTTCCTCATTGTTTTCCTCATTGTGCTCCTCATTGTGCTCCTCATTGTGCTCCTCACCGTGCTCCTCATTGTTTTCCTCATTGTTTTCCTCATTGTGCTCCTCATTGTGCTCCCCACCGTGCTCCTCATTGTGCTCCTCATTGTGCTCCTCACCGTGCTCCTCATTGTGCACCTCATTGTGCTCCTCATTGTGCTCCTCACTGTGCTCCTCATTGCTCCTCATTGTGCTCCTCATTGTGCTCCTCATTGCTCCTCATTGTGCTCCTCATTGTGCTCCTCATTGTGTTCCTCACCGTGCTCCTCATTGTGCTCCTCATTGCTTCTCATTGTGCTCCTCATTGTGCTCCTCATTGTGCTCCTCAATGCACTCCTCATTGTACTCCTCACCATGCTCCTCATTGTGCTCCTCATTGTGCTCCTCACCGTGCTCCTCATTGTGCTCCTCACTGTGCTCCTCATTGTGCTCCTCATTGTGCTCCTCACCGTGCTCCTCATTGTGCTCCTCACCGTGCTCCTCATTGTGCTCCTCATTGTGCTCCTCACCGTGCTCCTCATTGTGCTCCTCATTGTGCTCCTCATTGTGCTCCTCATTGTGCTCCTCACCGTGCTCCTCATTGTTTTCCTCATTGTGCTCCTCATTGTGCTCCTCACCGTGCTCCTCATTGTTTTCCTCATTGTGCTCCTCACCGTGCTCCTCACCGTGCTCCTCATTGTTTTCCTCATTGTGCTCCTCATTGTGCTCCTCACCGTGCTCCTCACCGTGCTCCTCACCGTGCTCCTCATTGTGCTCATCATTGTGCTCCTCATTGTGCTCCTCACCGTGCTCCTCATTGTGCTCCTCATTGTGCTCCTCACCGTGCTCCTCATTGTGCTCCTCACTGTACTCCTCATTGTGCGCCTCATTGTGCTCCTCACCGTGCTCCTCATTGTGCTCCTCTCCGTGCTCCTAATTGTGCTCCTCATTGTGCTCCTCACTGTGCTCCTCACTGTGCTCCTCATTGTGCTCCTCATTGTGCTCCTCATTGTGCTCCTCACCGTGCTCCTCATTGTTTCCTCATTGTGCTCCTCATTGTGCTCCTCATTATGCTCCTCACTGTGCTCCTCACCGTGCTCCTCATTGTGCTCCTCACCGTGCTCCTCACCGTGCTCCTCACCGTGCACCTCATTGTGCTCCTCATTGTGCTCCTCACCGTGCTCCTCATTGTGCTCCTTATTGTGCTCCTCACCGTGCTCCTCACTGTGCTCCTCATTGTGCTCCTCATTGTGCTCCTCATTGTGCTCCTCATTGCTCCTCATTGTGCTCTTCATTGCTCCTCATTGTGCTCCTCATTGTGCTCCTCATTGTGCACCTCACCGTGCTCCTCATTGTGCTCCTCATTGTGCTCCTCACCGTACTCCTCACCGTGCTCCTCATTGTACTCCTCACCGTCATCCTCACCGTGCTCCTCACCGTGCTCCTCATTGTGCTCCTCATTGTGCTCCTCACCGTGCTCCTCATTGTGCTCCTTATTGTGCTCCTCAGCGTGCTCCTCATTGTGCTCCTCATTGTGCTCCTCACTGTGCTCCTCACTGTGCTCCTCATTGGGCTCCTCATTGTGCTCCTCATTGGGCTCCTCACCGAGCTCCTCATTGTTTTCCTCATTGTTTTCCTCATTGTGCTCCTCATTGTGCTCCTCACCGTGCTCCTCATTGTTTTCCTTATTGTTTTCCTCATTGTGCTCCTCATTGTGCTCCCCACCGTGCTCCTCATTGTGCTCCTCATTGTGCTCCTCACCGTGCTCCTCATTGTGCTCCTCATTGTGCTCCTCATTGTGCTCCTCACTGTGCTCCTCATTGCTCCTCATTGTGCTCCTCATTGTGCTCCTCATTGCTCCTCATTGTGCTCCTCATTGTGCTCCTCATTGTGTTCCTCACCGTGCTCCTCATTGTGCTCCTCATTGCTTCTCATTGTGCTCCTCATTGTGCTCCTCATTGTGCTCCTCAATGCACTCCTCATTGTACTCCTCACCATGCTCCTCATTGTGCTCCTCATTGTGCTCCTCACCGTGCTCCTCATTGTGCTCCTCACTGTGCTCCTCATTGTGCTCCTCACTGTGCTCCTCACCGTGCTCCTCATTGTGCTCCTCACCGTGCTCCTCATTGTGCTCCTCATTGTGCTCCTCACCGTGCTCCTCATTGTGCTCCTCACTGTGCTCCTCATTGTGCTCCTCATTGTGCTCCTCACCGTGCTCCTCATTGTGCTCCTCATTGTGCTCCTCATTGTGCTCCTCACCGAGCTCCTCATTGTTTTCCTCATTGTTTTCCTCATTGTGCTCCTCACCGTGTTCCTCATTTTGCTCCTCATTGTTTTCCTCATTGTGCTCCTCATTGTGCTCCTCATTGCGCTCCTCATTGTGCTCCTCACCGTGCTCCTCATTGTGCTCCTCATTGTGCTCCTCACCGTGCTCCTCATTGTGCTCCTCTCCGTGCTCCTCACCGTGCTCCTCACCGTGCTCCTCACCATGCTCCTCACCGTGCTCCTCATTGTGCCCCTCATTTTGCTCCTCATCGTGCTCCTCACCGTGCTCCTCACCGTGCTCCTCATTGTGCTCCTCACTGTGCTCCTCATTGTGCTCCTCACTGTGATCCTCACCGTGCTCCTCATTGTGCTCCTCTCCGTGCTCCTCACCGTGCTCCTCACCGTGCTCCTCACCGTGCTCCTCATTGTGCTCCTCACCGTGCTCCTCACCGTGCTCCTCATTGTGCTCCTCATTGTGCTCCTCACCATGCTCCTCACCGTGCTCCTCATTGTGCGCCTCACCGTGCTCCTCATTGTGCTCCTCATTGTGCTCCTCTCCGTGCTCCTCACCGTGCTCCTCATTGTGCTCCTCACCGTGCTCCTCACCGTGCTCCTCATTGTTTCCCTCATTGTTCTCCTCATTGTGCTCCTCACCGTGCTCCTCATTTTGCTCCTCATTGTTTTCCTCATTGTGCTCCTCACCGTGCTCCTCACCGTGCTCCTCACCATGCTCCTCATTGCGCTCCTCATTGTGCTCCTCACCGTTCTCCTCATTCTGCTCCTCATTGTGCTCCTCATTGTGCTCCTCACCGTGATCCTCATTGTACTCCTCATTGTTTTCCTCATTGTGCTCCTCATTGTGCTCCTCACCGTGCTCCTCACCGTGCTCCTCATTGTGCTCCTCACTGTGCTCCTCACTGTGCTCCTCACCGTGCTCCTCATTGTGCTCCTCACCGTGCTCCTCATTGTGCTCCTCACTGTGCTCCTCATTGAGCTCCTCACCGTGCTCCTCACTGTGCTCCTCATTGTGCTCCTCAATGCACTCCTCATTGTACTCCTCACCGTCATCCTCATCGTGCTCCTCATTGTGCTCCTCACTGTGCTCCTCATTGTGCTCCTCATTGTGCTCCTCACCGTGCTCCTCACCGTGCTCCTCATTGTGCTCCTCATTGTGCTCCTCACCGTGCTCCTCACCGTGCTCCTCATTGTGCTCCTCACCGTGCTCCTCACCGTGCTCCTCACCGTGCACCTCATTGTGCTCCTCATAGTGCTCCTCACCGTGCTCCTCATTGTGCTCCTCATTGTGCTCCTCACCGTGCTCCTCACTGTGCTCCTCATTGTGCTCCTCATTGTGCTCCTCATTGTGCTCCTCATTGTGCTCCTCACCGTCCTCCTCATTGTGCTCCTCATTGTGCTCCTCACCGTGCTCCTCACTGTGCTCCTCATTGTGCTCCTCATTGTGCTCCTCATTGCTCCTCATTGTGCTCCTCATTGTGCTCCTCATTGTGCTCCTCACCGTGCTCCTCATTGTGCTCCTCATTGTGCTCCTCACCGTACTCCTCACCGTGCTCCTCATTGTACTCCTCACCGTCATCCTCACCGTGCTCCTCACCGTGCTCCTCATTGTGCTCCTCATTGTGCTCCTCACCATGCTCCTCATTGTGCTCCTCATTGTGCTCCTCAGCGTGCTCCTCATTGTGCTCCTCATTCTGCTCCTCACTGTGCTCCTCACTGTGCTCCTCATTGAGCTCCTCATTGTGCTCCTCATTGTGCTCCTCACCGTGCTCCTCATTGTGCTCCTCATTGTGCTCCTCACCGTACTCCTCACCGTGCTCCTCATTGTACTCCTCACCGTCATCCTCACCGTGGTCCTCACCGTGCTCCTCATTGTGCTCCTCATTGTGCTCCTCACCGTGCTCCTCATTGTGCTCCTCATTGTGCTCCTCAGCGTGCTCCTCATTGTACTCCTCATTCTGCTCCTCACTGTGCTCCTCACTGTGCTCCTCATTGAGCTCCTCATTGTGCTCCTCATTGGGCTCCTCACCGAGCTCCTCATTGTTTTCCTCATTGTTTTCCTCATTGTGCTCCTCATTGTGCTCCTCATTGTGCTCCTCACCGTGCTCCTCATTGTTTTCCTCATTGTTTTCCTCATTGTGCTCCTCATTGTGCTCCCCACCGTGCTCCTCATTGTGCTCCTCATTGTGCTCCTCACCGTGCTCCTCATTGTGCACCTCATTGTGCTCCTCATTGTGCTCCTCACTGTGCTCCTCATTGCTCCTCATTGTGCTCCTCATTGTGCTCCTCATTGCTCCTCATTGTGCTCCTCATTGTGCTCCTCATTGTGTTCCTCACCGTGCTCCTCATTGTGCTCCTCATTGCTTCTCATTGTGCTCCTCATTGTGCTCCTCATTGTGCTCCTCAATGCACTCCTCATTGTACTCCTCACCATGCTCCTCATTGTGCTCCTCATTGTGCTCCTCACCGTGCTCCTCATTGTGCTCCTCACTGTGCTCCTCATTGTGCTCCTCATTGTGCTCCTCACCGTGCTCCTCATTGTGCTCCTCACCGTGCTCCTCATTGTGCTCCTCATTGTGCTCCTCACCGTGCTCCTCATTGTGCTCCTCATTGTGCTCCTCATTGTGCTCCTCATTGTGCTCCTCACCGTGCTCCTCATTGTTTTCCTCATTGTGCTCCTCATTGTGCTCCTCACCGTGCTCCTCATTGTTTTCCTCATTGTGCTCCTCACCGTGCTCCTCACCGTGCTCCTCATTGTTTTCCTCATTGTGCTCCTCATTGTGCTCCTCACCGTGCTCCTCACCGTGCTCCTCACCGTGCTCCTCATTGTGCTCATCATTGTGCTCCTCATTGTGCTCCTCACCGTGCTCCTCATTGTGCTCCTCATTGTGCTCCTCACCGTGCTCCTCATTGTGCTCCTCACTGTACTCCTCATTGTGCGCCTCATTGTGCTCCTCACCGTGCTCCTCATTGTGCTCCTCTCCGTGCTCCTAATTGTGCTCCTCATTGTGCTCCTCACTGTGCTCCTCACTGTGCTCCTCATTGTGCTCCTCATTGTGCTCCTCATTGTGCTCCTCACCGTTCTCCTGATTGTTTCCTCATTGTGCTCCTCATTGTGCTCCTCATTATGCTCCTCACTGTGCTCCTCACCGTGCTCCTCATTGTGCTCCTCACCGTGCTCCTCACCGTGCTCCTCACCGTGCACCTCATTGTGCTCCTCATTGTGCTCCTCACCGTGCTCCTCATTGTGCTCCTTATTGTGCTCCTCACCGTGCTCCTCACTGTGCTCCTCATTGTGCTCCTCATTGTGCTCCTCATTGTGCTCCTCATTGCTCCTCATTGTGCTCTTCATTGCTCCTCATTGTGCTCCTCATTGTGCTCCTCATTGTGCACCTCACCGTGCTCCTCATTGTGCTCCTCATTGTGCTCCTCACCGTACTCCTCACCGTGCTCCTCATTGTACTCCTCACCGTCATCCTCACCGTGCTCCTCACCGTGCTCCTCATTGTGCTCCTCATTGTGCTCCTCACCGTGCTCCTCATTGTGCTCCTTATTGTGCTCCTCAGCGTGCTCCTCATTGTGCTCCTCATTGTGCTCCTCACTGTGCTCCTCACTGTGCTCCTCATTGGGCTCCTCATTGTGCTCCTCATTGGGCTCCTCACCGAGCTCCTCATTGTTTTCCTCATTGTTTTCCTCATTGTGCTCCTCATTGTGCTCCTCACCGTGCTCCTCATTGTTTTCCTTATTGTTTTCCTCATTGTGCTCCTCATTGTGCTCCCCACCGTGCTCCTCATTGTGCTCCTCATTGTGCTCCTCACCGTGCTCCTCATTGTGCTCCTCATTGTGCTCCTCATTGTGCTCCTCACTGTGCTCCTCATTGCTCCTCATTGTGCTCCTCATTGTGCTCCTCATTGCTCCTCATTGTGCTCCTCATTGTGCTCCTCATTGTGTTCCTCACC
Organism: Isurus oxyrinchus; assembly: GCA_026770705.1. Taxonomy (NCBI): domain Eukaryota; kingdom Metazoa; phylum Chordata; class Chondrichthyes; order Lamniformes; family Lamnidae; genus Isurus; species Isurus oxyrinchus. The sequence continues at coordinate 3,646,876 of JANJGN010000006.1, read as the reverse complement.
GTGCTCCTCATTGTGCTCCTCATTGCTTCTCATTGTGCTCCTCATTGTGCTCCTCATTGTGCTCCTCAATGCACTCCTCATTGTACTCCTCACCATGCTCCTCATTGTGCTCCTCATTGTGCTCCTCACCGTGCTCCTCATTGTGCTCCTCACTGTGCTCCTCATTGTGCTCCTCATTGTGCTCCTCACCGTGCTCCTCATTGTGCTCCTCACCGTGCTCCTCATTGTGCTCCTCATTGTGCTCCTCACCGTGCTCCTCATTGTGCTCCTCACTGTGCTCCTCATTGTGCTCCTCATTGTGCTCCTCACCGTGCTCCTCATTGTGCTCCTCATTGTGCTCCTCATTGTGCTCCTCACCGAGCTCCTCATTGTTTTCCTCATTGTTTTCCTCATTGTGCTCCTCACCGTGTTCCTCATTTTGCTCCTCATTGTTTTCCTCATTGTGCTCCTCATTGTGCTCCTCATTGCGCTCCTCATTGTGCTCCTCACCGTGCTCCTCATTGTGCTCCTCATTGTGCTCCTCACCGTGCTCCTCATTGTGCTCCTCTCCGTGCTCCTCACCGTGCTCCTCACCGTGCTCCTCACCATGCTCCTCACCGTGCTCCTCATTGTGCCCCTCATTTTGCTCCTCATCGTGCTCCTCACCGTGCTCCTCACCGTGCTCCTCATTGTGCTCCTCACTGTGCTCCTCATTGTGCTCCTCACTGTGATCCTCACCGTGCTCCTCATTGTGCTCCTCTCCGTGCTCCTCACCGTGCTCCTCACCGTGCTCCTCACCGTGCTCCTCATTGTGCTCCTCACCGTGCTCCTCACCGTGCTCCTCATTGTGCTCCTCATTGTGCTCCTCACCATGCTCCTCACCGTGCTCCTCATTGTGCGCCTCACCGTGCTCCTCATTGTGCTCCTCATTGTGCTCCTCTCCGTGCTCCTCACCGTGCTCCTCATTGTGCTCCTCACCGTGCTCCTCACCGTGCTCCTCATTGTTTCCCTCATTGTTCTCCTCATTGTGCTCCTCACCGTGCTCCTCATTTTGCTCCTCATTGTTTTCCTCATTGTGCTCCTCACCGTGCTCCTCACCGTGCTCCTCACCATGCTCCTCATTGCGCTCCTCATTGTGCTCCTCACCGTTCTCCTCATTCTGCTCCTCATTGTGCTCCTCATTGTGCTCCTCACCGTGATCCTCATTGTACTCCTCATTGTTTTCCTCATTGTGCTCCTCATTGTGCTCCTCACCGTGCTCCTCACCGTGCTCCTCATTGTGCTCCTCACTGTGCTCCTCACTGTGCTCCTCACCGTGCTCCTCATTGTGCTCCTCACCGTGCTCCTCATTGTGCTCCTCACTGGGCTCCTCATTGAGCTCCTCACCGTGCTCCTCACTGTGCTCCTCATTGTGCTCCTCAATGCACTCCTCATTGTACTCCTCACCGTCATCCTCATCGTGCTCCTCATTGTGCTCCTCACTGTGCTCCTCATTGTGCTCCTCATTGTGCTCCTCACCGTGCTCCTCACCGTGCTCCTCATTGTGCTCCTCATTGTGCTCCTCACCGTGCTCCTCACCGTGCTCCTCATTGTGCTCCTCACCGTGCTCCTCACCGTGCTCCTCACCGTGCACCTCATTGTGCTCCTCATAGTGCTCCTCACCGTGCTCCTCATTGTGCTCCTCATTGTGCTCCTCACCGTGCTCCTCACTGTGCTCCTCATTGTGCTCCTCATTGTGCTCCTCATTGTGCTCCTCATTGTGCTCCTCACCGTCCTCCTCATTGTGCTCCTCATTGTGCTCCTCACCGTGCTCCTCACTGTGCTCCTCATTGTGCTCCTCATTGTGCTCCTCATTGCTCCTCATTGTGCTCCTCATTGTGCTCCTCATTGTGCTCCTCACCGTGCTCCTCATTGTGCTCCTCATTGTGCTCCTCACCGTACTCCTCACCGTGCTCCTCATTGTACTCCTCACCGTCATCCTCACCGTGCTCCTCACCGTGCTCCTCATTGTGCTCCTCATTGTGCTCCTCACCATGCTCCTCATTGTGCTCCTCATTGTGCTCCTCAGCGTGCTCCTCATTGTGCTCCTCATTCTGCTCCTCACTGTGCTCCTCACTGTGCTCCTCATTGAGCTCCTCATTGTGCTCCTCATTGTGCTCCTCACCGAGCTCCTCATTGTTTTCCTCATTGTTTTCCTCATTGTGCTCCTCATTGTGCTCCTCACCGTGCTCCTCATTGTTTTCCTCATTGTTTTCCTCATTGTGCTCCTCACTGTGCTCCTCATTGTGCTCCTCATTGTGCTCCTCATTGTGCTCCTCATTGTGCTCCCCACCGTGCTCCTCATTGTGCTCCTCATTGTGCTCCTCACCGTGCTCCTCATTGTGCTCCTCATTGTGCTCCTCATTGTGCTCCTCACTGTGCTCCTCATTGCTCCTCATTGTGCTCCTCATTGTGCTCCTCATTGCTCCTCATTGTGCTCCTCATTGTGCTCCTCATTGTGCTCCTCAATGCACTCCTCATTGTACTCCTCACCATGCTCCTCATTGTGCTCCTCATTGTGCTCCTCACCGTGCTCCTCATTGTGCTCCTCACCGTGCTCCTCATTGTGCTCCTCATTGTGCTCCTCACCGTGCTCCTCATTGTGCTCCTCACTGTGCTCCTCATTGTGCTCCTCATTGTGCTCCTCACCGTGCTCCTCATTGTGCACCTCATTGTGCTCCTCATTGTGCTCCTCACCGAGCTCCTCATTGTTTTCCTCATTGTTTTCCTCATTGTGCTCCTCACCGTTTCCTCATTTTGCTCCTCATTGTGCTCCTCATTGTGCTCCTCACTGTGCTCCTCATTGTGCTCCTCCTTGTGCTCCTCACCGTGCTCCTCATTGTGCTCCTCATTGTGCTCCTCACCGTGCTCCTCATTGTGCTCCTCATTGTGCTCCTCACTGTGCTCCTCATTGTGCTCCTCATTGTGCTCCTCACCGTGCTCCTCATTGTGCTCCTCTCCGTGGTCCTCACCGTGCTCCTCACCGTGCTCCTCACCGTGCTCCTCATTGTGCTCCTCACCGTGCTCCTCACCGTGCTCCTCATTGTGCTCCTCACCGTGCTCCTCATTGTGCTCCTCACCGTGCTCCTCATTGTGCTCCTCATTGTGCTCCTCATTGTGCTCCTCACCGTGCTCCTCATTGTGCTCCTCTCCGTGGTCCTCACCGTGCTCCTCACCGTGCTCCTCACCGTGCTCCTCATTGTGCTCCTCACCGTGCTCCTCACCGTGCTCCTCATTGTGCTCCTCATTGTGCTCCTCATTGTGCTCCTCATTGTGCTCCTCATTGTGCTCCTCACCGTGCTCCTCATTGTGCTCCTCATTGTGCTCCTCATTGTGCTCCTCATTGTGCTCCTCACCGTGCTCCTCATTGTGCTCCTCACCGTGCTCCTCACCGTGCTCCTCACCGTGCTCCTCATTGTTTCCCTCATTGTTCTCCTCATTGTGCTCCTCACCGTGCTCCTCATTTTGCTCCTCATTGTTTTCCTCATTGTGCTCCTCACCGTGCTCCTCACCGTGCTCCTCACCGTGCTCCTCATTGCGCTCCTCATTGTGCTCCTCACCGTTCTCCTCATTCTGCTCCTCATTGTGCTCCTCATTGTGCTCCTCACCGTGCTCCTCATTGTACTCCTCATTGTTTTCCTCATTGTGCTCCTCATTGTGCTCCTCACCGTGCTCCTCACCGTGCTCCTCATTGTGCTCCTCACTGTGCTCCTCACTGTGCTCCTCACCGTGCTCCTCATTGTGCTCCTCACCGTGCTCCTCATTGTGCTCCTCATTGTGCTCCTCATTGTGCTCCTCACCGTCCTCCTCATTGTTTTCCTCATTTTGCTCCTCATTGTGCTCCTCACTGTGCTCCTCATTGAGCTCCTCACCGTGCTCCTCACTGTGCTCCTCATTGTGCTCCTCAATGCACTCCTCATTGTACTCCTCACCGTCATCCTCATCGTGCTCCTCATTGTGCTCCTCACTGTGCTCCTCATTGTGCTCCTCATTGTGCTCCTCACCGTGCTCCTCAACGTGCTCCTCATTGTGCTCCTCATTGTGCTCCTCACCGTGCTCCTCATTGTGCTCCTCATTGTGATCCTCACCGTGCTCCTCATTGTGCTCCTCATTGTGCTCCTCATTGTGCTCCTCATTGTGCTCCTCACCGTGCTCCTCATTGTTTTCCTCATTGTTCTCCTCATTGTGCTCCTCACCGTGCTCCTCATTGTGCTCCTCACCTTGCTCCTCATTGTTCTCCTCATTGTGCTCCTCACCGTGCTCCTCATTGTGCTCCTCACCGTGCTCCTCATTGTGCTCCTCATTGTGCTCCTCACCGTGCTCCTCATTGTGCTCCTCATTGTTTTCCTCATTGTGCTCCTCACCGTGCTCCTCACCGTGCTCCTCATTGTGCTCCTCATTGTTTTCCTCATTGTGCTCCTCACCGTGCTCCTCACCGTGCTCCTCACCATGCTCCTCATTGTGCTCCTACCGTGCTCCTCACCGTGCTCCTCATTGTTTCCCTCATTGTTCTCCTCATTGTGCTCCTCACCGTGCTCCTCATTTTGCTCCTCATTGTGCTGCTCATTGTGCTCCTCACCGTGCTCCTCACCGTGCTCCTCATTGTGCTCCTCATTGCGCTCCTCATTGTGCTCCTCACCGTTCTCCTCATTCTGCTCCTCATTGTGCTCCTCATTGTGCTCCTCACCGTGCTCCTCATTGTTTTCCTCATTGTGCTCCTCATTGTGCTCCTCACCGTGCTCCTCATTGTGCTCCTCATTGTGCTCCTCATTGTGCTCCTCATTGTGCTCCTCACCGTGCTCCTCATTGTGCTCCTCATTGTGCTCCTCATTGTGCTCCTCATTGTGCTACTCATAGTGCTCCTCACTGTGCTCCTCACCGTGCTCCTCACCGTGCTCCTCATTGTGCTTCTCACCGTGCTCCTCACCGTGCTCCTCATTGTGCTCCTCACCGTGCTCCTCACCGTGCTCCTCACCGTGCTCCTCATTGTGCTCCTCATTGTGCTCCTCATTGTGCTCCTCACCGTGCTCCTCATTGTTTTCCTCATTTTGCTCCTCATTGTGCTCCTCATTGTGCTCCTCATTGTTTTCCTCATTGTTCTCCTCATTGTGCTCCTCACCGTGCTCCTCATTGTTTCCCTCATTGTGCTCCTCACCGTGCTCCTCATTGTTCTCCTCATTGTGCTCTTCACCGTGCTCCTCATTGTGCTCCTCATTGTGCTCCTCACCGTGCTCCTCATTGTGTTCCTCATTGTGCTCCTCACCATGCTCCTCATTGTGCTCCTCACCGTGCTCCTCATTGTGCTCCTCATTGTTTTCCTCATTGTGCTCCTCACCGTGCTCCTCACCGTGCTCCTCATTGTGCTCCTCACCGTGCTCCTCAGTGTTTCCCTCATTGTTCTCATTGTGCTCCTCACCGTGCTCCTCATTTTGCTCCTCATTGTTTTCCTCATTGTGCTCCTCACCGTGCTCCTCACCGTGCTCCTCACCGTGCTCCTCATTGTGCTCCTCATTGCGCTCCTCATTGTGCTCCTCACCGTTCTCCTCATTCTGCTCCTCATTGTGCTCCTCACCATTCTCCTCATTGTTTTCCTCATTGTGCTCCTCATTGTGCTCCTCACCGTGCTCCTCATTGTGCTCCTCACCGTGCTCGTCATTGTGCTCGTCATTGTGCTCCTCATTGTGCTCCTCACCGTGCTCCTCATTGTTCTCCTCATTGAGCTCCTCATTGTGCTCCTCATTGCGCTCCTCACTGTGCTCCTCACCGTGCTCCTCATTGTGCTCCTCACCGTGCTCCTCATTGAGCTCCTCACCGTGCTCCTCATTGTGCAACTCATTGTGCTCCTCATTGTGCTCCTCACTGTGCTCCTCATTGCTCCTCATTGTGCTGCTCATTGTGCTCCTCATTGCTCCTCATTGTGCTCCTCATTGTGCTCCTCATTGTGTTCCTCACCGTGCTCCTCATTGTGCTCCTCATTGCTTCTCATTGTGCTCCTCATTGTGCTCCTCATTGTGCTCCTCAATGCACTCCTCATTGTACTCCTCACCATGCTCCTCATTGTGCTCCTCATTGTGCTCCTCACCGTGCTCCTCATTGTGCTCCTCACTGTGCTCCTCATTGTGCTCCTCATTGTGCTCCTCACCGTGCTCCTCATTGTGCTCCTCACCGTGCTCCTCATTGTGCTCCTCATTGTGCTCCTCACCGTGCTCCTCATTGTGCTCCTCATTGTGCTCCTCATTGTGCTCCTCATTGTGCTCCTCACCGTGCTCCTCATTGTTTTCCTCATTGTGCTCCTTATTGTGCTCCTCACCGTGCTCCTCATTGTTTTCCTCATTGTGCTCCTCACCGTGCTCCTCACCGTGCTCCTCATTGTTTTCCTCATTGTGCTCCTCATTGTGCTCCTCACCGTGCTCCTCACCGTGCTCCTCACCGTGCTCCTCATTGTGCTCATCATTGTGCTCCTCATTGTGCTCCTCACCGTGCTCCTCATTGTGCTCCTCATTGTGCTCCTCACCGTGCTCCTCATTGTGCTCCTCACTGTACTCCTCATTGTGCGCCTCATTGTGCTCCTCACCGTGCTCCTCATTGTGCTCCTCTCCGTGCTCCTAATTGTGCTCCTCATTGTGCTCCTCACTGTGCTCCTCACTGTGCTCCTCATTGTGCTCCTCATTGTGCTCCTCATTGTGCTCCTCACCGTGCTCCTCATTGTTTTCCTCATTGTGCTCCTCATTGTGCTCCTCATTATGCTCCTCACTGTGCTCCTCACCGTGCTCCTCATTGTGCTCTTCACCGTGCTCCTCACCGTGCACCTCATTGTGCTCCTCATTGTGCTCCTCACCGTGCTCCTCATTGTGCTCCTTATTGTGCTCCTCACCGTGCTCCTCACTGTGCTCCTCATTGTGCTGCTCATTGTGCTCCTCATTGTGCTCCTCATTGCTCCTCATTGTGCTCTTCATTGCTCCTCATTGTGCTCCTCATTGTGCTCCTCATTGTGCTCCTCACCGTGCTCCTCATTGTGCTCCTCATTGTGCTCCTCACCGTACTCCTCACCGTGCTCCTCATTGTACTCCTCACCGTCATCCTCACCGTGCTCCTCACCGTGCTCCTCATTGTGCTCCTCATTGTGCTCCTCACCGTGCTCCTCATTGTGCTCCTTATTGTGCTCCTCAGCGTGCTCCTCATTGTGCTCCTCATTGTGCTCCTCACTGTGCTCCTCACTGTGCTCCTCATTGAGCTCCTCATTGTGCTCCTCATTGGACTCCTCACCGAGCTCCTCATTGTTTTCCTCATTGTTTTCCTCATTGTGCTCCTCATTGTGCTCCTCACCGTGCTCCTCATTGTTTTCCTTATTGTTTTCCTCATTGTGCTCCTCATTGTGCTCCCCACCGTGCTCCTCATTGTGCTCCTCATTGTGCTCCTCACCGTGCTCCTCATTGTGCTCCTCATTGTGCTCCTCATTGTGCTCCTCACTGTGCTCCTCATTGCTCCTCATTGTGCTCCTCATTGTGCTCCTCATTGCTCCTCATTGTGCTCCTCATTGTGCTCCTCATTGTGTTCCTCACCGTGCTCCTCATTGTGCTCCTCATTGCTTCTCATTGTGCTCCTCATTGTGCTCCTCATTGTGCTCCTCAATGCACTCCTCATTGTACTCCTCACCATGCTCCTCATTGTGCTCCTCATTGTGCTCCTCACCGTGCTCCTCATTGTGCTCCTCACTGTGCTCCTCATTGTGCTCCTCATTGTGCTCCTCACCGTGCTCCTCATTGTGCTCCTCACCGTGCTCCTCATTGTGCTCCTCATTGTGCTCCTCACCGTGCTCCTCATTGTGCTCCTCACTGTGCTCCTCATTGTGCTCCTCATTGTGCTCCTCACCGTGCTCCTCATTGTGCTCCTCATTGTGCTCCTCATTGTGCTCCTCACCGAGCTCCTCATTGTTTTCCTCATTGTTTTCCTCATTGTGCTCCTCACCGTGTTCCTCATTTTGCTCCTCATTGTTTTCCTCATTGTGCTCCTCATTGTGCTCCTCATTGCGCTCCTCATTGTGCTCCTCACCGTGCTCCTCATTGTGCTCCTCATTGTGCTCCTCACCGTGCTCCTCATTGTGCTCCTCTCCGTGCTCCTCACCGTGCTCCTCACCGTGCTCCTCACCATGCTCCTCACCGTGCTCCTCATTGTGCCCCTCATTTTGCTCCTCACCGTGCTCCTCACCGTGCTCCTCACCGTGCTCCTCATTGTGCTCCTCATTGTGCTCCTCATTGTGCTCCTCACTGTGATCCTCACCGTGCTCCTCATTGTGCTCCTCTCCGTGCTCCTCACCGTGCTCCTCACCGTGCTCCTCACCGTGCTCCTCATTGTGCTCCTCACCGTGCTCCTCACCGTGCTCCTCATTGTGCTACTCATTGTGCTCCTCACCATGCTCCTCACCGTGCTCCTCATTGTGCTCCTCACCGTGCTCCTCATTGTGCTCCTCATTGTGCTCCTCTCCGTGCTCCTCACCGTGCTCCTCATTGTGCTCCTCACCGTGCTCCTCACCGTGCTCCTCATTGTTTCCCTCATTGTTCTCCTCATTGTGCTCCTCACCGTGCTCCTCATTTTGCTCCTCATTGTTTTCCTCATTGTGCTCCTCACCGTGCTCCTCACCGTGCTCCTCACCATGCTCCTCATTGCGCTCCTCATTGTGCTCCTCACCGTTCTCCTCATTCTGCTCCTCATTGTGCTCCTCATTGTGCTCCTCACCGTGCTCCTCATTGTACTCCTCATTGTTTTCCTCATTGTGCTCCTCATTGTGCTCCTCACTGTGCTCCTCACCGTGCTCCTCATTGTGCTCCTCACTGTGCTCCTCACTGTGCTCCTCACCGTGCTCCTCATTGTGCTCCTCACCGTGCTCCTCATTGTGCTCCTCACTGTGCTCCTCATTGAGCTCCTCACCGTGCTCCTCACTGTGCTCCTCATTGTGCTCCTCAATGCACTCCTCATTGTACTCCTCACCGTCATCCTCATCGTGCTCCTCATTGTGCTCCTCACTGTGCTCCGCATTGTGCTCCTCATTGTGCTCCTCACCGTGCTCCTCACCGTGCTCCTCATTGTGCTCCTCATTGTGCTCCTCACCGTGCTCCTCACCGTGCTCCTCATTGTGCTCCTCACCGTGCTCCTCACCGTGCTCCTCACCGTGCACCTCATTGTGCTCCTCATAGTGCTCCTCACCGTGCTCCTCATTTTGCTCCTCATTGTGCTCCTCACCGTGCTCCTCACTGTGCTCCTCATTGTGCTCCTCATTGTGCTTCTCATTGTGCTCCTCACCGTCCTCCTCATTGTGCTCCTCATTGTGCTCCTCACCGTGCTCCTCACTGTGCTCCTCATTGTGCTCCTCATTGTGCTCCTCATTGCTCCTCATTGTGCTCCTCATTGTGCTCCTCATTGTGCTCCTCACCGTGCTCCTCATTGTGCTCCTCATTGTGCTCCTCACCGTACTCCTCACCGTGCTCCTCATTGTACTCCTCACCGTCATCCTCACCGTGCTCCTCACCGTGCTCCTCATTGTGCTCCTCATTGTGCTCCTCACCATGCTCCTCATTGTGATCCTCATTGTGCTCCTCAGCGTGCTCCTCATTGTGCTCCTCATTCTGCTCCTCACTGTGCTCCTCACTGTGCTCCTCATTGAGCTCCTCATTGTGCTCCTCATTGTGCTCCTCACCGAGCTCCTCATTGTTTTCCTCATTGTTTTCCTCATTGTGCTCCTCATTGTGCTCCTCACCGTGCTCCTCATTGTTTTCCTCATTGTTTTCCTCATTGTGCTCCTCACTGTGCTCCTCATTGTGCTCCTCATTGTGCTCCTCATTGTGCTCCTCATTGTGCTCCCCACCGTGCTCCTCATTGTGCTCCTCATTGTGCTCCTCACCGTGCTCCTCATTGTGCTCCTCATTGTGCTCCTCATTGTGCTCCTCACTGTGCTCCTCATTGCTCCTCATTGTGCTCCTCATTGTGCTCCTCATTGCTCCTCATTGTGCTCCTCATTGTGCTCCTCATTGTGCTCCTCAATGCACTCCTCATTGTACTCCTCACCATGCTCCTCATTGTGCTCCTCATTGTGCTCCTCACCGTGCTCCTCATTGTGCTCCTCACCGTGCTCCTCATTGTGCTCCTCATTGTGCTCCTCACCGTGCTCCTCATTGTGCTCCTCACTGTGCTCCTCATTGTGCTCCTCATTGTGCTCCTCACCGTGCTCCTCATTGTGCACCTCATTGTGCTCCTCATTGTGCTCCTCACCGAGCTCCTCATTGTTTTCCTCATTGTTTTCCTCATTGTGCTCCTCACCGTTTCCTCATTTTGCTCCTCATTGTGCTCCTCATTGTGCTCCTCACTGTGCTCCTCATTGTGCTCCTCCTTGTGCTCCTCACCGTGCTCCTCATTGTGCTCCTCATTGTGCTCCTCACCGTGCTCCTCATTGTGCTCCTCATTGTGCTCCTCACTGTGCTCCTCATTGTGCTCCTCATTGTGCTCCTCACCGTGCTCCTCATTGTGCTCCTCTCCGTGCTCCTCACCGTGCTCCTCACCGTGCTCCTCACCGTGCTCCTCATTGTGCTCCTCACCGTGCTCCTCACCGTGCTCCTCATTGTGCTCCTCATTGTGCTCCTCATTGTGCTCCTCATTGTGCTCCTCACCGTGCTCCTCATTGTGCTCCTCATTGTGCTCCTCACCGTGCTCCTCACCGTGCTCCTCATTGTGCTCCTCACCGTGCTCCTCACCGTGCTCCTCACCGTGCACCTCATTGTGCTCCTCATAGTGCTCCTCACCGTGCTCCTCATTTTGCTCCTCATTGTGCTCCTCACCGTGCTCCTCACTGTGCTCCTCATTGTGCTCCTCATTGTGCTTCTCATTGTGCTCCTCACCGTCCTCCTCATTGTGCTCCTCATTGTGCTCCTCACCGTGCTCCTCACTGTGCTCCTCATTGTGCTCCTCATTGTGCTCCTCATTGCTCCTCATTGTGCTCCTCATTGTGCTCCTCATTGTGCTCCTCACCGTGCTCCTCATTGTGCTCCTCATTGTGCTCCTCACCGTACTCCTCACCGTGCTCCTCATTGTACTCCTCACCGTCATCCTCACCGTGCTCCTCACCGTGCTCCTCATTGTGCTCCTCATTGTGCTCCTCACCATGCTCCTCATTGTGATCCTCATTGTGCTCCTCAGCGTGCTCCTCATTGTGCTCCTCATTCTGCTCCTCACTGTGCTCCTCACTGTGCTCCTCATTGAGCTCCTCATTGTGCTCCTCATTGTGCTCCTCACCGAGCTCCTCATTGTTTTCCTCATTGTTTTCCTCATTGTGCTCCTCATTGTGCTCCTCACCGTGCTCCTCATTGTTTTCCTCATTGTTTTCCTCATTGTGCTCCTCACTGTGCTCCTCATTGTGCTCCTCATTGTGCTCCTCATTGTGCTCCTCATTGTGCTCCCCACCGTGCTCCTCATTGTGCTCCTCATTGTGCTCCTCACCGTGCTCCTCATTGTGCTCCTCATTGTGCTCCTCATTGTGCTCCTCACTGTGCTCCTCATTGCTCCTCATTGTGCTCCTCATTGTGCTCCTCATTGCTCCTCATTGTGCTCCTCATTGTGCTCCTCATTGTGCTCCTCAATGCACTCCTCATTGTACTCCTCACCATGCTCCTCATTGTGCTCCTCATTGTGCTCCTCACCGTGCTCCTCATTGTGCTCCTCACCGTGCTCCTCATTGTGCTCCTCATTGTGCTCCTCACCGTGCTCCTCATTGTGCTCCTCACTGTGCTCCTCATTGTGCTCCTCATTGTGCTCCTCACCGTGCTCCTCATTGTGCACCTCATTGTGCTCCTCATTGTGCTCCTCACCGAGCTCCTCATTGTTTTCCTCATTGTTTTCCTCATTGTGCTCCTCACCGTTTCCTCATTTTGCTCCTCATTGTGCTCCTCATTGTGCTCCTCACTGTGCTCCTCATTGTGCTCCTCCTTGTGCTCCTCACCGTGCTCCTCATTGTGCTCCTCATTGTGCTCCTCACCGTGCTCCTCATTGTGCTCCTCATTGTGCTCCTCACTGTGCTCCTCATTGTGCTCCTCATTGTGCTCCTCACCGTGCTCCTCATTGTGCTCCTCTCCGTGCTCCTCACCGTGCTCCTCACCGTGCTCCTCACCGTGCTCCTCATTGTGCTCCTCACCGTGCTCCTCACCGTGCTCCTCATTGTGCTCCTCATTGTGCTCCTCATTGTGCTCCTCATTGTGCTCCTCATCGTGCTCCTCACCGTGCTCCTCATTGTGCTCCTCATTGTGCTCCTCATTGTGCTCCTCATTGTGCTCCTCACCGTGCTCCTCATTGTGCTCCTCACCGTGCTCCTCACCGTGCTCCTCACCGTGCTCCTCATTGTTTCCCTCATTGTTCTCCTCATTGTGCTCCTCACCGTGCTCCTCATTTTGCTCCTCATTGTTTTCCTCATTGTGCTCCTCACCGTGCTCCTCACCGTGCTCCTCACCGTGCTCCTCATTGCGCTCCTCATTGTGCTCCTCACCGTTCTCCTCATTCTGCTCCTCATTGTGCTCCTCATTGTGCTCCTCACCGTGCTCCTCATTGTACTCCTCATTGTTTTCCTCATTGTGCTCCTCATTGTGCTCCTCACCGTGCTCCTCACCGTGCTCCTCATTGTGCTCCTCACTGTGCTCCTCACTGTGCTCCTCACCGTGCTCCTCATTGTGCTCCTCACCGTGCTCCTCATTGTGCTCCTCATTGTGCTCCTCATTGTGCTCCTCACCGTCCTCCTCATTGTTTTCCTCATTTTGCTCCTCATTGTGCTCCTCACTGTGCTCCTCATTGAGCTCCTCACCGTGCTCCTTACTGTGCTCCTCATTGTGCTCCTCAATGCACTCCTCATTGTACTCCTCACCGTCATCCTCATCGTGCTCCTCATTGTGCTCCTCACTGTGCTCCTCATTGTGCTCCTCATTGTGCTCCTCACCGTGCTCCTCAACGTGCTCCTCATTGTGCTCCTCATTGTGCTCCTCACCGTGCTCCTCATTGTGCTCCTCATTGTGATCCTCACCGTGCTCCTCATTGCTCCTCATTGTGCTCCTCATTGTGCTCCTCATTGCTCCTCATTGTGCTCCTCATTGTGCTCCTCATTGTGCTCCTCAATGCACTCCTCATTGTACTCCTCACCATGCTCCTCATTGTGCTCCTCATTGTGCTCCTCACCGTGCTCCTCATTGTGCTCCTCACCGTGCTCCTCATTGTGCTCCTCATTGTGCTCCTCACCGTGCTCCTCATTGTGCTCCTCACTGTGCTCCTCATTGTGCTCCTCATTGTGCTCCTCACCGTGCTCCTCATTGTGCACCTCATTGTGCTCCTCATTGTGCTCCTCACCGAGCTCCTCATTGTTTTCCTCATTGTTTTCCTCATTGTGCTCCTCACCGTTTCCTCATTTTGCTCCTCATTGTGCTCCTCATTGTGCTCCTCACTGTGCTCCTCATTGTGCTCCTCCTTGTGCTCCTCACCGTGCTCCTCATTGTGCTCCTCATTGTGCTCCTCACCGTGCTCCTCATTGTGCTCCTCATTGTGCTCCTCACTGTGCTCCTCATTGTGCTCCTCATTGTGCTCCTCACCGTGCTCCTCATTGTGCTCCTCTCCGTGCTCCTCACCGTGCTCCTCACCGTGCTCCTCACCGTGCTCCTCATTGTGCTCCTCACCGTGCTCCTCACCGTGCTCCTCATTGTGCTCCTCATTGTGCTCCTCATTGTGCTCCTCATTGTGCTCCTCACCGTGCTCCTCATTGTGCTCCTCATTGTGCTCCTCACCGTGCTCCTCACCGTGCTCCTCATTGTGCTCCTCACCGTGCTCCTCACCGTGCTCCTCACCGTGCACCTCATTGTGCTCCTCATAGTGCTCCTCACCGTGCTCCTCATTTTGCTCCTCATTGTGCTCCTCACCGTGCTCCTCACTGTGCTCCTCATTGTGCTCCTCATTGTGCTTCTCATTGTGCTCCTCACCGTCCTCCTCATTGTGCTCCTCATTGTGCTCCTCACCGTGCTCCTCACTGTGCTCCTCATTGTGCTCCTCATTGTGCTCCTCATTGCTCCTCATTGTGCTCCTCATTGTGCTCCTCATTGTGCTCCTCACCGTGCTCCTCATTGTGCTCCTCATTGTGCTCCTCACCGTACTCCTCACCGTGCTCCTCATTGTACTCCTCACCGTCATCCTCACCGTGCTCCTCACCGTGCTCCTCATTGTGCTCCTCATTGTGCTCCTCACCATGCTCCTCATTGTGATCCTCATTGTGCTCCTCAGCGTGCTCCTCATTGTGCTCCTCATTCTGCTCCTCACTGTGCTCCTCACTGTGCTCCTCATTGAGCTCCTCATTGTGCTCCTCATTGTGCTCCTCACCGAGCTCCTCATTGTTTTCCTCATTGTTTTCCTCATTGTGCTCCTCATTGTGCTCCTCACCGTGCTCCTCATTGTTTTCCTCATTGTTTTCCTCATTGTGCTCCTCACTGTGCTCCTCATTGTGCTCCTCATTGTGCTCCTCATTGTGCTCCTCATTGTGCTCCCCACCGTGCTCCTCATTGTGCTCCTCATTGTGCTCCTCACCGTGCTCCTCATTGTGCTCCTCATTGTGCTCCTCATTGTGCTCCTCACTGTGCTCCTCATTGCTCCTCATTGTGCTCCTCATTGTGCTCCTCATTGCTCCTCATTGTGCTCCTCATTGTGCTCCTCATTGTGCTCCTCAATGCACTCCTCATTGTACTCCTCACCATGCTCCTCATTGTGCTCCTCATTGTGCTCCTCACCGTGCTCCTCATTGTACTCCTCACCGTGCTCCTCATTGTGCTCCTCATTGTGCTCCTCACCGTGCTCCTCATTGTGCTCCTCACTGTGCTCCTCATTGTGCTCCTCATTGTGCTCCTCACCGTGCTCCTCATTGTGCACCTCATTGTGCTCCTCATTGTGCTCCTCACCGAGCTCCTCATTGTTTTCCTCATTGTTTTCCTCATTGTGCTCCTCACCGTTTCCTCATTTTGCTCCTCATTGTGCTCCTCATTGTGCTCCTCACTGTGCTCCTCATTGTGCTCCTCCTTGTGCTCCTCACCGTGCTCCTCATTGTGCTCCTCATTGTGCTCCTCACCGTGCTCCTCATTGTGCTCCTCATTGTGCTCCTCACTGTGCTCCTCATTGTGCTCCTCATTGTGCTCCTCACCGTGCTCCTCATTGTGCTCCTCTCCGTGCTCCTCACCGTGCTCCTCACCGTGCTCCTCACCGTGCTCCTCATTGTGCTCCTCACCGTGCTCCTCACCGTGCTCCTCATTGTGCTCCTCATTGTGCTCCTCATTGTGCTCCTCATTGTGCTCCTCATCGTGCTCCTCACCGTGCTCCTCATTGTGCTCCTCATTGTGCTCCTCATTGTGCTCCTCATTGTGCTCCTCACCGTGCTCCTCATTGTGCTCCTCACCGTGCTCCTCACCGTGCTCCTCACCGTGCTCCTCATTGTTTCCCTCATTGTTCTCCTCATTGTGCTCCTCACCGTGCTCCTCATTTTGCTCCTCATTGTTTTCCTCATTGTGCTCCTCACCGTGCTCCTCACCGTGCTCCTCACCGTGCTCCTCATTGCGCTCCTCATTGTGCTCCTCACCGTTCTCCTCATTCTGCTCCTCATTGTGCTCCTCATTGTGCTCCTCACCGTGCTCCTCATTGTACTCCTCATTGTTTTCCTCATTGTGCTCCTCATTGTGCTCCTCACCGTGCTCCTCACCGTGCTCCTCATTGTGCTCCTCACTGTGCTCCTCACTGTGCTCCTCACCGTGCTCCTCATTGTGCTCCTCACCGTGCTCCTCATTGTGCTCCTCATTGTGCTCCTCATTGTGCTCCTCACCGTCCTCCTCATTGTTTTCCTCATTTTGCTCCTCATTGTGCTCCTCACTGTGCTCCTCATTGAGCTCCTCACCGTGCTCCTTACTGTGCTCCTCATTGTGCTCCTCAATGCACTCCTCATTGTACTCCTCACCGTCATCCTCATCGTGCTCCTCATTGTGCTCCTCACTGTGCTCCTCATTGTGCTCCTCATTGTGCTCCTCACCGTGCTCCTCAACGTGCTCCTCATTGTGCTCCTCATTGTGCTCCTCACCGTGCTCCTCATTGTGCTCCTCATTGTGATCCTCACCGTGCTCCTCATTGTGCTCCTCATTGTGCTCCTCATTGTGCTCCTCATTGTGCTCCTCACCGTGCTCCTCATTGTTTTCCTCATTGTTCTCCTCATTGTGCTCCTCACCGTGCTCCTCATTGTGCTCCTCACCTTGCTCCTCATTGTTCTCCTCATTGTGCTCCTCACCGTGCTCCTCATTGTGCTCCTCACCGTGCTCCTCATTGTGCTCCTCATTGTGCTCCTCACCGTGCTCCTCATTGTGCTCCTCATTGTTTTCCTCATTGTGCTCCTCACCGTGCTCCTCACCGTGCTCCTCATTGTGCTCCTCATTGTTTTCCTCATTGTGCTCCTCACCGTGCTCCTCACCGTGCTCCTCACCGTGCTCCTCATTGTGCTCCTCACCGTGCTCCTCACCGTGCTCCTCATTGTTTCCCTCATTGTTCTCCTCATTGTGCTCCTCACTGTGCTCCTCATTTTGCTCCTCATTGTGCTGCTCATTGTGCTCCTCACCGTGCTCCTCACCGTGCTCCTCATTGTGCTCCTCATTGCGCTCCTCATTGTGCTCCTCACCGTTCTCCTCATTCTGCTCCTCATTGTGCTCCTCATTGTGCTCCTCACCGTGCTCCTCATTGTTTTCCTCATTGTGCTCCTCATTGTGCTCCTCACCCTGCTCCTCATTGTGCTCCTCATTGTGCTCCTCATTGTGCTCCTCATTGTGCTCCTCACCGTGCTCCTCATTGTGCTCCTCATTGTGCTCCTCATTGTGCTCCTCATTGTGCTACTCATTGTGCTCCTCACTGTGCTCCTCACCGTGCTCCTCACCGTGCTCCGCATTGTGCTTCTCACCGTGCTCCTCACCGTGCTCCTCATTGTGCTCCTCACCGTGCTCCTCACCATGCTCCTCACCGTGCTCCTCATTGTGCTCCTCATTGTGCTCCTCATTGTGCTCCTCACCGTGCTCCTCATTGTTTTCCTCATTTTGCTCCTCATTGTGCTCCTCATTGTGCTCCTCATTGTTTTCCTCATTGTTCTCCTCATTGTGCTCCTCACCGTGCTCCTCATTGTTTCCCTCATTGTGCTCCTCACCGTGCTCCTCATTGTTCTCCTCATTGTGCTCTTCACCGTGCTCCTCATTGTGCTCCTCATTGTGCTCCTCACCGTGCTCCTCATTGTGTTCCTCATTGTGCTCCTCACCATGCTCCTCATTGTGCTCCTCACCGTGCTCCTCATTGTGCTCCTCATTGTTTTCCTCATTGTGCTCCTCACCGTGCTCCTCACCGTGCTCCTCATTGTGCTCCTCACCGTGCTCCTCAGTGTTTCCCTCATTGTTCTCATTGTGCTCCTCACCGTGCTCCTCATTTTGCTCCTCATTGTTTTCCTCATTGTGCTCCTCACCGTGCTCCTCACCGTGCTCCTCACCGTGCTCCTCATTGTGCTCCTCATTGCGCTCCTCATTGTGCTCCTCACCGTTCTCCTCATTCTGCTCCTCATTGTGCTCCTCACCATTCTCCTCATTGTTTTCCTCATTGTGCTCCTCATTGTGCTCCTCACCGTGCTCCTCATTGTGCTCCTCACCGTGCTCGTCATTGTGCTCGTCATTGTGCTCCTCATTGTGCTCCTCACCGTGCTCCTCATTGTTCTCCTCATTGTGCTCCTCATTGTGCTCCTCATTGCGCTCCTCACTGTGCTCCTCACCGTGCTCCTCATTGTGCTCCTCACCGTGCTCCTCATTGAGCTCCTCACCGTGCTCCTCATTGTGCTCCTCACCGTGCTCCTCACCGTGCTCCTCATTGTGCTCCTCATTGTGCTCCTCATTGTGCTCCTCATTGTGCTACTCATTGTGCTCCTCTTTGAGCTCCTCATTGTGCTCCTCAGCGTTCTCCTCATTGTTCTCCTCCCGTGCTCCTCATTGTGCTCCTCATTGTGCTCCTCACTTTGCTCCTCTCCGTGCTCCTCACCGTGCTCCTCATTGTGCTCCTCACCCTGCTCCTCACCGTGCTCCTCATTGTGCTCCTCACCGTGCTCCTCATTGTGCTCCTCACCGTGCTCCTCACCGTGCTCCTCATTGTGCTCCTCATTGTGCTCCTCATTGTGCTCCTCAATGCACTCCTCATTGTACTCCTCACCGTCATCCTCAACGTGCTCCTCATTGTGCTCCTCACTGTGCGCCTCATTGTGCTGCTCACCGTGCTCCTCACCGTGCTCCTCATTGTGCTCCTCATTGTGCTCCACACCGTGCGCCTCACCGTGCTCCTCATTGTGCTCCTCATTGTGCTCCTCATTGTGCTCCTCATTGTGCTCCTCAATGCACTCCTCATTGTACTCCTCACCATCATCCTCAACATGCTCCTCATTGTGCTCCTCACTGTGCTCCTCATTCTGCTCCTCACTGTGCTCCTCATTGTGTTCCTCACCGTGCTCCTCATTGTGCTCCTCATTGTGCTCCTCATTGTGCTCCTCACCGTGCTCCTCATTGTGCTCCTCATTGTGCTCCTCACCGAGCTCCTCATTGTTTTCCCCATTGTTTTCCTCATTGTGCTCCACACTGTGCTCCTCACTGTGCTCCTCACCGTGCTCCTCACCGTGCTCCTCATTGTGCTCCTCACTGTGCTCCTCACCGTGCTCCTCACTGTGCTCCTCATTGTGCTCCTCATTGTTTTCCTCACTGTGCTCCTCATTGTGCTCCTCACCGTGCTCCTCACCGTGCTCCTCATTGTGCTCCTCACTGTGCTCCTCACCGTGCTCCTCACTGTGCTCCTCATTGTGCTCCTCACTGTGCTCCTCACTGTGCTCCTCACCGTACTCCTCATTGTGCTCCTCATTGTGCTCCTCATTTTGCTCCTCATTGTGCTCCTCACTGTGCTCCTCACTGTGCTCCTCACCGTGCTCCTCATTGTGCTCCTCACCGTGCTCATCATTGAGCTCCTCATTGTGCTCCTCACCGTTCTCCTCATTGACCTCCTCCCGTGCTCCTCATTGTGCTCCTCATTGTGCTCCTCACCGTGCTCCTCATTGTGCTCCTCATTGTGCTCCTCATTGTGCTCCTCACTGTGCTCCTCACTGTGCCTCTCAACGTGCTCCTCATCGTGCTCCTCTCGGTTCTCCTCTCCGTGCTCCTCACCGTGTTCCTCATTGTGCTCCTCACCGTGCTCCTCATTGTGCTCCTCACTGTGCTCCTCACTGTGCCCCTCAACGGGCTCCTCATTGTGCTCTTCACTGTGCTCCTCTCTGTGCTCCTCACCGTGCTCCTCATTGTGCTCCTCATTGTGCTCCTCATTGTGCTCCTCATTGTGCTCCTCACCGTGCTCTTCATTGTTTTCCTCATTGTGCTCCTCATTGTGCTCCTCACCGTGCTCCTCATTGTTTTCCTCATTGTGCTCCTTATCGTGCTCCTCACCGTGCTCCTCATTGTTTTCCTCATTGTGCTCCTCATTGTGCTCCTCACCGTGCTCCTCACCGTGCTCCTCACCGTGCTCCTCATTGTGCTCATCATTGTGCTCCTCATTGTGCTCCTCACCGTGCTCCTCATTGTGCTCCTCACTGTGCTCCTCATTGTGCGCCTCATTGTGCTCCTCACCGTGCTCCTCATTGTGCTCCTCTCCGTGCTCCTAATTGTGCTCCTCATTGTGCTCCTCACTGTGCTCCTCACTGTGCTCCTCATTGTGCTCCTCATTGTGCTCCTCATTGTGCTCCTCACCGTGCTCCTCATTGTTTTCCTCATTGTGCTCCTCATTGTGCTCCTCATTGTGCTCCTCACTGTGCTCCTCACCGTGCTCCTCATTGTGCTCCTCACTGTGCTCCTCACCGTGCTCCTCACCGTGCTCCTCATTGTGCTCCTCATTGTGCTCCTCACCATGCTCCTCATTGTGCTCCTTATTGTGCTCCTCACCGTGCTCCTCACTGTGCTCCTCATTGTGCTCCTCATTGTGCTCCTCATTGTGCTCCTCATTGCTCCTCATTGTGCTCTTCATTGCTCCTCTTTGTGCTCCTCATTGTGCTCCTCATTGTGCTCCTCACCGTGCTCCTCATTGTGCTCCTCATTGTGCTCCTCACCGTGCTCCTCATTGTGCTCCTCATTGTGCTCCTCAGCGTGCTCCTCATTGTGCTCCTCATTGTGCTCCTCACTGTGCTCCTCACTGTGCTCCTCATTGAGCTCCTCATTGTGCTCCTCATTGGGCTCCTCACCGAGCTCCTCATTGTTTTCCTCATTGTTTTCCTCATTGTGCTCCTCATTGTGCTCCTCACCGTGCTCCTCATTGTTTTAGTCATTGTTTTCCTCATTGTGCTCCTCATTGTGCTCCCCACCGTGCTCCTCATTGTGCTCCTCATTGTGCTCCTCACCGTGCTCCTCATTGTGCTCCTCATTGTGCTCCTCATTGTGCTCCTCATTGCTCCTCATTGTGCTCCTCATTGTGCTCCTCATTGCTCCTCATTGTGCTCCTCATTGTGCTCCTCATTGTGTTCCTCACCGTGCTCCTCATTGTGCTCCTCATTGCTTCTCATTGTGCTCCTCATTGTGCTCCTCATTGTGCTCCTCAATGCACTCCTCATTGTACTCCTCACCATGCTCCACATTGTGCTCCTCATTGTGCTCCTCACCGTGCTCCTCATTGTGCTCCTCACCGTGCTCCTCAACGTGCTCCTCATTGTGCTCCTCATTGTGCTCCTCACCGTGCTCCTCATTGTGCTCCTCATTGTGATCCTCACCGTGCTCCTCATTGTGCTCCTCATTGTGCTCCTCATTGTGCTCCTCATTGTGCTCCTCACCGTGCTCGTCATTGTTTTCCTCATTGTACTCCTCATTGTGCTCCTCACCGTGCTTCTCATTGTGCTCCTCTCCGTGCTCCTCACCGTGCTCCTCATTGTGCTCCTCACCTTGCTCCTCATTGTTCTCCTCATTGTGCTCCTCACCGTGCTCCTCATTGTGCTCCTCACCGTGCTCCTCATTGTGCTCCTCATTGTGCTCCTCACCGTGCTCCTCATTGTGCTCCTCATTGTTTTCCTCATTGTGCTCCTCACCGTGCTCCTCACCGTGCTCCTCATTGTGCTCCTCATTGTTTTCCTCATTGTGCTCCTCACCGTGCTCCTCACCATGCTCCTCACCGTGCTCCTCATTGTGCTCCTCACCGTGCTCCTCACCGTGCTCCTCATTGTTTCCCTCATTGTTCTCCTCATTGTGCTCCTCACCGTGCTCCTCATTTTGCTCCTAATTGTGCTCCTCATTGTGCTCCTCACCGTGCTCCTCACCGTGCTCCTCATTGTGCTCCTCATTGCGCTCCTCATTGTGCTCCTCACCGTTCTCCTCATTCTGCTCCTCATTGTGCTCCTCATTGTGCTCCTCACCGTGCTCCTCATTGTTTTCCTCATTGTGCTCCTCATTGTGCTCCTCACCGTGCTCCTCATTGTGCTCCTCATTGTGCTCCTCATTGTGCTCCTCACCGTGCTCCTCATTGTGCTCCACATTGTGCTCCTCATTGTGCTACTCATTGTGCTCCTCACTGTGCTCCTCACCGTGCTCCTCACCGTGCTCCTCATTGTGCTCCTCACCGTGCTCCTCACCGTGCTCCTCATTGTGCTCCTCACCGTGCTCCTCACCGTGCTCCTCACCGTGCTCCTCATTGTGCTCCTCATTGTGCTCCTCATTGTGCTCCTCATCGTGCTCCTCATTGTTTTCCTCATTTTGCTCCTCATTGTGCTCCTCATTGTGCTCCTCATTGTTTTCCTCATTGTTCTCCTCACTGTGCTCCTCATTGTGCGCCTCATTTTGCTCCTCATTGTGCTCCTCATTCTGCTCCTCACTGTGCTCCTCATTGTGTTCCTCACCGTGCTCCTCATTGTGCTCCTCATTGTGCTCCTCATTGTGCTCCTCATTATGCTCCTCACCGTGCTCCTCATTGTGCTCCTCATTGTGCTCCTCACCGAGCTCCTCATTGTTTTCCCCATTGATTTCCTCATTGTGCTCCTCACTGTGCTCCTCACTGTGCTCCTCACCGTGCTCCTCACCGTGCTCCTCATTGTGCTCCTCACTGTGCTCCTCACCGTGCTCCTCACTGTGCTCCTCATTGTGCTCCTCATTGTTTTCCTCACTGTGCTCCTCATTGTGCTCCTCACCGTGCTCCTCACCGTGCTCCTCATTGTGCTCCTCACTGTGCTCCTCACCGTGCTCCTCACTGTGCTCCTCATTGTGCTCCTCACTGTGCTCCTCACTGTGCTCCTCACCGTACTCCTCATTGTGCTCCTCATTGTGCTCCTCATTTTGCTCCTCATTGTGCTCCTCACCGTGCTCCTCACTGTGCTCCTCACCGTGCTCCTCATTGTGCTCCTCACCGTGCTCATCATTGAGCTCCTCATTGTGCTCCTCACCGTTCTCCTCATTGATCTCCTCCCGTGCTCCTCATTGTGCTCCTCATTGTGCTCCTCACCGTGCTCCTCATTGTGCTCCTCATTGTGCTCCTCATTGTGCTCCTCACCGTGCTCCTCATTGTGCTCCTCATTGTGCTCCTCACTGTGCTCCTCACTGTGCCCCTCAACGTGCTCCTCATCGTGCTCCTCTCGGTGCTCCTCTCCGTGCTCCTCACCGTGTTCCTCATTGTGCTCCTCACCGTGCTCCTCACCGTGATCCTCATTGTGCTCCTCACTGTGCTCCTCACTGTGCCCCTCAACGTGCTCCTCATTGTGCTCCTCATTGTGCTCCTCATTGTGCTCCTCACCGTGCTCTTCATTGTTTTCCTCATTGTGCTCCTCATTGTGCTCCTCACCGTGCTCCTCATTGTTTTCCTCATTGTGCTCCTCATCGTGCTTCTCACCGTGCTCCTCATTGTTTTCCTCATTTTGCTCCTCATTGTGCTCCTCACCGTGCTCCTCACCGTGCTCCTCACCGTGCTCCTCATTGTGCTCATCATTGTGCTCCTCATTGTGCTCCTCACCGTGCTCCTCATTGTGCTCCTCATTGTGCTCCTCACCGTGCTCCTCATTGTGCTCCTCACTGTGCTCCTCATTGTGCGCCTCATTGTGCTCCTCACCGTGCTCCTCATTGTGCTCCTCTCCGTGCTCCTAATTGTGCTCCTCATTGTGCTCCTCACTGTGCTCCTCACTGTGCTCCTCATTGTGCTCCTCATTGTGCTCCTCACCGTGCTCCTCATTGTTTTCCTCATTGTGCTCCTCATTGTGCTCCTCATTGTGCTCCTCACTGTGCTCCTCACCGTGCTCCTCATTGTGCTCCTCACCGTGCTCCTCACCGTGCTCCTCACCGTGCACCTCATTGTGCTCCTCATTGTGCTCCTCTCCGTGCTCCTCATTGTGCTCCTTATTGTGCTCCTCACCGTGCTCCTCACTGTGCTCCTCATTGTGCTCCTCATTGTGCTCCTCATTGTGCTCCTCATTGCTCCTCATTGTGGTCTTCATTGCTCCTCATTGTGCTCCTCATTGTGCTCCTCATTGTGCTCCTCACCGTGCTCCTCATTGTGATCCTCATTGTGCTCCTCACCGTGCTCCTCATTGTGCTCCTCATTGTGCTCCTCAGCGTGCTCCTCATTGTGCTCCTCATTGTGCTCCTCACTGTGCTCCTCACTGTGCTCCTCATTGAGCTCCTCATTGTGCTCCTCATTGGGCTCCTCACCGAGCTCCTCATTGTTTTCCTCATTGTTTTCCTCATTGTGCTCCTCATTGTGCTCCTCACCGAGCTCCTCATTGTTTTAGTCATTGTTTTCCTCATTGTGCTCCTCATTGTGCTCCCCACCGTGCTCCTCATTGTGCTCCTCATTGTGCTCCTCACCGTGGTCCTCATTGTGCTCCTCATTGTGCTCCTCATTGTGCTCCTCACTGTGCTCCTCATTGCTCCTCATTGTGCTCCTCATTGTGCTCCTCATTGCTCCTCATTGTGCTCCTCATTGTGCTCCTCATTGTGTTCCTCACCGTGCTCCTCATTGTGCTCCTCATTGTGCTCCTCATTGTGCTCCTCATTGTGCTCCACACCGTGCGCCTCACCGTGCTCCTCATTGTGCTCCTCATTGTGCTCCTCATTGTGCTCCTCATTGTGCTCCTCAATGCACTCCTCATTGTACTCCTCACCATCATCCTCAACATGCTCCTCATTGTGCTCCTCACTGTGCTCCTCATTCTGCTCCTCACTGTGCTCCTCATTGTGTTCCTCACCGTGCTCCTCATTGTGCTCCTCATTGTGCTCCTCATTGTGCTCCTCACCGTGCTCCTCATTGTGCTCCTCATTGTGCTCCTCACCGAGCTCCTCATTGTTTTCCCCATTGTTTTCCTCATTGTGCTCCACACTGTGCTCCTCACTGTGCTCCTCACCGTGCTCCTCACCGTGCTCCTCATTGTGCTCCTCACTGTGCTCCTCACCGTGCTCCTCACTGTGCTCCTCATTGTGCTCCTCATTGTTTTCCTCACTGTGCTCCTCATTGTGCTCCTCACCGTGCTCCTCACCGTGCTCCTCATTGTGCTCCTCACTGTGCTCCTCACCGTGCTCCTCACTGTGCTCCTCATTGTGCTCCTCACTGTGCTCCTCACTGTGCTCCTCACCGTACTCCTCATTGTGCTCCTCATTGTGCTCCTCATTTTGCTCCTCATTGTGCTCCTCACTGTGCTCCTCACTGTGCTCCTCACCGTGCTCCTCATTGTGCTCCTCACCGTGCTCATCATTGAGCTCCTCATTGTGCTCCTCACCGTTCTCCTCATTGACCTCCTCCCGTGCTCCTCATTGTGCTCCTCATTGTGCTCCTCACCGTGCTCCTCATTGTGCTCCTCATTGTGCTCCTCATTGTGCTCCTCACTGTGCTCCTCACTGTGCCTCTCAACGTGCTCCTCATCGTGCTCCTCTCGGTTCTCCTCTCCGTGCTCCTCACCGTGTTCCTCATTGTGCTCCTCACCGTGCTCCTCATTGTGCTCCTCACTGTGCTCCTCACTGTGCCCCTCAACGGGCTCCTCATTGTGCTCTTCACTGTGCTCCTCTCTGTGCTCCTCACCGTGCTCCTCATTGTGCTCCTCATTGTGCTCCTCATTGTGCTCCTCATTGTGCTCCTCACCGTGCTCTTCATTGTTTTCCTCATTGTGCTCCTCATTGTGCTCCTCACCGTGCTCCTCATTGTTTTCCTCATTGTGCTCCTTATCGTGCTCCTCACCGTGCTCCTCATTGTTTTCCTCATTGTGCTCCTCATTGTGCTCCTCACCGTGCTCCTCACCGTGCTCCTCACCGTGCTCCTCATTGTGCTCATCATTGTGCTCCTCATTGTGCTCCTCACCGTGCTCCTCATTGTGCTCCTCACTGTGCTCCTCATTGTGCGCCTCATTGTGCTCCTCACCGTGCTCCTCATTGTGCTCCTCTCCGTGCTCCTAATTGTGCTCCTCATTGTGCTCCTCACTGTGCTCCTCACTGTGCTCCTCATTGTGCTCCTCATTGTGCTCCTCATTGTGCTCCTCACCGTGCTCCTCATTGTTTTCCTCATTGTGCTCCTCATTGTGCTCCTCATTGTGCTCCTCACTGTGCTCCTCACCGTGCTCCTCATTGTGCTCCTCACTGTGCTCCTCACCGTGCTCCTCACCGTGCTCCTCATTGTGCTCCTCATTGTGCTCCTCACCATGCTCCTCATTGTGCTCCTTATTGTGCTCCTCACCGTGCTCCTCACTGTGCTCCTCATTGTGCTCCTCATTGTGCTCCTCATTGTGCTCCTCATTGCTCCTCATTGTGCTCTTCATTGCTCCTCTTTGTGCTCCTCATTGTGCTCCTCATTGTGCTCCTCACCGTGCTCCTCATTGTGCTCCTCATTGTGCTCCTCACCGTGCTCCTCATTGTGCTCCTCATTGTGCTCCTCAGCGTGCTCCTCATTGTGCTCCTCATTGTGCTCCTCACTGTGCTCCTCACTGTGCTCCTCATTGAGCTCCTCATTGTGCTCCTCATTGGGCTCCTCACCGAGCTCCTCATTGTTTTCCTCATTGTTTTCCTCATTGTGCTCCTCATTGTGCTCCTCACCGTGCTCCTCATTGTTTTAGTCATTGTTTTCCTCATTGTGCTCCTCATTGTGCTCCCCACCGTGCTCCTCATTGTGCTCCTCATTGTGCTCCTCACCGTGCTCCTCATTGTGCTCCTCATTGTGCTCCTCATTGTGCTCCTCATTGCTCCTCATTGTGCTCCTCATTGTGCTCCTCATTGCTCCTCATTGTGCTCCTCATTGTGCTCCTCATTGTGTTCCTCACCGTGCTCCTCATTGTGCTCCTCATTGCTTCTCATTGTGCTCCTCATTGTGCTCCTCATTGTGCTCCTCAATGCACTCCTCATTGTACTCCTCACCATGCTCCACATTGTGCTCCTCATTGTGCTCCTCACCGTGCTCCTCATTGTGCTCCTCACCGTGCTCCTCAACGTGCTCCTCATTGTGCTCCTCATTGTGCTCCTCACCGTGCTCCTCATTGTGCTCCTCATTGTGATCCTCACCGTGCTCCTCATTGTGCTCCTCATTGTGCTCCTCATTGTGCTCCTCATTGTGCTCCTCACCGTGCTCGTCATTGTTTTCCTCATTGTACTCCTCATTGTGCTCCTCACCGTGCTTCTCATTGTGCTCCTCTCCGTGCTCCTCACCGTGCTCCTCATTGTGCTCCTCACCTTGCTCCTCATTGTTCTCCTCATTGTGCTCCTCACCGTGCTCCTCATTGTGCTCCTCACCGTGCTCCTCATTGTGCTCCTCATTGTGCTCCTCACCGTGCTCCTCATTGTGCTCCTCATTGTTTTCCTCATTGTGCTCCTCACCGTGCTCCTCACCGTGCTCCTCATTGTGCTCCTCATTGTTTTCCTCATTGTGCTCCTCACCGTGCTCCTCACCATGCTCCTCACCGTGCTCCTCATTGTGCTCCTCACCGTGCTCCTCACCGTGCTCCTCATTGTTTCCCTCATTGTTCTCCTCATTGTGCTCCTCACCGTGCTCCTCATTTTGCTCCTAATTGTGCTCCTCATTGTGCTCCTCACCGTGCTCCTCACCGTGCTCCTCATTGTGCTCCTCATTGCGCTCCTCATTGTGCTCCTCACCGTTCTCCTCATTCTGCTCCTCATTGTGCTCCTCATTGTGCTCCTCACCGTGCTCCTCATTGTTTTCCTCATTGTGCTCCTCATTGTGCTCCTCACCGTGCTCCTCATTGTGCTCCTCATTGTGCTCCTCATTGTGCTCCTCACCGTGCTCCTCATTGTGCTCCACATTGTGCTCCTCATTGTGCTACTCATTGTGCTCCTCACTGTGCTCCTCACCGTGCTCCTCACCGTGCTCCTCATTGTGCTCCTCACCGTGCTCCTCACCGTGCTCCTCATTGTGCTCCTCACCGTGCTCCTCACCGTGCTCCTCACCGTGCTCCTCATTGTGCTCCTCATTGTGCTCCTCATTGTGCTCCTCATCGTGCTCCTCATTGTTTTCCTCATTTTGCTCCTCATTGTGCTCCTCATTGTGCTCCTCATTGTTTTCCTCATTGTTCTCCTCACTGTGCTCCTCATTGTGCGCCTCATTTTGCTCCTCATTGTGCTCCTCATTCTGCTCCTCACTGTGCTCCTCATTGTGTTCCTCACCGTGCTCCTCATTGTGCTCCTCATTGTGCTCCTCATTGTGCTCCTCATTATGCTCCTCACCGTGCTCCTCATTGTGCTCCTCATTGTGCTCCTCACCGAGCTCCTCATTGTTTTCCCCATTGATTTCCTCATTGTGCTCCTCACTGTGCTCCTCACTGTGCTCCTCACCGTGCTCCTCACCGTGCTCCTCATTGTGCTCCTCACTGTGCTCCTCACCGTGCTCCTCACTGTGCTCCTCATTGTGCTCCTCATTGTTTTCCTCACTGTGCTCCTCATTGTGCTCCTCACCGTGCTCCTCACCGTGCTCCTCATTGTGCTCCTCACTGTGCTCCTCACCGTGCTCCTCACTGTGCTCCTCATTGTGCTCCTCACTGTGCTCCTCACTGTGCTCCTCACCGTACTCCTCATTGTGCTCCTCATTGTGCTCCTCATTTTGCTCCTCATTGTGCTCCTCACCGTGCTCCTCACTGTGCTCCTCACCGTGCTCCTCATTGTGCTCCTCACCGTGCTCATCATTGAGCTCCTCATTGTGCTCCTCACCGTTCTCCTCATTGATCTCCTCCCGTGCTCCTCATTGTGCTCCTCATTGTGCTCCTCACCGTGCTCCTCATTGTGCTCCTCATTGTGCTCCTCATTGTGCTCCTCACCGTGCTCCTCATTGTGCTCCTCATTGTGCTCCTCACTGTGCTCCTCACTGTGCCCCTCAACGTGCTCCTCATCGTGCTCCTCTCGGTGCTCCTCTCCGTGCTCCTCACCGTGTTCCTCATTGTGCTCCTCACCGTGCTCCTCACCGTGATCCTCATTGTGCTCCTCACTGTGCTCCTCACTGTGCCCCTCAACGTGCTCCTCATTGTGCTCCTCATTGTGCTCCTCATTGTGCTCCTCACCGTGCTCTTCATTGTTTTCCTCATTGTGCTCCTCATTGTGCTCCTCACCGTGCTCCTCATTGTTTTCCTCATTGTGCTCCTCATCGTGCTTCTCACCGTGCTCCTCATTGTTTTCCTCATTTTGCTCCTCATTGTGCTCCTCACCGTGCTCCTCACCGTGCTCCTCACCGTGCTCCTCATTGTGCTCATCATTGTGCTCCTCATTGTGCTCCTCACCGTGCTCCTCATTGTGCTCCTCATTGTGCTCCTCACCGTGCTCCTCATTGTGCTCCTCACTGTGCTCCTCATTGTGCGCCTCATTGTGCTCCTCACCGTGCTCCTCATTGTGCTCCTCTCCGTGCTCCTAATTGTGCTCCTCATTGTGCTCCTCACTGTGCTCCTCACTGTGCTCCTCATTGTGCTCCTCATTGTGCTCCTCACCGTGCTCCTCATTGTTTTCCTCATTGTGCTCCTCATTGTGCTCCTCATTGTGCTCCTCACTGTGCTCCTCCCCGTGCTCCTCATTGTGCTCCTCACCGTGCTCCTCACCGTGCTCCTCACCGTGCACCTCATTGTGCTCCTCATTGTGCTCCTCTCCGTGCTCCTCATTGTGCTCCTTATTGTGCTCCTCACCGTGCTCCTCACTGTGCTCCTCATTGTGCTCCTCATTGTGCTCCTCATTGTGCTCCTCATTGCTCCTCATTGTGGTCTTCATTGCTCCTCATTGTGCTCCTCATTGTGCTCCTCATTGTGCTCCTCACCGTGCTCCTCATTGTGATCCTCATTGTGCTCCTCACCGTGCTCCTCATTGTGCTCCTCATTGTGCTCCTCAGCGTGCTCCTCATTGTGCTCCTCATTGTGCTCCTCACTGTGCTCCTCACTGTGCTCCTCATTGAGCTCCTCATTGTGCTCCTCATTGGGCTCCTCACCGAGCTCCTCATTGTTTTCCTCATTGTTTTCCTCATTGTGCTCCTCATTGTGCTCCTCACCGAGCTCCTCATTGTTTTAGTCATTGTTTTCCTCATTGTGCTCCTCATTGTGCTCCCCACCGTGCTCCTCATTGTGCTCCTCATTGTGCTCCTCACCGTGGTCCTCATTGTGCTCCTCATTGTGCTCCTCATTGTGCTCCTCACTGTGCTCCTCATTGCTCCTCATTGTGCTCCTCATTGTGCTCCTCATTGCTCCTCATTGTGCTCCTCATTGTGCTCCTCATTGTGTTCCTCACCGTGCTCCTCATTGTACTCCTCATTGCTTCTCATTGTGCTCCTCATTGTGCTCCTCATTGTGCTCCTCAATGCACTCCTCATTGTACTCCTCACCATGCTCCACATTGTGCTCCTCATTGTGCTCCTCACCGTGCTCCTCATTGTGCTCCTCACCGTGCTCCTCAACGTGCTCCTCATTGTGCTCCTCATTGTGCTCCTCACCGTGCTCCTCATTGTGCTCCTCACCGTGCTCCTCACCGTGCTCCTCATTGTTTCCCTCATTGTTCTCCTCATTGTGCTCCTCACCGTGCTCCTCATTTTGCTCCTAATTGTGCTCCTCAATGTGCTCCTCACCGTGCTCCTCACCGTGCTCCTCATTGTGCTCCTCATTGCGCTCCTCATTGTGCTCCTCACCGTTCTCCTCATTCTGCTCCTCATTGTGCTCCTCATTGTGCTCCTCACCGTGCTCCTCATTGTTTTCCTCATTGTGCTCCTCATTGTGCTCCTCACCGTGCTCCTCATTGTGCTCCTCATTGTGCTCCTCATTGTGCTCCTCACCGTGCTCCTCATTGTGCTCCACATTGTGCTCCTCATTGTGCTACTCATTGTGCTCCTCACTGTGCTCCTCACCGTGCTCCTCACCGTGCTCCTCATTGTGCTCCTCACCGTGCTCCTCACCGTGCTCCTCATTGTGCTCCTCACCGTGCTCCTCACCGTGCTCCTCACCGTGCTCCTCATTGTGCTCCTCATTGTGCTCCTCATTGTGCTCCTCATCGTGCTCCTCATTGTTTTCCTCATTTTGCTCCTCATTGTGCTCCTCATTGTGCTCCTCATTGTTTTCCTCATTGTTCTCCTCACTGTGCTCCTCATTGTGCGCCTCATTTTGCTCCTCATTGTGCTCCTCATTCTGCTCCTCACTGTGCTCCTCATTGTGTTCCTCACCGTGCTCCTCATTGTGCTCCTCATTGTGCTCCTCATTGTGCTCCTCATTATGCTCCTCACCGTGCTCCTCATTGTGCTCCTCATTGTGCTCCTCACCGAGCTCCTCATTGTTTTCCCCATTGATTTCCTCATTGTGCTCCTCACTGTGCTCCTCACTGTGCTCCTCACCGTGCTCCTCACCGTGCTCCTCATTGTGCTCCTCACTGTGCTCCTCACCGTGCTCCTCACTGTGCTCCTCATTGTGCTCCTCATTGTTTTCCTCACTGTGCTCCTCATTGTGCTCCTCACCGTGCTCCTCACCGTGCTCCTCATTGTGCTCCTCACTGTGCTCCTCACCGTGCTCCTCACTGTGCTCCTCATTGTGCTCCTCACTGTGCTCCTCACTGTGCTCCTCACCGTACTCCTCATTGTGCTCCTCATTGTGCTCCTCATTTTGCTCCTCATTGTGCTCCTCACCGTGCTCCTCACTGTGCTCCTCACCGTGCTCCTCATTGTGCTCCTCACCGTGCTCATCATTGAGCTCCTCATTGTGCTCCTCACCGTTCTCCTCATTGATCTCCTCCCGTGCTCCTCATTGTGCTCCTCATTGTGCTCCTCACCGTGCTCCTCATTGTGCTCCTCATTGTGCTCCTCATTGTGCTCCTCACCGTGCTCCTCATTGTGCTCCTCATTGTGCTCCTCACTGTGCTCCTCACTGTGCCCCTCAACGTGCTCCTCATCGTGCTCCTCTCGGTGCTCCTCTCCGTGCTCCTCACCGTGTTCCTCATTGTGCTCCTCACCGTGCTCCTCACCGTGATCCTCATTGTGCTCCTCACTGTGCTCCTCACTGTGCCCCTCAACGTGCTCCTCATTGTGCTCCTCATTGTGCTCCTCATTGTGCTCCTCACCGTGCTCTTCATTGTTTTCCTCATTGTGCTCCTCATTGTGCTCCTCACCGTGCTCCTCATTGTTTTCCTCATTGTGCTCCTCATCGTGCTTCTCACCGTGCTCCTCATTGTTTTCCTCATTTTGCTCCTCATTGTGCTCCTCACCGTGCTCCTCACCGTGCTCCTCACCGTGCTCCTCATTGTGCTCATCATTGTGCTCCTCATTGTGCTCCTCACCGTGCTCCTCATTGTGCTCCTCATTGTGCTCCTCACCGTGCTCCTCATTGTGCTCCTCACTGTGCTCCTCATTGTGCGCCTCATTGTGCTCCTCACCGTGCTCCTCATTGTGCTCCTCTCCGTGCTCCTAATTGTGCTCCTCATTGTGCTCCTCACTGTGCTCCTCACTGTGCTCCTCATTGTGCTCCTCATTGTGCTCCTCACCGTGCTCCTCATTGTTTTCCTCATTGTGCTCCTCATTGTGCTCCTCATTGTGCTCCTCACTGTGCTCCTCACCGTGCTCCTCATTGTGCTCCTCACCGTGCTCCTCACCGTGCTCCTCACCGTGCACCTCATTGTGCTCCTCATTGTGCTCCTCTCCGTGCTCCTCATTGTGCTCCTTATTGTGCTCCTCACCGTGCTCCTCACTGTGCTCCTCATTGTGCTCCTCATTGTGCTCCTCATTGTGCTCCTCATTGCTCCTCATTGTGGTCTTCATTGCTCCTCATTGTGCTCCTCATTGTGCTCCTCATTGTGCTCCTCACCGTGCTCCTCATTGTGATCCTCATTGTGCTCCTCACCGTGCTCCTCATTGTGCTCCTCATTGTGCTCCTCAGCGTGCTCCTCATTGTGCTCCTCATTGTGCTCCTCACTGTGCTCCTCACTGTGCTCCTCATTGAGCTCCTCATTGTGCTCCTCATTGGGCTCCTCACCGAGCTCCTCATTGTTTTCCTCATTGTTTTCCTCATTGTGCTCCTCATTGTGCTCCTCACCGAGCTCCTCATTGTTTTAGTCATTGTTTTCCTCATTGTGCTCCTCATTGTGCTCCCCACCGTGCTCCTCATTGTGCTCCTCATTGTGCTCCTCACCGTGGTCCTCATTGTGCTCCTCATTGTGCTCCTCATTGTGCTCCTCACTGTGCTCCTCATTGCTCCTCATTGTGCTCCTCATTGTGCTCCTCATTGCTCCTCATTGTGCTCCTCATTGTGCTCCTCATTGTGTTCCTCACCGTGCTCCTCATTGTACTCCTCATTGCTTCTCATTGTGCTCCTCATTGTGCTCCTCATTGTGCTCCTCAATGCACTCCTCATTGTACTCCTCACCATGCTCCACATTGTGCTCCTCATTGTGCTCCTCACCGTGCTCCTCATTGTGCTCCTCACCGTGCTCCTCAACGTGCTCCTCATTGTGCTCCTCATTGTGCTCCTCACCGTGCTCCTCATTGTGCTCCTCATTGTGATCCTCACCGTGCTCCTCATTGTGCTCCTCATTGTGCACCTCATTGTGCTCCTCACCGTGCTCTTCATTGTTTTCCTCATTGTGC
This sequence comes from Isurus oxyrinchus, assembly GCA_026770705.1. NCBI lineage: Eukaryota > Metazoa > Chordata > Chondrichthyes > Lamniformes > Lamnidae > Isurus > Isurus oxyrinchus. The sequence goes on along the minus strand of JANJGN010000006.1, from coordinate 3,613,732 downwards.
TCCTCATTGTGCTCCTCACCGTGCTCCTCATTGTTTTCCTCATTGTGCTCCTCATCGTGCTTCTCACCGTGCTCCTCATTGTTTTCCTCATTTTGCTCCTCATTGTGCTCCTCACCGTGCTCCTCACCGTGCTCCTCACCGTGCTCCTCATTGTGCTCATCATTGTGCTCCTCATTGTGCTCCTCACCGTGCTCCTCATTGTGCTCCTCATTGTGCTCCTCACCGTGCTCCTCATTGTGCTCCTCACTGTGCTCCTCATTGTGCGCCTCATTGTGCTCCTCACCGTGCTCCTCATTGTGCTCCTCTCCGTGCTCCTAATTGTGCTCCTCATTGTGCTCCTCACTGTGCTCCTCACTGTGCTCCTCATTGTGCTCCTCATTGTGCTCCTCACCGTGCTCCTCATTGTTTTCCTCATTGTGCTCCTCATTGTGCTCCTCATTGTGCTCCTCACTGTGCTCCTCACCGTGCTCCTCATTGTGCTCCTCACCGTGCTCCTCACCGTGCTCCTCACCGTGCACCTCATTGTGCTCCTCATTGTGCTCCTCTCCGTGCTCCTCATTGTGCTCCTTATTGTGCTCCTCACCGTGCTCCTCACTGTGCTCCTCATTGTGCTCCTCATTGTGCTCCTCATTGTGCTCCTCATTGCTCCTCATTGTGGTCTTCATTGCTCCTCATTGTGCTCCTCATTGTGCTCCTCATTGTGCTCCTCACCGTGCTCCTCATTGTGATCCTCATTGTGCTCCTCACCGTGCTCCTCATTGTGCTCCTCATTGTGCTCCTCAGCGTGCTCCTCATTGTGCTCCTCATTGTGCTCCTCACTGTGCTCCTCACTGTGCTCCTCATTGAGCTCCTCATTGTGCTCCTCATTGGGCTCCTCACCGAGCTCCTCATTGTTTTCCTCATTGTTTTCCTCATTGTGCTCCTCATTGTGCTCCTCACCGTGCTCCTCATTGTTTTAGTCATTGTTTTCCTCATTGTGCTCCTCATTGTGCTCCCCACCGTGCTCCTCATTGTGCTCCTCATTGTGCTCCTCACCGTGGTCCTCATTGTGCTCCTCATTGTGCTCCTCATTGTGCTCCTCACTGTGCTCCTCATTGCTCCTCATTGTGCTCCTCATTGTGCTCCTCATTGCTCCTCATTGTGCTCCTCATTGTGCTCCTCATTGTGTTCCTCACCGTGCTCCTCATTGTACTCCTCATTGCTTCTCATTGTGCTCCTCATTGTGCTCCTCATTGTGCTCCTCAATGCACTCCTCATTGTACTCCTCACCATGCTCCACATTGTGCTCCTCATTGTGCTCCTCACCGTGCTCCTCATTGTGCTCCTCACCGTGCTCCTCAACGTGCTCCTCATTGTGCTCCTCATTGTGCTCCTCACCGTGCTCCTCATTGTGCTCCTCATTGTGATCCTCACCGTGCTCCTCATTGTGCTCCTCATTGTGCTCCTCATTGTGCTCCTCACCGTGCTCCTCATTGTTTTCCTCATTGTTCTCCTCATTGTGCTCCTCACCGTGCTCCTCATTGTGCTCCTCTCCGTGCTCCTCATCGTGCTCCTCATTGTGCTCCTCATTGTGCTCCTCATTGTTCTCCTCATTGTGTTCCTCACCGTGCTCCTCATTGTGCTCCTCATTGCTTCTCATTGTGCTCCTCATTGTGCTCCTCATTGTGCTCCTCAATGCACTCCTCATTGTACTCCTCACCATGCTCCACATTGTGCTCCTCATTGTGCTCCTCACCGTGCTCCTCATTGTGCTCCTCACCGTGCTCCTCAACGTGCTCCTCATTGTGCTCCTCATTGTGCTCCTCACCGTGCTCCTCATTGTGCTCCTCATTGTGATCCTCACCGTGCTCCTCATTGTGCTCCTCATTGTGCTCCTCATTGTGCTCCTCATTGTGCTCCTCACCGTGCTCGTCATTGTTTTCCTCATTGTTCTCCTCATTGTGCTCCTCACCGTGCTCCTCATTGTGCTCCTCTCCGTGCTCCTCACCGTGCTCCTCATTGTGCTCCTCACCTTGCTCCTCATTGTTCTCCTCATTGTGCTCCTCACCGTGCTCCTCATTGTGCTCCTCATCGTGCTCCTCATTGTGCTCCTCATTGTGCTCCTCACCGTGCTCCTCATTGTGCTCCTCATTGTTTTCCTCATTGTGCTCCTCACCGTGCTCCTCACCGTGCTCCTCATTGTGCTCCTCATTGTTTTCCTCATTGTGCTCCTCACCGTGCTCCTCACCATGCTCCTCACCGTGCTCCTCATTGTGCTCCTCACCGTGCTCCTCACCGTGCTCCTCATTGTTTCCCTCATTGTTCTCCTCATTGTGCTCCTCACCGTGCTCCTCATTTTGCTCCTAATTGTGCTCCTCATTGTGCTCCTCACCGTGCTCCTCACCGTGCTCCTCATTGTGCTCCTCATTGCGCTCCTCATTGTGCTCCTCACCGTTCTCCTCATTCTGCTCCTCATTGTGCTCCTCATTGTGCTCCTCACCGTGCTCCTCATTGTTTTCCTCATTGTGCTCCTCATTGTGCTCCTCACCGTGCTCCTCATTGTGCTCCTCATTGTGCTCCTCATTGTGCTCCTCACCGTGCTGCTCATTGTGCTCCTCATTGTGCTCCTCATTGTGCTCCTCATTGTGCTACTCATTGTGCTCCTCACTGTGCTCCTCACCGTGCTCCTCACCGTGCTCCTCATTGTGCTCCTCACCGTGCTCCTCACCGTGCTCCTCATTGTGCTCCTCACCGTGCTCCTCACCGTGCTCCTCACCGTGCTCCTCATTGTGCTCCTCATTGTGCTCCTCATTGTGCTCCTCATCGTGCTCCTCATTGTTTTCCTCATTTTGCTCCTCATTGTGCTCCTCATTGTGCTCCTCATTGTTTTCCTCATTGTTCTCCTCACTGTGCTCCTCATTGTGCGCCTCATTGTGCTCCTCATTGTGCTCCTCATTCTGCTCCTCACTGTGCTCCTCATTGTGTTCCTCACCGTGCTCCTCATTGTGCTCCTCATTGTGCTCCTCATTGTGCTCCTCATTGTGCTCCTCACCGTGCTCCTCATTGTGCTCCTCATTGTGCTCCTCACCGAGCTCCTCATTGTTTTCCCCATTGATTTCCTCATTGTGCTCCTCACTGTGCTCCTCACTGTGCTCCTCACCGTGCTCCTCACCGTGCTCCTCATTGTGCTCCTCACTGTGCTCCTCACCGTGCTCCTCACTGTGCTCCTCATTGTGCTCCTCATTGTTTTCCTCACTGTGCTCCTCATTGTGCTCCTCACCGTGCTCCTCACCGTGCTCCTCATTGTGCTCCTCACTGTGCTCCTCACCGTGCTCCTCACTGTGCTCCTCATTGTGCTCCTCACTGTGCTCCTCACTGTGCTCCTCACCGTACTCCTCATTGTGCTCCTCATTGTGCTCCTCATTTTGCTCCTCATTGTGCTCCTCACCGTGCTCCTCACTGTGCTCCTCACCGTGCTCCTCATTGTGCTCCTCACCGTGCTCATCATTGAGCTCCTCATTGTGCTCCTCACCGTTCTCCTCATTGATCTCCTCCCGTGCTCCTCATTGTGCTCCTCATTGTGCTCCTCACCGTGCTCCTCATTGTGCTCCTCATTGTGCTCCTCATTGTGCTCCTCACCGTGCTCCTCATTGTGCTCCTCATTGTGCTCCTCACTGTGCTCCTCACTGTGCCCCTCAACGTGCTCCTCATCGTGCTCCTCTCGGTGCTCCTCTCCGTGCTCCTCACCGTGTTCCTCATTGTGCTCCTCACCGTGCTCCTCACCGTGCTCCTCATTGTGCTCCTCACTGTGCTCCTCACTGTGCCCCTCAACGTGCTCCTCATTGTGCTCCTCATTGTGCTCCTCATTGTGCTCCTCACCGTGCTCTTCATTGTTTTCCTCATTGTGCTCCTCATTGTGCTCCTCACCGTGCTCCTCATTGTTTTCCTCATTGTGCTCCTCATCGTGCTTCTCACCGTGCTCCTCATTGTTTTCCTCATTTTGCTCCTCATTGTGCTCCTCACCGTGCTCCTCACCGTGCTCCTCACCGTGCTCCTCATTGTGCTCATCATTGTGCTCCTCATTGTGCTCCTCACCGTGCTCCTCATTGTGCTCCTCATTGTGCTCCTCACCGTGCTCCTCATTGTGCTCCTCACTGTGCTCCTCATTGTGCGCCTCATTATGCTCCTCACCGTGCTCCTCATTGTGCTCCTCTCCGTGCTCCTAATTGTGCTCCTCATTGTGCTCCTCACTGTGCTCCTCACTGTGCTCCTCATTGTGCTCCTCATTGTGCTCCTCACCGTGCTCCTCATTGTTTTCCTCATTGTGCTCCTCATTGTGCTCCTCATTGTGCTCCTCACTGTGCTCCTCACCGTGCTCCTCATTGTGCTCCTCACCGTGCTCCTCACCGTGCTCCTCACCGTGCACCTCATTGTGCTCCTCATTGTGCTCCTCTCCGTGCTCCTCATTGTGCTCCTTATTGTGCTCCTCACCGTGCTCCTCACTGTGCTCCTCATTGTGCTCCTCATTGTGCTCCTCATTGTGCTCCTCATTGCTCCTCATTGTGGTCTTCATTGCTCCTCATTGTGCTCCTCATTGTGCTCCTCATTGTGCTCCTCACCGTGCTCCTCATTGTGATCCTCATTGTGCTCCTCACCGTGCTCCTCATTGTGCTCCTCATTGTGCTCCTCAGCGTGCTCCTCATTGTGCTCCTCATTGTGCTCCTCACTGTGCTCCTCACTGTGCTCCTCATTGAGCTCCTCATTGTGCTCCTCATTGGGCTCCTCACCGAGCTCCTCATTGTTTTCCTCATTGTTTTCCTCATTGTGCTCCTCATTGTGCTCCTCACCGTGCTCCTCATTGTTTTACTCATTGTTTTCCTCAATGTGCTCCTCATTGTGCTCCCCACCGTGCTCCTCAATGCACTCCTCATTGTACTCCTCACCATGCTCCACATTGTGCTCCTCATTGTGCTCCTCACCGTGCTCCTCATTGTGCTCCTCACCGTGCTCCTCAACGTGCTCCTCATTGTGCTCCTCATTGTGCTCCTCACCGTGCTCCTCATTGTGCTCCTCATTGTGATCCTCACCGTGCTCCTCATTGTGCTCCTCATTGTGCTCCTCATTGTGCTCCTCACCGTGCTCCTCATTGTTTTCCTCATTGTTCTCCTCATTGTGCTCCTCACCGTGCTCCTCATTGTGCTCCTCTCCGTGCTCCTCATCGTGCTCCTCATTGTGCTCCTCATTGTGCTCCTCATTGTTCTCCTCATTGTGTTCCTCACCGTGCTCCTCATTGTGCTCCTCATTGCTTCTCATTGTGCTCCTCATTGTGCTCCTCATTGTGCTCCTCAATGCACTCCTCATTGTACTCCTCACCATGCTCCACATTGTGCTCCTCATTGTGCTCCTCACCGTGCTCCTCATTGTGCTCCTCACCGTGCTCCTCAACGTGCTCCTCATTGTGCTCCTCATTGTGCTCCTCACCGTGCTCCTCATTGTGCTCCTCATTGTGATCCTCACCGTGCTCCTCATTGTGCTCCTCATTGTGCTCCTCATTGTGCTCCTCATTGTGCTCCTCACCGTGCTCGTCATTGTTTTCCTCATTGTTCTCCTCATTGTGCTCCTCACCGTGCTCCTCATTGTGCTCCTCTCCGTGCTCCTCACCGTGCTCCTCATTGTGCTCCTCACCTTGCTCCTCATTGTTCTCCTCATTGTGCTCCTCACCGTGCTCCTCATTGTGCTCCTCATCGTGCTCCTCATTGTGCTCCTCATTGTGCTCCTCACCGTGCTCCTCATTGTGCTCCTCATTGTTTTCCTCATTGTGCTCCTCACCGTGCTCCTCACCGTGCTCCTCATTGTGCTCCTCATTGTTTTCCTCATTGTGCTCCTCACCGTGCTCCTCACCATGCTCCTCACCGTGCTCCTCATTGTGCTCCTCACCGTGCTCCTCACCGTGCTCCTCATTGTTTCCCTCATTGTTCTCCTCATTGTGCTCCTCACCGTGCTCCTCATTTTGCTCCTAATTGTGCTCCTCATTGTGCTCCTCACCGTGCTCCTCACCGTGCTCCTCATTGTGCTCCTCATTGCGCTCCTCATTGTGCTCCTCACCGTTCTCCTCATTCTGCTCCTCATTGTGCTCCTCATTGTGCTCCTCACCGTGCTCCTCATTGTTTTCCTCATTGTGCTCCTCATTGTGCTCCTCACCGTGCTCCTCATTGTGCTCCTCATTGTGCTCCTCATTGTGCTCCTCACCGTGCTGCTCATTGTGCTCCTCATTGTGCTCCTCATTGTGCTCCTCATTGTGCTACTCATTGTGCTCCTCACTGTGCTCCTCACCGTGCTCCTCACCGTGCTCCTCATTGTGCTCCTCACCGTGCTCCTCACCGTGCTCCTCATTGTGCTCCTCACCGTGCTCCTCACCGTGCTCCTCACCGTGCTCCTCATTGTGCTCCTCATTGTGCTCCTCATCGTGCTCCTCATTGTTTTCCTCATTTTGCTCCTCATTGTGCTCCTCATTGTGCTCCTCATTGTTTTCCTCATTGTTCTCCTCACTGTGCTCCTCATTGTGCGCCTCATTGTGCTCCTCATTGTGCTCCTCATTCTGCTCCTCACTGTGCTCCTCATTGTGTTCCTCACCGTGCTCCTCATTGTGCTCCTCATTGTGCTCCTCATTGTGCTCCTCATTGTGCTCCTCACCGTGCTCCTCATTGTGCTCCTCATTGTGCTCCTCACCGAGCTCCTCATTGTTTTCCCCATTGATTTCCTCATTGTGCTCCTCACTGTGCTCCTCACTGTGCTCCTCACCGTGCTCCTCACCGTGCTCCTCATTGTGCTCCTCACTGTGCTCCTCACCGTGCTCCTCACTGTGCTCCTCATTGTGCTCCTCATTGTTTTCCTCACTGTGCTCCTCATTGTGCTCCTCACCGTGCTCCTCACCGTGCTCCTCATTGTGCTCCTCACTGTGCTCCTCACCGTGCTCCTCACTGTGCTCCTCATTGTGCTCCTCACTGTGCTCCTCACTGTGCTCCTCACCGTACTCCTCATTGTGCTCCTCATTGTGCTCCTCATTTTGCTCCTCATTGTGCTCCTCACCGTGCTCCTCACTGTGCTCCTCACCGTGCTCCTCATTGTGCTCCTCACCGTGCTCATCATTGAGCTCCTCATTGTGCTCCTCACCGTTCTCCTCATTGATCTCCTCCCGTGCTCCTCATTGTGCTCCTCATTGTGCTCCTCACCGTGCTCCTCATTGTGCTCCTCATTGTGCTCCTCATTGTGCTCCTCACCGTGCTCCTCATTGTGCTCCTCATTGTGCTCCTCACTGTGCTCCTCACTGTGCCCCTCAACGTGCTCCTCATCGTGCTCCTCTCGGTGCTCCTCTCCGTGCTCCTCACCGTGTTCCTCATTGTGCTCCTCACCGTGCTCCTCACCGTGCTCCTCATTGTGCTCCTCACTGTGCTCCTCACTGTGCCCCTCAACGTGCTCCTCATTGTGCTCCTCATTGTGCTCCTCATTGTGCTCCTCACCGTGCTCTTCATTGTTTTCCTCATTGTGCTCCTCATTGTGCTCCTCACCGTGCTCCTCATTGTTTTCCTCATTGTGCTCCTCATCGTGCTTCTCACCGTGCTCCTCATTGTTTTCCTCATTTTGCTCCTCATTGTGCTCCTCACCGTGCTCCTCACCGTGCTCCTCACCGTGCTCCTCATTGTGCTCATCATTGTGCTCCTCATTGTGCTCCTCACCGTGCTCCTCATTGTGCTCCTCATTGTGCTCCTCACCGTGCTCCTCATTGTGCTCCTCACTGTGCTCCTCATTGTGCGCCTCATTATGCTCCTCACCGTGCTCCTCATTGTGCTCCTCTCCGTGCTCCTAATTGTGCTCCTCATTGTGCTCCTCACTGTGCTCCTCACTGTGCTCCTCATTGTGCTCCTCATTGTGCTCCTCACCGTGCTCCTCATTGTTTTCCTCATTGTGCTCCTCATTGTGCTCCTCATTGTGCTCCTCACTGTGCTCCTCACCGTGCTCCTCATTGTGCTCCTCACCGTGCTCCTCACCGTGCTCCTCACCGTGCACCTCATTGTGCTCCTCATTGTGCTCCTCTCCGTGCTCCTCATTGTGCTCCTTATTGTGCTCCTCACCGTGCTCCTCACTGTGCTCCTCATTGTGCTCCTCATTGTGCTCCTCATTGTGCTCCTCATTGCTCCTCATTGTGGTCTTCATTGCTCCTCATTGTGCTCCTCATTGTGCTCCTCATTGTGCTCCTCACCGTGCTCCTCATTGTGATCCTCATTGTGCTCCTCACCGTGCTCCTCATTGTGCTCCTCATTGTGCTCCTCAGCGTGCTCCTCATTGTGCTCCTCATTGTGCTCCTCACTGTGCTCCTCACTGTGCTCCTCATTGAGCTCCTCATTGTGCTCCTCATTGGGCTCCTCACCGAGCTCCTCATTGTTTTCCTCATTGTTTTCCTCATTGTGCTCCTCATTGTGCTCCTCACCGTGCTCCTCATTGTTTTACTCATTGTTTTCCTCAATGTGCTCCTCATTGTGCTCCCCACCGTGCTCCTCATTGTGCTCCTCATTGTGCTCCTCACCGTGGTCCTCATTGTGCTCCTCATTGTGCTCCTCATTGTGCTCCTCACTGTGCTCCTCATTGCTCCTCATTGTGCTCCTCATTGTGCTCCTCATTGCTCCTCATTGTGCTCCTCATTGTGCTCCTCATTGTGTTCCTCACCGTGCTCCTCATTGTACTCCTCATTGCTTCTCATTGTGCTCCTCATTGTGCTCCTCATTGTGCTCCTCAATGCACTCCTCATTGTACTCCTCACCATGCTCCACATTGTGCTCCTCATTGTGCTCCTCACCGTGCTCCTCATTGTGCTCCTCACCGTGCTCCTCAACGTGCTCCTCATTGTGCTCCTCATTGTGCTCCTCACCGTGCTCCTCATTGTGCTCCTCATTGTGATCCTCACCGTGCTCCTCATTGTGCTCCTCATTGTGCTCCTCATTGTGCTCCTCACCGTGCTCCTCATTGTTTTCCTCATTGTTCTCCTCATTGTGCTCCTCACCGTGCTCCTCATTGTGCTCCTCTCCGTGCTCCTCACCGTGCTCCTCATTGTGCTCCTCATTGTGCTCCTCATTGTTCTCCTCATTGTGCTCCTCACCCTGCTCCTCATTGTGCTCCTCACCGTGCTCCTCATTGTGCTCCTCATTGTGCTCCTCACCGTGCTCCTCATTGTGCTCCTCATTGTTTTCCTCATTGTGCTCCTCACCGTGCTCCTCACCGTGCTCCTCATTGTGCTCCTCATTGTTTTCCTCATTGTGCTCCTCACCGTGCTCCTCACCGTGCTCCTCACCGTGCTCCTCATTGTGCTCCTCACCGTGCTCCTCACCGTGCTCCTCATTGTTTCCCTCATTGTTCTCCTCATTGTGCTCCTCACCGTGCTCCTCATTTTGCTCCTCATTGTGCTCCTCATTGTGCTCCTCACCGTGCTCCTCACCGTGCTCCTCATTGTGCTCCTCATTGCGCTCCTCATTGTGCTCCTCACCGTTCTCCTCATTCTGCTCCTCATTGTGCTCCTCATTGTGCTCCTCACCGTGCTCCTCATTGTTTTCCTCATTGTGCTCCTCATTGTGCTCCTCACCGTGCTCCTCATTGTGCTCCTCATTGTGCTCCTCATTGTGCTCCTCATTGTGCTCCTCACCGTGCTCCTCATTGTGCTCCTCATTGTGCTCCTCATTGTGCTACTCATTGTGCTCCTCACTGTGCTCCTCACCGTGCTCCTCACCGTGCTCCTCATTGTGCTCCTCACCGTGCTCCTCACCGTGCTCCTCATTGTGCTCCTCACCGTGCTCCTCACCGTGCTCCTCACCGTGCTCCTCATTGTGCTCCTCATTGTGCTCCTCACCGTGCTCCTCATTGTTTTCCTCATTTTGCTCCTCATTGTGCTCCTCATTGTGCTCCTCATTGTTTTCCTCATTGTTCTCCTCATTGTGCTCCTCACCGTGCTCCTCATTGTTTCCCTCATTGTGCTCCTCACCGTGCTCCTCATTGTTCTCCTCATTGTGCTCCTCACCGTGCTCCTCATTGTGCTCCTCATTGTGCTCCTCACCGTGCTCCTCATTGTGTTCCTCATTGTGCTCCTCACCGTGCTCCTCATTGTGCTCCTCACCGTGCTCCTCATTGTGCTCCTCATTGTTTTCCTCATTGTGCTCCTCACCGTGCTCCTCACCGTGCTCCTCATTGTGCTCCTCACCGTGCTCCGCACCGTGCTCCTCAGTGTTTCCCTCATTGTTCTCATTGTGCTCCTCACCGTGCTCCTCATTTTGCTCCTCATTGTTTTCCTCATTGTGCTCCTCACCGTGCTCCTCACCGTGCTCCTTACCGTGCTCCTCCTTGTGCACCTCATTGCGCTCCTCATTGTGCTCCTCATCGTTCTCCTCATTCTGCTCCTCATTGTGCTCCTCATTGTGCTCCTCACCATTCTCCTCATTGTTTTCCTCATTGTGCTCCTCATTGTGCTCCTCACCGTGCTCCTCATTGTGCTCCTCACCGTGCTCGTCATTGTGCTCCTCATTGTGCTCCTCATTGTGCTCCTCACCGTGCTCCTCATTGTGCTCCTCATTGTGCTCCTCATTGTGCTCCTCATTGCGCTCCTCACTGTGCTCCTCACCGTGCTCCTCAGTGTGCTCCTCACCGTGCTCCTCATTGAGCTCCTCACCGTGCTCCTCACCATGCTCCTCATTGTGCTCGTCATTGTGCTCCTCATTGTGCTCCTCATTGCTCCTCATTGTGCTCCTCATTGTGCTCCTCATTGTGCTCCTCACCGTGCTCTTCATTGGGCTCCTCATTGCTCCTCATTGTGCTCCTCATTGTGCTCCTCATTGTGCTCCTCATTGCACTCCTCATTGTACTCCTCACCGTCATCCTCAACGTGCTCCTCATTGTGCTCCTCACTGTGCTCCTCATTGTGCTCCTCATTGTGCTCCTCACCGTGCTCCTCATTGTGCTCCTCATTGTGCTCCTCACCGTGCTACTCATTGTGCTCCTCATTGTGCTCCTCACCGTGCTCCTCACCGTGCTCCTCATTGTGCTCCTCATTGTGCTCCTCATTGTGCTCCTCATTGTGCTACTCATTGTGCTCCTCTTTGAGCTCCTCATTGTGCTCATCAGCGTTCTCCTCATTGTTCTCCTCCCGTCCTCCTCATTGTGCTCCTCATTGTGCTCCTCATTGTGCTCCTCACCGAGCTCCTCATTGTGCTCCTCATTGATTTCCTCATTGTGCTCCTCACTGTGCTCCTCACCGTGCTCCTCATTGTGCTCCTCTCCGTGCTCCTCACCGTGCTCCTCATTGTGCTCCTCATTGTGCTCCTCATTGTTCTCCTCATTGTGTTCCTCACCGTGCTCCTCATTGTGCTCCTCATTGCTTCTCATTGTGCTCCTCATTGTGCTCCTCATTGTGCTCCTCAATGCACTCCTCATTGTACTCCTCACCATGCTCCACATTGTGCTCCTCATTGTGCTCCTCACCGTGCTCCTCATTGTGCTCCTCACCGTGCTCCTCAACGTGCTCCTCATTGTGCTCCTCATTGTGCTCCTCACCGTGCTCCTCATTGTGCTCCTCATTGTGATCCTCACCGTGCTCCTCATTGTGCTCCTCATTGTGCTCCTCATTGTGCTCCTCATTGTGCTCCTCACCGTGCTCGTCATTGTTTTCCTCATTGTTCTCCTCATTGTGCTCCTCACCGTGCTCCTCATTGTGCTCCTCTCCGTGCTCCTCACCGTGCTCCTCATTGTGCTCCTCACCTTGCTCCTCATTGTTCTCCTCATTGTGCTCCTCACCGTGCTCCTCATTGTGCTCCTCACCGTGCTCCTCATTGTGCTCCTCATTGTGCTCCTCACCGTGCTCCTCATTGTGCTCCTCATTGTTTTCCTCATTGTGCTCCTCACCGTGCTCCTCACCATGCTCCTCACCGTGCTCCTCATTGTGCTCCTCACCGTGCTCCTCACCGTGCTCCTCATTGTTTCCCTCATTGTTCTCCTCATTGTGCTCCTCACCGTGCTCCTCATTTTGCTCCTAATTGTGCTCCTCATTGTGCTCCTCACCGTGCTCCTCACCGTGCTCCTCATTGTGCTCCTCATTGCGCTCCTCATTGTGCTCCTCACCGTTCTCCTCATTCTGCTCCTCATTGTGCTCCTCATTGTGCTCCTCACCGTGCTCCTCATTGTTTTCCTCATTGTGCTCCTCATTGTGCTCCTCACCGTGCTCCTCATTGTGCTCCTCATTGTGCTCCTCATTGTGCTCCTCACCGTGCTCCTCATTGTGCTCCTCATTGTGCTCCTCATTGTGCTCCTCATTGTGCTACTCATTGTGCTCCTCACTGTGCTCCTCACCGTGCTCCTCACCGTGCTCCTCATTGTGCTCCTCACCGTGCTCCTCACCGTGCTCCTCATTGTGCTCCTCACCGTGCTCCTCACCGTGCTCCTCACCGTGCTCCTCATTGTGCTCCTCATTGTGCTCCTCATTGTGCTCCTCATCGTGCTCCTCATTGTTTTCCTCATTTTGCTCCTCATTGTGCTCCTCATTGTGCTCCTCATTGTTTTCCTCATTGTTCTCCTCACTGTGCTCCTCATTGTGCGCCTCATTGTGCTCCTCATTGTGCTCCTCATTCTGCTCCTCACTGTGCTCCTCATTGTGTTCCTCACCGTGCTCCTCATTGTGCTCCTCATTGTGCTCCTCATTGTGCTCCTCATTGTGCTCCTCACCGTGCTCCTCATTGTGCTCCTCATTGTGCTCCTCACCGAGCTCCTCATTGTTTTCCCCATTGATTTCCTCATTGTGCTCCTCACTGTGCTCCTCACTGTGCTCCTCACCGTGCTCCTCACCGTGCTCCTCATTGTGCTCCTCACTGTGCTCCTCACCGTGCTCCTCACTGTGCTCCTCATTGTGCTCCTCATTGTTTTCCTCACTGTGCTCCTCATTGTGCTCCTCACCGTGCTCCTCACCGTGCTCCTCATTGTGCTCCTCACTGTGCTCCTCACCGTGCTCCTCACTGTGCTCCTCATTGTGCTCCTCACTGTGCTCCTCACTGTGCTCCTCACCGTACTCCTCATTGTGCTCCTCATTGTGCTCCTCATTTTGCTCCTCATTGTGCTCCTCACCGTGCTCCTCACTGTGCTCCTCACCGTGCTCCTCATTGTGCTCCTCACCGTGCTCATCATTGAGCTCCTCATTGTGCTCCTCACCGTTCTCCTCATTGATCTCCTCCCGTGCTCCTCATTGTGCTCCTCATTGTGCTCCTCACCGTGCTCCTCATTGTGCTCCTCATTGTGCTCCTCATTGTGCTCCTCACCGTGCTCCTCATTGTGCTCCTCATTGTGCTCCTCACTGTGCTCCTCACTGTGCCCCTCAACGTGCTCCTCATCGTGCTCCTCTCGGTGCTCCTCTCCGTGCTCCTCACCGTGTTCCTCATTGTGCTCCTCACCGTGCTCCTCACCGTGCTCCTCATTGTGCTCCTCACTGTGCTCCTGACTGTGCCCCTCAACGTGCTCCTCATTGTGCTCCTCATTGTGCTCCTCATTGTGCTCCTCACCGTGCTCTTCATTGTTTTCCTCATTGTGCTCCTCATTGTGCTCCTCACCGTGCTCCTCATTGTTTTCCTCATTGTGCTCCTCATCGTGCTTCTCACCGTGCTCCTCATTGTTTTCCTCATTTTGCTCCTCATTGTGCTCCTCACCGTGCTCCTCACCGTGCTCCTCACCGTGCTCCTCATTGTGCTCATCATTGTGCTCCTCATTGTGCTCCTCACCGTGCTCCTCATTGTGCTCCTCATTGTGCTCCTCACCGTGCTCCTCATTGTGCTCCTCACTGTGCTCCTCATTGTGCGCCTCATTATGCTCCTCACCGTGCTCCTCATTGTGCTCCTCTCCGTGCTCCTAATTGTGCTCCTCATTGTGCTCCTCACTGTGCTCCTCACTGTGCTCCTCATTGTGCTCCTCATTGTGCTCCTCACCGTGCTCCTCATTGTTTTCCTCATTGTGCTCCTCATTGTGCTCCTCATTGTGCTCCTCACTGTGCTCCTCACCGTGCTCCTCATTGTGCTCCTCACCGTGCTCCTCACCGTGCTCCTCACCGTGCACCTCATTGTGCTCCTCATTGTGCTCCTCTCCGTGCTCCTCATTGTGCTCCTTATTGTGCTCCTCACCGTGCTCCTCACTGTGCTCCTCATTGTGCTCCTCATTGTGCTCCTCATTGTGCTCCTCATTGCTCCTCATTGTGGTCTTCATTGCTCCTCATTGTGCTCCTCATTGTGCTCCTCATTGTGCTCCTCACCGTGCTCCTCATTGTGATCCTCATTGTGCTCCTCACCGTGCTCCTCATTGTGCTCCTCATTGTGCTCCTCAGCGTGCTCCTCATTGTGCTCCTCATTGTGCTCCTCACTGTGCTCCTCACTGTGCTCCTCATTGAGCTCCTCATTGTGCTCCTCATTGGGCTCCTCACCAAGCTCCTCATTGTTTTCCTCATTGTTTTCCTCATTGTGCTCCTCATTGTGCTCCTCACCGTGCTCCTCATTGTTTTACTCATTGTTTTCCTCATTGTGCTCCTCATTGTGCTCCCCACCGTGCTCCTCATTGTGCTCCTCATTGTTCTCCTCACCGTGGTCCTCATTGTGCTCCTCATTGTGCTCCTCATTGTGCTCCTCACTGTGCTCCTCATTGCTCCTCATTGTGCTCCTCATTGTGCTCCTCATTGCTCCTCATTGTGCTCCTCATTGTGCTCCTCATTGTGTTCCTCACCGTGCTCCTCATTGTACTCCTCATTGCTTCTCATTGTGCTCCTCATTGTGCTCCTCATTGTGCTCCTCAATGCACTCCTCATTGTACTCCTCACCATGCTCCACATTGTGCTCCTCATTGTGCTCCTCACCGTGCTCCTCATTGTGCTCCTCACCGTGCTCCTCAACGTGCTCCTCATTGTGCTCCTCATTGTGCTCCTCACCGTGCTCCTCATTGTGCTCCTCATTGTGATCCTCACCGTGCTCCTCATTGTGCTCCTCATTGTGCTCCTCATTGTGCTCCTCACCGTGCTCCTCATTGTTTTCCTCATTGTTCTCCTCATTGTGCTCCTCACCGTGCTCCTCATTGTGCTCCTCTCCGTGCTCCTCACCGTGCTCCTCATTGTGCTCCTCATTGTGCTCCTCATTGTTCTCCTCATTGTGCTCCTCACCCTGCTCCTCATTGTGCTCCTCACCGTGCTCCTCATTGTGCTCCTCATTGTGCTCCTCACCGTGCTCCTCATTGTGCTCCTCATTGTTTTCCTCATTGTGCTCCTCACCGTGCTCCTCACCGTGCTCCTCATTGTGCTCCTCATTGTTTTCCTCATTGTGCTCCTCACCATGCTCCTCACCGTGCTCCTCACCGTGCTCCTCATTGTGCTCCTCACCGTGCTCCTCACCGTGCTCCTCATTGTTTCCCTCATTGTTCTCCTCATTGTGCTCCTCACCGTGCTCCTCATGTTGCTCCTCATTGTGCTCCTCATTGTGCTCCTCACCGTGCTCCTCACCGTGCTCCTCATTGTGCTCCTCATTGCGCTCCTCATTGTGCTCCTCACCGTTCTCCTCATTCTGCTCCTCATTGTGCTCCTCATTGTACTCCTCACCGTGCTCCTCATTGTTTTCCTCATTGTGCTCCTCATTGTGCTCCTCACCGTGCTCCTCATTGTGCTCCTCATTGTGCTCCTCATTGTGCTCCTCATTGTGCTCCTCACCGTGCTCCTCATTGTGCTCCTCATTGTGCTCCTCATTGTGCTACTCATTGTGCTCCTCACTGTGCTCCTCACCGTGCTCCTCACCGTGCTCCTCATTGTGCTCCTCACCGTGCTCCTCACCGTGCTCCTCATTGTGCTCCTCACCGTGCTCCTCACCGTGCTCCTCACCGTGCTCCTCATTGTGCTCCTCATTGTGCTCCTCACCGTGCTCCTCATTGTTTTCCTCATTTTGCTCCTCATTGTGCTCCTCATTGTGCTCCTCATTGTTTTCCTCATTGTTCTCCTCATTGTGCTCCTCACCGTGCTCCTCATTGTTTCCCTCATTGTGCTCCTCACCGTGCTCCTCATTGTTCTCCTCATTGTGCTCCTCACCGTGCTCCTCATTGTGCTCCTCATTGTGCTCCTCACCGTGCTCCTCATTGTGTTCCTCATTGTGCTCCTCACAGTGCTCCTCATTGTGCTCCTCACCGTGCTCCTCATTGTGCTCCTCATTGTTTTCCTCATTGTGCTCCTCACCGTGCTCATCACCGTGCTCCTCATTGTGCTCCTCACCGTGCTCCGCACCGTGCTCCTCAGTGTTTCCCTCATTGTTCTCATTGTGCTCCTCACCGTGCTCCTCATTTTGCTCCTCATTGTTTTCCTCATTGTGCTCCTCACCGTGCTCCTCACCGTGCTCCTTACCGTGCTCCTCATTGTGCTCCTCATTGCGCTCCTCATTGTGCTCCTCATCGTTCTCCTCATTCTGCTCCTCATTGTGCTCCTCATTGTGCTCCTCACCATTCTCCTCATTGTTTTCCTCATTGTGCTCCTCATTGTGCTCCTCACCGTGCTCCTCATTGTGCTCCTCACCGTGCTCGTCATTGTGCTCCTCATTGTGCTCCTCATTGTGCTCCTCACCGTGCTCCTCATTGTGCTCCTCATTGTGCTCCTCATTGTGCTCCTCATTGCGCTCCTCACTGTGCTCCTCACCGTGCTCCTCAGTGTGCTCCTCACCGTGCTCCTCATTGAGCTCCTCACCGTGCTCCTCACCATGCTCCTCATTGTGCTCGTCATTGTGCTCCTCATTGTGCTCCTCATTGCTCCTCATTGTGCTCCTCATTGTGCTCCTCATTGTGCTCCTCACCGTGCTCTTCATTGGGCTCCTCATTGCTCCTCATTGTGCTCCTCATTGTGCTCCTCATTGTGCTCCTCATTGCACTCCTCATTGTACTCCTCACCGTCATCCTCAACGTGCTCCTCATTGTGCTCCTCACTGTGCTCCTCATTGTGCTCCTCATTGTGCTCCTCACCGTGCTCCTCATTGTGCTCCTCATTGTGCTCCTCACCGTGCTACTCATTGTGCTCCTCATTGTGCTCCTCACCGTGCTCCTCACCGTGCTCCTCATTGTGCTCCTCATTGTGCTCCTCATTGTGCTCCTCATTGTGCTACTCATTGTGCTCCTCTTTGAGCTCCTCATTGTGCTCCTCAGCGTTCTCCTCATTGTTCTCCTCCCGTCCTCCTCATTGTGCTCCTCATTGTGCTCCTCACCGTGCGCCTCGCCGTGCTCCTCATTGTGCTCCTCACCGTGCTCCTCCTTGTGTTCCTCATTGTGCTCCTCATTGTGCTCCTCACCGTGCTCCTCACCGTGCTCCTCATTGTGCTCCTCACTGTGCTCCTCTCCGTGCTCCTCACCGTGCTCCTCATTGTGCTCCTCATTGTGCTCCTCACTGTGCTCCTCTCCGTGCTCCTCTCGGTGCTCCTCTCCGTGCTCCTCACCGTGCTCCTCATTGTGCTCCTCACCGTGCTCCTCACCGTGCTCCTCATTGTGCTCCTCATTGTGCTCCTCATCGTGCTCCTCATTGTGCTCCTCATTGTGCTCTTCATTGTGCTCCTCATTGTGCTCCTCACCGTGCTCCTCATTGTGCTCCTCATTGTGCTCCTCACTTTGCTCCTCTCCGTGCTCCTCACCGTGCTCCTCATTGTGCTCCTCACCGTGCTCC
Source organism: Isurus oxyrinchus (assembly GCA_026770705.1). Classification (NCBI taxonomy): domain Eukaryota; kingdom Metazoa; phylum Chordata; class Chondrichthyes; order Lamniformes; family Lamnidae; genus Isurus; species Isurus oxyrinchus. Next base: position 3,596,016 of record JANJGN010000006.1, on the reverse strand, counting down.
TCACCGTGCTCCTCATTGTGCTCCTCACCGTGCTCCTCATTGTGCTCCTCACCGTGCTCCTCACCGTGCTCCTCATTGTGCTCCTCATTGTGCTCCTCATTGTGCTCCTCAATGCACTCCTCATTGTACTCCTCACCGTCATCCTCAACGTGCTCCTCATTGTGCTCCTCACTGTGCGCCTCATTGTGCTGCTCACCGTGCTCCTCACCGTGCTCCTCATTGTGCTCCTCATTGTGCTCCTCACCGTGCGCCTCACCGTGCTCCTCATTGTGCTCCTCATTGTGCTCCTCATTGTGCTCCTCATTGTGCTCCTCAATGCACTCCTCATTGTACTCCTCACCGTCATCCTCAACGTGCTCCTCATTGTGCTCCTCACCGTGCTCCGCACCGTGCTCCTCATTGTACTCCTCACCGTCTTACTCAACGTGCTCCTCATTGTGCTCCTCACTGTGCTCCTCATTGTGCGTCTCATTGTGCTCCTCATTGTGCTCCTCATTCTGCTCCTCACTGTGCTACTCATTGTGTTCCTCACCGTGCTCCTCATTGTGCTCCTCATTGTGCTCCTCATTGTGCTCCTCATTGTGCTCCTCACCGTGCTCCTCATTGTGCTCCTCATTGTGCTCCACACCGAGCTCCTCATTGTTTTCCCCATTGTTTTCCTCATTGTGCTCCTCACTGTGCTCCTCACTGTGCTCCTCACCGTGCTCCTCACCGTGCTCCTCATTGTGCTCCTCACTGTGCTCCTCACCGTGCTCCTCACTGTGCTCCTCATTGTGCTCCTCATTGTGCTCCTCACTGTGCTCCTCATTGTGCTCCTCACCGTGCTCCTCACCGTGCTCCTCATTGTGCTCCTCACTGTGCTCCTCACCATGCTCCTCACTGTGCTCCTCATTGTGCTCCTCACTGTGCTCCTCACTGTGCTCCTCACCGTACTCCTCATTGTGCTCCTCATTGTGCTCCTCATTTTGCTCCTCATTGTGCTCCTCACCGTGCTCCTCACTGTGCTCCTCACCGTGCTCCTCATTGTGCTCCTCACCGTGCTCATCATTGAGCTCCTCATTGTGCTCCTCACCGTTCTCCTCATTGATCTCCTCCCGTGCTCCTCATTGTGCTCCTCATTGAGCTCCTCACCGTGCTCCTCATTGTGCTCCTCATTGTGCTCCTCTCGGTGCTCCGCTCCGTGCTCCTCACCGTGCTCCTTATTGTGCTCCTCACCGTGCTCCTCACCGTGCTCCTCATTGTGCTCCACACTGTGCTCCTCACTGTGCCCCTCAACGTGCTCCTCATTGTGCTCCTCACTGTGCTCCTCTCTGTGCTCCTCACCGTGCTCCTCATTGTGCTCCTCATTGTGCTCCTCATTGTGCTCCTCACCGTGCTCTTCATTGTTTTCTTCATTGTGCTCCTCATTGTGCTCCTCACCGTGCTCCTCATTGTTTTCCTCATTGTGCTCCTCACCGTGCTCCTCACCGTGCTCCTCATTGTTTTCCTCATTGTGCTCCTCACCGTGCTCCTCACCGTGCTCCTCATTGTGCTCATCATTGTGCTCCTCATTGTGCTCCTCACCGTGCTCCTCATTGTGCTCCTCATTGTGCTCCTCACCGTGCTCCTCATTGTGCTCCTCACTGTGCTCCTCATTGTGCGCCTCATTGTGCTCCTCACCGTGCTCCTCATTGTGCTCCTCTCCGTGCTCCTAATTGTGCTCGTCATTGTGCTCCTCACTGTGCTCCTCACTGTGCTCCTCACCGTGCACCTCATTGTGCTCCTCATTGTGCTCCTCACCGTGCTCCTCATTGTGCTCCTTATTGTGCTCCTCACCGTGCTCCTTACTGTGCTCCTCATTGTGCTCCTCATTGCTCCTCATTGTGCTCTTCATTGCTCCTCATTGTGCTCCTCATGGTGCTCCTCATTGTGCTCCTCACCGTGCTCCTCAGTGTGCTCCTCATTGTGCTCCTCACCGTACTCCTCACCGTGCTCCTCATTGTACTCCTCACCGTCATCCTCACCGTGCTCTCACCGTGCTCCTCATTGTGCTCCTCATTGTGCTCCTCACCGTGCTCCTCATTGTGCTCCTCATTGTGCTCCTCAGCGTGCTCCTCATTGTGCTCCTCATTCTGCTCCTCACTGTGCTCCTCACTGTGCTCCTCATTGAGCTCCTCATTGTGCTCCTCATTGGGCTCCTCACCGAGCTCCTCATTGTTTTCCTCATTGTTTTCCTCATTGTCCTCCTCATTGTGCTCCTCACCGTGCTCCTCATTGTTTTCCTCATTGTTTTCCTCATTGTGCTCCTCATTGTGCTCCCCACCGTGCTCCTCATTGTGCTCCTCATTGTGCTCCTCACCGTGCTCCTCATTGTGCTCCTCATTGTGCTCCTCATTGTGCTCCTCACTGTGCTCCTCATTGCTCCTCATTGTGCTCCTCATTGTGCTCCTCATTGCTCCTCATTGTGCTCCTCACCGTGCTCCTCATTGTGCTCCTCACTGTGCTCCTCATTGTGCACCTCATTGTGCTCCTCACCGTGCTCCTCATTGTGCTCCTCACCGTGCTCCTCATTGAGCTCCTCATTGTGCTCCTCACCGTGCTCCTCATTGTGCTCCTCACTGTGCTCCTCAATGTGCTCCTCATTGTGCTCCTCACCGTGCTCCTCATTGTGCTCCTCATTGTGCTCCTCATTGTGCTCCTCACCGAGCTCCTCATTGTTTTCCTCATTGTTTTCCTCACTGTGCTCCTCACCGTGTTCCTCATTTTGCTCCTCATTGTTTTCCTCATTGTGCTCCTCATTGTGCTCCTCATTGCGCTCCTCATTGTGCTCCTCACCGTGCTCCTCATTGTGCTCCTCATTGTGCTCCTCACCGTGCTCCTCATTGTGCTCCTCTCCGTGCTCCTCACCATGCTCCTCACCGTGCTCCTCACCATGCTCCTCACCGTGCTCCTCATTGTGCCCCTCATTTTGCTCCTCACCGTGCTCCTCACCGTGCTCCTCACCGTGCTCCTCATTGTGCTCCTCACTGTGCTCCTCATTGTGCTCCTCACTGTGATCCTCATCGTGCTCCTCATTGTGCTCCTCTCCGTGCTCCTCACCGTGCTCCTCACCGTGCTCCTCACCGTGCTCCTCATTGTGCTCCTCACCGTGCTCCTCACCGTGCTCCTCATTGTGCTCCTCATTGTGCTCCTCACCATGCTCCTCACCGTGCTCCTCATTGTGCTCCTCACCGTGCTCCTCATTGTGCTCCTCATTGTGCTCCTCTCCGTGCTCCTCACCGTGCTCCTCATTGTGCTCCTCACCGTGCTCCTCACCGTGCTCCTCACCGTGCTCCTCATTGTTTCCCTCATTGTTCTCCTCATTGTGCTCCTCACCGTGCTCCTCATTTTGCTCCTCATTGTTTTCCTCATTGTGCTCCTCACTGTGCTCCTCACCGTGCTCCTCACCATGCTCCTCATTGCTCTCCTCATTGTGCTCCTCACCGTTCTCCTCATTCTGCTCCTCATTGTGCTCCTCATTGTGCTCCTCACCGTGCTCCTCATTGTACTCCTCATTGTTTTCCTCATTGTGCTCCTCATTGTGCTCCTCACCGTGCCCCTCACCGTGCTCCTCATTGTGCTCCTCACTGTGCTCCTCACTGTGCTCCTCACCGTGCTCCTCATTGTGCTCCTCACCGTGCTCCTCATTGTGCTCCTCATTGTGCTCCTCACCGTGCTCCTCATTGTTTTCCTCATTTTGCTCGTCATTGTGCTCCTCACTGTGCTCCTCATTGTGCTCCTCACCGTGCTCCTCACTGTGCTCCTCATTGTGCTCCTCAATGCACTCCTCATTGTACTCCTCACCGTCATCCTCATCGTGCTCCTCATTGTGCTCCTCACTGTGCTCCTCATTGTGCTCCTCATTGTGCTCCTCACCGTGCTCCTCACCGTGCTCCTCATTGTGCTCCTCATTGTGCTCCTCACCGTGCTCCTCACCGTGCTCCTCATTGTGCTCCTCACCGTGCTCCTCACCGTGCTCCTCACCGTGCACCTCATTGTGCTCCTCATTGAGCTCCTCACCGTGCTCCTCATTGTGCTCCTCATTGTGCTCCTCATTGTGCTCCTCATTGATCCTCATTCTGCTCCTCATTGCTCCTCATTGTGCTCCTCATTGTGCTCCTCATTGTGCTCCTCACCGTGCTTCTCATTGTGCTCCTCATTGTGCTCCTCACCGTACTCCTCACCGTGCTCCTCATTGTACTCCTCACCGTCATCCTCACCGTGCTCCTCACCGTGCTCCTCATTGTGCTCCTCATTGTGCTCCTCACCGCGCTCCTCATTGTGCTCCTCATTGTGCTCCTCAGCGTGCTCCTCATTGTGCTCCTCATTCTGCTCCTCACTGTGCTCCTCACTGTGCTCCTCATTGAGCTCCTCATTGTGCTCCTCATTGTGCTCCTCACCGAGCTCCTCATTGTTTTCCTCATTGTTTTCCTCATTGTGCTCCTCATTGTGCTCCTCACCGTGCTCCTCATTGTTTTCCTCATTGTTTTACTCATTGTGCTCCTCACTGTGCTCCTCATTGTGCTCCTCATTGTGCTCCTCATTGTGCTCCTCATTGTGCTCCCCACCGTGCTCCTCATTGTGCTCCTCATTGTGCTCCTCACCGTGCTCCTCATTGTGCTCTTCATTGTGCTCCTCATTGTGCTCCTCACTGTGCTCCTCATTGCTCCTCATTGTGCTCCTCATTGTGCTCCTCATTGCTCCTCATTGTGCTCCTCATTGTGCTCCTCATTGTGCTCCTCAGTGCACTCCTCATTGTACTCCTCACCATGCTCCTCATTGTGCTCCTCATTGTGCTCCTCAGCGTGCTCCTCATTGTGCTCATCACCGTGCTCCTCATTGTGCTCCTCATTGTGCTCCTCACCGTGCTCCTCATTGTGCTCCTCACTGTGCTCCTCATTGTGCTCCTCATTGTGCTCCTCACCGTGCTCCTCATTGTGCTCCTCATTGTGCTCCTCATTGTGCTCCTCACCGAGCTCCATATTGTTTTCCTCATTGCTTTCCTCATTGTGCTCCTCACTTTGCTCCTCATTTTGCTCCTCATTGTTTTCCTCATTGTGCTCCTCACCGTGCTCCTCACCGTGCTCCTCACCGTGCTCCTCATTGCGCTCCTCATTGTGCTCCTCACCGTTCTCCTCATTCTGCTCCTCATTGTGCTCCTCATTGTGCTCCTCACCGTGCTCCTCATTGTACTCCTCATTGTTTTCCTCATTGTGCTCCTCATTGTGCTCCTCACCGTGCTCCTCACCGTGCTCCTCATTGTGCTCCTCACTGTGCTCCTCACTGTGCTCCTCACCGTGCTCCTCATTGTGCTCCTCACCGTGCTCCTCATTGTGCTCCTCATTGTGCTCCTCATTGTGCTCCTCACCGTCCTCCTCATTGTTTTCCTCATTTTGCTGCTCATTTTGCTCCTCATTGTTTTCCTCATTGTGCTCCTCACCGTGCTCCTCACCGTGCTCCTCACCATGCTCCTCATTGCGCTCCTCATTGTGCTCCTCACCGTTCTCCTCATTCTGCTCCTCATTGTGCTCCTCATTGTGCTCCTCACCGTGCTCCTCATTGTACTCCTCATTGTTTTCCTCATTGTGCTCCTCATTGTGCTCCTCACCGTGCTCCTCACCGTGCTCCTCATTGTGCTCCTCACTGTGCTCCTCACTGTGCTCCTCACCGTGCTCCTCATTGTGCTCCTCACCGTGCTCCTCATTGTGCTCCTCATTGTGCTCCTCATTGTGCTCCTCACCGTGCTCCTCATTGTTTTCCTCATTTTGCTCGTCATTGTGCTCCTCACTGTGCTCCTCATTGTGCTCCTCACCGTGCTCCTCACTGTGCTCCTCATTGTGCTCCTCAATGCACTCCTCATTGTACTCCTCACCGTCATCCTCATCGTGCTCCTCATTGTGCTCCTCACTGTGCTCCTCATTGTGCTCCTCATTGTGCTCCTCACCGTGCTCCTCACCGTGCTCCTCATTGTGCTCCTCATTGTGCTCCTCACCATGCTCCTCACCGTGCTCCTCATTGTGCTCCTCACCGTGCTCCTCACCGTGCTCCTCACCGTGCACCTCATTGTGCTCCTCATTGTGCTCCTCACCGTGCTCCTCATTGTGCTCCTCATTGTGCTCCTCATTGTGCTCCTCATTGTGCTCCTCATTGCTCCTCATTGTGCTCCCCATTGCTCCTCATTGTGCTCCTCATTGTGCTCCTCACCATGCTTCTCATTGTGCTCCTCATTGTGCTCCTCACCGAACTCCTCACCGTGCTCCTCATTGTACTCCTCACCGTCATCCTCACCGTGCTCCTCACCGTGCTCCTCATTGTGCTCCTCATTGTGCTCCTCACCGTGCTCCTCATTGTGCTCCTCATTGTGCTCCTCAGCGTGCTCCTCATTGTGCTCCTCATTCTGCTCCTCACTGTGCTCCTCACTGTGCTCCTCATTGAGCTCCTCATTGTGCTCCTCATTGTGCTCCTCACCGAGCTCCTCATTGTTTTCCTCATTGTTTTCCTCATTGTGCTCCTCATTGTGCTCCTCACCGTGCTCCTCATTGTTTTCCTCATTGTTTTCCTCATTGTGCTCCTCACTGTGCTCCTCATTGTGCTCCTCATTGTGCTCCTCATTGTGCTCCTCATTGTGCTCCCCACCGTGCTCCTCATTGTGCTCCTCATTGTGCTCCTCACCGTGCTCCTCATTGTGCTCCTCATTGTGCTCCTCATTGTGCTCCTCACTGTGCTCCTCATTGCTCCTCATTGTGCTCCTCATTGTGCTCCTCATTGCTCCTCATTGTGCTCCTCATTGTGCTCCTCATTGTGCTCCTCAGTGCACTCCTCATTGTACTCCTCACCATGCTCCTCATTGTGCTCCTCATTGTGCTCCTCACCGTGCTCCTCATTGTGCACCTCACCGTGCTCCTCATTGTGCTCCTCATTGTGCTCCTCACCGTGCTCCTCATTGTGCTCCTCACTGTGCTCCTCATTGTGCTCCTCATTGTGCTCCTCACCGTGCTCCTCATTGTGCTCCTCATTGTGCTCCTCATTGTGCTCCTCACCGAGCTCCTCATTGTTTTCCTCATTGTTTTCCTCATTGTGCTCCTCACCGTTTCCTCATTTTGCTCCTCATTGTTTTCCTCATTGTGCTCCTCATTGTGCTCCTCATTGTGCTCCTCATTGTGCTCCTCACCGTGCTCCTCATTGTGCTCCTCATTGTGCTCCTCACCGTGATCCTCATTGTGCTCCTCATTGTGCTCCTCACTGTGCTCCTCATTGTGCTCCTCATTGTGCTCCTCACCGTGCTCCTCATTGTGCTCCTCTCCGTGCTCCTCACCGTGCTCCTCACCGTGCTCCTCACCGTGCTCCTCATTGTGCTCCTCACCGTGCTCCTCACCGTGCTCCTCATTGTGCTCCTCATTGTGCTCCTCATTGTGCTCCTCATTGTGCTCCTCACCGTGCTCCTCATTGTGCTCCTCATTGTGCTCCTCATTGTGCTCCTCATTGTGCTCATCACCGTGCTCCTCATTGTGCTCCTCACCGTGCTCCTCATTGTACTCCTCACCGTCATCCTCACCGTGCTCCTCACCGTGCTCCTCATTGTGCTCCTCATTGTGCTCCTCACCGTGCTCCTCATTGTGCTCCTCATTGTGCTCCTCAGCGTGCTCCTCATTGTGCTCCTCATTCTGCTCCTCACTGTGCTCCTCACTGTGCTCCTCATTGAGCTCCTCATTGTGCTCCTCATTGTGCTCCTCACCGAGCTCCTCATTGTTTTCCTCATTGTTTTCCTCATTGTGCTCCTCATTGTGCTCCTCACCGTGCTCCTCATTGTTTTCCTCATTGTTTTCCTCATTGTGCTCCTCACTGTGCTCCTCATTGTGCTCCTCATTGTGCTCCTCATTGTGCTCCTCATTGTGCTCCCCACCGTGCTCCTCATTGTGCTCCTCATTGTGCTCCTCACCGTGCTCCTCATTGTGCTCCTCATTGTGCTCCTCATTGTGCTCCTCACTGTGCTCCTCATTGCTCCTCATTGTGCTCCTCATTGTGCTCCTCATTGCTCCTCATTGTGCTCCTCATTGTGCTCCTCATTGTGCTCCTCAGTGCACTCCTCATTGTACTCCTCACCATGCTCCTCATTGTGCTCCTCATTGTGCTCCTCACCGTGCTCCTCATTGTGCTCCTCACTGTGCTCCTCATTGTGCTCCTCATTGTGCTCCTCACCGTGCTCCTCATTGTGCTCCTCATTGTGCTCCTCATTGTGCTCCTCACCGAGCTCCTCATTGTTTTCCTCATTGTTTTCCTCATTGTGCTCCTCACCGTTTCCTCATTTTGCTCCTCATTGTTTTCCTCATTGTGCTCCTCATTGTGCTCCTCATTGTGCTCCTCATTGTGCTCCTCACCGTGCTCCTCATTGTGCTCCTCATTGTGCTCCTCACCGTGATCCTCATTGTGCTCCTCATTGTGCTCCTCACTGTGCTCCTCATTGTGCTCCTCATTGTGCTCCTCACCGTGCTCCTCATTGTGCTCCTCTCCGTGCTCCTCACCGTGCTCCTCACCGTGCTCCTCACCGTGCTCCTCATTGTGCTCCTCACCGTGCTCCTCACCGTGCTCCTCATTGTGCTCCTCATTGTGCTCCTCATTGTGCTCCTCATTGTGCTCCTCACCGTGCTCCTCATTATGCTCCTCATTGTGCTCCTCATTGTGCTCCTCATTGTGCTCATCACCGTGCTCCTCATTGTGCTCCTCACCGTGCTCCTCACCGTGCTCCTCACCGTGCTCCTCAATGTTTCCCCCATTGTTCTCCTCATTGTGCTCCTCACCGTGCTCCTCATTTTGCTCCTCATTGTTTTCCTCATTGTGCTCCTCACCGTGCTCCTCACCGTGCTCCTCACCGTGCTCCTCATTGTGCTCCTCACCGTTCTCCTCATTCTGCTCCTCATTGTGCTCCTCATTGTGCTCCTCACCGTGCTCCTCATTGTACTCCTCATTGTTTTCCTCATTGTGCTCCTCATTGTGCTCCTCACCGTGCTCCTCACCGTGCTCCTCATTGTGCTCCTCACTGTGCTCCTCACTGTGCTCCTCACCGTGCTCCTCATTGTGCTCCTCACCGTGCTCCTCATTGTGCTCCTCATTGTGCTCCTCATTGTGCTCCTCACCGTCCTCCTCATTGTTTTCCTCATTTTGCTCCTCATTGTGCTCCTCACTGTGCTCCTCATTGAGCTCCTCACCGTGCTCCTCACTGTGCTCCTCATTGTGCTCCTCATTGTTCTCCTCACCGTGCTCCTCAACGTGCTCCTCATTGTGCTCCTCATTGTGCTCCTCACCGTGCTCCTCATTGTGCTCCTCATTGTGCTCCTCATTGTGCTCCTCATTGTGCTCCTCACCGTGCTCCTCATTGTTTTCCTCATTGTTCTCCTCATTGTGCTCCTCACCGTGCTCCTCATTGTGCTCCTCTCCGTGCTCCTCACCGTGCTCCTCATTGTGCTCCTCACCTTGCTCCTCATTGTTCTCCTCATTGTGCTCCTCACCGTGCTCCTCATTGTGCTCCTCACCGTGCTCCTCATTGTGCTCCTCATTGTGCTCCTCACCGTGCTCCTCATTGTGCTCCTCATTGTTTTCCTCATTGTGCTCCTCACCGTGCTCCTAACCGTGCTCCTCATTGTGCTCCTCATTGTTTTCCTCATTGTGCTCCTCACCGTGCTCCACACCGTGCTCCTCACCGTGCTCCTCATTGTGCTCCTCACCGTGCTCCTCACCGTGCTCCTCATTGTGCTCCTCATTGCGCTCCTCATTGTACTCCTCACCGTTCTCCTCATTCTGCTCCTCATTGTGCTCCTCATTGTGCTCCTCACCGTGCTCCTCATTGTGCTCCTCATTGTGCTCCTCATTGTGCTCCTCACCGTGCTCCTCATTGTGCTCCTCATTGTGCTCCTCATTGTGCTCCTCATTGTGCTACTCATTGTGTTCCTCACTGTGCTCCTCACCGTGCTCCTCACCGTGCTCCTCATTGTGCTCCTCACCGTGCTCCTCACCGTGCTCCTCATTGTGCTCCTCACCGTGCTCCTCACCGTGCTCCTCACCGTGCTCCTCATTGTGCTCCTCATTGTGCTCCTCACCGTGCTCCTCATTGTTTTCCTCATTTTGCTCCTCATTGTGCTCCTCATTGTGCTCCTCATTGTTTTCCTCATTGTTCTCCTCATTGTGCTCCTCACCGTGCTCCTCATTGTTTCCCTCATTGTGCTCCTCACCGTTCTCCTCATTGTTCTCCTCATTGTGCTCCTCACCGTGCTCCTCATTGTGCTCCTCATTGTGCTCCTCACCGTGCTCCTCATTGTGTTCCTCATTGTGCTCCTCACCGTGCTCCTCATTGTGCTCCTCACCGTGCTCCTCATTGTGCTCCTCATTGTTTTCCTCATTGTGCTCCTCACCGTGCTCCTCACCGTGCTCCTCATTGTGCTCCTCACCGTGCTCCTCACCGTGCTCCTCAATGTTTCCCTCATTGTTCTCATTGTGCTCCTCACCGTGCTCCTCATTTTGCTCCTCATTGTTTTCCTCATTGTGCTCCTCACCGTGCTCCTCACCGTGCTCCTCACCGTGCTCCTCATTGTGCTCCTCATTGCGCTCCTCATTGTGCTCCTCACCATTCTCCTCATTGTTTTCCTCATTGTGCTCCTCATTGTGCTCCTCATCGTGCTCCTCATTGTGCTCCTCACCGTGCTCGTCATTGTGCTACTCATTGTGCTCCTCATTGTGCTCCTCACCGTGCTCCTCATTGTGCTCCTCATTGTGATCCTCATTGTGCTCCTCATTGCGCTCCTCACTGTGCTCCTCATTGTGCTCCTCATTGAGCTCCTCACCGTGCTCCTCACCATGCTCCTCATTGTGCTCGTCATTGTGCTCCTCATTGTGCTCCTCATTGCTCCTCATTGTGCTCCTCATTGTGCTCCTCATTGTGCTCCTCACCGTGCTCCTCATTGGGCTCCTCATTGCTCCTCATTGTGCTCCTCATTGTGCTCCTCATTGTGCTCCTCATTGCACTCCTCATTGTACTCCTCACCGTCATCCTCAACATGCTCCTCATTGTGCTCCTCACTGTGCTCCTCATTGTCCTCCTCATTGTGCTCCTCACCGTGCTCCTCATTGTGCTCCTCATTGTGCTCCTCACCGTGCTACTCATTGTGCTCCTCATTGTGCTCCTCACCGTGCTTCTCACCGTGCTCCTCATTGTGCTCCTCATTGTGCTCCTCATTGTGCTACTCATTGTGCTCCTCTTTGAGCTCCTCATTGTGCTCCTCAGCGTTCTCCTCATTGTTCTCCTCCCGTGCTCCTCATTGTGCTCCTCATTGTGCTCCTCACCGTGCTCCTCGCCGTGCTACTCACTGTGCTCCTCATTGTGCTCCTCACCGTGCTCCTCCTTGTGTTCCTCTTTGTGCTACTCATTGTGCTCCTCACCGTGCTCCTCACCGTGCTCCTCATTGTGCTCCTCATTGTGCTCCTCACTGCGCTCCTCTCCGTGCTCCTCTCGGTGCTCCTCACCGTGCTCCTCACCGTGCTCCTCATTGTGCTCCTCATTGTGCTCCTCACTGTGCTCCTCTCCGTGCTCCTCACCGTGCTCCTCATTGTGCTCCTCATTGTGCTCCTCACTGTGCTCCTCTCCGTGCTCCTCTCGGTGCTCCTCTCCGTGCTCCTCACCGTGCTCCTCATTGTGCACCTCACCGTGCTCCTCACCGTGCTCCTCATTGTGCTCCTCATTGTGCTCCTCATCGTGCTCCTCATTGTGCTCCTCATTGTGCTCCTCATTGTGCTCCTCATTGTGCTCCTCACCGTGCTCCTCATTTCGCTCCTCATTGTGCTCCTCACTTTGCTCCTCTCCGTGCTCCTCACCGTGCTCCTCATTGTGCTCCTCACCGTGCTCCTCACCGTGCTCCTCATTGTACTCCTCACCGTGCTCCTCATTGTGCTCCTCACCGTGCTCCTCACCGTGCTCCTCATTGTGCTCCTCATTGTGCTCCTCATTGTGCTCCTCAATGCACTCCTCATTGTACTCCTCACCGTCATCCTCAACGTGCTCCTCATTGTGCTCCTCACTGTGCGCCTCATTGTGCTGCTCACCGTGCTCCTCACCGTGCTCCTCATTGTGCTCCTCATTGTGCTCCTCACCGTGCTCCTCACCGTGCTCCTCATTGTGCTCCTCATTGTGCTCCTCATTGTGCTCCTCATTGTGCTCCTCATTGTGCTCCTCAATGCACTCTTCATTGTACTCCTCACCGTCATCCTCAACGTGCTCCTCATTGTGCTCCTCACTGTGCTCCTCATTGTGCTCCTCATTGTGCTCCTCACCATGCTCCTCACCATGCTCCTCATTGTACTCCTCACCGTCATACTCAACGTGCTCCTCATTGTGCTCCTCACTGTGCTCCTCATTGTGCGCCTCATTGTGCTCCTCATTGTGCTCCTCATTCTGCTCCTCACTGTGCTCCTCATTGTGTTCCTCACCGTGCTCCTCATTGTGCTCCTCATTGTGCTCCTCATTGTGCTCCTCATTGTGCTCCTCACCGTGCTCCTCATTGTGCTCCTCATTGTGCTCCTCACCGAGCTCCTCATTGTTTTCCCCATTGTTTTCCTCATTGTGCTCCTCACTGTGCTCCTCACTGTGCTCCTCACCGTGCTCCTCACCGTGCTCCTCATTGTGCTCCTCACTGTGCTCCTCACCGTGCTCCTCACTGTGCTCCTCATTGTGCTCCTCACTGGGCTCCTCACTGTGCTCCTCACCGTACTCCTCATTGTGCTCCTCAATGTGCTCCTCATTTTGCTCCTCATTGTGCTCCTCACCGTGCTCCTCACTGTGCTCCTCACCGTGCTCCTCAATGTGCTCCTCACCGTGCTCATCATTGAGCTCCTCATTGTGCTCCTCACCGTTCTCCTCATTGATCTCCTCCCGTGCTCCTCATTGTGCTCCTCATTGTGCTCCTCACCGTGCTCCTCATTGTGCTCCTCATTGTGCTCCTCATTGTGCTCCTCACCGTGCTCCTCATTGTGCTCCTCATTGTGCTCCTCACCGTGCTCCTCGCCGTGCTCCTCACCGTGCTCCTCTCGGTGCTCCTCTCCGTGCTGCTCACCGTGCTCCTCATTGTGCTCCTCTCCGTGCTCCTCACTGTGCTCCTCATTGTGCTCCTCTCCGTGCTCCTCACTGTGCTCCTCATTGTGCTCCTCACTGTGCTCCTCTTTGTGCTCCTCACCGTGCTACTCATTGTGCTCCTCATTGTGCTCCTCACTGTGCTCCTCATTGTGCTCCTCATTGTGCTCCTCATCGTGCTCCTCATTGTGCTCCTCATTGTGCTCCTCATTGTGCTCCTCATTTCGCTCCTCATTGTGCTCCTCACCGTGCTCCTCACCGTGCTCCTCACCGTGCTCCTCACCGTGCTCCTCATTGTGCTCCTCATTGTGCTCCTCACCATGCTCCTCATTGTTTTCCTCATTGTGCTCATCATTGTTTTCCTCATTGTGCTCCTCACCGTGCTCCTCATTGTGCTCCTCATTGTGCTCCTCATTGTGCTCCTCACCGTGCTCCTCATTGTGCTCCTCATTGTGCTCCTCACCGTACTCCTCACCGTGCTCCTCATTGTGCTCCTCATTGTGCTCCTCACCGTGCTCCTCATTGTGCTCCTCACCGTGCTCCTCATTGTGCTCCTCATTGTGCTCCTCACCGTGCTCCTCATTGTTTTCCTCATTGTGCTCCTCATTGTGCTCCTCATTGTGCTCATCACCGAGCTCCTCATTGTGCTCCTCATTGTGCTCCTCACCGTGCTCCTCATTGTGCTCCTCATTGTGCTCCTCACCGAGCTCCTCATTGTGCTCCTCATTGTGCTCCTCACCGTGCTCCTCATTATACTCCTCATTGTGCTCCTCATTCTGCTCCTCACTGTGCTCCTCACTGTGCTCCTCACCGTGCTCCTCACCGTGCTCCTCATTGTGCTCCTCACCGTGCTCCTCATTGTGCTCCTCACCGTGCTCCTCACCGTGCTCCTCAATGTTTCCCTCATTGTTCTCATTGTGCTCCTCACCGTGCTCCTCATTTTGCTCCTCATTGTTTTCCTCATTGTGCTCCTCACCGTGCTCCTCACCGTGCTCCTCACCGTGCTCCTCATTGTGCTCCTCATTGCGCTCCTCATTGTGCTCCTCACCATTCTCCTCATTGTTTTCCTCATTGTGCTCCTCATTGTGCTCCTCATCGTGCTCCTCATTGTGCTCCTCACCGTGCTCGTCATTGTGCTACTCATTGTGCTCCTCATTGTGCTCCTCACCGTGCTCCTCATTGTGCTCCTCATTGTGATCCTCATTGTGCTCCTCATTGCGCTCCTCACTGTGCTCCTCATTGTGCTCCTCACCGTGCTCCTCATTGAGCTCCTCACCGTGCTCCTCACCATGCTCCTCATTGTGCTCGTCATTGTGCTCCTCATTGTGCTCCTCATTGCTCCTCATTGTGCTCCTCATTGTGCTCCTCATTGTGCTCCTCACCGTGCTCCTCATTGGGCTCCTCATTGCTCCTCATTGTGCTCCTCATTGTGCTCCTCATTGTGCTCCTCATTGCACTCCTCATTGTACTCCTCACCGTCATCCTCAACATGCTCCTCATTGTGCTCCTCACTGTGCTCCTCATTGTCCTCCTCATTGTGCTCCTCACCGTGCTCCTCATTGTGCTCCTCATTGTGCTCCTCACCGTGCTACTCATTGTGCTCCTCATTGTGCTCCTCACCGTGCTCCTCACCGTGCTCCTCATTGTGCTCCTCATTGTGCTCCTCATTGTGCTCCTCATTGTGCTACTCATTGTGCTCCTCTTTGAGCTCCTCATTGTGCTCCTCAGCGTTCTCCTCATTGTTCTCCTCCCGTGCTCCTCATTGTGCTCCTCATTGTGCTCCTCACCGTGCTCCTCGCCGTGCTACTCACTGTGCTCCTCATTGTGCTCCTCACCGTGCTCCTCCTTGTGTTCCTCTTTGTGCTACTCAATGTGCTCCTCACCGTGCTCCTCACCGTGCTCCTCATTGTGCTCCTCATTGTGCTCCTCACTGCGCTCCTCTCCGTGCTCCTCTCGGTGCTCCTCACCGTGCTCCTCACCGTGCTCCTCATTGTGCTCCTCATTGTGCTCCTCACTGTGCTCCTCTCCGTGCTCCTCACCGTGCTCCTCATTGTGCTCCTCATTGTGCTCCTCACTGTGCTCCTCTCCGTGCTCCTCTCGGTGCTCCTCTCCGTGCTCCTCACCGTGCTCCTCATTGTGCACCTCACCGTGCTCCTCACCGTGCTCCTCATTGTGCTCCTCATTGTGCTCCTCATCGTGCTCCTCATTGTGCTCCTCATTGTGCTCCTCATTGTGCTCCTCATTGTGCTCCTCACCGTGCTCCTCATTTCGCTCCTCATTGTGCTCCTCACTTTGCTCCTCTCCGTGCTCCTCACCGTGCTCCTCATTGTGCTCCTCACCGTGCTCCTCACCGTGCTCCTCATTGTACTCCTCACCGTGCTCCTCATTGTGCTCCTCACCGTGCTCCTCACCGTGCTCCTCATTGTGCTCCTCATTGTGCTCCTCATTGTGCTCCTCAATGCACTCCTCATTGTACTCCTCACCGTCATCCTCAACGTGCTCCTCATTGTGCTCCTCACTGTGCGCCTCATTGTGCTGCTCACCGTGCTCCTCACCGTGCTCCTCATTGTGCTCCTCATTGTGCTCCTCATTGTGCTCCTCATTGTGCTCCTCATTGTGCTCCTCAATGCACTCTTCATTGTACTCCTCACCGTCATCCTCAACGTGCTCCTCATTGTGCTCCTCACTGTGCTCCTCATTGTGCTCCTCATTGTGCTCCTCACCGTGCTCCTCACCATGCTCCTCATTGTACTCCTCACCGTCATACTCAACGTGCTCCTCATTGTGCTCCTCACTGTGCTCCTCATTGTGCGCCTCATTGTGCTCCTCATTGTGCTCCTCATTCTGCTCCTCACTGTGCTCCTCATTGTGTTCCTCACCGTGCTCCTCATTGTGCTCCTCATTGTGCTCCTCATTGTGCTCCTCATTGTGCTCCTCACCGTGCTCCTCATTGTGCTCCTCATTGTGCTCCTCACCGAGCTCCTCATTGTTTTCCCCATTGTTTTCCTCATTGTGCTCCTCACTGTGCTCCTCACTGTGCTCCTCACCGTGCTCCTCACCGTGCTCCTCATTGTGCTCCTCACTGTGCTCCTCACCGTGCTCCTCACTGTGCTCCTCATTGTGCTCCTCACTGTGCTCCTCACTGTGCTCCTCACCGTACTCCTCATTGTGCTCCTCAATGTGCTCCTCATTTTGCTCCTCATTGTGCTCCTCACCGTGCTCCTCACTGTGCTCCTCACCGTGCTCCTCATTGTGCTCCTCACCGTGCTCATCATTGAGCTCCTCATTGTGCTCCTCACCGTTCTCCTCATTGATCTCCTCCCGTGCTCCTCATTGTGCTCCTCATTGTGCTCCTCACCGTGCTCCTCATTGTGCTCCTCATTGTGCTCCTCATTGTGCTCCTCACCGTGCTCCTCATTGTGCTCCTCATTGTGCTCCTCACCGTGCTCCTCGCCGTGCTCCTCACCGTGCTCCTCTCGGTGCTCCTCTCCGTGCTGCTCACCGTGCTCCTCATTGTGCTCCTCTCCGTGCTCCTCACTGTGCTCCTCATTGTGCTCCTCTCCGTGCTCCTCACTGTGCTCCTCATTGTGCTCCTCACTGTGCTCCTCTTTGTGCTCCTCACCGTGCTCCTCATTGTGCTCCTCATTGTGCTCCTCACTGTGCTCCTCATTGTGCTCCTCATTGTGCTCCTCATCGTGCTCCTCATTGTGCTCCTCATTGTGCTCCTCATTGTGCTCCTCATTTCGCTCCTCATTGTGCTCCTCACCGTGCTCCTCACCGTGCTCCTCACCGTGCTCCTCACCGTGCTCCTCATTGTGCTCCTCATTGTGCTCCTCACCATGCTCCTCATTGTTTTCCTCATTGTGCTCATCATTGTTTTCCTCATTGTGCTCCTCACCGTGCTCCTCATTGTGCTCCTCATTGTGCTCCTCATTGTGCTCCTCACCGTGCTCCTCATTGTGCTCCTCATTGTGCTCCTCACCGTACTCCTCACCGTGATCCTCATTGTGCTCCTCATTGTGCTCCTCACCGTGCTCCTCATTGTGCTCCTCACCGTGCTCCTCATTGTGCTCCTCATTGTGCTCCTCACCGTGCTCCTCATTGTTTTCCTCATTGTGCTCCTCATTGTGCTCCTCATTGTGCTCATCACCGAGCTCCTCATTGTGCTCCTCATTGTGCTCCTCACCGTGCTCCTCATTGTGCTCCTCATTGTGCTCCTCACCGAGCTCCTCATTGTGC
The DNA here is from genome assembly GCA_026770705.1 of Isurus oxyrinchus. Taxonomy (NCBI): domain Eukaryota; kingdom Metazoa; phylum Chordata; class Chondrichthyes; order Lamniformes; family Lamnidae; genus Isurus; species Isurus oxyrinchus. The sequence goes on along the minus strand of JANJGN010000006.1, from coordinate 3,578,645 downwards.
TCCTCATTGTGCTCCTCACCGTGCTCCTCATTATACTCCTCATTGTGCTCCTCATTCTGCTCCTCACTGTGCTCCTCACTGTGCTCCTCACCGTGCTCCTCACCGTGCTCCTCATTGTGCTCCTCACCGTGCTCCTCATTGTGCTCCTCACCGTGCTCCTCATTATTTTCCTCATTGTGCTCCTCATTGTGCTCCTCATTGTGCTCCTAACCGAGCTCCTCATTGTGCTCCTCATTGTGCTCCTCACCGTGCTCCTCATTGTGCTCCTCATTGTGCTCCTCACCGAGCTCCTCATTGTGCTCCTCATTGCTTTCCTCATTGTGCTCCTCACCGTGCTCCTCATTGTGCTCCTCATTGTGCTCCTCATTGTGTTCCTCACTGTGCTCCTCACCGTGCTTCTCATTGTTTTCCTCATTGTACTCCTCACCGTGCTCCTCATTGTGCTCCTCACCGTGCTCCTCACCGTGCTCCTCATTGTGCTCCTCATTGTGCTCCTCACTGTGCTCCTCACTGTGCCCCTCACCGTGCTCCTCATTGTGCTCCTCATTGTGCTCCTCACCGTGCTCCTCATTGTGCTCCTCATTGTGCTCCTCATTGTGCTCCTCACCGTGCTCCTCATTGTTTTCCTCATTGTGCTCCTCATTGTGCTCCTCATTGTGCTCCTCACCGTGCTCCTCACCGTGCTCCTCACCGTGCTCCTCATTGTGCTCCTCACCGTGCTCCTCACCGTGCTCCTCACCGTGCTCCTCATTGTGCTCCTCACCGTGCTCCTCACCGTGCTCCTCACCGTGCTCCTCATTGTGCTCCTCATTGTGCTCCTCACCATGCTCCTCATTGTGCTCCTCATTGTGCTCCTCAACGTGCTCCTCACTGTGCTCCTCATTGTGCTCCTCATTGTGCTCCTCATTGTGCTCCTCATTGCTCCTCATTGTGCTCCTCATTGCTCCTCATTGTGCTCCTCATTGTGCTCCTCACCGTGCTCCTCACCGTGCTCCTCATTGTGCTCCTCATTGTGCTCCTCACCGTACTCCTCACAGTTCTCCTCATTGTACTCCTCACCGTCATCCTCACCGTGCTCCTCATTGTGCTCCTCATTGTGCTCATCACCGTGCTCCTCATTGTGCTCCTCATTGTGCTCATCACCATGCTCCTCATTGTGCTCCTCATTGTGCTCCTCACCGTGCTCCTCATTGTGCTCCTCATTCTGCTCCTCACTGTGCTCCTCACTGTGCTCCTCGTTGTGCTCCTCATTGTGCTCCTCATTGTGCTCCTCATTGTTTTCCTCATTGTTTTCCTCATTGTGCTCCTCATTGTGCTCCTCACCGTGCTCCTCATTGTTTTCCTCATTGTTTTCCTCATTGTGCTCCTCACTTTGCTCCTCATTGTGCTCCTCATTGTGCTCCTCATTGTGCTCCCCACCGTGCTCCTCATTGTGCTCCTCATTGTGCTCCTCACCATGCCCCTCATTGTGCTCCTCATTGTGCTCCTCATTGTGCTCCTCACTGTGCTCCTCACCGTGCTCCTCATTGTGCTCCTCTCCGTGCTCCTCACCGTGCTCCTCACCGTGCTCCTCACCGTGCTCCTCATTGTGCTCCTCACCGTTCTCCTCATTTTGCTCCTCATTGTGCTCCTCACCGTGCTCCTCATTGTGCTCCTTACTGTGCTCCTCATTGTGCTCCTCATTGTGCTCCTCACTGTGCTCCTCATTGTGCTCCTCACCGTGCTCCTCATTTTGCTCCTCATTGTGCTCCTCACTGTGCTCCTCACTGTGCACCTCATTGTGCTCCTCAACATGCTCCTCATTGTGCTCCTCACTGTGCTCCTCATTGTGCTCCTCATTGTGCTCCTCACCGTGCTCCTCACTGTGCTCCTCATTGTGCTCCTCATTGTGCTCCTCACTGTGCTCCTCACTGTGCTCCTCATTGTGCTCCTCATTGTGCTCCTCACCATGCCCCTCATTGTGCTCCTCATTGTGCTCCTCATTGTGCTCCTCATTGTGCTCATCACCGAGCTCCTCATTGTGCTCCTCATTGTGCTCCTCACCGTGCTCCTCATTGTGCTCCTCATTGTGCTCCTCACCGAGCTCCTCATTGTGCTCCTCATTGTGCTCCTCACCGTGCTCCTCATTATACTCCTCATTGTGCTCCTCATTCTGCTCCTCACTGTGCTCCTCACTGTGCTCCTCACCGTGCTCCTCACCGTGCTCCTCATTGTGCTCCTCACCGTGCTCCTCATTGTGCTCCTCACCGTGCTCCTCATTATTTTCCTCATTGTGCTCCTCATTGTGCTCCTCATTGTGCTCCTAACCGAGCTCCTCATTGTGCTCCTCATTGTGCTCCTCACCGTGCTCCTCATTGTGCTCCTCATTGTGCTCCTCACCGAGCTCCTCATTGTGCTCCTCATTGCTTTCCTCATTGTGCTCCTCACCGTGCTCCTCATTGTGCTCCTCATTGTGCTCCTCATTGTGTTCCTCACTGTGCTCCTCACCGTGCTTCTCATTGTTTTCCTCATTGTACTCCTCACCGTGCTCCTCATTGTGCTCCTCACCGTGCTCCTCACCGTGCTCCTCATTGTGCTCCTCATTGTGCTCCTCACTGTGCTCCTCACTGTGCCCCTCACCGTGCTCCTCATTGTGCTCCTCATTGTGCTCCTCACCGTGCTCCTCATTGTGCTCCTCATTGTGCTCCTCATTGTGCTCCTCACCGTGCTCCTCATTGTTTTCCTCATTGTGCTCCTCATTGTGCTCCTCATTGTGCTCCTCACCGTGCTCCTCACCGTGCTCCTCACCGTGCTCCTCATTGTGCTCCTCACCGTGCTCCTCACCGTGCTCCTCACCGTGCTCCTCATTGTGCTCCTCACCGTGCTCCTCACCGTGCTCCTCACCGTGCTCCTCATTGTGCTCCTCATTGTGCTCCTCACCATGCTCCTCATTGTGCTCCTCATTGTGCTCCTCAACGTGCTCCTCACTGTGCTCCTCATTGTGCTCCTCATTGTGCTCCTCATTGTGCTCCTCATTGCTCCTCATTGTGCTCCTCATTGCTCCTCATTGTGCTCCTCATTGTGCTCCTCACCGTGCTCCTCACCGTGCTCCTCATTGTGCTCCTCATTGTGCTCCTCACCGTACTCCTCACAGTTCTCCTCATTGTACTCCTCACCGTCATCCTCACCGTGCTCCTCATTGTGCTCCTCATTGTGCTCATCACCGTGCTCCTCATTGTGCTCCTCATTGTGCTCATCACCATGCTCCTCATTGTGCTCCTCATTGTGCTCCTCACCGTGCTCCTCATTGTGCTCCTCATTCTGCTCCTCACTGTGCTCCTCACTGTGCTCCTCGTTGTGCTCCTCATTGTGCTCCTCATTGTGCTCCTCATTGTTTTCCTCATTGTTTTCCTCATTGTGCTCCTCATTGTGCTCCTCACCGTGCTCCTCATTGTTTTCCTCATTGTTTTCCTCATTGTGCTCCTCACTTTGCTCCTCATTGTGCTCCTCATTGTGCTCCTCATTGTGCTCCCCACCGTGCTCCTCATTGTGCTCCTCATTGTGCTCCTCACCATGCCCCTCATTGTGCTCCTCATTGTGCTCCTCATTGTGCTCCTCACTGTGCTCCTCACCGTGCTCCTCATTGTGCTCCTCTCCGTGCTCCTCACCGTGCTCCTCACCGTGCTCCTCACCGTGCTCCTCATTGTGCTCCTCACCGTTCTCCTCATTTTGCTCCTCATTGTGCTCCTCACCGTGCTCCTCATTGTGCTCCTTACTGTGCTCCTCATTGTGCTCCTCATTGTGCTCCTCACTGTGCTCCTCATTGTGCTCCTCACCGTGCTCCTCATTTTGCTCCTCATTGTGCTCCTCACTGTGCTCCTCACTGTGCACCTCATTGTGCTCCTCAACATGCTCCTCATTGTGCTCCTCACTGTGCTCCTCATTGTGCTCCTCATTGTGCTCCTCACCGTGCTCCTCACTGTGCTCCTCATTGTGCTCCTCATTGTGCTCCTCACTGTGCTCCTCACTGTGCTCCTCACTGCACTCCTCATTGTACTCCTCACCGTCATCCTCAACATGCTCCTCATTGTGCTCCTCACCGTGCTCCTCATTCTGCTCCTCACTGTGATCCTCATTGTGCTCCTCACCGTGCTCCTCACCGGGCTCCTCATTGTGCTCCTCACCGTCATCCTCAACGTGCTCCTCGCTGTGCTCCTCATGGTGCTCCTCACCGTGCTCCTCATTGTGCTCCTCACTGTGCTCCTCATTGTGCTCCTCACAGTACTCCTCAATGTTCTCCTCATTGTGCTCCTCATTGTGCTCCTCATTGTGCTCCTCATTGTGCTCCTCACCGTGCTCCTCATTGTGCTCCTCACCGTGCTCCTACTTGTGCTCCTCACTGTGCTCCTCATTGTGCTCCTCATTCTGCTCCTCACCGTGCTCCTCACTGTGCTCCTCATTGTGCTCCTCTCCGTGCTCCTCTCCGTGCTCCTCACCGTGCTCCTCACCGTGCTCCTCACCGTACTCCTCATTGTGCTCCTCATTGTGCTCCTCATTGTGCTCCTCACTGTGTTCTTCATTGTGCTCCTCACTGTGTTCTTCATTGTGCTCCTCATTGCGCTCCTCATTGTGCTCCTCACCGTTCTCCTCATTCTGCTCCTCATTGTGCTCCTCATTGTGCTCCTCACCATTCTCCTCATTATTTTCCTCATTGTGCTCCTCATTGTGCTCCTCACCGTGCTCCTCATTGTGCTCCTCACCGTGCTCGTCATTGTGCTCCTCATTGTGCTCCTCATTGTGCTCCTCACCGTGCTCCTCATTGTGCTCCTCACCGTGCTCCTCATTGAGCTCCTCACCGTGCTCCTCACCATGCTCCTCATTGTGCTCCTCATTGTGCTCCTCATTGTGCTCCTCATTGCTCCTCATTGTGCACCTCATTGTGCTCCTCATTGTGCTCCTCACCGTGCTCCTCATTGGGCTCCTCATTGCTCCTCATTGTGCTCCTCATTGTGCTCCTCATTGTGCTCCTCATTGCACTCCTCATTGTACTCCTCACCGTCATCCTCAACGTGCTCCTCATTGTGCTCCTCACTGTGCTCCTCATTGTGCTCCTCATTGTGCTCCTCACGGTGCTCCTCATTGTGCTCCTCATTGTGCTCCTCACCATGCTACTCATTGTGCTCCTCATTGTGCTCCTCACCGTGCTCCTCACCGTGCTCCTCATTGTGCTCCTCATTGTGCTCCTCATTGTGCTCCTCATTGTGCTACTCATTGTGCTCCTCTTTGAGCTCCTCATTGTGCTCCTCAGCGTTCTCCTCATTGTTCTCCTCCCGTGCTCCTCATTGTGCTCCTCATTGTGCTCCTCACCGTGCTCCTCGCCGTGCTCCTCACTGTGCTCCTCATTGTGCTCCTCACCGTGCTCCTCCTTGTGTTCCTCATTGTGCTCCTCATTGTGCTCCTCACTGTGCTCCTCTCCGTGCTCCTCACCGTGCTCCTCATTGTGCTCCTCATTGTGCACCTCATTGTGCTCCTCAACATGCTCCTCATTGTGCTCCTCACTGTGCTCCTCATTGTGCTCCTCATTGTGCTCCTCACCGTGCTCCTCACTGTGCTCCTCATTGTGCTCCTCATTGTGCTCCTCACTGTGCTCCTCACTGTGCTCCTCACTGCACTCCTCATTGTACTCCTCACCGTCATCCTCAACATGCTCCTCATTGTGCTCCTCACCGTGCTCCTCATTCTGCTCCTCACTGTGATCCTCATTGTGCTCCTCACCGTGCTCCTCACCGGGCTCCTCATTGTGCTCCTCACCGTCATCCTCAACGTGCTCCTCGCTGTGCTCCTCATGGTGCTCCTCACCGTGCTCCTCATTGTGCTCCTCACTGTGCTCCTCATTGTGCTCCTCACAGTACTCCTCAATGTTCTCCTCATTGTGCTCCTCATTGTGCTCCTCATTGTGCTCCTCATTGTGCTCCTCACCGTGCTCCTCATTGTGCTCCTCACCGTGCTCCTACTTGTGCTCCTCACTGTGCTCCTCATTGTGCTCCTCATTCTGCTCCTCACCGTGCTCCTCACTGTGCTCCTCATTGTGCTCCTCTCCGTGCTCCTCTCCGTGCTCCTCACCGTGCTCCTCACCGTGCTCCTCACCGTACTCCTCATTGTGCTCCTCATTGTGCTCCTCATTGTGCTCCTCACTGTGTTCTTCATTGTGCTCCTCACTGTGTTCTTCATTGTGCTCCTCATTGCGCTCCTCATTGTGCTCCTCACCGTTCTCCTCATTCTGCTCCTCATTGTGCTCCTCATTGTGCTCCTCACCATTCTCCTCATTGTTTTCCTCATTGTGCTCCTCATTGTGCTCCTCACCGTGCTCCTCATTGTGCTCCTCACCGTGCTCGTCATTGTGCTCCTCATTGTGCTCCTCATTGTGCTCCTCACCGTGCTCCTCATTGTGCTCCTCACCGTGCTCCTCATTGAGCTCCTCACCGTGCTCCTCACCATGCTCCTCATTGTGCTCGTCATTGTGCTCCTCATTGTGCTCCTCATTGCTCCTCATTGTGCTCCTCATTGTGCTCCTCATTGTGCTCCTCACCGTGCTCCTCATTGGGCTCCTCATTGCTCCTCATTGTGCTCCTCATTGTGCTCCTCATTGTGCTCCTCATTGCACTCCTCATTGTACTCCTCACCGTCATCCTCAACGTGCTCCTCATTGTGCTCCTCACTGTGCTCCTCATTGTGCTCCTCATTGTGCTCCTCACGGTGCTCCTCATTGTGCTCCTCATTGTGCTCCTCACCATGCTACTCATTGTGCTCCTCATTGTGCTCCTCACCGTGCTCCTCACCGTGCTCCTCATTGTGCTCCTCATTGTGCTCCTCATTGTGCTCCTCATTGTGCTACTCATTGTGCTCCTCTTTGAGCTCCTCATTGTGCTCCTCAGCGTTCTCCTCATTGTTCTCCTCCCGTGCTCCTCATTGTGCTCCTCATTGTGCTCCTCACCGTGCTCCTCGCCGTGCTCCTCACTGTGCCTCTCATTGTGCTCCTCACCGTGCTCCTCCTTGTGTTCCTCATTGTGCTCCTCATTGTGCTCCTCACTGTGCTCCTCTCCGTGCTCCTCACCGTGCTCCTCATTGTGCTCCTCATTGTGCTCCTCACTGTGCTCCTCTCCGTGCTCCTCTCGGTGCTCCTCTCCGAGCTCCTCACCGTGCTCCTCATTGTGCTCCTCACCGTGCTCCTCACCGTGCTCCTCATTGTGCTCCTCATTGTGCTCCTCATCGTGCTCCTCATTGTGCTCCTCATTGTGCTCCTCATTGTGCTCCTCACCGTGCTCCTCATTTCGCTCCTCATTGTGCTCCTCACTTTGCTCCTCTCCGTGCTCCTCACCGTGCTCCTCATTGTGCTCCTCACCGTGCTCCTCACCATGCTCCTCATTGTGCTCCTCACCGTGCTCCTCATTGTGCTCCTCACCGTGCTCCTCACCGTGCTCCTCATTGTGCTCCTCATTGTGCTCCTCATTGTGCTCCTCAATGCACTCCTCATTGTACTCCTCACCGTCATCCTCAACGTGCTCCTCATTGTGCTCCTCACTGTGAGCCTCATTGTGCTGCTCACCGTGCTCCTCACCGTGCTCCTCATTGTGCTCCTCATTGTGCTCCTCACCGTGCGCCTCACCGTGCTCCTCATTGTGCTCCTCATTGTGCTCCTCATTGTGCTCCTCATTGTGCTCCTCAATGCACTCCTCATTGTAATCCTCACCGTCATCCTCAACGTGCTCCTCATTGTGCTCCTCACTGTGCTCCTCATTGTGCTCCTCATTGTGCTCCTCACCGTGCTCTTCACCGTGCTCCTCATTGTACTCCTCACCGTCATACTCAACGTGCTCCTCATTGTGCTCCTCACTGTGCTCCTCATTGTGCGCCTCATTGTGCTCCTCATTGTGCTCCTCATTATGCTCCTCACTGTGCTCCTCATTGTGTTCCTCACCGTGCTCCTCATTGTGCTCCTCATTGTGCTCCTCATTGTGCTCCTCATTGTGCTCCTCACTGTGCTCCTCATTGTGCTCCTCATTGTGCTCCTCACCGAGCTCCTCATTGTTTTCCCCACTGTTTTCCTCATTGTGCTCCTCACTGTGCTCCTCACTGTGCTCCTCACCGTGCTCCTCATTGTGCTCCTCACCGTGCTCCTCATTGTGCTCCTCACCATGCTCCTCATTGTGCTCCTCACTGTGCTCCTCATTGTGCTCCTCATTGTGCTCCTCACCGTGCTCCTCATTGTGCTCCTCACTGTGCTCCTCATTGTGCTCCTCAGAGTACTCCTCAATGTTCTCCTCATTGTGCTCCTCATTGTGCTCCTCATTGTGCTCCTCATTGTGCTCCTCACCGTGCTCCTACTTGTGCTCCTCACTGTGCTCCTCACCGTGCTCCTCACCGTGCTCCTCACCGTGCTCCTCATTGTGCTCCTCTCCGTGCTCCTCTCCGTGCTCCTCACCGTGCTCCTCACCGTGCTCCTCACCGTACTCCTCATTGTGCTCCTCATTGTGCTCCTCATTGTGCTCCTCATTGTGCTCCTCATTTCGCTCCTCATTGTGCTCCTCACTTTGCTCCTCATTGTGCTCCTCACTGTGTTCTTCATTGTGCTAATCATTGTGCTCCTCACCGTGCTCCTCATTGTGCTCCTCACCGTGCTCCTCATTGTGCTCCTCATTGTGCTCCTCATTGTGCTCCTCAATGCACTCCTCATTGTACTCCTCACCGTCAACCTCAACGTGCTCCTCGTTGTGCTCCTCACTGTGCTCCTCGTTGTGGTCCTCACCGTGCTCCTCACCGTGCTCCTCATTGTGCTCCTCACCGAGCTCCTCATTGTTTTCCTCATTGTTTTCCTCATTGTGCTCCTCACTGTGCTCCTCACTGTGCTCCTCACCGTGCTCCTCACCGTGCTCCTCATTGTGCTCCTCACTGTGCTCCTCACCGTGCTCCTCACTGTGCTCCTCATTGTGCTCCTCATTGTGCTCCTCACTGTGCTCCTCATTGTGCTCCTCACCGTGCTCCTCACCGTGCTCCTCATTGTGCTCCTCATTGTGCTCCTCACCGTGCTCCTCATTGTTCTCCTCATTGTGCTCCTCACCGTGCTCCTCATTGTGCTCCTCATTGTGCTCCTCACCGTGCTCCTCATTGTGTTCCTCATTGTGCTCCTCACCGTGCTCCTCATTGTGCTCCTCACCGTGCTCCTCATTGTGCTCCTCATTGTTTTCCTCATTGTGCTCCTCACCGTGCTCCTCACCGTGCTCCTCATTGTGCTCCTCACCGTGCTCCTCATTTTGCTCCTCATTGTTTTCCTCATTGTGCTCCTCACCGTGCTCCTCACCGTGCTCCTCATTGTGCTCCTCATTGCGCTCCTCATTGTGCTCCTCACCGTTCTCCTCATTCTGCTCCTCATTGTGCTCCACATTGTGCTCCTCACCATTCTCCTCATTGTTTTCCTCATTGTGCTCCTCATTGTGCTCCTCACCGTGCTCCTCATTGTGCTCCTCACCGTGCTCCTCATTGTGCTCCTCATTGTGCTCCTCATTGTGCTCCTCACCGTGCTCCTCATTGTGCTCCTCATTGTGATCCTCATTGTGCTCCTCATTGCGCTCCTCACTGTGCTCCTCATTGTACTCCTCACCGTGCTCCTCATTGAGCTCCTCACCGTGCTCCTCACCATGCTCCTCATTGTGCTCGTCATTGTGCTCCTCATTGTGCTCCTCATTGCTCCTCATTGTGCTCCTCATTGTGCTCCTCATTGTGCTCCTCACCGTGCTCCTCATTGGGCTCCTCATTGCTCCTCATTGTGCTCCTCATTGTGCTCCTCATTGTGCTCCTCATTGCACTCCTCATTGTACTCCTCACCGTCATCCTCAACGTGCTCCTCATTGTGCTCCTCACTGTGCTCCTCATTGTGCTCCTCATTGTTCTCCTCACCGTGCTCCTCATTGTGCTCCTCATTGTGCTCCTCACCGTGCTACTCATTGTGCTCCTCATTGTGCTCCTCACCGTGCTCCTCACCGTGCTCCTCATTGTGCTCCTCATTGTGCTCCTCATTGTGCTCCTCACCGTGCTACTCATTGTGCTCCTCATTGTGCTCCTCACCGTGCTCCTCACCGTGCTCCTCATTGTGCTCCTCATTGTGCTCCTCATCGTGCTCCTCATTGTGCTCCTCATTGTGCTCCTCATTGTGCTCCTCACCGTGCTCCTCATTTCGCTCCTCATTGTGCTCCTCACTTTGCTCCTCTCCGTGCTCCTCACCGTGCTCCTCATTGTGCTCCTCACCGTACTCCTCACCGTGCTCCTCATTGTGCTCCTCACCGTGCTCCTCATTGTGCTCCTCACCGTGCTCCTCACCGTGCTCCTCATTGTGCTCCTCATTGTGCTCCTCATTGTGCTCCTCAATGCACTCCTCATTGTACTCCTCACCGTCATCCTCAACGTGCTCCTCATTGTGCTCCTCACTGTGCACCTCATTGTGCTGCTCACCGTGCTCCTCACCGTGCTCCTCATTGTGCTCCTCATTGTGCTCCTCACCGTGCGCCTCACCGTGCTCCTCATTGTGCTCCTCATTGTGCTCCTCATTGTGCTCCTCATTGTGCTCCTCAATGCACTCCTCATTGTACTCCTCACCGTCATCCTCAATGTGCTCCTCATTGTGCTCCTCACTGTGCTCCTCATTGTGCTCCTCATTGTGCTCCTCACCGTGCTCCTCACCGTGCTCCTCATTGTACTCCTCACCGTCATACTCAACGTGCTCCTCATTGTGCTCCTCACTGTGCTCCTCATTGTGCGCATCATTGTGCTCCTCATTGTGCTCCTCATTCTGCTCCTCACTGTGCTCCTCATTGTGTTCCTCACCGTGCTCCTCATTGTGCTCCTCATTGTGCTCCTCATTGTGCTCCTCATTGTGCTCCTCACCGTGCTCCTCATTGTGCTCCTCATTGTGCTCCTCACCGAGCTCCTCATTGTTTTCCCCATTGTTTTCCTCATTGTGCTCCTCACTGTGCTCCTCACTGTGCTCCTCACCGTGCTCCTCACCGTGCTCCTCATTGTGCTCCTCACTGTGCTCCTCACCGTGCTCCTCACTGTGCTCCTCATTGTGCTTCTCATTGTGCTCCTCACTGTGCTCCTCACTGTGCTCCTCACCGTGCTCCTCACCGTGCTCCTCATTGTGCTCCTCACTGTGCTCCTCACCGTGCTCCTCACTGTGCACCTCATTGTGCTCCTCACCATGCTCCTCATTGTGCTCCTCACTGTGCTCCTCATTGTGCTCCTCATTGTGCTCCTCACCGTGCTCCTCATTGTGCTCCTCACTGTGCTCCTCATTGTGCTCCTCACAGTACTCCTCAATGTTCTCCTCATTGTGCTCCTCATTGTGCTCCTCATTGTGCTCCTCATTGTGCTCCTCACCGTGCTCCTCATTGTGCTCCTCACTGTGCTCCTCACCGTGCTCCTCATTGTGCTCCTCATTGTGCTCCTCACCGTTCTCCTCATTGTGCTCCTCATTGTTTTCCTCATTTTGCTCCTCATTGTGCTCCTCACCGTGCTCCTCATTGTGCTCCTCATTCTGCTCCTCACCGTGCTCCTCACTGTGCTCCTCATTGTGCTCCTCACCGTGGTCCTCATTGTGCTCCTCATTGTGCTCCTCACTGTGCTCCTCACTGTGCTCCTCATTGTGCTCCTCATTGTGCTCCTCACCGTGCTCCTCATTGTGCTCCTCATTGTGCTCCTCATTGCTCCTCATTGCGCTCCTCATTGTGCTCCTCAATGCACTCCTCATTGTGCTCCTCACCGTCATCCTCAACGTGCTCCTCATTGTGCTCCTCACTGTGCTCCTCATTGTGCTCCTCATTGTGCTCCTCATTGCTCCTCATTGTGCTCCTCACCGTGCTCCTCATTGTGCTCCTCATTGCTCCTCATTGTGCTCCTCATTGTGCTCCTCACTGTGCTCCTCACCGTGCTCCTCATTGTGCTCCTCATTCTGCTCCTCACCGTACTCCTCAGCGTGCTCCTCATTGTGCTCCTCACTGTGCTCCTCATTGTGCTCCTCATTGTGCTCCTCTCCGTGCTCCTCACCGTGCTCCTCATTGTGCTCCTCACCGTGCTCCTCATTGTGCTCCTCATTGTTCTCCTCATGGTGCTCCTCATTGTGCTCCTCACCGTGCTCCTCATTCTGCTCCTCATTGTGCTCCTCATTCTGCTCCTCATTGTGCTCCTCATTGTTTTCCTCATTGTGCTCCTCACCGTGCTCCTCATTGTGCTCCTCACCGTGCTCCTCATTGTGCTCCTCACCGTGCTCCTCATTCTGCTCCTCATTGTGCTCCTCATTGTTTTCCTCATTGTGCTCCTCTCCGTGCTCCTCATTGTGCTCCTCACCGTGCTCCTCATTGTGCTCCTCATTGTGCTCCTCACCGTGCTGCTCACCGTGCTCCTCACTGTGCTCCTCATTGTGCTCCTCATTGTGCTCCTCATTGTGCTCCTCACTGTGCTCCTCATTGTGCTCCTCAATGCACTCCTCATTGTGCTCCTCACCGTCATCCTCAACGTGCTCCTCATTGTGCTCCTCACCGTGCTCCTCATTGTGCTCCTCATTGTGCTCCTCATTGCTCCTCATTGTGCTCCTCACCGTGCTCCTCAATGCACTCCTCATTGTACTCCTCACCGTCATCCTCAACGTGCTCCTCATTGTGCTCCTCATTGTGCTCCTCACCGTGCTCCTCATTGTGCTCCTCACCGTGCTCCTCACCGTGCTCCTCATTGTGCTCCTCACCGTGCTCCTCATTGTGCTCCTCACCGTGCTCCTCACCGTGCTCCTCATTGTTTTCCTCATTTTGCTCCTCATTGTGCTCCTCACCGTGCTCCTCATTGGGCTCCTCATTCTGCTCCTCACCGTGCTCCTCACTGTGCTCCTCATTGTGCTCCTCACTGTGCTCCTAATTGTGCTCCTCATTGTGCTCCTCACTGTGCTCCTCATTGTGCTCCTCATTGTGCTCCTCATTGTTTTCCTCATTGTGCTCCTCATTGTGCTCCTCATTGTGCTCCTCACCGAGCTCCTCATTGTGCTCCTCATTGTGATCCTCATTGTGCTCCTCACTGTGCTCCTAATTGTGCTCCTCATTGTGCTCCTCACTGTGCTCCTCATTGTGCTCCTCATTGTGCTCCTCATTGTTTTCCTCATTGTGCTCCTCATTGTGCTCCTCATTGTGCTCCTCACCGAGCTCCTCATTGTGCTCCTCATTGTGATCCTCATTGTGCTCCTCATTGTGCTCCTCACCGTGCTCCTCATTGTGCTCCTCATTGTGATCCGCATTGCGCTCCCCATTGTGCTCCTCATTGTGCTCCTCACCGTGCTCCTGACCGTGCTCCTCATTGTGCTCCTCATTGTGATCCTCATTTTGCTCCTCATTGTGCTCCTCATTGTGCTCCTCACCATGCTCCTCATTGTGCTCCTCACTGTGCTCCTCATTGTGCTCCTCACCGTGCTCCTCATTGTGCTCCTCATTGTGCTCCTCACCGTGGTCCTCATTGTGCTCCTCATTGTGCTCCTCACTGTGCTCCTCACTGTGCTCCTCATTGTGCTCCTCACCATGCTCCTCATTGTGCTCCTCACCATGCTCCTCATTGTGCTCGTCACTGTGCTCCTCATTGTGCTCCTCACCGTGCTCCTCATTGTGCTCCTCATTGTGCTCCTCACCGTGGTCCTCATTGTGCTCCTCATTGTGCTCCTCACTGTGCTCCTCACTGTGCTCCTCATTGTGCTCCTCATTGTGCTCCTCACCGTGCTCCTCATTGTGTTCCTCATTGTGCTCCTCATTGTGCTCCTCACCGTGCTCCTCATTGTGATCCTCATTTTGCTCCTCATTGTGCTCCTCATTGTGCTCCTCACCATGCTCCTCATTGTGCTCCTCACTGTGCTCCTCATTGTGCTCCTCACCGTGCTCCTCATTGTGCTCCTCATTGTGCTCCTCACCGTGGTCCTCATTGTGCTCCTCATTGTGCTCCTCACTGTGCTCCTCACTGTGCTCCTCATTGTGCTCCTCATTGTGCTCCTCACCGTGCTCCTCATTGTGTTCCTCATTGTGCTCCTCATTGTGCTCCTCACCGTGCTCCTCATTGTGCTCCTCACCGTGCTCCTCATTGTGTTCCTCATTGTGCTCCTCATTGTGCTCCTCACCGTGCTCCTCATTGTGCTCCTCACCGTGCTCCTCATTGTGCTCCTCACCGTGCTCCTCATTGTGCTCCTCATTGTGCTCCTCATTGTGCTCCTCACCGAGCTCCTCATTTTTTAGCTCATTGTTTTCCTCATTGTGCTCCTCACCTTGCTCCTCATTGTCCTCCTCATTGTGCTCCTCATTGTGCTCCTCACCGAGCTCCTCATTGTGCTCCTCATTGTTTTCCTCATTGTGCTCCTCACTGTGCTCCTCACCGTGCTCCTCATTGTGCTCCTCATTGTGCTCCTCACCGTTCTCCTCATTGTGCTCCTCATTGTTTTCCTCATTTTGCTCCTCATTGTGCTCCTCACCGTGCTCCTCATTGTGCTCCTCATTCTGCTCCTCACCGTGCTCCTCACTGTGCTCCTCATTGTGCTCCTCACCGTGGTCCTCATTGTGCTCCTCATTGTGCTCCTCACCGTGCTCCTCACTGTGCTCCTCATTGTGCTCCTCACTGTGCTCCTCATCGTGCTCCTCATTGTGCTCCTCATTGTGCTCCTCATTGCTCCTCATTGCGCTCCTCATTGTGCTCCTCAATGCACTCCTCATTGTGCTCCTCACCGTCATCCTCAACGTGCTCCTCATTGTGCTCCTCACTGTGCTCCTCATTGTGCTCCTCATTGTGCTCCTCATTGCTCCTCATTGTGCTCCTCACCGTGCTCCTCATTGTGCTCCTCATTGCTCCTCATTGTGCTCCTCATTGTGCTACTCACAGTGCTCCTCACCGTGCTCCTCATTGTGCTCCTCATTCTGCTCCTCACCGTACTCCTCAGCGTGCTCCTCATTGTGCTCCTCACTGTGGTCCTCATTGTGCTCCTCATTGTGCTCCTCTCCGTGCTCCTCACCGTGCTCCTCATTGTGCTCCTCACCGTGCTCCTCATTGTGCTCCTCATTGTTCTCCTCATGGTGCTCCTCATTGTGCTCCTCACCGTGCTCCTCATTCTGCTCCTCATTGTGCTCCTCATTCTGCTCCTCATTGTGCTCCTCATTGTTTTCCTCATTGTGCTCCTCACCGTGCTCCTCATTGTGCTCCTCACCGTGCTCCTCATTGTGCTCCTCACCGTGCTCCTCATTCTGCTCCTCATTGTGCTCCTCATTGTTTTCCTCATTGTGCTCCTCACCGTGCTCCTCATTGTGCTCCTCACCGTGCTCCTCATTGTTTTCCTCATTGTGCTCCTCACCGTGCTCCTCATTGTGCTCCTCACCGTGCTCCTCATTGTGCTCCTCATTGTGCTCCTCACCGTGCTCCTCACCGTGCTCCTCACTGTGCTCCTCATTGTGCTCCTCATTGTGCTCCTCATTGTGCTCCTCACTGTGCTCCTCATTGTGCTCCTCAATGCACTCCTCATTGTGCTCCTCACCGTCATCCTCAACGTGCTCCTCATTGTGCTCCTCACCGTGCTCCTCATTGTGCTCCTCATTGTGCTCCTCATTGCTCCTCATTGTGCTCCTCACCGTGCTCCTCAATGCACTCCTCATTGTACTCCTCACCGTCATCCTCAACGTGCTCCTCATTGTGCTCCTCATTGTGCTCCTCACCGTGCTCCTCATTGTGCTCCTCACCGTGCTCCTCACCGTGCTCCTCATTGTGCTCCTCACTGTGCTCCTCATTGTGCTCCTCACCGTGCTCCTCATTGTGTTCCTCATTGTGCTCCTCATTGTGCTCCTCACTGTGCTCCTCATTGTGCTCCTCACCGTGCTCCTCATTGTGCTCCTCACCGTGCTCCTCACTGTGCTCCTCACCGTGCTCCTCATTGTGCTCCTCACTGTGCTCCTCATTGTGCTCCTCATTGTGCTCCTCACCGTGCTCCTCATTGTGCTCCTCATTGTGCTCCTCATTGCTCCTCATTGCGCTCCTCATTGTGCTCCTCAATGCACTCCTCATTGTGCTCCTCACCGTCATCCTCAACGTGCTCCTCATTGTGCTCCTCACTGTGCTCCTCATTGTGCTCCTCATTGTGCTCCTCATTGCTCCTCATTGTGCTCCTCACCGTGCTCCTCATTGTGCTCCTCATTGCTCCTCATTGTGCTCCTCATTGTGCTCCTCACTGTGCTCCTCACCGTGCTCCTCATTGTGCTCCTCATTCTGCTCCTCACCGTACTCCTCAGCGTGCTCCTCATTGTGCTCCTCACTGTGCTCCTCATTGTGCTCCTCATTGTGCTCCTCTCCGTGCTCCTCACCGTGCTCCTCATTGTGCTCCTCACCGTGCTCCTCATTGTGCTCCTCATTGCTCTCCTCATGGTGCTCCTCATTGTGCTCCTCACCGTGCTCCTCATTCTGCTCCTCATTGTGCTCCTCATTCTGCTCCTCATTGTGCTCCTCATTGTTTTCCTCATTGTGCTCCTCACCGTGCTCCTCATTGTGCTCCTCACTGTGCTCCTCATTGTGCTCCTCAATGCACTCCTCATTGTGCTCCTCACCGTCATCCTCAACGTGCTCCTCATTGTGCTCCTCACCGTGCTCCTCATTGTGCTCCTCATTGTGCTCCTCATTGCTCCTCATTGTGCTCCTCACCGTGCTCCTCAATGCACTCCTCATTGTACTCCTCAACGTCATCCTCAACGTGCTCCTCATTGTGCTCCTCATTGTGCTCCTCACCGTGCTCCTCATTGTGCTCCTCACCGTGCTCCTCACCGTGCTCCTCATTGTGCTCCTCACCGTGCTCCTCATTGTGCTCCTCACCGTGCTCCTCACCGTGCTCCTCATAGTTTTCCTCATTTTGCTCCTCATTGTGCTCCTCACCGTGCTCCTCATTGTGCTCCTCATTCTGCTCCTCACCGTGCTCCTCACTGTGCTCCTCATTGTGCTCCTCACTGTGCTCCTAATTGTGCTCCTCATTGTGCTCCTCACTGTGCTCCTCATTGTGCTCCTCATTGTGCTCCTCATTGTTTTCCTCATTGTGCTCCTCATTGTGCTCCTCACCGTGCTCCTCACCGTGCTCCTCATTGTGCTCCTCACCGTGCTCCTCATTGTGCTCCTCACCGTGCTCCTCACCGTGCTCCTCATTGTTTTCCTCATTTTGCTCCTCATTGTGCTCCTCACCGTGCTCCTCACTGTGCTCCTCATTCTGCTCCTCACCGTGCTCCTCACTGTGCTCCTCATTGTGCTCCTCACTGTGCTCCTAATTGTGCTCCTCATTGTGCTCCTCACTGTGCTGCTCATTGTGCTCCTCATTGTGCTCCTCATTGTTTTCCTCATTGTGCTCCTCATTGTGCTCCTCATTGTGCTCCTCACCGAGCTCCTCATTGTGCTCCTCATTGTGATCCTCATTGTGCTCCTCATTGTGCTCCTCACCGTGCTCCTCATTGTGCTCCTCATTGTGATCCGCATTGCGCTCCTCATTGTGCTCCTCATTGTGCTCCTCACCGTGCTCCTGACCGTGCTCCTCATTGTGCTCCTCATTGTGATCCTCATTTTGCTCCTCATTGTGCTCCTCATTGTGCTCCTCACCATGCTCCTCATTGTGCTCCTCACTGTGCTCCTCATTGTGCTCCTCACCGTGCTCCTCATTGTGCTCCTCATTGTGCTCCTCACCGTGGTCCTCATTGTGCTCCTCATTGTGCTCCTCACTGTGCTCCTCACTGTGCTCCTCATTGTGCTCCTCACCATGCTCCTCATTGTGCTCCTCACCATGCTCCTCATTGTGCTCGTCACTGTGCTCCTCATTGTGCTCCTCACCATGCTCCTCATTGTGCTCCTCATTGTGCTCCTCACCGTGGTCCTCATTGTGCTCCTCATTGTGCTCCTCACTGTGCTCCTCACTGTGCTCCTCATTGTGCTCCTCATTGTGCTCCTCACCGTGCTCCTCATTGTGTTCCTCATTGTGCTCCTCATTGTGCTCCTCACCGTGCTCCTCATTGTGATCCTCATTTTGCTCCTCATTGTGCTCCTCATTGTGCTCCTCACCATGCTCCTCATTGTGCTCCTCACTGTGCTCCTCATTGTGCTCCTCACCGTGCTCCTCATTGTGCTCCTCATTGTGCTCCTCACCGTGGTCCTCATTGTGCTCCTCATTGTGCTCCTCACTGTGCTACTCACTGTGCTCCTCATTGTGCTCCTCATTGTGCTCCTCACCGTGCTCCTCATTGTGTTCCTCATTGTGCTCCTCATTGTGCTCCTCACCGTGCTCCTCATTGTGCTCCTCACCGTGCTCCTCATTGTGTTCCTCATTGTGCTCCTCATTGTGCTCCTCACCGTGCTCCTCATTGTGCTCCTCACCGTGCTCCTCATTGTGCTCCTCACCGTGCTCCTCATTGTGCTCCTCATTGTGCTCCTCATTGTGCTCCTCATTGTGCTCCTCACCGAGCTCCTCATTGTTTTCCTCATTGTTTTCCTCATTGTGCTCCTCACCGTGCTCCTCATTGTCCTCCTCATTGTGCTCCTCATTGTGCTCCTCACCGAGCTCCTCATTGTGCTCCTCATTGTTTTCCTCATTGTGCTCCTCACTGTGCTCCTCACCGTGCTCCTCATTGTGCTCCTCATTGTGCTCCTCACCGTTCTCCTCATTGTGCTCCTCATTGTTTTCCTCATTTTGCTCCTCATTGTGCTCCTCACCGTGCTCCTCATTGTGCTCCTCATTCTGCTCCTCACCGTGCTCCTCACTGTGCTCTTCATTGTGCTCCTCACCGTGGTCCTCATTGTGCTCCTCATTGTGCTCCTCACTGTGCTCCTCACTGTGCTCCTCATTGTGCTCCTCACTGTGCTCCTCATCGTGCTCCTCATTGTGCTCCTCATTGTGCTCCTCATTGCTCCTCATTGCGCTCCTCATTGTGCTCCTCAATGCACTCCTCATTGTGCTCCTCACCGTCATCCTCAACGTGCTCCTCATTGTGCTCCTCACTGTGCTCCTCATTGTGCTCCTCATTGTGCTCCTCATTGCTCCTCATTGTGCTCCTCACCGTGCTCCTCATTGTGCTCCTCATTGCTCCTCATTGTGCTCCTCATTGTGCTCCTCACTGTGCTCCTCACCGTGCTCCTCATTGTGCTCCTCATTCTGCTCCTCACCGTACTCCTCAGCGTGCTCCTCATTGTGCTCCTCACTGTGCACCTCATTGTGCTCCTCATTGTGCTCCTCTCCGTGCTCCTCACCGTGCTCCTCATTGTGCTCCTCACCGTGCTCCTCATTGTGCTCCTCATTGTTCTCCTCATGGTGCTCCTCATTGTGCTCCTCACCGTGCTCCTCATTCTGCTCCTCATTGTGCTCCTCATTCTGCTCCTCATTGTGCTCCTCATTGTTTTCCTCATTGTGCTCCTCACCGTGCTCCTCATTGTGCTCCTCACCGTGCTCCTCATTGTGCTCCTCACCGTGCTCCTCATTCTGCTCCTCATTGTGCTCCTCATTGTTTTCCTCATTGTGCTCCTCACCGTGCTCCTCATTGTGCTCCTCACCGTGCTCCTCATTGTTTTCCTCATTGTGCTCCTCACCGTGCTCCTCATTGTGCTCCTCACCGTGCTCCTCATTGTGCTCCTCATTGTGCTCCTCACCGTGCTCCTCACCGTGCTCCTCACTGTGCTCCTCATTGTGCTCCTCATTGTGCTCCTCATTGTGCTCCTCACTGTGCTCCTCATTGTGCTCCTCAATGCACTCCTCATTGTGCTCCTCACCGTCATCCTCAACGTGCTCCTCATTGTGCTCCTCACCGTGCTCCTCATTGTGCTCCTCATTGTGCTCCTCATTGCTCCTCATTGTGCTCCTCACCGTGCTCCTCAATGCACTCCTCATTGTACTCCTCACCGTCATCCTCAACGTGCTCCTCATTGTGCTCCTCATTGTGCTCCTCACCGTGCTCCTCATTGTGCTCCTCACCGTGCTCCTCACCGTGCTCCTCATTGTGCTCCTCACCGTGCTCCTCATTGTGCTCCTCACCGTGCTCCTCATTGTGTTCCTCATTGTGCTCCTCATTGTGCTCCTCACTGTGCTCCTCATTGTGCTCCTCACCGTGCTCCTCATTGTGCTCCTCACCGTGCTCCTCACTGTGCTCCTCACCGTGCTCCTCATTGTGTTTCTCATTGTGCTCCTCATTGTGCTCCTCACCGTGCTCCTCATTGTGCTCCTCACCGTGCTCCTCATTGTGCTCCTCACCGTGCTCCTCATTGTGCTCCTCATTGTGCTCCTCATTGTGCTCCTCATTGTGCTCCTCATTGTGCTCCTCACCGAGCTCCTCATTGTTTTCCTCATTGTTTTCCTCATTGTGCTCCTCACCGTGCTCCTCATTGTCCTCCTCATTGTGCTCCTCATTGTGCTCCTCACCGAGCTCCTCATTGTGCTCCTCATTGTTTTCCTCATTGTGCTCCTCACTGTGCTCCTCACCGTGCTCCTCATTGTGCTCCTCATTGTGCTCCTCACCGTTCTCCTCATTGTGCTCCTCATTGTTTTCCTCATTTTGCTCCTCATTGTGCTCCTCACCGTGCTCCTCATTGTGCTCCTCATTCTGCTCCTCACCGTGCTCCTCACTGTGCTCCTCATTGTGCTCCTCACTGTGCTCCTAATTGTGCTCCTCATTGTGCTCCTCACTGTGCTCCTCATTGTGCTCCTCATTGTGCTCCTCATTGTTTTCCTCATTGTGCTCCTCATTGTGCTC
Source organism: Isurus oxyrinchus (assembly GCA_026770705.1). Taxonomy (NCBI): domain Eukaryota; kingdom Metazoa; phylum Chordata; class Chondrichthyes; order Lamniformes; family Lamnidae; genus Isurus; species Isurus oxyrinchus. The sequence continues at coordinate 3,557,853 of JANJGN010000006.1, read as the reverse complement.
CTCATTGTGCTCCTCACCGAGCTCCTCATTGTGCTCCTCATTGTGATCCTCATTGTGCTCCTCATTGTGCTCCTCACCGTGCTCCTCATTGTGCTCCTCATTGTGATCCGCATTGCGCTCATCATTGTGCTCCTCATTGTTCTCCTCACCGTGCTCCTGACCGTGCTCCTCATTGTGCTCCTCATTGTGATCCTCATTTTGCTCCTCATTGTGCTCCTCATTGTGCTCCTCACCATGCTCCTCATTGTGCTCCTCACTGTGCTCCTCATTGTGCTCCTCACCGTGCTCCTCATTGTGCTCCTCATTGTGCTCCTCACCGTGCTCCTCATTGTGCTCCTCACCGTGCTCCTCATTGTGCTCCTCATTGTGCTCCTCATTGCTCCTCATTGCGCTCCTCATTGTGCTCCTCAATGCACTCCTCATTGTGCTCCTCACCGTCATCCTCAACGTGCTCCTCATTGTGCTCCTCACTGTGCTCCTCATTGTGCTCCTCATTGTGCTCCTCATTGCTCCTCATTGTGCTCCTCACCGTGCTCCTCATTGTGCTCCTCATTGCTCCTCATTGTGCTCCTCATTGTGCTCCTCACTGTGCTCCTCACCGTGCTCCTCATTGTGCTCCTCATTCTGCTCCTCACCGTACTCCTCAGCGTGCTCCTCATTGTGCTCCTCACTGTGCTCCTCATTGTGCTCCTCATTGTGCTCCTCTCCGTGCTCCTCACCGTGCTCCTCATTGTGCTCCTCACCGTGCTCCTCATTGTGCTCCTCATTGTTCTCCTCATGGTGCTCCTCATTGTGCTCCTCACCGTGCTCCTCATTCTGCTCCTCATTGTGCTCCTCATTCTGCTCCTCATTGTGCTCCTCATTGTTTTCCTCATTGTGCTCCTCACCGTGCTCCTCATTGTGCTCCTCACCGTGCTCCTCATTGTGCTCCTCACCATGCTCCTCATTCTGCTCCTCATTGTGCTCCTCATTGTTTTCCTCATTGTGCTCCTCTCCGTGCTCCTCATTGTGCTCCTCACCGTGCTCCTCATTGTGCTCCTCATTGTGCTCCTCACCGTGCTCCTCACTGTGCTCCTCATTGTGCTCCTCATTGTGCTCCTCATTGTGCTCCTCACTGTGCTCCTCATTGTGCTCCTCAATGCACTCCTCATTGTGCTCCTCACCGTCATCCTAAACGTGCTCCTCATTGTGCTCCTCACCGTGCTCCTCATTGTGCTCCTCATTGTGCTCCTCATTGCTCCTCATTGTGCTCCTCACCGTGCTCCTCAATGCACTCCTCATTGTACTCCTCACCGTCATCCTCAACGTGCTCCTCATTGTGCTCCTCATTGTGCTCCTCACCGTGCTCCTCATTGTGCTCCTCACCGTGCTCCTCACCGTGCTCCTCATTGTGCTCCTCACCGTGCTCCTCATTGTGCTCCTCACCGTGCTCCTCACCGTGCTCCTCATTGTTTTCCTCATTTTGCTCCTCATTGTGCTCCTCACCGTGCTCCTCATTGTGCTCCTCATTCTGCTCCTCACCGTGCTCCTCACTGTGCTCCTCATTGTGCTCCTCACTGTGCTCCTAATTGTGCTCCTCATTGTGCTCCTCACTGTGCTCCTCATTGTGCTCCTCATTGTGCTCCTCATTGTTTTCCTCATTGTGCTCCACATTGTGCTCCTCACCGTGCTCCTCACCGTGCTCCTCATTGTGCTCCTCTCCGTGCTCCTCATTGTGCTCCTCACCGTGCTCCTCACCGTGCTCCTCATTGTTTTCCTCATTTTGCTCCTCATTGTGCTCCTCACCGTGCTCCTCATTGTGCTCCTCATTCTGCTCCTCACCGTGCTCCTCACTGTGCTCCTCATTGTGCTCCTGACTGTGCTCCTAATTGTGCTCCTCATTGTGCTCCTCACTGTGCTGCTCATTGTGCTCCTCATTGTGCTCCTCATTGTTTTCCTCATTGTGCTCCTCATTGTGCTCCTCATTGTGCTCCTCACCGAGCTCCTCATTGTGCTCCTCATTGTGATCCTCATTGTGCTCCTCATTGTGCTCCTCACCATGCTCCTCATTGTGCTCCTCATTGTGATCCGCATTGCGCTCCTCATTGTGCTCCTCATTGTGCTCCTCACCGTGCTCCTGACCGTGCTCCTCATTGTGCTCCTCATTGTGATCCTCATTTTGCTCCTCATTGTGCTCCTCATTGTGCTCCTCACCATGCTCCTCATTGTGCTCCTCACTGTGCTCCTCATTGTGCTCCTCACCGTGCTCCTCATTGTGCTCCTCATTGTGCTCCTCACCGTGGTCCTCATTGTGCTCCTCATTGTGCTCCTCACTGTGCTCCTCACTGTGCTCCTCATTGTGCTCCTCACCATGCTCCTCATTGTGCTCCTCACCATGCTCCTCATTGTGCTCGTCACTGTGCTCCTCATTGTGCTCCTCACCATGCTCCTCATTGTGCTCCTCATTGTGCTCCTCACCGTGGTCCTCATTGTGCTCCTCATTGTGCTCCTCACTGTGCTCCTCACTGTGCTCCTCATTGTGCTCCTCATTGTGCTCCTCACCGTGCTCCTCATTGTGTTCCTCATTGTGCTCCTCATTGTGCTCCTCACCGTGCTCCTCATTGTGATCCTCATTTTGCTCCTCATTGTGCTCCTCATTGTGCTCCTCACCATGCTCCTCATTGTGCTCCTCACTGTGCTCCTCATTGTGCTCCTCACCGTGCTCCTCATTGTGCTCCTCATTGTGCTCCTCACCGTGGTCCTCATTGTGCTCCTCATTGTGCTCCTCACTGTGCTCCTCACAGTGCTCCTCATTGTGCTCCTCATTGTGCTCCTCACCGTGCTCCTCATTGTGTTCCTCATTGTGCTCCTCATTGTGCTCCTCACCGTGCTCCTCATTGTGCTCCTCACCGTGCTCCTCATTGTGTTCCTCATTGTGCTCCTCATTGTGCTCCTCACCGTGCTCCTCATTGTGCTCCTCACCGTGCTCCTCATTGTGCTCCTCACCGTGCTCCTCATTGTGCTCCTCATTGTGCTCCTCATTGTGCTCCTCATTGTGCTCCTCACCGAGCTCCTCATTGTTTTCCTCATTGTTTTCCTCATTGTGCTCCTCACCGTGCTCCTCATTGTCCTCCTCATTGTGCTCCTCATTGTGCTCCTCACCGAGCTCCTCATTGTGCTCCTCATTGTTTTCCTCATTGTGCTCCTCACTGTGCTCCTCACCGTGCTCCTCATTGTGCTCCTCATTGTGCTCCTCACCGTTCTCCTCATTGTGCTCCTCATTGTTTTCCTCATTTTGCTCCTCATTGTGCTCCTCACCGTGCTCCTCATTGTGCTCCTCATTCTGCTCCTCACCGTGCTCCTCACTGTGCTCCTCATTGTGCTCCTCACCGTGGTCCTCATTGTGCTCCTCATTGTGCTCCTCACTGTGCTCCTCACTGTGCTCCTCATTGTGCTCCTCACTGTGCTCCTCATCGTGCTCCTCATTGTGCTCCTCATTGTGCTCCTCATTGCTCCTCATTGCGCTCCTCATTGTGCTCCTCAATGCACTCCTCATTGTGCTCCTCACCGTCATCCTCAACGTGCTCCTCATTGTGCTCCTCACTGTGCTCCTCATTGTGCTCCTCATTGTGCTCCTCATTGCTCCTCATTGTGCTCCTCACCGTGCTCCTCATTGTGCTCCTCATTGCTCCTCATTGTGCTCCTCATTGTGCTCCTCACTGTGCTCCTCACCGTGCTCCTCATTGTGCTCCTCATTCTGCTCCTCACCGTACTCCTCAGCGTGCTCCTCATTGTGCTCCTCACTGTGCTCCTCATTGTGCTCCTCATTGTGCTCCTCTCCGTGCTCCTCACCGTGCTCCTCATTGTGCTCCTCACCGTGCTCCTCATTGTGCTCCTCATTGTTCTCCTCATGGTGCTCCTCATTGTGCTCCTCACCGTGCTCCTCATTCTGCTCCTCATTGTGCTCCTCATTCTGCTCCTCATTGTGCTCCTCATTGTTTTCCTCATTGTGCTCCTCACCGTGCTCCTCATTGTGCTCCTCACCGTGCTCCTCATTGTGCTCCTCACCGTGCTCCTCATTCTGCTCCTCATTGTGCTCCTCATTGTTTTCCTCATTGTGCTCCTCACCGTGCTCCTCATTGTGCTCCTCACCGTGCTCCTCATTGTTTTCCTCATTGTGCTCCTCACCGTGCTCCTCATTGTGCTCCTCACCGTGCTCCTCATTGTGCTCCTCATTGTGCTCCTCACCGTGCTCCTCACCGTGCTCCTCACTGTGCTCCTCATTGTGCTCCTCATTGTGCTCCTCATTGTGCTCCTCACTGTGCTCCTCATTGTGCTCCTCAATGCACTCCTCATTGTGCTCCTCACCGTCATCCTCAACGTGCTCCTCATTGTGCTCCTCACCGTGCTCCTCATTGTGCTCCTCATTGTGCTCCTCATTGCTCCTCATTGTGCTCCTCACCGTGCTCCTCAGTGCACTCCTCATTGTACTCCTCACCGTCATCCTCAACGTGCTCCTCATTGTGCTCCTCATTGTGCTCCTCACCGTGCTCCTCATTGTGCTCCTCACCGTGCTCCTCACCGTGCTCCTCATTGTGCTCCTCACCGTGCTCCTCATTGTGCTCCTCACCGTGCTCCTCATTGTGTTCCTCATTGTGCTCCTCATTGTGCTCCTCACTGTGCTCCTCATTGTGCTCCTCACCATGCTCCTCATTGTGCTCCTCACCGTGCTCCTCACTGTGCTCCTCACCGTGCTCCTCATTGTGTTTCTCATTGTGCTCCTCATTGTGCTCCTCACCGTGCTCCTCATTGTGCTCCTCACCGTGCTCCTCATTGTGCTCCTCACCGTGCTCCTCATTGTGCTCCTCATTGTGCTCCTCATTGTGCTCCTCATTGTGCTCCTCACCGAGCTCCTCATTGTTTTCCTCATTGTTTTCCTCATTGTGCTCCTCACCGTGCTCCTCATTGTCCTCCTCATTGTGCTCCTCATTGTGCTCCTCACCGAGCTCCTCATTCTGCTCCTCATTGTTTTCCTCATTGTGCTCCTCACTGTGCTCCTCACCGTGCTCCTCATTGTGCTCCTCATTGTGCTCCTCACCGTTCTCCTCATTGTGCTCCTCATTGTTTTCCTCATTTTGCTCCTCATTGTGCTCCTCACCGTGCTCCTCATTGTGCTCCTCATTCTGCTCCTCACCGTGCTCCTCACTGTGCTCCTCATTGTGCTCCTCACTGTGCTCCTAATTGTGCTCCTCATTGTGCTCCTCACTGTGCTCCTCATTGTGCTCCTCATTGTGCTCCTCATTGTTTTCCTCATTGTGCTCCTCATTGTGCTCCTCATTGTGCTCCTCACCGAGCTCCTCATTGTGCTCCTCATTGTGATCCTCATTGTGCTCCTCATTGTGCTCCTCACCGTGCTCCTCATTGTGCTCCTCATTGTGATCCGCATTGCGCTCATCATTGTGCTCCTCATTGTTCTCCTCACCGTGCTCCTGACCGTGCTCCTCATTGTGCTCCTCATTGTGATCCTCATTTTGCTCCTCATTGTGCTCCTCATTGTGCTCCTCACCATGCTCCTCATTGTGCTCCTCACTGTGCTCCTCATTGTGCTCCTCACCGTGCTCCTCATTGTGCTCCTCATTGTGCTCCTCACCGTGGTCCTCATTGTGCTCCTCATTGTGCTCCTCACTGTGCTCCTCACTGTGCTCCTCATTGTGCTCCTCATTGTGCTCCTCACCGTGCTCCTCATTGTGTTCCTCATTGTGCTCCTCATTGTGCTCCTCACCGTGCTCCTCATTGTGCTCCTCACCGTGCTCCTCATTGTGCTCCTCACCGTGCTCCTCACTGTGCTCCTCACCGTGCTCCTCATTGTGTTCCTCATTGTGCTCCTCATTGTGCTCCTCACCGTGCTCCTCATTGTGCTCCTCACCGTGCTCCTCATTGTGCTCCTCACCGTGCTCCTCATTGTGCTCCTCATTGTGCTCCTCACCGTGCTCCTCATTCTGCTCCTCATTGTGCTCCTCATTCTGCTCCTCATTGTGCTCCTCATTGTTTTCCTCATTGTGCTCCTCACCGTGCTCCTCATTGTGCTCCTCACCGTGCTCCTCATTGTGCTCCTCACCGTGCTCCTCATTCTGCTCCTCATTGTGCTCCTCATTGTTTTCCTCATTGTGCTCCTCACCGTGCACCTCATTGTGCTCCTCACTGTGCTCCTCATTGTTTTCCTCATTGTGCTCCTCACCGTGCTCCTCATTGTGCTCCTCACCGTGCTCCTCATTGTGCTCCTCATTGAGCTCCTCTCCTTGCTCCTCACCGTGCTCCTCATTGTGCTCCTCATTGTGCTCCTCACCGTGCTCCTCATTGTGCTCCTCATTGTGCTCCTCATCGTGCTCCTCATTGTGCTCCTCATTGTGCTCCTCATTGTGCTCCTCACCGTGCTCCTCATTTCGCTCCTCATTGTGCTCCTCACTTTGCTCCTCTCCGTGCTCCTCACCGTGCTCCTCATTGTGCTCCTCACCGTGCTCCTCACCGTGCTCCTCATTGTGCTCCTCACCGTGCTCCTCATTGTGCTCCTCACCGTGCTCCTCACCGTGCTCCTCATTGTGCTCCTCATTGTGCTCCTCATTGTGCTCCTCAATGCACTCCTCATTGTACTCCTCACCGTCATCCTCAACGTGCTCCTCATTGTGCTCCTCACTGTGCGCCTCATTGTGCTGCTCACCGTGCTCCTCACCGTGCTCCTCATTGTGCTCCTCATTGTGCTCCTCACCGTGCGCCTCACCGTGCTCCTCATTGTGCTCCTCATTGTGCTCCTCATTGTGCTCCTCATTGTGCTCCTCAATGCACTCCTCATTGTACTCCTCACCGTCATCCTCAACGTGCTCCTCATTGTGCTCCTCACTGTGCTCCTCATTGTGCTCCTCATTGTGCTCCTCACCGTGCTCCTCACCGTGCTCCTCATTGTACTCCTCACCGTCATACTCAACGTGCTCCTCATTGTGCTCCTCACTGTGCTCCTCATTGTGCGCCTCATTGTGCTCCTCATTGTGCTCCTCATTCTGCTCCTCACTGTGCTCCTCATTGTGTTCCTCACCGTGCTCCTCATTGTGCTCCTCATTGTGCTCCTCATTGTGCTCCTCATTGTGCTCCTCACCGTGCTCCTCATTGTGCTCCTCATTGTGCTCCTCACCGAGCTCCTCATTGTTTTCCCCATTGTTTTCCTCATTGTGCTCCTCACTGTGCTCCTCACTGTGCTCCACACCGTGCTCCTCACCGTGCTCCTCATTGTGCTCCTCACTGTGCTCCTCACCGTGCTCCTCACTGTGCTCCTCATTGTGCTTCTCATTGTGCTCCTCACTGTGCTCCTCATTGTGCTCCTCACCGTGCTCCTCACCGTGCTCCTCATTGTGCTCCTCACTGTGCTCCTCACCGTGCTCCTCACTGTGCACCTCATTGTGCTCCTCACCATGCTCCTCATTGTGCTCCTCACTGTGCTCCTCATTGTGATCCTCATTGTGCTCCTCACTGTGCTCCTCATTGTGCTCCTCACAGTACTCCTCAATGTTCTCCTCATTGTGCTCCTCATTGTGCTCCTCATTGTGCTCCTCACCGTGCTCCTCACCGTGCTCCTCATTGTGCTCCTCATTCTGCTCCTCACCGTGCTCCTCACTGCGCTCCTCATTGTGCTCCTCACCGTGGTCCTCATTGTGCTCCTCATTGTGCTCCTCACTGTGCTCCTCACTGTGCTCCTCATTGTGCTCCTCATTGTGCTCCTCACCGTGCTCCTCATTGTGCTCCTCATTGCTCCTCATTGTGCTCCTCATTGTGATCCGCATTGCGCTCATCATTGTGCTCCTCATTGTTCTCCTCACCGTGCTCCTGACCGTGCTCCTCATTGTGCTCCTCATTGTGATCCTCATTTTGCTCCTCATTGTGCTCCTCATTGTGCTCCTCACCATGCTCCTCATTGTGCTCCTCACTGTGCTCCTCATTGTGCTCCTCACCGTGCTCCTCATTGTGCTCCTCATTGTGCTCCTCACCGTGGTCCTCATTGTGCTCCTCATTGTGCTCCTCACTGTGCTCCTCACTGTGCTCCTCATTGTGCTCCTCATTGTGCTCCTCACCGTGCTCCTCATTGTGTTCCTCATTGTGCTCCTCATTGTGCTCCTCACCGTGCTCCTCATTGTGCTCCTCACCGTGCTCCTCATTGTGCTCCTCACCGTGCTCCTCACTGTGCTCCTCACCGTGCTCCTCATTGTGTTCCTCATTGTGCTCCTCATTGTGCTCCTCACCGTGCTCCTCATTGTGCTCCTCACCGTGCTCCTCATTGTGCTCCTCACCGTGCTCCTCATTGTGCTCCTCATTGTGCTCCTCACCGTGCTCCTCATTCTGCTCCTCATTGTGCTCCTCATTCTGCTCCTCATTGTGCTCCTCATTGTTTTCCTCATTGTGCTCCTCACCGTGCTCCTCATTGTGCTCCTCACCGTGCTCCTCATTGTGCTCCTCACCGTGCTCCTCATTCTGCTCCTCATTGTGCTCCTCATTGTTTTCCTCATTGTGCTCCTCACCGTGCACCTCATTGTGCTCCTCACTGTGCTCCTCATTGTTTTCCTCATTGTGCTCCTCACCGTGCTCCTCATTGTGCTCCTCACCGTGCTCCTCATTGTGCTCCTCATTGAGCTCCTCTCCTTGCTCCTCACCGTGCTCCTCATTGTGCTCCTCATTGTGCTCCTCACCGTGCTCCTCATTGTGCTCCTCATTGTGCTCCTCATCGTGCTCCTCATTGTGCTCCTCATTGTGCTCCTCATTGTGCTCCTCACCGTGCTCCTCATTTCGCTCCTCATTGTGCTCCTCACTTTGCTCCTCTCCGTGCTCCTCACCGTGCTCCTCATTGTGCTCCTCACCGTGCTCCTCACCGTGCTCCTCATTGTGCTCCTCACCGTGCTCCTCATTGTGCTCCTCACCGTGCTCCTCACCGTGCTCCTCATTGTGCTCCTCATTGTGCTCCTCATTGTGCTCCTCAATGCACTCCTCATTGTACTCCTCACCGTCATCCTCAACGTGCTCCTCATTGTGCTCCTCACTGTGCGCCTCATTGTGCTGCTCACCGTGCTCCTCACCGTGCTCCTCATTGTGCTCCTCATTGTGCTCCTCACCGTGCGCCTCACCGTGCTCCTCATTGTGCTCCTCATTGTGCTCCTCATTGTGCTCCTCATTGTGCTCCTCAATGCACTCCTCATTGTACTCCTCACCGTCATCCTCAACGTGCTCCTCATTGTGCTCCTCACTGTGCTCCTCATTGTGCTCCTCATTGTGCTCCTCACCGTGCTCCTCACCGTGCTCCTCATTGTACTCCTCACCGTCATACTGAACGTGCTCCTCAAAATGCTCCTCACTGTGCTCCTCATTGTGCGCCTCATTGTGCTCCTCATTGTGCTCCTCATTCTGCTCCTCACTGTGCTCCTCATTGTGTTCCTCACCGTGCTCCTCATTGTGCTCCTCATTGTGCTCCTCATTGTGCTCCTCATTGTGCTCCTCACCGTGCTCCTCATTGTGCTCCTCATTGTGCTCCTCACCGAGCTCCTCATTGTTTTCCCCATTGTTTTCCTCATTGTGCTCCTCACTGTGCTCCTCACTGTGCTCCACACCGTGCTCCTCACCGTGCTCCTCATTGTGCTCCTCACTGTGCTCCTCACCGTGCTCCTCACTGTGCTCCTCATTGTGCTTCTCATTGTGCTCCTCACTGTGCTCCTCATTGTGCTCCTCACCGTGCTCCTCACCGTGCTCCTCATTGTGCTCCTCACTGTGCTCCTCACCGTGCTCCTCACTGTGCACCTCATTGTGCTCCTCACCATGCTCCTCATTGTGCTCCTCACTGTGCTCCTCATTGTGATCCTCATTGTGCTCCTCACTGTGCTCCTCATTGTGCTCCTCACAGTACTCCTCAATGTTCTCCTCATTGTGCTCCTCATTGTGCTCCTCATTGTGCTCCTCACCGTGCTCCTCACCGTGCTCCTCATTGTGCTCCTCATTCTGCTCCTCACCGTGCTCCTCACTGCGCTCCTCATTGTGCTCCTCACCGTGGTCCTCATTGTGCTCCTCATTGTGCTCCTCACTGTGCTCCTCACTGTGCTCCTCATTGTGCTCCTCATTGTGCTCCTCACCGTGCTCCTCATTGTGCTCCTCATTGCTCCTCATTGCTCCTCATTGTGCTCCTCAATGCACTCCTCATTGTGCTCCTCACCGTCATCCTCAACGTGCTCCTCATTGTGCTCCTCATTGTGCTCCTCATTGCTCCTCATTGTGCTCCTCACCGTGCTCCTCATTGTGCTCCTCATTGCTCCTCATTGTGCTCCTCATTGTGCTCCTCACTGTGCTACTCACCGTGCTCCTCATTGTGCTCCTCATTGCTCCTCATTGTGCTCCTCATTGTGCTCCTCATTGTGCTCCTCACCGTCATCCTCAACGTGCTCCTCATTGTGCTCCTCACCGTGCTCCTCATTGTGCTCCTCATTGTGCTCCTCATTGCTCCTCATTGTGCTCCTCACCGTGCTCCTCAATGCACTCCTCATTGTACTCCTCACCGTCATCCTCAACGTGCTCCTCATTGTGCTCCTCATTGTGCTCCTCACCGTGCTCCTCATTGTGCTCCTCACCGTGCTCCTCACTGTGCTCCTCATTGTGCTCCTCACCGTGCTCCTCATTGTGCTCCTCACCGTGCTCCTCACCGTGCTCCTCATTGTTTTCCTCATTTTGCTCCTCATTGTGCTCCTCACCGTGCTCCTCATTGTGCTCCTCATTCTGCTCCTCACCGTGCTCCTCACTGTGCTCCTCATTGTGCTCCTCACTGTGCTCCTAATTGTGCTCCTCATTGTGCTCCTCACTGTGCTCCTCATTGTGCTCCTCATTGTGCTCCTCATTGTGCTCCTCATTGTGCTCCTCACCGAGCTCCTCATTGTGCTCCTCATTGTGATCCTCATTGTGCTCCTCATTGTGCTCCTCACCGTGCTCCTCATTGTGCTCCTCATTGTGATCCGCATTGCGCTCCTCATTGTGCTCCTCATTGTGCTCCTCACCGTGCTCCTGACCGTGCTCCTCATTGTGCTCCTCATTGTGATCCTCATTTTGCTCCTCATTGTGCTCCTCATTGTGCTCCTCACCATGCTCCTCATTGTGCTCCTCACTGTGCTCCTCATTGTGCTCCTCACCGTGCTCCTCATTGTGCTCCTCATTGTGCTCCTCACCGTGGTCCTCATTGTGCTCCTCATTGTGCTCCTCACTGTGCTCCTCACTGTGCTCCTCATTGTGCTCCTCATTGTGCTCCTCACCGTTCTCCTCATTGTGTTCCTCATTGTGCTCCTCATTGTGCTCCTCACCGTGCTCCTCATTGTGCTCCTCACCGTGCTCCTCATTGTGCTCCTCACCGTGCTCCTCACTGTGCTCCTCACCGTGCTCCTCATTGTGTTCCTCATTGTGCTCCTCATTGTGCTCCTCACCGTGCTCCTCATTGTGCTCCTCACCGTGCTCCTCATTGTGCTCCTCACCGTGCTCCTCATTGTGCTCCTCATTGTGCTCCTCATTGTGCTCCTCATTGTGCTCCTCACCGAGCTCCTCATTGTGCTCCTCATTGTTTTCCTCATTGTGCTCCTCACTGTGCTCCTCACCGTGCTCCTCATTGTGCTCCTCATTGTGCTCCTCACCGTTCTCCTCATTGTGCTCCTCATTGTTTTCCTCATTTTGCTCCTCATTGTGCTCCTCACTGTGCTCCTCATTGTGCTCCTCATTCTGCTCCTCACCGTGCTCCTCACTGTGCTCCTCATTGTGCTCCTCACCGTGGTCCTCATTGTGCTCCTCATTGTGCTCCTCACTGTGCTCCTCACTGTGCTCCTCATTGTGCTCCTCACTGTGCTCCTCACCGTGCTCCTCATTGTGCTCCTCATTGTGCTCCTCATTGCTCCTCATTGCGCTCCTCATTGTGCTCCTCAATGCACTCCTCATTGTGCTCCTCACCGTCATCCTCAACGTGCTCCTCATTCTGCTCCTCACTGTGCTCCTCATTGTGCTCCTCATTGTGCTCCTCATTGCTCCTCATTGTGCTCCTCACCGTGCTCCTCATTGTGCTCCTCATTGCTCCTCATTGTGCTCCTCATTGTGCTCCTCACTGTGCTCCTCACCGTGCTCCTCATTGTGCTCCTCATTCTGCTCCTCACCGTACTCCTCAGCGTGCTCCTCATTGTGCTCCTCACTGTGCTCCTCATTGTGCTCCTCATTGTGCTCCTCTCCGTGCTCCTCACCGTGCTCCTCATTGTGCTCCTCACCGTGCTCCTCATTGTGCTCCTCATTGTTCTCCTCATGGTGCTCCTCATTGTGCTCCTCACCGTGCTCCTCATTCTGCTCCTCATTGTGCTCCTCATTCTGCTCCTCATTGTGCTCCTCATTGTTTTCCTCATTGTGCTCCTCACCGTGCTCCTCATTGTGCTCCTCACCGTGCTCCTCATTGTGCTCCTCACCGTGCTCCTCATTCTGCTCCTCATTGTGCTCCTCATTGTTTTCCTCATTGTGCTCCTCACCGTGCTCCTCATTGTGCTCCTCACCGTGCTCCTCATTGTTTTCCTCATTGTGCTCCTCACCGTGCTCCTCATTGTGCTCCTCACCGTGCTCCTCATTGTGCTCCTCATTGTGCTCCTCACCGTGCTCCTCACCGTGCTCCTCACTGTGCTCCTCATTGTGCTCCTCATTGTGCTCCTCATTGTGCTCCTCACTGTGCTCCTCATTGTGCTCCTCAATGCACTCCTCATTGTGCTCCTCACCGTCATCCTCAATGTGCTCCTCATTGTGCTCCTCACCGTGCTCCTCATTGTGCTCCTCATTGTGCTCCTCATTGCTCCTCATTGTGCTCCTCACCGTGCTCCTCAATGCACTCCTCATTGTACTCCTCACCGTCATCCTCAACGTGCTCCTCATTGTGCTCCTCATTGTGCTCCTCACCGTGCTCCTCATTGTGCTCCTCACCGTGCTCCTCACCGTGCTCCTCATTGTGCTCCTCACCGTGCTCCTCATTGTGCTCCTCACCGTGCTCCTCATTGTGTTCCTCATTGTGCTCCTCATTGTGCTCCTCACCGTGCTCCTCATTGTGCTCCTCACCGTGCTCCTCATTGTGCTCCTCACCGTGCTCCTCACTGTGCTCCTCACCGTGCTCCTCATTGTGTTCCTCATTGTGCTCCTCATTGTGCTCCTCACCGTGCTCCTCATTGTGCTCCTCACCGTGCTCCTCATTGTGCTCCTCACCGTGCTCCTCATTGTGCTCCTCATTGTGCTCCTCATTGTGCTCCTCATTGTGCTCCTCACCGAGCTCCTCATTGTTTTCCTCATTGTTTTCCTCATTGTGCTCCTCACCGTGCTCCTCATTGTCCTCCTCATTGTGCTCCTCATTGTGCTCCTCACCGAGCTGCTCATTGTGCTCCTCATTGTTTTCCTCATTGTGCTCCTCACTGTGCTCCTCACCGTGCTCCTCATTGTGCTCCTCATTGTGCTCCTCACCGTTCTCCTCATTGTGCTCCTCATTGTTTTCCTCATTTTGCTCCTCATTGTGCTCCTCACCGTGCTCCTCATTGTGCTCCTCATTCTGCTCCTCACCGTGCTCCTCACTGTGCTCCTCATTGTGCTCCTCACTGTGCTCCTAATTGTGCTCCTCATTGTGCTCCTCACTGTGCTCCTCATTGTGCTCCTCATTGTGCTCCTCATTGTTTTCCTCATTGTGCTCCTCATTGTGCTCCTCATTGTGCTCCTCACCGAGCTCCTCATTGTGCTCCTCATTGTGATCCTCATTGTGCTCCTCATTGTGCTCCTCACCGTGCTCCTCATTGTGCTCCTCATTGTGATCCGCATTGCGCTCCTCATTGTGCTCCTCATTGTTCTCCTCACCGTGCTCCTGACCGTGCTCCTCATTGTGCTCCTCATTGTGATCCTCATTTTGCTCCTCATTGTGCTCCTCATTGTGCTCCTCACCATGCTCCTCATTGTGCTCCTCACTGTGCTCCTCATTGTGCTCCTCACCGTGCTCCTCATTGTGCTCCTCATTGTGCTCCTCACCGTGGTCCTCATTGTGCTCCTCATTGTGCTCCTCACTGTGCTCCTCACTGTGCTCCTCATTGTGCTCCTCATTGTGCTCCTCACCGTGCTCCTCATTGTGTTCCTCATTGTGCTCCTCATTGTGCTCCTCACCGTGCTCCTCATTGTGCTCCTCACCGTGCTCCTCATTGTGCTCCTCACCGTGCTCCTCACTGTGCTCCTCACCGTGCTCCTCATTGTGTTCCTCATTGTGCTCCTCATTGTGCTCCTCACCGTGCTCCTCATTGTGCTCCTCACCGTGCTCCTCATTGTGCTCCTCATTGTGCTCCTCATTGTGCTCCTCATTGTGCTCCTCATTGTGCTCCTCACCGAGCTCCTCATTGTTTTCCTCATTGTTTTCCTCATTGTGCTCCTCACCGTGCTCCTCATTGTCCTCCTCATTGTGCTCCTCATTGTGCTCCTCACCGAGCTCCTCATTGTGCTCCTCATTGTTTTCCTCATTGTGCTCCTCACGGTGCTCCTCACCGTGCTCCTCATTGTGCTCCTCATTGTGCTCCTCACCGTTCTCCTCATTGTGCTCCTCATTGTTTTCCTCATTTTGCTCCTCATTGTGCTCCTCACCGTGCTCCTCATTGTGCTCCTCATTCTGCTCCTCACCGTGCTCCTCACTGTGCTCCTCATTGTGCTCCTCACCTTGGTCCTCATTGTGCTCCTCATTGTGCTCCTCACTGTGCTCCTCACTGTGCTCCTCATTGTGCTCCTCATTGTGCTCCTCACCGTGCTCCTCATTGTGCTCCTCATTGTGCTCCTCATTGCTCCTCATTGCGCTCCTCATTGTGCTCCTCAATGCACTCCTCATTGTGCTCCTCACCGTCATCCTCAACGTGCTCCTCATTGTGCTCCTCACTGTGCTCCTCATTGTGCTCCTCATTGTGCTCCTCATTGCTCCTCATTGTGCTCCTCACCGTGCTCCTCATTGTGCTCCTCATTGCTCCTCATTGTGCTCCTCATTGTGCTCCTCACTGTGCTCCTCACCGTGCTCCTCATTGTGCTCCTCATTGTGCTCCTCACCGTACTCCTCAGCGTGCTCCTCATTGTGCTCCTCACTGTGCTCCTCATTGTGCTCCTCATTGTGCTCCTCTCCGTGCTCCTCACCGTGCTCCTCATTGTGCTCCTCACCGTGCTCCTCATTGTGCTCCTCATTGTTCTCCTCATGGTGCTCCTCATTGTGCTCCTCACCGTGCTCCTCATTCTTCTCCTCATTGTGCTCCTCATTGTTTTCCTCATTGTGCTCCTCACCGTGCTCCTCATTGTGCTCCTCACCGTGCTCCTCATTGTGCTCCTCACCGTGCTCTTCATTCTGCTCCTCATTGTGCTCCTCATTGTTTTCCTCATTGTGCTCCTCACCGTGCTCCTCATTGTGCTCCTCACCGTGCTCCTCATTGTTTTCCTCATTGTGCTCCTCACCGTGCTCCTCATTGTGCTCCTCACCGTGCTCCTCATTGTGCTCCTCATTGTGCTCCTCATTGTGCTCCTCATTGTGCTCCTCACTGTGCTCCTCATTGTGCTCCTCAATGCACTCCTCATTGTGCTCCTCACCGTCATCCTCAACGTACTCCTCATTGTGCTCCTCACTGTGCTCTTCATTGTGCTCCTCATTGTGCTCCTCATTGCTCCTCATTGTGCTCCTCACCGTGCTCCTCATTGTGCTCCTCATTGCTCCTCATTGTGCTCCTCATTGTGCTCCTCATTGTGCTCCTCATTGTGCTCCTCACCGTCATCCTCAACGTGCTCCTCATTGTGCTCCTCACCGTGCTCCTCACCGTGCTCCTCATTGTGCTCCTCATTGTGCTCCTCACTGTGCTCCTCATTGTGCTCCTCATTGTGCTCCTCAACGTACTCCTCACCGTGCTCCTCATTGTGCTCCTCACTGTGCTCCTCATTGTGCTCCTCATTGTGCTCCTCACTGTGCTCCTCACCGTGCTCCTCATTGTGCTCCTCACAGTACTCCTCACCGTGCTCCTCATTGTGCTCCTCACCGTGCTCCTCATTGTGCTCCTCACTGTGCTCCTCATTGTGCTCCTCATTGTGCTCCTCATTGTGCTCCTCACTGTGCTCCTCATTGTGCTCCTCACTGTGCTCCTCATTGTGCTCCTCATTGTGCTCCTCATTGTGCTCCTCATTGTGCTCCTCATTGTGCTCCTCACCGTTCTCCTTATTGTTCTCCTCCCGTGCTCCTCACCGTGCTCCTCTCCGTGCTCCTCACTGTGCTCCTCATTGTGCTCCTCACTGTGCTCCTCATTGTGCTCCTCACCATGCTCCTCTCCATGCTCCTCACTGTGTTCCTCATTGTGCTCCTCACTGTGCTCCTCATTGTGCTCCTCATTGTGCTCCTCATTGTGCTCCTCATTGTGCTCCTCACTGTGCTCCTCATTGTGCTCCTCACCGTGCTCCTCATTGTCCTCGTCATTGTGCTCCTCATTGTGCTCCTCATTGTTTTCCTGATTGTGCTCCTCATTGTGCTCCTCACCGTGCTCCTCACCGTGCTCCTCATTGTGCTCCTCACTGTGCTCCTCATTGTGCTCCACATTGTGCTCCTCATTGTGCTCCTCACTGTGCTCCTCATTGTGCTCCTCACTGTGCTCCTCACTGTGCTCCTCATCGTGCTCCTCACTGCGCTCCTCATTGTGCTCCTCACCGTTCTCCTCATTGTGCTCCTCATTGTGCTCCTCACCGTGCTCCTCATTGTGCTCCTCATTGTGCTCCTCATTGTGCTCCTCATTGTGCTCCTCATTGTGCTCCTCACCGTGCTCCTCATTGTTCTCCTCATTGTGCTCCTCACCGTGCTCCTCACCGTGCACCTCACCGTGCTCCTAATTGTGCTCGTCATTGTGCTCCTCATTGTGCTCCTCATTGCTCCCTATTGTGCTCCTCATTGCTCCTCATTGTGCTCCTCATTGTGCTCCTCAATGCACTCCTCATTGTGCTCCTCAACGCACTCCTCATTGTACTCCTCACCGTCATCCACAACGTGCTCCTCATTGTGCTCCTCACCGTGCCCCTCATTGTGCTCCTCATTGCTCCTCATTGTGCTCCTCATTGTGCTCCTCATTGTGCTCCTCAATGCACTCCTCATTGTACTCCTCACCGTCATCCTCAACGTGCTCCTCATTGTGCTCCTCATTGTGCTCCTCACCGTGCTCCTCATTGTGCTCCTCACCGTGCTCCTCACCGTGCTCCTCATTGTGCTCCTCACCGTGCTCCTCATTGTGCTCCTCACCGTGCTCCTCATTGTGTTCCTCATTGTGCTCCTCATTGTGCTCCTCACCGTGCACCTCATTGTGCTCCTCACCGTGCTCCTCATTGTGCTCCTCACCGTGCTCCTCACTGTGCTCCTCACCGTGCTCCTCATTGTGTTCCTCATTGTGCTCCTCATTGTGCTCCTCACCGTGCTCCTCATTGTGCTCCTCACCGTGCTCCTCATTGTGCTCCTCACCGTGCTCCTCATTGTGCTCCTCATTGTGCTCCTCATTGTGCTCCTCATTGTGCTCCTCACCGAGCTCCTCATTGTTTTCCTCATTGTTTTCCTCATTGTGCTCCTCACCGTGCTCCTCATTGTCCTCCTCATTGTGCTCCTCATTGTGCTCCTCACCGAGCTCCTCATTGTGCTCCTCATTGTTTTCCTCATTGTGCTCCTCACTGTGCTCCTCACCGTGCTCCTCATTGTGCTCCTCATTGTGCTCCTCACCGTTCTCCTCATTGTGCTCCTCATTGTTTTCCTCATTTTGCTCCTCATTGTGCTCCTCACCGTGCTCCTCATTGTGCTCCTCATTCTGCTCCTCACCGTGCTCCTCACTGTGCTCCTCATTGTGCTCCTCACTGTGCTCCTAATTGTGCTCCTCATTGTGCTCCTCACTGTGCTCCTCATTGTGCTCCTCATTGTGCTCCTCATTGTTTTCCTCATTGTGCTCCTCATTGTGCTCCTCATTGTGCTCCTCACCGAGCTCCTCATTGTGCTCCTCATTGTGATCCTCCTTGTGCTCCTCATTGTGCTCCTCACCGTGCTCCTCATTGTGCTCCTCATTGTGATCCGCATTGCGCTCCTCACTGTGCTCCTCATTGTTCTCCTCACCGTGCTCCTGACCGTGCTCCTCATTGTGCTCCTCATTGTGATCCTCATTTTGCTCCTCATTGTGCTCCTCATTGTGCTCCTCACCATGCTCCTCATTGTGCTCCTCACTGTGCTCCTCATTGTGCTCCTCACCGTGCTCCTCATTGTGCTCCTCATTGTGCTCCTCACCGTGGTCCTCATTGTGCTCCTCATTGTGCTCCTCACTGTGCTCCTCACTGTGCTCCTCATTGTGCTCCTCATTGTGCTCCTCACCGTGCTCCTCATTGTGTTCCTCATTGTGCTCCTCATTGTGCTCCTTTCCGTGCTCCTCATTGTGCTCCTCACCGTGCTCCTCATTGTGCTCCTCACCGTGCTCCTCACTGTGCTCCTCACCGTGCTCCTCATTGTGTTCCTCATTGTGCTCCTCATTGTGCTCCTCACCGTGCTCCTCATTGTGCTCCTCACCGTGCTCCTCATTGTGCTCCTCATTGTGCTCCTCATTGTGCTCCTCATTGTGCTCCTCATTGTGCTCCTCACCGAGCTCCTCATTGTTTTCCTCATTGTTTTCCTCATTGTGCTCCTCACCGTGCTCCTCATTGTCCTCCTCATTGTACTCCTCATTGTGCTCCTCACCGAGCTCCTCATTGTGCTCCTCATTGTTTTCCTCATTGTGCTCCTCACTGTGCTCCTCATTGTGCTCCTCATTGTTTTCCTCATTTTGCTCCTCATTGTGCTCCTCACCGTGCTCCTCATTGTGCTCCTCATTCTGCTCCTCACCGTGCTCCTCACTGTGCTCCTCATTGTGCTCCTCACCGTGGTCCTGATTGTGCTCCTCATTGTGCTCCTCACTGTGCTCCTCACTGTGCTCCTCATTGTGCTCCTCATTGTGCTCCTCACCGTGCTCCTCATTGTGCTCCTCATTGTGCTCCTCATTGCTCCTCATTGCGCTCCTCATTGTGCTCCTCAATGCACTCCTCATTGTGCTCCTCAACGCACTCCTCATTGTACTCCTCACCGTCATCCACAACGTGCTCCTCATTGTGCTCCTCACCGTGCTCCTCATTGTGCTCCTCATTGCTCCTCATTGTGCTCCTCATTGTGCTCCTCATTGTGCTCCTCAATGCACTCCTCATTGTACTCCTCACCGTCATCCTCAACGTGCTCCTCATTGTGCTCCTCATTGTGCTCCTCACCGTGCTCCTCATTGTGCTCCTCACCGTGCTCCTCACCGTGCTCCTCATTGTCCTCCTCACCGTGCTCCTCATTGTGCTCCTCACCATGCTCCTCATTGTGTTCCTCATTGTGATCCTCATTGTGCTCCTCATTGTGCTCCTCACCGTGCTCCTCATTGTGCTCCTCATTGTGATCCGCATTGCGCTCCTCATTGTGCTCCTCATTGTTCTCCTCACCGTGCTCCTGACCGTGCTCCTCATTGTGCTCCTCATTGTGATCCTCATTTTGCTCCTCATTGTGCTCCTCATTGTGCTCCTCACCATGCTCCTCATTGTGCTCCTCACTGTGCTCCTCATTGTGCTCCTCACCGTGCTCCTCATTGTGCTCCTCATTGTGCTCCTCACCGTGGTCCTCATTGTGCTCCTCATTGTGCTCCTCACTGTGCATCTCACTGTGCTCCTCATTGTGCTCCTCATTGTGCTCCTCACCGTGCTCCTCATTGTGTTCCTCATTGTGCTCCTCATTGTGCTCCTCACCGTGCTCCTCATTGTGCTCCTCACCGTGCTCCTCATTGTGCTCCTCACCGTGCTCCTCACTGTGCTCCTCACCGTGCTCCTCGTTGTGTTCCTCATTGTGCTCCTCATTGTGCTCCTCACCGTGCTCCTCATTGTGCTCCTCACCGTGCTCCTCATTGTGCTCCTCATTGTGCTCCTCATTGTGCTCCTCATTGTGCTCCTCATTGTGCTCCTCACCGAGCTCCTCATTGTTTTCCTCATTGTTTTCCTCATTGTGCTCCTCACCGTGCTCCTCATTGTCCTCCTCATTGTGCTCCTCATTGTGCTCCTCACCGAGCTCCTCATTGTGCTCCTCATTGTTTTCCTCATTGTGCTCCTCACTGTGCTCCTCACCGTGCTCCTCATTGTGCTCCTCATTGTGCTCCTCACCGTTCTCCTCATTGTGCTCCTCATTGTTTTCCTCATTTTGCTCCTCATTGTGCTCCTCACCGTGCTCCTCATTGTGCTCCTCATTCTGCTCCTCACCGTGCTCCTCACTGTGCTCCTCATTGTGCTCCTCACCGTGGTCCTCATTGTGCTCCTCATTGTGCTCCTCACTGTGCTCCTCACTGTGCTCCTCATTGTGCTCCTCATTGTGCTCCTCACCGTGCTCCTCATTGTGCTCCTCATTGTGCTCCTCATTGCTCCTCATTGCGCTCCTCATTGTGCTCCTCAATGCACTCCTCATTGTGCTCCTCACCGTCATCCTCAACGTGCTCCTCATTGTGCTCCTCACTGTGCTCCTCATTGTGCTCCTCATTGTGCTCCTCATTGCTCCTCATTGTGCTCCTCACCGTGCTCCTCATTGTGCTCCTCATTGCTCCTCATTGTGCTCCTCATTGTGCTCCTCACTGTGCTCCTCACCGTGCTCCTCATTGTGCTCCTCATTCTGCTCCTCACCGTACTCCTCAGCGTGCTCCTCATTGTGCTCCTCACTGTGCTCCTCATTGTGCTCCTCATTGTGCTCCTCTCCGTGCTCCTCACCGTGCTCCTCATTGTGCTCCTCACCGTGCTCCTCATTGTGCTCCTCATTGTTCTCCTCATGGTGCTCCTCATTGTGCTCCTCACCGTGCTCCTCATTCTGCTCCTCATTGTGCTCCTCATTGTTTTCCTCATTGTGCTCCTCACCGTGCTCCTCATTGTGCTCCTCACCGTGCTCCTCATTGTGCTCCTCACCGTGCTCTTCATTCTGCTCCTCATTGTGCTCCTCATTGTTTTCTTCATTGTGCTCCTCACCGTGCTCCTCATTGTGCTCCTCACCGTGCTCCTCATTGTTTTCCTCATTGTGCTCCTCACCGTGCTCCTCATTGTGCTCCTCACCGTGCTCCTCATTGTGCTCCTCATTGTGCTCCTCACCGTGCTCCTCACCGTGCTCCTCACTGTGCTCCTCATTGTGCTCCTCATTGTGCTCCTCATTGTGCTCCTCACTGTGCTCCTCATTGTGCTCCTCAATGCACTCCTCATTGTGCTCCTCACCGTCATCCTCAACGTGCTCCTCATTGTGCTCCTCACTGTGCTCCTCATTGTGCTCCTCATTGTGCTCCTCATTGCTCCTCATTGTGCTCCTCACCGTGCTCCTCATTGTGCTCCTCATTGCTCCTCATTGTGCTCCTCATTGTGCTCCTCATTGTGCTCCTCATTGTGCTCCTCACCGTCATCCTCAACGTGCTCCTCATTGTGCTCCTCACCGTGCTCCTCACCGTGCTCCTCATTGTGCTCCTCATTCTGCTCCTCACTGTGCTCCTGATTGTGCTCCTCATTGTTCTCCTCACCGTACTCCTCACCGTGCTCCTCATTGTGCTCCTCACTGTGCTCCTCATTGTGCTCCTCATTGTGCTCCTCACTGTGCTCCTCACCGTGCTCCTCATTGTGCTCCTCACCGTACTCCTCACCGTGCTCCTCATTGTGCTCCTCACCGTGCTCCTCATTGTGCTCCTCACTGTGCTCCTCATTGTGCTCCTCATTGTGCTCCTCATTGTGCTCCTCACTGTGCTCCTCATTGTGCTCCTCACTGTGCTCCTCATTGTGCTCCTCATTGTGCTCCTCATTGTGCTCCTCATTGTGCTCCTCACCGTTCTCCTTATTGTTCTCCTCCCGTGCTCCTCACCGTGCTCCTCTCCGTGCTCCTCACTGTGCTCCTCATTGTGCTCCTCACTGTGCTCCTCATTGTGCTCCTCACCATGCTCCTCTCCATGCTCCTCACTGTGTTCCTCATTGTGCTCCTCACTGTGCTCCTCATTGTTTTCCTGATTGTGCTCCTCATTGTGCTCCTCACCGTGCTCCTCACCGTGCTCCTCATTGTGCTCCTCATTGTGCTCCTCATTGTGCTCCTCATTGTGCTCCTCACCGTGCTCCTCATTGTTCTCCTCATTGTGCTCCTCACCGTGCTCCTCACCGTGCACCTCACCGTGCTCCTCATTGTGCTCGTCATTGTGCTCCTCATTGTGCTCCTCATTGCTCCTCATTGTGCTCCTCATTGTGCTCCTCAATGCACTCCTCATTGTGCTCCTCAACGCACTCCTCATTGTACTCCTCACCGTCATCCACAACGTGCTCCTCATTGTGCTCCTCACCGTGCTCCTCATTGTGCTCCTCATTGCTCCTCATTGTGCTCCTCATTGTGCTCCTCATTGTGCTCCTCAATGCACTCCTCATTGTACTCCTCACCGTCATCCTCAACGTGCTCCTCATTGTGCTCCTCATTGTGCTCCTCACCGTGCTCCTCATTGTGCTCCTCACCGTGCTCCTCATTGTGCTCCTCATTGTTCTCCTCATGGTGCTCCTCATTGTGCTCCTCACCGTGCTCCTCATTCTGCTCCTCATTGTGCTCCTCATTGTTTTCCTCATTGTGCTCCTCACCGTGCTCCTCATTGTGCTCCTCACCGTGCTCCTCATTGTGCTCCTCACCGTGCTGTTCATTCTGCTCCTCATTGTGCTCCTCATTGTTTTCCTCATTGTGCTCCTCACCGTGCTCCTCATTGTGCTCCTCACCGTGCTCCTCATTGTTTTCCTCATTGTGCTCCTCACCGTGCTCCTCATTGTGCTCCTCACCGTGCTCCTCATTGTGCTCCTCATTGTGCTCCTCACCGTGCTCCTCACCGTGCTCCTCACTGTGCTCCTCATTGTGCTCCTCATTGTGCTCCTCATTGTGCTCCTCACTGTGCTCCTCATTGTGCTCCTCAATGCACTCCTCATTGTGCTCCTCACCGTCATCCTCAACGTGCTCCTCATTGTGCTCCTCACTGTGCTCCTCATTGTGCTCCTCATTGTGCTCCTCATTGCTCCTCATTGTGCTCCTCACCGTGCTCCTCACTGTGCTCCTCATTGCTCCTCATTGTGCTCCTCATTTTGCTCCTCATTGTGCTCCTCATTGTGCTCCTCACCGTCATCCTCAACGTGCTCCTCATTGTGCTCCTCACCGTGCTCCTCACCGTGCTCCTCATTGTGCTCCTCATTGTGCTCCTCACTGTGCTCCTCATTGTGCTCCTCATTGTGCTCCTCACCGTACTCCTCACCGTGCTCCTCATTGTGCTCCTCACTGTGCTCCTCATTGTGCTCCTCATTGTGCTCCTCACTGTGCTCCTCACCGTGCTCCTCATTGTGCTCCTCACCGTACTCCTCACCGTGCTCCTCATTGTGCTCCTCACCGTGCTCCTCATTGTGCTCCTCACTGTGCTCCTCATTGTGCTCCTCATTGTGCTCCTCATTGTGCTCCTCACTGTGCTCCTCATTGTGCTCCTCACTGTGCTCCTCATTGTGCTCCTCATTGTGCTCCTCATTGTGCTCCTCATTGTGCTCCTCATTGTGCTCCTCACCGTTCTCCTTATTGTTCTCCTCCCGTGCTCCTCACCGTGCTCCTCTCCGTGCTCCTCACTGTGCTCCTCATTGTGCTCCTCACTGTGCTCCTCATTGTGCTCCTCACCATGCTCCTCTCCATGCTCCTCACTGTGTTCCTCATTGTGCTCCTCACTGTGCTCCTCATTGTTTTCCTGATTGTGCTCCTCATTGTGCTCCTCACCGTGCTCCTCACCGTGCTCCTCATTGTGCTCCTCATTGTGCTCCTCATTGTGCTCCTCATTGTGCTCCTCACCGTGCTCCTCATTGTTCTCCTCATTGTGCTCCTCACCGTGCTCCTCACCGTGCACCTCACCGTGCTCCTCATTGTGCTCGTCATTGTGCTCCTCATTGTGCTCCTCATTGCTCCTCATTGTGCTCCTCATTGTGCTCCTCAATGCACTCCTCATTGTGCTCCTCAACGCACTCCTCATTGTACTCCTCACCGTCATCCACAACGTGCTCCTCATTGTGCTCCTCACCGTGCTCCTCATTGTGCTCCTCATTGCTCCTCATTGTGCTCCTCATTGTGCTCCTCATTGTGCTCCTCAATGCACTCCTCATTGTACTCCTCACCGTCATCCTCAACGTGCTCCTCATTGTGCTCCTCATTGTGCTCCTCACCGTGCTCCTCATTGTGCTCCTCACCGTGCTCCTCACCGTGCTCCTCATTGTGCTCCTCACCGTGCTCCTCATTGTGCTCCTCACCGTGCTCCTCATTGTGCTCCTCACCGTGCTCCTCACTGTGCTCCTCACCGTGCTCCTCATTGTGTTCCTCATTGTGCTCCTCATTGTGCTCCTCACCGTGCTCCTCATTGTGCTCCTCACCGTGCTCCTCATTGTGCTCCTCACCGTGCTCCTCATTGTGCTCCTCATTGTGCTCCTCATTGTGCTCCTCATTGTGCTACTCACCGAGCTCCTCATTGTTTTCCTCATTGTTTTCCTCATTGTGCTCCTCACCGTGCTCCTCATTGTCCTCCTCATTGTGCTCCTCATTGTGCTCCTCACCGAACTCCTCATTGTGCTCCTCATTGTTTTCCTCATTGTGCTCCTCACTGTGCTCCTCACCGTGCTCCTCATTGTGCTCCTCATTGTGCTCCTCACCGTTCTCCTCATTGTGCTCCTCATTGTTTTCCTCATTTTGCTCCTCATTGTGCTCCTCACCGTGCTCCTCATTGTGCTCCTCATTCTGCTCCTCACCGTGCTCCTCACTGTGCTCCTCATTGTGCTCCTCACTGTGCTCCTAATTGTGCTCCTCATTGTGCTCCTCACTGTGCTCCTCATTGTGCTCCTCATTGTGCTCCTCATTGTTTTCCTCATTGTGCTCCTCATTGTGCTCCTCATTCTGCTCCTCACCGAGCTCCTCATTGTGCTCCTCATTGTGATCCTCATTGTGCTCCTCATTGTGCTCCTCACCGTGCTCCTCATTGTGCTCCTCATTGTGATCCGCATTGCGCTCCTCATTGTGCTCCTCATTGTGCTCCTCACCGTGCTCCTGACTGTGCTCCTCATTGTGCTCCTCATTGTGATCCTCATTTTGCTCCTCATTGTGCTCCTCATTGTGCTCCTCACCATGCTCCTCATTGTGCTCCTCACTGTGCTCCTCATTGTGCTCCTCACCATGCTCCTCATTGTGCTCCTCATTGTGCTCCTCACCGTGGTCCTCATTGTGCTCCTCATTGTGCTCCTCACTGTGCTCCTCACTGTGCTCCTCATTGTGCTCCTCATTGTGCTCCTCACCGTGCTCCTCATTGTGTTCCTCATTGTGCTCCTCATTGTGCTCCTCACCGTGCTCCTCATTGTGCTCCTCACCGTGCTCCTCATTGTGCTCCTCACTGTGCTCCTCACTGTGCTCCTCACCGTGCTCCTCATTGTGTTCCTCATTGTGCTCCTCATTGTGCTCCTCACCGTGCTCCTCATTGTGCTCCTCACCGTGCTCCTCATTGTGCTCCTCACCGTGCTCCTCATTGTGCTCCTCATTGTGCTCCTCATTGTGCTCCTCATTGTGCTCCTCATTGTGCTCCTCACCGAGCTCCTCATTGTTTTCCTCATTGTTTTCCTCATTGTGCTCTTCACCGTGCTCCTCATTGTCCTCGTCATTGTGCTCCTCATTGTGCTCCTCACCGAGCTCCTCATTGTGCTCCTCATTGTTTTCCTCATTGTGCTCCTCACTGTGCTCCTCACCGTGCTCCTCTTTGTGCTCCTCATTGTGCTCCTCACCGTTCTCCTCATTGTGCTCCTCATTGTTTTCCTCATTTTGCTCCTCATTGTGCTCCTCACCGTGCTCCTCATTGTGCTCCTCATTCTGCTCCTCACCGTGCTCCTCACTGTGCTCCTCATTGTGCTCCTCACTGTGCTCCTAATTGTGCTCCTCATTGTGCTCCTCACTGTGCTCCTCATTGTGCTCCTCATTGCGCTCCTCATTGTTCTCCTCACCGAGCTCCTCATTGTGCTCCTCATTGTGATCCTCATTGTGCTCCTCATTGTGCTCCTCACCGTGCTCCTCATTGTGCTCCTCATTGTGATCCGCATTGCGCTCCTCATTGTGCTCCTCATTGTGCTCCTCACCGTCTTCCTGACCGTGCTCCTCATTGTGCTCCTCATTGTGATCCTCATTTTGCTCCTCATTGTGCTCCTCATTGTGCTCCTCACCATGCTCCTCATTGTGCTCCTCACTGTGCTCCTCATTGTGCTCCTCACCGTGCTCCTCATTGTGCTCCTCATTGTGCTCCTCACCGTGGTCCTCATTGTGCTCCTCATTGTGCTCCTCACTGTGCTCCTCACTGTGCTCCTCATTGTGCTCCTCATTGTGCTCCTCACCGTGCTCCTCATTGTGCTCCTCATTGTGCTCCTCACCATGCTCCTCATTGTGCTCCTCATTGTGCTCCTCACTGTGCTCCGCATGGTGCTCCTCATTGTGCTCCTCATTGTGCTCCTCACCGTGCTCCTCACTGTGCTCCTCATTGTTTTCCTCATTGTTTTCCTCATTGTGCTCCTCATTGTGCTCCTCACCGAGCTCCTCATTGTGCTCCTCATTGTTTTCCTCATTGTGCTCCTCATTGTTTTCCTCATTGTGCTCCTCACTGTGCTCCTCACTGTACTCCTCACCGTGCTCCTCACTGTGCTCCTCATTGTTTTCCTCATTGTGCTCCTCATTGTGTTCCTCACCTTGCTCCTCATTGTGCTCCTCACCGTGCTCCTCATTGTGCTCCTCATTGTGCTCCTCACCGTGCTCCTCATTGTGCTCCTCACCGTGCTCCTCATTGTGCTCCTCATTGTGATCCTCATTGTGCTCCTCACCATGCTCCTCACCATGCTCCTCATTGTGCTCCTCACCGTGCTCCTCATTGTGCTCCTCACCGTGCTCCTCATTGTGCTCCTCCTTGTTCTCCTCATTGTGCTCCTCATTGTTCTCCTCATTGTGCTCCTCATTGTGCTCCTCACCGTGCTCCTCATTCTGTTCCTCATTGTGCTCCTCATTCTGATCCTCATTGTGCTCCTCATTGTGCTCCTCACCGTGCTCCTCATTGTTTTCCTCATTGTGCTCCTCACCGTGCTCCTCATTGTGCTCCTCACCGTGCTCCTCATTGTGCTCCTCATTGTTTTCCTCATTGTGCTCCTCATTGTGCTCCTCACCGTGCTCCTCATTGTTTTCCTCATTGTGCTCCTCACCGTGCTCCTCACCGTGCTCCTCACTGTGCTCCTCATTGTGCTCCTCATTGTGCTCCTCATTGTGCTCCTCATTGTGCTCCTCACCGTGCTCCTCATTGTGCTCCTCACCGTGCTCCTCATTGTGCTCCTCATTGTTCTCCTCATTGTGCTCCTCATTGTTCTCCTCATTGTGCTCCTCATTGTGCTCCTCACCGTGCTCCTCATTCTGTTCCTCATTGTGCTCCTCATTCTGCTCCTCATTGTGCTCCTCATTGTGCTCCTCACCGTGCTCCTCATTGTTTTCCTCATTGTGCTCCTCACCGTGCTCCTCATTGTGCTCCTCACCGTGCTCCTCATTGTGCTCCTCATTGTTTTCCTCATTGTGCTCCTCATTGTGCTCCTCACCGTGCTCCTCATTGTTTTCCTCATTGTGCTCCTCACCGTGCTCCTCACCGTGCTCCTCACTGTGCTCCTCATTGTGCTCCTCATTGTGCTCCTCATTGTGCTCCTCATTGTGCTCCTCACCGTGCTCCTCATTGTGCTCCTCATTGTGCTCCTCATTGCTCCTCATTGCGCTCCTCATTGTGCTCCTCAATGCACTCCTCATTGTGCTCCTCACCGTCATCCTCAACGTGCTCCTCATTGTGCTCCTCACTGTGCTCCTCATTGTGCTCCTCATTGTGCTCCTCATTGCTCCTCATTGTGCTCCTCACCGTGCTCTTCATTGTGCTCCTCATTGCTCCTCATTGTGCTCCTCATTGTGCTCCTCACTGTGCTCCTCACCGTGCTCCTCATTGTGCTCCTCATTCTGCTCCTCACCGTACTCCTCAGCGTGCTCCTCATTGTGCTCCTCACTGTGCTCCTCATTGTGCTCCTCATTGTGCTCCTCTCCGTGCTCCTCACCGTGCTCCTCATTGTGCTCCTCACCGTGCTCCTCATTGTGCTCCTCATTGTTCTCCTCATGGTGCTCCTCATTGTGCTCCTCACCGTGCTCCTCATTCTGCTCCTCATTGTGCTCCTCATTCTGCTCCTCATTGTGCTCCTCATTGTTTTCCTCATTGTGCTCCTCACCGTGCTCCTCATTGTGCTCCTCACCGTGCTCCTCATTGTGCTCCTCACCGTGCTCCTCATTCTGCTCCTCATTGTTTTCCTCATTGTGCTCCTCACCGTGCTCCTCATTGTGCTCCTCACCGTGCTCCTCATTGTTTTCCTCATTGTGCTCCTCACCGTGCAACTCATTGTGCTCCTCACCGTGCTCCTCATTGTCCTCCTCATTGTGCTCCTCACCGTGCTCCTCACCGTGCTCCTCACTGTGCTCCTCATTGTGCTCCTCATTGTGCTCCTCATTGTGCTCCTCACTGTGCTCCTCATTGTGCTCCTCAATGCACTCCTCATTGTGCTCCTCACCGTCATCCTCAACGTGCTCCTCATTGTGCTCCTCACTGTGCTCCTCATTGTGCTCCTCATTGTGCTCCTCATTGCTCCTCATTGTGCTCCTCACCGTGCTCCTCATTGTGCTCCTCATTGCTCCTCATTGTGCTCCTCATTGTGCTCCTCATTGTGCTCCTCATTGTGCTCCTCACCGTCATCCTCAACGTGCTCCTCATTGTGCTCCTCACCGTGCTCCTCACCATGCTCCTCATTGTGCTCCTCATTGTGCTCCTCACTGTGCTCCTCATTGTGCTCCTCATTGTGCTCCTCACCGTACTCCTCACCGTGCTCCTCATTGTGCTCCTCACTGTGCTCCTCATTGTGCTCCTCATTGTGCTCCTCACTGTGCTCCTCACCGTGCTCCTCATTGTGCTCCTCTCGGTACTCCTCACCGTGCTCCTCATTGTGCTCCTCACCGTGCTCCTCATTGTGCTCCTCACTGTGCTCCTCATTGTGCTCCTCATTGTGCTCCTCATTGTGCTCCTCACTGTGCTCCTCATTGTGCTCCTCACTGTGCTCCTCATTGTGCTCCTCATTGTGCTCCTCATTGTGCTCCTCATTGTGCTCCTCATTGTGCTCCTCACCGTTCTCCTTATTGGTCTCCTCCTGTGCTCCTCACCGTGCTCCTCTCCGTGCTCCTCACTGTGCTCCTCATTGTGCTCCTCACTGTGCTCCTCATTGTGCTCCTCACCATGCTCCTCTCCATGCTCCTCACTGTGTTCCTCATTGTGCTCCTCACTGTGCTCCTCATTGTGCTCCTCATTGTGCTCCTCATTGTGCTCCTCATTGTGCTCCTCACTGTGCTCCTCATTGTGCTCCTCACCGTGCTCCTCACCGTGCTCCTCATTGTGCTCCTCATTGTGCTCCTCACCGTGCTCCTCATTGTGCTCCACATTGTGCTCCTCACTGAGCTCCTCATTGTTTTCCTCATTGTTTTCCTCATTGTGCTCCTCACCGTGCTCCTCATTGTCCTCGTCATTGTGCTCCTCATTGTGCTCCTCATTGTTTTCCTGATTGTGCTCCTCATTGTGCTCCTCACCGTGCTCCTCACCGTGCTCCTCATTGTGCTCCTCACTGTGCTCCTCATTGTGCTCCACATTGTGCTCCTCATTGTGCTCCTCACTGTGCTCCTCATTGTGCTCCTCACTGTGCTCCTCACTGTGCTCCTCATCGTGCTCCTCACTGTGCTCCTCATTGTGCTCCTCACCGTGCTCCTCATTGTGCTCCTCATTGTGCTCCTCATTGTGCTCCTCATTGTGCTCCTCACCGTGCTCCTCACCGTGCTCCTCATTGTGCTCCTCACCGTGCTCCTCACCGTGCTCCTCATTGTGCTCCTCACCGGGATCCTCACCGTGCTCCTCAGTGTGCTCCTCATTGTGCTCCTCATTGTGCTCCTCACTGTGCTCCTCACCGTGCTCCTCATTGTGCTCCTCTCCGTGCTCCTCACCGTGCTCCTCACCGTGCTCCTCACCGTGCTCCTCATTGTGCTCCTCATTGTGCTCCTCATTGTGCTCCTCACCGTGCTCATCATTGTGCTCCTCATTGTGCTCCTCATTGTGCTCCTCACCGTGCTCCTCATTGTGCTCCTCATTGTGCTCCTCATTGTGCTCCTCATCGTGCTCCTCATTGTGCTCCTCAGCGTGCTCCTCATTGTGCTCCTCATTGTGCTCCTCACCGTGCTCCTCATTGTTCTCCTCATTGTGCTCCTCACCGTGCTCCTCACCGTGCTCCTCATCGTGCTCCTCATTGTGCTCGTCATTGTGCTCCTCATTGTGCTCCTCATTGCTCCTTATTGTGCTCCTCATTGCTCCTCATTGTGCTCCTCATTGTGCTCCTCAATGCACTCCTCATTGTGCTCCTCAACGCACTCCTCATTGTACTCCTCACCATCATCCTCAACGTGCTCCTCATTGTGCTCCTCACCGTGCTCCTCATTGTGCTCCTCATTGCTCCTCATTGTGCACCTCATTGTGCTCCTCATTGTGCTCCTCAATGCACTCCTCATTGTACTCCTCACCGTCATCCTCAACGTGCTCCTCATTGTGCTCCTCATTGTGCTCCTCACTGTGCTCCTCATTGTGCTCCTCACCGTGCTCCTCACCGTGCTCCTCATTGTGCTCCTCACCGTGCTCCTCATTGTGCTCCTCACCGTGCTCCTCACTGTGCTCCTCACTGTGCTCCTCATTGTGCTCCTCATTGTGCTCCTCATTGTGCTCCTCATTGTGCTCCTCATTGTGCTCCTCACCGTTCTCCTTATTGGTCTCCTCCTGTGCTCCTCACCGTGCTCCTCTCCGTGCTCCTCACTGTGCTCCTCATTGTGCTCCTCACTGTGCTCCTCATTGTGCTCCTCACCATGCTCCTCTCCATGCTCCTCACTGTGTTCCTCATTGTGCTCCTCACTGTGCTCCTCATTGTGCTCCTCATTGTGCTCCTCATTGTGCTCCTCATTGTGCTCCTCACTGTGCTCCTCATTGTGCTCCTCACCGTGCTCCTCACCGTGCTCCTCATTGTGCTCCTCATTGTGCTCCTCACCGTGCTCCTCATTGTGCTCCACATTGTGCTCCTCACTGAGCTCCTCATTGTTTTCCTCATTGTTTTCCTCATTGTGCTCCTCACCGTGCTCCTCATTGTCCTCGTCATTGTGCTCCTCATTGTGCTCCTCATTGTTTTCCTGATTGTGCTCCTCATTGTGCTCCTCACCGTGCTCCTCACCGTGCTCCTCATTGTGCTCCTCACTGTGCTCCTCATTGTGCTCCACATTGTGCTCCTCATTGTGCTCCTCACTGTGCTCCTCATTGTGCTCCTCACTGTGCTCCTCACTGTGCTCCTCATCGTGCTCCTCACTGTGCTCCTCATTGTGCTCCTCACCGTGCTCCTCATTGTGCTCCTCATTGTGCTCCTCATTGTGCTCCTCATTGTGCTCCTCACCGTGCTCCTCACCGTGCTCCTCATTGTGCTCCTCACCGTGCTCCTCACCGTGCTCCTCATTGTGCTCCTCACCGGGATCCTCACCGTGCTCCTCAGTGTGCTCCTCATTGTGCTCCTCATTGTGCTCCTCACTGTGCTCCTCACCGTGCTCCTCATTGTGCTCCTCTCCGTGCTCCTCACCGTGCTCCTCACCGTGCTCCTCACCGTGCTCCTCATTGTGCTCCTCATTGTGCTCCTCATTGTGCTCCTCACCGTGCTCATCATTGTGCTCCTCATTGTGCTCCTCATTGTGCTCCTCACCGTGCTCCTCATTGTGCTCCTCATTGTGCTCCTCATTGTGCTCCTCATTGTGCTCCTCATCGTGCTCCTCATTGTGCTCCTCAGCGTGCTCCTCATTGTGCTCCTCATTGTGCTCCTCACCGTGCTCCTCATTGTTCTCCTCATTGTGCTCCTCACCGTGCTCCTCACCGTGCTCCTCATCGTGCTCCTCATTGTGCTCGTCATTGTGCTCCTCATTGTGCTCCTCATTGCTCCTTATTGTGCTCCTCATTGCTCCTCATTGTGCTCCTCATTGTGCTCCTCAATGCACTCCTCATTGTGCTCCTCAACGCACTCCTCATTGTACTCCTCACCATCATCCTCAACGTGCTCCTCATTGTGCTCCTCACCGTGCTCCTCATTGTGCTCCTCATTGCTCCTCATTGTGCACCTCATTGTGCTCCTCATTGTGCTCCTCAATGCACTCCTCATTGTACTCCTCACCGTCATCCTCAACGTGCTCCTCATTGTGCTCCTCATTGTGCTCCTCACTGTGCTCCTCATTGTGCTCCTCACCGTGCTCCTCACCGTGCTCCTCATTGTGCTCCTCACCGTGCTCCTCATTGTGCTCCTCACCGTGCTCCTCACTGTGCTCCTCACCGTGCTCCTCATTGTGTTCCTCATTGTGATCCTCATTGTGCTCCTCACCGTGCTCCTCATTGTGCTCCTCATTGTGCTCCTCACCGAGCTCCTCATTGTTTTCCTCATTGTTTTCCTCATTGTGCTCCTCACCGTGCTCCTCATTGTGCTCCTCATTGTGCTCCTCACCGAGCTCCTCATTGTGCTCCTCATTGTTTTCCTCATTGTGCTCCTCACTGTGCTCCTCACCGTGCTCCTCATTGTGCTCCTCATTGTGCTCCTCACCGTTCTCCTCATTGTGCTCCTCATTTTGCTCCTCATTGTGCTCCTCACCGTGCTCCTCATTGTGCTCCTCATTCTGCTCCTCACCGTGCTCCTCACCGTGCTCCTCATTGTGCTCCTCACCGTGCTCCTCACTGTGCTCCTCATTGTGCTCCTCACTGTGCTCCTCATTGTGCTCCTCATTGTGCTCCTCATTGTTTTCCTCATTGTGCTCCTCATTGTGCTCCTCATTGTGCTCCTCACCGTGCTCCTCACCGTGCTCCTCATTGTTTTCCTCATTGTGCTCCTCATTGTGCTCCTCACCGTGCTCCTCATTGTGCTCCTCATTGTGATCCTCATTGTACTCCTCATTGTGCTCCTCATTGTGCTCCTCACCGTGCTCCTGACCGTGCTCCTCATTGTGCTCCTCATTGTGATCCTCATTGTGCTCCTCATTGTGCTCCTCATTGTGCTCCTCACCGTGCTCCTCATAGTGCTCCTCACTGTGCTCCTCATTGTGCTCCTCATTGTGCTCCTCATTGTGCTCCTCATTGTGCTCCTCACCATGCTCATCATTGTGCTCCTCATTGTGCTCCTCATTGTGCTCCTCACTGTGCTCCTCATTGTGCTCCTCATTGTGCTCCTCACCGTGCTCCTCACCGTGCTCTTCACCGTGCTCCTCATTGTTTTCCTCATTGTTTTCCTCATTGTGCTCCTCATTGTGCTCCTCACCGTGCTCCTCATTGTTTTCCTCATTGTTTTCCTCATTGTGCTCCTCATTGTGCTCCTCACCGAGCTCCTCATTGTGCTCCTCATTGTTTTCCTCATTGTGCTACTCATTGTGCTCCTCACCGTGCTCCTCTTTGTGCTCCTCACCGTGCTCCTCACCGTGCTCCTCACCGTTCTCCTCATTGTGCTCCTCATTGTGCTCCTCACCGTGCTCCTCTCCGTGCTCCTCATTGTGCTCCTCATTGTGCTCCTCACCGTGCTCCTCATTGTGCTCCTCATTGTGCTCCTCACCGTGCTCCTCACCGTGCTCCTCATTGTGCTCCTCACCGTGCTCCTCATTGTTCTCCTCATTGTGCTCCTCACCGTGCTCCTCATTGTGCTCCACACCGTGCTCCTCACCGTGCTCCTCATTGTGCTCCTCACCGTGCTCCTCATTGTGCTCCTCATTGTGCTCCTCACCGTGCTCCTAATTGTGCTCCTCACCGTGCTCCTCATTGTGCTCCTCATTGTGCTCCTCATTGTGCTCCTCACCATGCTTCTCACCGTGCTCCTCAATGTGCTCCTCACCATGCTCCTCATTGTGCTCCGCACCGTGCTCCTCATTGTGCTCCTCATTGTGCTCCTCATTGTGCTCCTCACTGTGCTCCTCATTGTGCTCCTCATTGTGCTCCTCACCGTGCTCGTCATTGTGCTCCTCTCCGTGCTCCTCACCGTGCTCCTCATTGTACTCCTCATTGTGCTCCTCATTGTTCTCCTCATTGTGCTCCTCATTGTGCTCCTCACCGTGCTCCTCATTCTGCTGCTCATTGTGCTCCTCATTCTGCTCCTCATTGTGCTCCTCATTGTGCTCCTCACCGTGCTCCTCATTGTTTTCCTCATTGTGCTCCACACCGTTCTCCTCATTGTTTTCCTCATTGTGCTCCTCACCGTGCTCCTCATTGTGCTCCTCACCGTGCTCCTCATTGTTTTCCTCATTGTGCTCCTCACCGTGCTCCTCATTGTGCTCCTCACCGTGCTCCTCACTGTGCTCCTCATTGTTTTCCTCATTGTGCTCCTCATTGTTTTCCTCATTGTGCTCCTCACCGTGCTCCTCACCGTCCTCCTCACTGTGCTCCTCATTGTGCTCCTCATTGTGCTCCTCATTGTGCTCCTCACCGTGCTCCTCATTGTGCTCCTCATTGTGCTCCTCATTGCTCCTCATTGTGCTCCTCATTGCCCCTCATTGTGCTCCTCATTGTGCTCCTCATTGTGCTCCTCACTGTGCTCCTCATTGTGCTCCTCATTGTGCTCCTCTCCGTGCTCCTCACCGTGCTCCTCATTGTTCTCCTCATTGTGCTCCTCATTGTGCTCCTCACCGTGCTCCTCATTGTGCTCCTCACCGTGCTCCTCATTGTGCTCCTCATTGTTTTCCTCATTGTGCTCCTCATTGTGCTCCTCACCGTGCTCCTCATTGTGCTCCTCACCGTGCTCCTCACCGTGCTCCTCACCGTGCTCCTCATTGTGCTCCTCATTGTTCTCCTCATGGTGCTCCTCATTGTGCTCCTCACCGTGCTCCTCATTCTGCTCCTCATTGTGCTCCTCATTCTGCTCCTCATTGTGCTCCTCATTGTTTTCCTCATTGTGCTCCTCACCATGCTCCTCATTGTGCTCCTCACCGTGCTACTCATTCTGCTCCTCATTGTGCTCCTCATTGTTTTCCTCATTGTGCTCCTCACCGTGCTCCTCATTGTGCTCCTCACCGTGCTCCTCATTGTTTTCCTCATTGTTCTCCTCACCGTGCTCCTCACCGTGCTCCTCACCGTGCTCCTCATTGTGCTCCTCATTGTGCTCCTCATTGTGCTCCTCATTGTGCTCCTCAATGCACTCCTCATTGTGCTCCTCACCGTCATCCTCAACGTGCTCCTCATTGTGCTCCTCACTGTGCTCCTCATTGTGCTCCTCATTGTGCTCCTCATTGCTCCTCATTGTGCTCCTCACCGTGCTCCTCATTGTGCTCCTCACCGTGCTCCTCATTGTGCTCCTCATTGCTCCTCATTGTGCTCCTCATTGTGCTCCTCATTGCTCCTCATTGTGCTCCTCACCGTGCTCCTCATTGTGCTCCTCATCGTGCTCCTCACCGTGCTCCTCATTGTGCTCCTCATTGTGCTCCTCACCTTGCTCCTCATTGTGCTCCTCACCGTGCTCCTCATTGTGCTCTTCATTGTGCTCCTCATTGTGCTCCTCATTGTGCTCCTCACTGTGCTCCTCATTGTGCTCCTCACCGTGCTCCTCACCGTGCTCCTCACTGTGCTCCTCATTGTGCTCCTCATTGTGCTCCTCACCGTGCTCCTCACCGTGCTCCTCATTGTGCTCCTCACCGTGCTCCTCACCGTGCTCCTCATTGTGCTCCTCGCCGTGCTCCTCACCGTGCTCCTCATTGTGCTCCTCACCGTCATCCTCAACGTGCTCCTCATTGTGCTCCTCACCGTGCTCCTCACTGTGCTCCTCATTGTGCTCCTCATTGTGCTCCTCACCGTGCTCCTCATTGTGCTCCTCATTGCTCCTCATTGTGCTCCTCATTGTGCTCCTCATTGTGCTCCTCATTGCTCCTCATTGTGCTCCTCACCGTGCTCCTCATTGTGCTCCTCATTGCTCCTAATTGTGCTCCTCATTGTGCTCCTCACCGTCATCCTCAACGTGCTCCTCATTGTGCTCCTCACCGTGCTCCTCACTGTGCTCCTCATTGTGCTCCTCATTGTGCTCCTCACCGTACTCCTCACCGTGCTCCTCACTGTGCTCCTCACCGTGCTCCTCACTGTGCTCCTCACCGTGCTCCTCATTGTGTTCCTCATTGTGCTCCTCATTGTGCTCCTCACCGTGCTCCTCATTGTGCTCCTCACCGTGCTCCTCACTGTGCTCCTCACCGTGCTCCTCATTGTGTTCCTCATTGTGATCATCATTGTGCTCCTCACCGTGCTCCTCATTGTGCTCCTCATTGTGCTCCTCATTGTGCTCCTCATTGTGCTCCTCACCGAGCTCCTCATTGTTTTCCTCATTGTTTTCCTCATTGTGCTCCTCACCGTGCTCCTCATTGTGCTCCTCATTGTGCTCCTCACCGAGCTCCTCACTGTGCTCCTCATTGTTTTCCTCATTGTGCTCCTCACTGTGCTCCTCACCGTGCTCCTCATTGTGCTCCTCATTGTGCTCCTCACCGTTCTCCTCATTGTGCTCCTCATTTTGCTCCTCATTGTGCTCCTCACCGTGCTCCTCATTGTGCTCCTCATTCTGCTCCTCACCGTGCTCCTCACCGTGCTCCTCATTGTGCTCCTCATTGCTCCTCATTGTGCTCCTCATTGTGCTCCTCAATGCACTCCTCATTGTGCTCCTCACCGTCATCCTCAACGTGCTCCTCATTGTGCTCCTCACTGTGCTCCTCATTGTGCTCCTCATTGTGCTCCTCATTGCCCCTCATTGTGCTCCTCATTGTGCTCCTCATTGTGCTCCTCATTGTGCTCCTCATTGTGCTCCTCACCGTGCTCCTCACCGTGCTCCTCATTGTGCTCCTCATTGTGCTCCTCACTGTGCTCCTCATTGTGCTCCTCATTGTGCTCCTCTCCGTGCTCCTCACCGTGCTCCTCATTGTTCTCCTCATTGTGCTCCTCATTGTTCTCCTCATTGTGCTCCTCATTGTGCTCCTCACCGTGCTCCTCATTGTGCTCCTCACCGTGCTCCTCATTGTGCTCCTCATTGTTTTCCTCATTGTGCTCCTCATTGTGCTCCTCACCGTGCTCCTCATTGTGCTCCTCACCGTGCTCCTCACCGTGCTCCTCACCGTGCTCCTCATTGTGCTCCTCATTCTGCTCCTCATTGTGCTCCTCATTCTGCTCCTCATTGTGCTCCTCATTGTTTTCCTCATTGTGCTCCTCACCATGCTCCTCATTGTGATCCTCACCGTGCTCCTCATTCTGCTCCTCATTGTGCTCCTCATTGTTTTCCTCATTGTGCTCCTCACCGTGCTCCTCATTGTGCTCCTCACCGTGCTCCTCATTGTTTTCCTCATTGTGCTCCTCAACGTGCTCCTCATTGTGCTCCTCACCGTGCTCCTCATTGTGCTCCTCATTGTGCTCCTCACCGTGCTCCTCATTGTTTTCCTCATTGTTCTCCTCACCGTGATCCTCACCGTGCTCCTCACTGTACTCCTCATTGTGCTCCTCATTGTGCTCCTCATTGTGCTCCTCATTGTGCTCCTCATTGTGCTCCTCAATGCACTCCTCATTGTGCTCCTCACCGTCATCCTCAACGTGCTCCTCATTGTGCTCCTCACTGTGCTCCTCATTGTGCTCCTCATTGCTCCTCATTGTGCTCCTCACCGTGCTCCTCATTGTGCTCCTCATTGCTCCTCATTGTGCTCCTCATTGTGCTCCTCATTGTGCTCCTCATTGTGCTCCTCACCGTCATCCTCAACGTGCTCCTCATTGTGCTCCTCACCGTGCTCCTCACTGTGCTCCTCATTGTGCTCCTCATTGTGCTCCTCACCGTACTCCTCACCGTGCTCCTCATTGTGCTCCTCACTGTGCTCCTCATTGTGCTCCTCATTGTGCTCCTCACTGTGCTCCTCACCGTGCTCCTCATTGTGCTCCTCACCGTACTCCTCACCGTGCTCCTCATTGTGCTCCTCACCGTGCTCCTCATTGTGCTCCTCACTGTGCTCCTCATTGTGCTCCTCATTGTGCTCCTCATTGTGCTCCTCACTGTGCTCCTCATTGTGCTCCTCACTGTGCTCCTCATTGTGCTCCTCATTGTGCTCCTCATTGTGCTCCTCATTGTGCTCCTCACCGTTCTCCTTATTGTTCTCCTCCCGTGCTCCTCACCGTGCTCCTCTCCGTGCTCCTCACTGTGCTCCTCATTGTGCTCCTCACTGTGCTCCTCATTGTGCTCCTCACCATGCTCCTCTCCATGCTCCTCACTGTGTTCCTCATTGTGCTCCTCACTGTGCTCCTCATTGTGCTCCTCATTGTGCTCCTCATTGTGCTCCTCATTGTGCTCCTCACTGTGCTCCTCATTGTGCTCCTCACCGTGCTCCTCACCGTGCTCCTCATTGTGCTCCTCATTGTGCTCCTCACCGTGCTCCTCATTGTGCTCCACATTGTGCTCCTCACTGAGCTCCTCATTGTTTTCCTCATTGTTTTCCTCATTGTGCTCCTTACCGTGCTCCTCATTGTCCTCGTCATTGTGCTCCTCATTGTGCTCCTCATTGTTTTCCTGATTGTGCTCCTCATTGTGCTCCTCACCGTGCTCCTCAC
This sequence comes from Isurus oxyrinchus, assembly GCA_026770705.1. Lineage (NCBI taxonomy): Eukaryota > Metazoa > Chordata > Chondrichthyes > Lamniformes > Lamnidae > Isurus > Isurus oxyrinchus. Next base: position 3,518,956 of record JANJGN010000006.1, on the reverse strand, counting down.
CGTGCTCCTCATTGTGCTCCTCACTGTGCTCCTCATTGTGCTCCACATTGTACTCCTCACCGTGCTCCTCATTGTGCTCCTCACTGTGCTCCTCATTGTGCTCCTCACTGTGCTCCTCACTGTGCTCCTCATCGTGCTCCTCACTGTGCTCCTCATTGTGCTCCTCATTGTGCTCCTCATTGTGCTCCTCACCGTGCTCCTCATTGTGCTCCTCATTGTGCTCCTCACCGTGCTCCTCATTGTGCTCCTCAGTGTGCTCCTCATTGTGCTCCTCATTGTGCTCCTCACCGTGCTCCTCACCGTGCTCCTCATTGTGCTCCTCACCGTGCTCCTCACCGTGCTCCTCATTGTGCTCCTCACCGTGCTCCTCACCGTGCTCCTCATTGTGCTCCTCATTGTGCTCCTCATTGTGCTCCTCACTGTGCTCCTCACCGTGCTCCTCATTGTGCTCCTCTCCGTGCTCCTCACCGTGCTCCTCATTGTGCTCCTCACCGTGCTCCTCATTGTGCTCCTCATTGTGCTCCTCATTGTGCTCCTCACCATGCTTCTCACCGTGCTCCTCATTGTGCTCCTCACCATGCTCCTCATTGTGCTCCGCACCGTGCTCCTCATTGTGCTCCTCATTGTGCTCCTCATTGTGCTCCTCACTGTGCTCCTCATTGTGCTCCTCATTGTGCTCCTCACCGTGCTCGTCATTGTGCTCCTCTCCGTGCTCCTCACCGTGCTCCTCATTGTTCTCCTCATTGTGCTCCTCATTGTTCTCCTCATTGTGCTCCTCATTGTGCTCCTCACCGTGCTCCTCATTCTGCTGCTCATTGTGCTCCTCATTCTGCTCCTCATTGTGCTCCTCATTGTGCTCCTCACCGTGCTCCTCATTGTTTTCCTCATTGTGCTCCTCACCATGCTCCTCATTGTTTTCCTCATTGTGCTCCTCACCGTGCTCCTCATTGTGCTCCTCACCATGCTCCTCATTGTTTTCCTCATTGTGCTCCTCACCGTGCTCCTCATTGTGCTCCTCACCGTGCTCCTCACTGTGCTCCTCATTGTTTTCCTCATTGTGCTCCTCATTGTTTTCCTCATTGTGCTCCTCACCGTGCTCCTCACCGTGCTCCTCACTGTGCTCCTCATTGTGCTCCTCATTGTGCTCCTCACCGTGCTCCTCATTGTGCTCCTCATTGTGCTCCTCATTGCTCCTCATTGTGCTCCTCATTGTGCTCCTCAATGCACTCCTCATTGTGCTCCTCACCGTCATCCTCAACGTGCTCCTCATTGTGCTCCTCACTGTGCTCCTCATTGTGCTCCTCATTGTGCTCCTCATTGCTCCTCATTGTGCTCCTCATTGTGCTCCTCATTGTGCTCCTCATTGTGCTCCTCACCATCATCCTCAACGTGCTCCTCATTGTGCTCCTCACCGTGCTCCTCACCGTGCTCCTCATTGTGCTCCTCATTGTGCTCCTCACTGTGCTCCTCATTGTGCTCCTCATTGTGCTCCTCTCCGTGCTCCTCACCGTGCTCCTCATTGTTCTCCTCATTGTGCTCCTCATTGTTCTCCTCATTGTGCTCCTCATTGTGCTCCTCACCGTGCTCCTCATTGTGCTCCTCACCGTGCTCCTCATTGTGCTCCTCATTGTTTTCCTCATTGTGCTCCTCATTGTGCTCCTCACCGTGCTCCTCATTGTGCTCCTCACCGTGCTCCTCACCGTGCTCCTCACCGTGCTCCTCATTGTGCTCCTCATTGTGCTCCTCATTGTTCTCCTCATGGTGCTCCTCATTGTGCTCCTCACCGTGCTCCTCATTCTGCTCCTCATTGTGCTCCTCATTCTGCTCCTCATTGTGCTCCTCATTGTTTTCCTCATTGTGCTCCTCACCGTGCTCCTCATTGTGCTCCTCACCGTGCTCCTCATTCTGCTCCTCATTGTGCTCCTCATTGTTTTCCTCATTGTGCTCCTCACCGTGGTCCTCATTGTGCTCCTCATCGTGCTCCTCATTGTTTTCCTCATTGTGCTCCTCACCGTGCTCCTCATTGTGCTCCTCACCGTGCTCCTCATTGTGCTCCTCATTGTGCTCCTCACCGTGCTCCTCATTGTTTTCCTCATTGTGCTCCTCACCGTGCTCCTCACCGTGCTCCTCAGTGTGCTCCTCATTGTGCTCCTCATTGTGCTCCTCATTGTGCTCCTCAATGCACTCCTCATTGTGCTCCTCACCGTCATCCTCAACGTGCTCCTCATTGTGCTCCTCACTGTGCTCCTCATTGTGCTCCTCATTGTGCTCCTCATTGCTCCTCATTGTGCTCCTCACCGTGCTCCTCATTGTGCTCCTCATTGCTCCTCATTGTGCTCCTCATTGTGCTCCTCATTGTGCTCCTCATTGTGCTCCTCACCGTCATCCTCAACGTGCTCCTCATTGTGCTCCTCACCGTGCTCCTCACCGTGCTCCTCATTGTGCTCCTCATTGTGCTCCTCACTGTGCTCCTCATTGTGCTCCTCATTGTGCTCCTCACCGTACTCCTCACCGTGCTCCTCATTGTGCTCCTCACTGTGCTCCTCATTGTGCTCCTCATTGTGCTCCTCACTGTGCTCCTCACCGTGCTCCTCATTGTGCTCCTCACCATGCTCCTCTCCATGCTCCTCACTGTGTTCCTCATTGTGCTCCTCACTGTGCTCCTCATTGTGCTCCTCATTGTGCTCCTCATTGTGCTCCTCACTGTGCTCCTCATTGTGCTCCTCACCGTGCTCCTCACCGAGCTCCTCATTGTGCTCCTCATTGTGCTCCTCACCGTGCTCCTCATTGTGCTCCACATTGTGCTCCTCACTGAGCTCCTCATTGTTTTCCTCATTGTTTTCCTCATTGTGCTCCTCACCGTGCTCCTCATTGTCCTCGTCATTGTGCTCCTCATTGTGCTCCTCATTGTTTTCCTGATTGTGCTCCTCATTGTGCTCCTCACCGTGCTCCTCACCGTGCTCCTCATTGTGCTCCTCACTGTGCTCCTCATTGTGCTCCACATTGTGCTCCTCACCGTGCTCCTCATTGTGCTCCTCACTGTGCTCCTCATTGTGCTCCTCACTTTGCTCCTCACTGTGCTCCTCATCGTGCTCCTCACTGTGCTCCTCATTGTGCTCCTCATTGTGCTCCTCACCGTGCTCCTCATTGTGCTCCTCAGTGTGCTCCTCATTGTGCTCCTCATTGTGCTCCTCACCGTGCTCCTCACCGTGCTCCTCATTGTGCTCCTCACCGTGCTCCTCACCGTGCTCCTCATTGTGCTCCTCACCGTGCTCCTCACCGTGCTCCTCATTGTGCTCCTCATTGTGCTCCTCATTGTGCTCCTCACTGTGCTCCTCACCGTGCTCCTCATTGTGCTCCTCTCCGTGCTCCTCACCGTGCTCCTCACCGTGCTCCTCACCGTGCTCCTCATTGTGCTCCTCATTGTGCTCCTCACCGTGCTCCTCATTGTGCTCCTCATTGTGCTCCTCATTGTGCTCCTCACCGTGCTCCTCATTGTGCTCCTCATTGTGCTCCTCATTGTGCTCCTCATCGTGCTCCTCATTGTGCTCCTCAGTGTGCTCCTCATTGTGCTCCTCATTGTGCTCCTCACCGTGCTCCTCATTGTTCTCCTCATTGTGCTCCTCACCGTGCTCCTCACCGTGCTCCTCACCGTGCTCCTCATTGTGCTCGTCATTGTGCTCGTCATTGTGCTCCTCATTGCTCCTTATTGTGCTCCTCATTGCTCCTCATTGTGCTCCTCATTGTGCTCCTCAATGCACTCCTCATTGTGCTCCTCAACGCACTCCTCATTGTACTCCTCACCGTCATCCTCAACGTGCTCCTCATTGTGCTCCTCACCGTGCTCCTCATTGTGCTCCTCATTGCTCCTCATTGTGCTCCTCATTGTGCTCCTCATTGTGCTCCTCAATGCACTCCTCATTGTACTCCTCACCGTCATCCTCAACGTGCTCCTCATTGTGCTCCTCATTGTGCTCCTCACTGTGCTCCTCATTGTGCTCCTCACCGTGCTCCTCACCGTGCTCCTCATTGTGCTCCTCACCGTGCTCCTCACTGTGCTCCTCACCGTGCTCCTCATTGTGTTCCTCATTGTGCTCCTCATTGTGCTCCTCACCGTGCTCCTCATTATGCTCCTCACCGTGCTCCTCATTGTGCTCCTCACCGTGCTCCTCACTGTGCTCCTCACCGTGCTCCTCATTGTGTTCCTCATTGTGATCCTCATTGTGCTCCTCACCGTGCTCCTCATTGTGCTCATCATTGTGCTCCTCATTGTGCTCCTCATTGTGCTCCTCACCGAGCTCCTCATTGTTTTCCTCATTGTTTTCCTCATTGTGCTCCTCACCGTGCTCCTCATTGTGCTCCTCATTGTGCTGCTCACCGAGCTCCTCATTGTGCTCCTCATTGTTTTCCTCATTGTGCTCCTCACTGTGCTCCTCACCGTGCTCCTCAATGTGCTCCTCATTGTGCTCCTCACCGTTCTCCTCATTGTGCTCCTCATTTTGCTCCTCATTGTGCTCCTCACCGTGCTCCTCATTGTGCTCCTCATTCTGCTCCTCACCGTGCTCCTCACCGTGCTCCTCATTGTGCTCCTCACCGTGCTCCTCACTGTGCTCCTCATTGTGCTCCTCATTGTGCTCCTCACTGTGCTCCTCATTGTGCTCCTCATTGTGCTCCTCATTGTTTTCCTCATTGTGCTCCTCATTGTGCTCCTCATTGTGCTCCTCACCGTGCTCCTCACCGTGCTCCTCATTGTTTTCCTCATTGTGCTCCTCATTGTGCTCCTCACCGTGCTCCTCATTGTGCTCCTCATTGTGATCCTCATTGTACTCCTCATTGTGCTCCTCATTGTGCTCCTCACCGTGCTCCTGACCGTGCTCCTCATTGTGCTACTCATTGTGATCCTCATTGTGCTCCTCATTGTGCTCCTCATTGTGCTCCTCACCGTGCTCCTCATTGTGGTCCTCATTGTGCTCCTCACCGTGCTCCTCATTGTGCTCCTCATTGTGCTCCTCATTGTGCTCCTCATTGTGCTCCTCACTGTGCTCCTCATTGTGCTCCTCATTGTGCTCCTCACCGTGCTCCTCATTGTGCTCCACATTGTGCTCCTCATTGTGCTCCTCACAGTGCTCCGCATTGTGCTCCTCATTGTGCTCCTCATTGTGCTCCTCACCGTGCTCCTCATTGTTTTCCTCATTGTTTTCCTCATTGTGCTCCTCATTGTGCTCCTCACCGAGCTCCTCATTGTGCTCCTCATTGTTTTCCTCATTGTGCTCCTCATTGTGCTCCTCACCGTGCTCCTCTTTGTGCTCCTCACCGTGCTCCTCACCGTGCTCCTCACCGTGCTCCTCATTGTGCTCCTCATTTTGCTCCTCACCGTGCTCCTCTCCGTGCTCCTCATTGTGCTCCTCATTGTGCTCCTCACCGTGCTCCTCATTGTGCTCCTCATTGTGCTCCTCAACGTGCTCCTCACCGTGCTCCTCATTGTGCTCCTCACCGTGCTCCTCATTGTGCTCCTCATTGTGCTCCTCACCGTGCTCCTCATTGTGCTCCTCACCGTGCTCCTCACCGTGCTACTCATTGTGCTCCTCATTGTGCTCCTCACCGTGCTCCTCATTGTGCTCCTCATTGTGCTCCTCACCGTGCTCCTCATTGTTTTCCTCATTGTGCTCCTCACCGTGCTCCTCACCGTGCTCCTCAGTGTGCTCCTCATTGTGCTCCTCATTGTGCTCCTCATTGTGCTCCTCATTGTGCTCCTCAATGCACTCCTCATTGTGCTCCTCACCGTCATCCTCAACGTGCTCCTCATTGTGCTCCTCACTGTGCTCCTCATTGTGCTCCTCATTGTGCTCCTCATTGCTCCTCATTGTGCTCCTCACCGTGCTCCTCATTGTGCTCCTCATTGCTCCTCATTGTGCTCCTCATTGTGCTCCTCATTGTGCTCCTCATTGTGCTCCTCACCGTCATCCTCAACGTGCTCCTCATTGTGCTCCTCACCGTGCTCCTCACCGTGCTCCTCATTGTGCTCATCATTGTGCTCCTCACTGTGCTCCTCATTGTGCTCCTCATTGTGCTCCTCACCGTACTCCTCACCGTGCTCCTCATTGTGCTCCTCACTGTGCTCCTCATTGTGCTCCTCATTGTGCTCCTCACTGTGCTCCTCACCGCGCTCCTCATTGTGCTCCTCACCGTACTCCTCACCGTGCTCCTCATTGTGCTCCTCACCGTGCTCCTCATTGTGCTCCTCACTGTGCTCCTCATTGTGCTCCTCATTGTGCTCCTCATTGTGCTCCTCACTGTGCTCCTCATTGTGCTCCTCACTGTGCTCCTCATTGTGCTCCTCATTGTGCTCCTCATTGTGCTCCTCATTGTGCTCCTCACCGTTCTCCTTATTGTTCACCTCCCGTGCTCCTCACCGTGCTCCTCACCGTGCTCCTCACCGTGCTCCTCATTGTGCTCGTCATTGTGCTCGTCATTGTGCTCCTCATTGCTCCTTATTGTGCTCCTCATTGCTCCTCATTGTGCTCCTCATTGTGCTCCTCAATGCACTCCTCATTGTGCTCCTCAACGCACTCCTCATTGTACTCCTCACCGTCATCCTCAACGTGCTCCTCATTGTGCTCCTCACCGTGCTCCTCATTGTGCTCCTCATTGCTCCTCATTGTGCTCCTCATTGTGCTCCTCATTGTGCTCCTCAATGCACTCCTCATTGTACTCCTCACCGTCATCCTCAACGTGCTCCTCATTGTGCTCCTCATTGTGCTCCTCACTGTGCTCCTCATTGTGCTCCTCACCGTGCTCCTCACCGTGCTCCTCATTGTGCTCCTCACCGTGCTCCTCACTGTGCTCCTCACCGTGCTCCTCATTGTGTTCCTCATTGTGCTCCTCATTGTGCTCCTCACCGTGCTCCTCATTATGCTCCTCACCGTGCTCCTCATTGTGCTCCTCACCGTGCTCCTCACTGTGCTCCTCACCGTGCTCCTCATTGTGTTCCTCATTGTGATCCTCATTGTGCTCCTCACCGTGCTCCTCATTGTGCTCATCATTGTGCTCCTCATTGTGCTCCTCATTGTGCTCCTCACCGAGCTCCTCATTGTTTTCCTCATTGTTTTCCTCATTGTGCTCCTCACCGTGCTCCTCATTGTGCTCCTCATTGTGCTGCTCACCGAGCTCCTCATTGTGCTCCTCATTGTTTTCCTCATTGTGCTCCTCACTGTGCTCCTCACCGTGCTCCTCAATGTGCTCCTCATTGTGCTCCTCACCGTTCTCCTCATTGTGCTCCTCATTTTGCTCCTCATTGTGCTCCTCACCGTGCTCCTCATTGTGCTCCTCATTCTGCTCCTCACCGTGCTCCTCACCGTGCTCCTCATTGTGCTCCTCACCGTGCTCCTCACTGTGCTCCTCATTGTGCTCCTCATTGTGCTCCTCACTGTGCTCCTCATTGTGCTCCTCATTGTGCTCCTCATTGTTTTCCTCATTGTGCTCCTCATTGTGCTCCTCATTGTGCTCCTCACCGTGCTCCTCACCGTGCTCCTCATTGTTTTCCTCATTGTGCTCCTCATTGTGCTCCTCACCGTGCTCCTCATTGTGCTCCTCATTGTGATCCTCATTGTACTCCTCATTGTGCTCCTCATTGTGCTCCTCACCGTGCTCCTGACCGTGCTCCTCATTGTGCTACTCATTGTGATCCTCATTGTGCTCCTCATTGTGCTCCTCATTGTGCTCCTCACCGTGCTCCTCATTGTGGTCCTCATTGTGCTCCACATTGTGCTCCTCATTGTGCTCCTCACAGTGCTCCGCATTGTGCTCCTCATTGTGCTCCTCATTGTGCTCCTCACCGTGCTCCTCATTGTTTTCCTCATTGTTTTCCTTATTGTGCTCCTCATTGTGCTCCTCACCGAGCTCCTCATTGTGCTCCTCATTGTTTTCCTCATTGTGCTCCTCATTGTGCTCCTCACCGTGCTCCTCTTTGTGCTCCTCACCGTGCTCCTCACCGTGCTCCTCACCGTGCTCCTCATTGTGCTCCTCATTTTGCTCCTCACCGTGCTCCTCTCCGTGCTCCTTATTGTGCTCCTCATTGTGCTCCTCACCGTGCTCCTCATTGTGCTCCTCATTGTGCTCCTCAACGTGCTCCTCACCGTGCTCCTCATTGTGCTCCTCACCGTGCTCCTCATTGTGCTCCTCATTGTGCTCCTCACCGTGCTCCTCATTGTGCTCCTCACCGTGCTCCTCACCGTGCTACTCATTGTGCTCCTCATTGTGCTCCTCACCGTGCTCCTCATTGTGCTCCTCATTGTGCTCCTCACCGTGCTCCTCATTGTTTTCCTCATTGTGCTCCTCACCGTGCTCCTCACCGTGCTCCTCAGTGTGCTCCTCATTGTGCTCCTCATTGTGCTCCTCATTGTGCTCCTCATTGTGCTCCTCAATGCACTCCTCATTGTGCTCCTCACCGTCATCCTCAACGTGCTCCTCATTGTGCTCCTCACTGTGCTCCTCATTGTGCTCCTCATTGTGCTCCTCATTGCTCCTCATTGTGCTCCTCTCCGTGCTCCTCATTGTGCTCCTCATTGCTCCTCATTGTGCTCCTCATTGTGCTCCTCATTGTGCTCCTCATTGTGCTCCTCACCGTCATCCTCAACGTGCTCCTCATTGTGCTCCTCACCGTGCTCCTCACCGTGCTCCTCATTGTGCTCATCATTGTGCTCCTCACTGTGCTCCTCATTGTGCTCCTCATTGTGCTCCTCACCGTACTCCTCACCGTGCTCCTCATTGTGCTCCTCACTGTGCTCCTCATTGTGCTCCTCATTGTGCTCCTCACTGTGCTCCTCACCGCGCTCCTCATTGTGCTCCTCACCGTACTCCTCACCGTGCTCCTCATTGTGCTCCTCACCGTGCTCCTCATTGTGCTCCTCACTGTGCTCCTCATTGTGCTCCTCATTGTGCTCCTCATTGTGCTCCTCACTGTGCTCCTCATTGTGCTCCTCACTGTGCTCCTCATTGTGCTCCTCATTGTGCTCCTCATTGTGCTCCTCATTGTGCTCCTCACCGTTCTCCTTATTGTTCACCTCCCGTGCTCCTCACCGTGCTCCTCTCCGTGCTCCTCACTGTGCTCCTCATTGTGCTCCTCACTGTGCTCCTCATTGTGCTCCTCACCATGCTCCTCTCCATGCTCCTCACTGTGTTCCTCATTGTGCTCCTCACTGTGCTCCTCATTGTGCTCCTCATTGTGCTCCTCATTGTGCTCCTCACTGTGCTCCTCATTGTGCTCCTCACCGTGCTCCTCACCGTGCTCCTCATTCTGCTCCTCATTGTGCTCCTCACCGTGCTCCTCATTGTGCTCCACATTGTGCTCCTCACTGAGCTCCTCATTGTTTTCCTCATTGTTTTCCTCATTGAGCTCCTCACCGTGCTCCTCATTTTCCTCGTCATTGTGCTCCTCATTGTGCTCCTCATTGTTTTCCTGATTGTGCTCCTCATTGTGCTCCTCACCGTGCTCCTCACCGTGCTCCTCATTGTGCTCCTCACTTTGCTCCTCATTGTGCTCCACATTGTGCTCCTCACCGTGCTCCTCATTGTGCTCCTCATTGTGCTCCTCATTGTGCTCCTCAATTCACTCCTCATTGAACTCCTCACCGTCATCCTCAACGTGCTCCTCATTGTGCTCCTCATTGTGCTCCTCACTGTGCTCCTCATTGTGCTCCTCACCGTGCTCCTCACCGTGCTCCTCATTGTGCTCCTCACCGTGCTCCTCACTGTGCTCCTCTCCGTGCTCCTCATTGTGTTCCTCATTGTGCTCCTCATTGTGCTCCTCACCGTGCTCCTCATTATGCTCCTCACTGTGCTCCTCATTGTGCTCCTCACCGTGCTCCTCACTGTGCTCCTCACCGTGCTCCTCATTGTGTTCCTCATTGTGATCCTCATTGTGCTCCTCACCGTGCTCCTCATTGTGCTCCTCATTGTGCTCCTCATTGTGCTCCTCATTGTGCTCCTCACCGAGCTCCTCATTGTTTTCCTCATTGTTTTCCTCATTGTGCTCCTCACCGTGCTCCTCATTGTGCTCCTCATTGTGCTCCTCACCGAGCTCCTCATTGTGCTCCTCATTGTTTTCCTCATTGTGCTCCTCACTGTGCTCCTCACCGTGCTCCTCAATGTGCTCCTCATTGTGCTCCTCACCGTTCTCCTCATTGTGCTCCTCATTTTGCTCCTCATTGTGCTCCTCACCGTGCTCCTCATTGTGCTCCTCATTCTGCTCCTCACCGTGCTCCTCACCGTGCTCCTCATTGTGCTCCTCACCGTGCTCCTCACTGTGCTCCTCATTGTGCTCCTCATTGTGCTCCTCACTGTGCTCCTCATTGTGCTCCTCATTGTGCTCCTCATTGTTTTCCTCATTGTGCTCCTCATTGTGCTCCTCATTGTGCTCCTCACCGTGCTCCTCACCGTGCTCCTCATTGTTTTCCTCATTGTGCTCCTCATTGTGCTCCTCACCGTGCTCCTCATTGTGCTCCTCATTGTGATCCTCATTGTACTCCTCATTGTGCTCCTCATTGTGCTCCTCACCGTGCTCCTGACGGTGCTCCTCATTGTGCTACTCATTGTGATCCTCATTGTGCTCCTCATTGTGCTCCTCATTGTGCTCCTCACCGTGCTCCTCATTGTGCTCCTCATTGGGCTCCTCACCGTGCTCCTGATTGTGCTCCTCATTGTGCTCCTCATTGTGCTCCTCACTGTGCTCCTCATTGTGCTCCTCATTGTGCTCCTCACCGTGCTCCTCATTGTGCTCCACATTGTGCTCCTCATTGTGCTCCTCACTGTGCTCCGCATTGTGCTCCTCATTGTGCTCCTCATTGTGCTCCTCACCGAGCTCCTCATTGTGCTCCTCATTGTTTTCCTCATTGTGCTCCTCATTGTGCTCCTCACCGTGCTCCTCTTTGTGCTCCTCACCGTGCTCCTCACCGTGCTCCTCACCGTGCTCCTCATTGTGCTCCTCATTGTGCTCCTCACCGTGCTCCTCTCCGTGCTCCTCATTGTGCTCCTCATTGTGCTCCTCACCGTGCTCCTCATTGTGCTCCTCATTGTGCTCCTCACCGTGCTCCTCACCGTGCTCCTCATTGTGCTCCTCACCGTGCTCCTCATTGTGCTCCTCAATGTGCTCCTCACCGTGCTCCTCATTGTGCTCCTCACCGTGCTCCTCACCGTGCTCCTCATTGTGCTCCTCACCATGCTACTCATTGTGCTCCTCATTGTGCTCCTCACCGTGCTCCTCATTGTGCTCCTCACCGTGCTCCTCATTGTGCTCCTCACTGTGCTCCTCATTGTGCTCCTCACCATGCTTCTCACCGTGCTCCTCATTGTGCTCCTCACCGTGCTCCTCATTGTGCTCCGCACCGTGCTCCTCATTGTGCTCCTCATTGTGCTCCTCATTGTGCTCCTCACTGTGCTCCTCATTGTGCTCCTCATTGTGCTCCTCACCGTGCTCGTCATTGTGCTCCTCTCCGTGCTCCTCACCGTGCTCCTCATTGTTCTCCTCATTGTGCTCCTCATTGTTCTCCTCATTGTGCTCCTCATTGTGCTCCTCACCGTGCTCCTCATTCTGCTCCTCATTGTGCTCCTCATTCTGCTCCTCATTGTGCTCCTCATTGTGCTCCTCACCGTGCTCCTCATTGTTTTCCTCATTGTGCTCCTCACCGTGCTCCTCATTGTTTTCCTCATTGTTCTCCTCACCGTGCTCCTCATTGTGCTCCTCACCGTGCTCCTCATTGTGCTCCTCACCGTGCTCCTCACCGTGCTCCTCACCGTGCTCCTCATTGTGCTCCTCATTGTGCTCCTCATTGTGCTCCTCACCGTGCTCCTCATTGTGCTCCTCATTGTGCTCCTCATTGCTCCTCATTGTGCTCCTCATTGTGCTCCTCATTGTGCTCCTCAATGCACTCCTCATTGTGCTCCTCACCGTCATCCTCAACGTGCTCCTCATTGTGCTCCTCATTGCTCCTCATTGTGCCCCTCATTGTGCTCCTCATTGTGCTCCTCATTGCTCCTCATTGTGCTCCTCACCGTGCTCCTCATTGTGCTCCTCATTGCTCCTCATTGTGCTCCTCATTGTGCTCCTCATTGTGCTCCTCATTGTGCTCCTCACCGTCATCCTCAACGTGCTCCTCATTGTGCTCCTCACCGTGCTCCTCACCGTGCTCCTCATTGTGCTCCTCATTGTGCTCCTCACCGTGCTCCTCATTGTGCTCCTCACTGTGCTCCTCATTGTGCTCCTCATTGTGCTCCTCACCGTACTACTCACCGTGCTCCTCATTGTGCTCCTCACTGTGCTCCTCATTGTGCTCCTCATTGCGCTCCTCACTGTGCTCCTCACCGTGCTCCTCATTGTGCTCCTCACCGTACTCCTCACCGTGCTCCTCATTGTGCTCCTCACCGTGCTCCTCATTGTGCTCCTCACTGTGCTCCTCATTGTGCTCCTCATTGTGCTCCTCATTGTGCTCCTCACTGTGCTCCTCATTGTGCTCCTCACTGTGCTCCTCATTGTGCTCCTCATTGTGCTCCTCATTGTGCTCCTCATTGTGCTCCTCATTGTGCTCCTCACCGTTCTCCTTATTGTTCTCCTCCCGTGCTCCTCACCGTGCTCCTCATTGTGCTCCTCATTGTGCTCCTCATTGTGCTCCTCATTGTGCTCCTCACCGTGCTCCTCTCCGTGCTCCTCACTGTGCTCCTCATTGTGCTCCTCACTGTGCTCCTCATTGTGCTCCTCACTGTGCTCCTCATTGTGCTCCTCACTGTGCTCCTCATTGTGCTCCTCATTGTGCTCCTCACTGTGCTCCTCACTGTGCTCCTCATTGTGCTCCTCACTGTGCTCCTCATTGTGCTCCTCATTGTGCTCCTCATTGTGCTCCTCATTGTCCTCCTCATTGTGCTCCTCACTGTGCTCCTCATTGTGCTCCTCACCGTGCTGCTCACCGTGCTCCTCATTGTGCTCCTCATTGTGCTCCTCACCTTGCTCCTCATTGTGCTCCTCACCGTGCTCCTCATTGTGCTCTTCATTGTGCTCCTCATTGTGCTCCTCATTGTGCTCCTCACTGTGCTCCTCATTGTGCTCCTCACCGTGCTCCTCACCGTGCTCCTCACTGTGCTCCTCATTGTGCTCCTCATTGTGCTCCTCACCGTGCTCCTCACCGTGCTCCTCATTGTGCTCCTCACCGTGCTCCTCACCGTGCTCCTCATTGTGCTCCTCGCCGTGCTCCTCACCGTGGTCCTCATTGTGCTCCTCACCGTCATCCTCAACGTGCTCTTCATTGTACTCCTCACCATGCTCCTCATTGTGCTCCTCATTGTGCTCCTCACCGTGCTCCTCATTGTGCTCCTCACCGTACTCCTCACCGTGCTCCTCATTGTGCTCCTCATTGTGCTCCTCACCGTGCTCCTCATTGTGCTCCTCACTGTGCTCCTCATTGTGCTCCTCACCGTGCTCCTCATTGTGCTCCTCATTGTGCTCCTCACGGTGCTCCTCATTCTGCTCCTCACATTGCTCCTCATTGTGCTCCTCATTGTGCTCCTCATTGTGCTCCTCACCGTGCTCCTCATTGTGCTCCTCATTGTGCTCCTCACCGTGCTCCTCATTGTTCTCCACATTGTGCTCCTCACCGTGCTCCTCACCGTGCTCCTCACCGTGCTCCTCATTGTGCTCGTCATTGTGCTCCTCATTGTGCTCCTCATTGCTCCTTATTGTGCTCCTCATTGCTCCTCATTGTGCTCCTCATTGTGCTCCTCAATGCACTCCTCATTGTGCTCCTCAATGCACTCCTCATTGTACTCCTCACCGTCATCCTCAACGTGCTCCTCATTGTGCTCCTCACCGTGCTCCTCATTGTGCTCCTCATTGCTCCTCATTGTGCTCCTCATTGTGCTCCTCATTGTGCTCCTCAATGCACTCCTCATTGTACTCCTCACCGTCATCCTCAACGTGCTCCTCATTGTGCTCCTCATTGTGCTCCTCACTGTGCTCCTCATTGTGCTCCTCACCGTGCTCCTCACCGTGCTCCTCCTTGTGCTCCTCACCGTGCTCCTCACTGTGCTCCTCACCGTGCTCCTCATTGTGTTCCTCATTGTGCTCCTCATTGTGCTCCTCACCGTGCTCCTCATTATGCTCCTCACCGTGCTCCTCATTGTGCTCCTCACCGTGCTCCTCACTGTGCTCCTCACCGTGCTCCTCATTGTGTTCCTCATTGTGATCCTCATTGTGCTCCTCACCGTGCTCCTCATTGTGCTCCTCATTGTGCTCCTCACCGAGCTCCTCATTGTTTTCCTCATTGTTTTCCTCATTGTGCTCCTCACCGTGCTCCTCATTGTGCTCCTCATTGTGCTCCTCACCGAGCTCGTCATTGTGCTCCTCATTGTTTTCCTCATTGTGCTCCTCACTGTGCTCCTCACCGTGCTCCTCATTGTGCTCCTCATTGTGCTCCGCACCGTTCTCCTCATTGTGCTCCTCATTTTGCTCCTCATTGTGCTCCTCACCGTGCTCCTCATTGTGCTCCTCATTCTGCTCCTCACCGTGCTCCTCACCGTGCTCCTCATTGTGCTCCTCACCGTGCTCCTCACTGTGCTCCTCATTGTGCTCCTCATTGTGCTCCTCACTGTGCTCCTCATTGTGCTCCTCATTGTGCACCTCATTGTTTTCCTCATTGTTTCCTCATTGTGCTCCTCACCGTGCTCCTCATTGTGCTCCTCATTGTGATCCTCATTGTACTCCTCATTGTGCTCCTCATTGTGCTCCTCACTGTGCTCCTCATTGTGCTCCTCATTGTGCTCCTCACTGTGCTCCTCATTGTGCTCCTCATTGTGCACCTCATTGTTTTCCTCATTGTGCTCCTCATTGTGCTCCTCATTGTGCTCCTCACCGTGCTCCTCATGGTGCTCCACATTGTGCTCCTCATTGTGCTCCTCATTGTGCTCCTCATTGTGCTCCTCACCGAGCTCCTCATTGTGCTCCTCATTGTTTTCCTCATTGTGCTCCTCATTGTGCTCCTCACCGTGCTCCTCTTTGTGCTCCTCACCGTGCTCCTCACCCTGCTCCTCACCGTGCTCCTCATTGTGCTCCTCATTGTGCTCCTCACCGTGCTCCTCTCCGTGCTCCTCATTGTGCTCCTCATTGTGCTCCTCACCGTGCTCCTCATTGTGCTCCTCATTGTGCTCCTCACCGTGCTCCTCACCGTGCTCCTCATTGTGCTCCTCACCGTGCTCCTCATTGTGCTCCTCATTGTGCTCCTCACCGTGCTCCTCATTGTGCTCCTCACCGTGCTCCTCACCGTGCTCCTCATTGTGCTCCTCACCGTGCTACTCATTGTGCTCCTCATTGTGCTCCTCACCGTGCTCCTCATTGTGCTCCTCACCGTGCTCCTCATTGTGCTCCTCACTGTGCTCCTCATTGTGCTCCTCACCATGCTTCTCACCGTGCTCCTCATTGTGCTCCTCACCGTGCTCCTCATTGTGCTCCGCACCGTGCTCCTCATTGTGCTCCTCATTGTGCTCCTCATTGTGCTCCTCACTGTGCTCCTCATTGTGCTCCTCATTGTGCTCCTCACCGTGCTCGTCATTGTGCTCCTCTCCGTGCTCCTCACCGTGCTCCTCATTGTTCTCCTCATTCTGCTCCTCATTGTTCTCCTCATTGTGCTCCTCATTGTGCTCCTCACCATGCTCCTCATTCTGCTCCTCATTGTGCTCCTCATTCTGCTCCTCATTGTGCTCCTCATTGTGCTCCTCACCGTGCTCCTCATTGTTTTCCTCATTGTGCTCCTCACCGTGCTCCTCATTGTTTTCCTCATTGTTCTCCTCACCGTGCTCCTCATTGTGCTCCTCACCGTGCTCCTCATTGTGCTCCTCACCGTGCTCCTCACCGTGCTCCTCACCGTGCTCCTCATTGTGCTCCTCATTGTGCTCCTCATTGTGCTCCTCACCGTGCTCCTCATTGTGCTCCTCATTGTGCTCCTCATTGCTCCTCATTGTGCTCCTCATTGTGCTCCTCATTGTGCTCCTCAATGCACTCCTCATTGTGCTCCTCACCGTCATCCTCAACGTGCTCCTCATTGTGCTCCTCATTGCTCCTCATTGTGCTCCTCATTGTGCTCCTCATTGTGCTCCTCATTGCTCCTCATTGTGCTCCTCACCGTGCTCCTCATTGTGCTCCTCATTGCTCCTCATTGTGCTCCTCATTGTGCTCCTCATTGTGCTCCTCATTGTGCTCCTCACCGTCATCCTCAACGTGCTCCTCATTGTGCTCCTCACTGTGCTCCTCACCGTGCTCCTCATTGTGCTCCTCATTGTGCTCCTCACCGTGCTCCTCATTGTGCTCCTCACTGTGCTCCTCATTGTGCTCCTCATTGTGCTCCTCACCGTACTACTCACCGTGCTCCTCATTGTGCTCCTCACTGTGCTCCTCATTGTGCTCCTCATTGCGCTCCTCACTGTGCTCCTCACCGTGCTCCTCATTGTGCTCCTCACCGTACTCCTCACCGTGCTCCTCATTGTGCTCCTCACCGTGCTCCTCATTGTGCTCCTCACTGTGCTCCTCATTGTGCTCCTCATTGTGCTCCTCATTGTGCTCCTCACTGTGCTCCTCATTGTGCTCCTCACTGTGCTCCTCATTGTGCTCCTCATTGTGCTCCTCATTGTGCTCCTCATTGTGCTCCTCATTGTGCTCCTCACCGTTCTCCTTATTGTTCTCCTCCCGTGCTCCTCACCGTGCTCCTCATTGTGCTCCTCATTGTGCTCCTCATTGTGCTCCTCATTGTGCTCCTCACCGTGCTCCTCTCCGTGCTCCTCACTGTGCTCCTCATTGTGCTCCTCACTGTGCTCCTCATTGTGCTCCTCACTGTGCTCCTCATTGTGCTCCTCACTGTGCTCCTCATTGTGCTCCTCATTGTGCTCCTCACTGTGCTCCTCACTGTGCTCCTCATTGTGCTCCTCACTGTGCTCCTCATTGTGCTCCTCATTGTGCTCCTCATTGTGCTCCTCATTGTCCTCCTCATTGTGCTCCTCACTGTGCTCCTCATTGTGCTCCTCACCGTGCTGCTCACCGTGCTCCTCATTGTGCTCCTCATTGTGCTCCTCACCTTGCTCCTCATTGTGCTCCTCACCGTGCTCCTCATTGTGCTCTTCATTGTGCTCCTCATTGTGCTCCTCATTGTGCTCCTCACTGTGCTCCTCATTGTGCTCCTCACCGTGCTCCTCACCGTGCTCCTCACTGTGCTCCTCATTGTGCTCCTCATTGTGCTCCTCACCGTGCTCCTCACCGTGCTCCTCATTGTGCTCCTCACCGTGCTCCTCACCGTGCTCCTCATTGTGCTCCTCGCCGTGCTCCTCACCGTGGTCCTCATTGTGCTCCTCACCGTCATCCTCAACGTGCTCTTCATTGTACTCCTCACCGTGCTCCTCATTGTGCTCCTCATTGTGCTCCTCACCGTGCTCCTCATTGTGCTCCTCACCGTACTCCTCACCGTGCTCCTCATTGTGCTCCTCATTGTGCTCCTCACCGTGCTCCTCATTGTGCTCCACACTGTGCTCCTCATTGTGCTCCTCACCGTGCTCCTCATTGTGCTCCTCATTGTGCTCCTCACGGTGCTCCTCATTCTGCTCCTCACATTGCTCCTCATTGTGCTCCTCATTGTGCTCCTCATTGTGCTCCTCACCGTGCTCCTCATTGTGCTCCTCATTGTGCTCCTCACCGTGCTCCTCATTGTTCTCCTCATTGTGCTCCTCACCGTGCTCCTCACCGTGCTCCTCACCGTGCTCCTCATTGTGCTCGTCATTGTGCTCCTCATTGTGCTCCTCATTGCTCCTTATTGTGCTCCTCATTGCTCCTCATTGTGCTCCTCATTGTGCTCCTCAATGCACTCCTCATTGTGCTCCTCAATGCACTCCTCATTGTACTCCTCACCGTCATCCTCAACGTGCTCCTCATTGTGCTCCTCACCGTGCTCCTCATTGTGCTCCTCATTGCTCCTCATTGTGCTCCTCATTGTGCTCCTCATTGTGCTCCTCAATGCACTCCTCATTGTACTCCTCACCGTCATCCTCAACGTGCTCCTCATTGTGCTCCTCATTGTGCTCCTCACTGTGCTCCTCATTGTGCTCCTCACCGTGCTCCTCACCGTGCTCCTCATTGTGCTCCTCACCGTGCTCCTCACTGTGCTCCTCACCGTGCTCCTCATTGTGTTCCTCATTGTGCTCCTCATTGTGCTCCTCACCGTGCTCCTCATTATGCTCCTCACCGTGCTCCTCATTGTGCTCCTCACCGTGCTCCTCACTGTGCTCCTCACCGTGCTCCTCATTGTGTTCCTCATTGTGATCCTCATTGTGCTCCTCACCGTGCTCCTCATTGTGCTCCTCATTGTGCTCCTCACCGAGCTCCTCATTGTTTTCCTCATTGTTTTCCTCATTGTGCTCCTCACCGTGCTCCTCATTGTGCTCCTCATTGTGCTCCTCACCGAGCTCCTCATTGTGCTCCTCATTGTTTTCCTCATTGTGCTCCTCACTGTGCTCCTCACCGTGCTCCTCATTGTGCTCCTCATTGTGCTCCTCACCGTTCTCCTCATTGTGCTCCTCATTTTGCTCCTCATTGTGCTCCTCACCGTGCTCCTCATTGTGCTCCTCATTCTGCTCCTCACCGTGCTCCTCACCGTGCTCCTCATTGTGCTCCTCACCGTGCTCCTCACTGTGCTCCTCATTGTGCTCCTCATTGTGCTCCTCACTGTGCTCCTCATTGTGCTCCTCATTGTGCACCTCATTGTTTTCCTCATTGTGCTCCTCATTGTGCTCCTCATTGTGCTCCTCACCGTGCTCCTCACCGTGCTCCTCATTGTTTTCCTCATTGTGCTCCTCATTGTGCTCCTCACCGTGCTCCTCATTGTGCTCCTCATTGTGATCCTCATTGTACTCCTCATTGTGCTCCTCATTGTTTTCCTCATTGTGCTCCTCATTGTGCTCCTCACCGAGCTCCTCATTGTGCTCCTCATTGTTTTCCTCATTGTGCTCCTCATTGTGCTCCTCACCGTGCTCCTCTTTGTGCTCCTCACCGTGCTCCTCACCGTGCTCCTCACCGTGCTCCTCATTGTGCTTCTCATTGTGCTCCTCACCGTGCTCCTCTCCGTGCTCCTCATTGTGCTCCTCATTGTGCTCCTCACCGTGCTCCTCATTGTGCACCTCATTGTGCTCCTCACCGTGCTCCTCACCGTGCTCCTCATTGTGCTCCTCACCGTGCTCCTCATTGTGCTCCTCATTGTGCTCCTCACCGAGCTCCTCATTGTGCTCCTCACCGTGCTCCTCACCGTGCTCCTCATTGTGCTCCTCACCGTGCTCCTCATTGTGCTCCTCATTGTGCTCCTCACCGTGCTCCTCATTGTGCTCCTCACCGTGCTCCTCATTGTGCTCCTCATTGTGCTCCTCATTGTGCTCCTCACCATGCTTCTCACCGTGCTCCTCATTGTGCTCCTCACCGTGCTCCTCATTGTGCTCCGCACCGTGCTCCTCATTGTGCTCCTCATTGTGCTCCTCATTGTGCTCCTCACTGTGCTCCTCATTGTGCTCCTCATTGTGCTCCTCACCGTGCTCGTCATTGTGCTCCTCTCCGTGCTCCTCACCGTGCTCCTCATTGTTCTCCTCATTGTGCTCCTCATTGTTCTCCTCATTGTGCTCCTCATTGTGCTCCTCACCGTGCTCCTCATTCTGCTCCTCATTGTGCTCCTCATTCTGCTCCTCATTGTGCTCCTCATTGTGCTCCTCACCGTGCTCCTCATTGTTTTCCTCATTGTGCTCCTCACCGTGCTCCTCATTGTTTTCCTCATTGTGCTCCTCACCGTGCTCCTCATTGTGCTCCTCACCGTGCTCCTCATTGTGCTCCTCACCGTGCTCCTCACCGTGCTCCTCACCGTGCTTCTCATTGTGCTCCTCATTGTGCTCCTCATTGTGCTCCTCACCGTGCTCCTCATTGTGCTCCTCATTGTGCTCCTCATTGCTCCTCATTGTGCTCCTCATTGTGCTCCTCATTGTGCTCCTCAATGCACTCCTCATTGTGCTCCTCACCGTCATCCTCAACGTGCTCCTCATTGTGCTCCTCATTGCTCCTCATTGTGCTCCTCATTGTGCTCCTCATTGTGCTCCTCATTGCTCCTCATTGTGCTCCTCACCGTGCTCCTCATTGTGCTCCTCATTGCTCCTCATTGTGCTCCTCATTGTGCTCCTCATTCTGCTCCTCACCGTCATCCTCAACGTGCTCCTCATTGTGCTCCTCACCGTGCTCCTCACCGTGCTCCTCATTGTGCTCCTCATTCTGCTCCTCACCGTACTCCTCAGCGTGCTCCTCATTGTGCTCCTCACTGTGCTCCTCATTGTGCTCCTCATTGTGCTCCTCACCGTACTCCTCACCGTGCTCCTCATTGTGCTCCTCACTGTGCTCCTCATTGTGCTCCTCATTGTGCTCCTCACTGTGCTCCTCACCGTGCTCCTCATTGTGCTCCTCACCGTACTCCTCACCGTGCTTCTCATTGTGCTCCTCACCGTGCTCCTCATTGTGCTCCTCACTGTGCTCCTCATTGTGCTCCTCATTGTGCTCCTCATTGTGCTCCTCACTGTGCTCCTCATTGTGCTCCTCATTGTGCTCCTCATTGTGCTCCTCACCGTGCTCCTCACCGTGCTCCTCATTGTTCTCCTCATTGTGCTCCTCATTGTTCTCCTCATTGTGCTCCTCATTGTGCTCCTCACCGTGCTCCTCATTCTGCTCCTCATTGTGCTCCTCATTCTGCTCCTCATTGTGCTCCTCATTGTGCTCCTCACCGTGCTCCTCATTGTTTTCCTCATTGTGCTCCTCACCGTGCTCCTCATTGTTTTCCTCATTGTGCTCCTCACCGTGCTCCTCATTGTGCTCCTCACCGTGCTCCTCATTGTGCTCCTCACCGTGCTCCTCACCGTGCTCCTCACCGTGCTTCTCATTGTGCTCCTCATTGTGCTCCTCATTGTGCTCCTCACCGTGCTCCTCATTGTGCTCCTCATTGTGCTCCTCATTGCTCCTCATTGTGCTCCTCATTGTGCTCCTCATTGTGCTCCTCAATGCACTCCTCATTGTGCTCCTCACCGTCATCCTCAACGTGCTCCTCATTGTGCTCCTCATTGCTCCTCATTGTGCTCCTCATTGTGCTCCTCATTGTGCTCCTCATTGCTCCTCATTGTGCTCCTCACCGTGCTCCTCATTGTGCTCCTCATTGCTCCTCATTGTGCTCCTCATTGTGCTCCTCATTGTGCTCCTCACCGTCATCCTCAACGTGCTCCTCATTGTGCTCCTCACCGTGCTCCTCACCGTGCTCCTCATTGTGCTCCTCATTCTGCTCCTCACCGTACTCCTCAGCGTGCTCCTCATTGTGCTCCTCACTGTGCTCCTCATTGTGCTCCTCATTGTGCTCCTCACCGTACTCCTCACCGTGCTCCTCATTGTGCTCCTCACTGTGCTCCTCATTGTGCTCCTCATTGTGCTCCTCACTGTGCTCCTCACCGTGCTCCTCATTGTGCTCCTCACCGTACTCCTCACCGTGCTCCTCATTGTGCTCCTCACCGTGCTCCTCATTGTGCTCCTCACTGTGCTCCTCATTGTGCTCCTCATTGTGCTCCTCATTGTGCTCCTCACTGTGCTCCTCATTGTGCTCCTCATTGTGCTCCTCATTGTGCTCCTCACCGTGCTCCTCTCCGTGCTCCTCACTGTGCTCCTCATTGTGCTCCTCACTGTGCTCCTCATTGTGCTCCTCACTGTGCTCCTCATTGTGCTCCTCACTGTGCTCCTCATTGTGCTCCTCATTGTGCTCCTCACTGTGCTCCTCACTGTGCTCCTCATTGTGCTCCTCACTGTGCTCCTCATTGTGCTCCTCATTGTGCTCCTCATTGTGCTCCTCATTGTCCTCCTCATTGTGCTCCTCACTGTGCTCCTCATTGTGCTCCTCACCGTGCTCCTCACCGTGCTCCTCATTGTGCTCCTCATTGTGCTCCTCACCTTGCTCCTCATTGTGCTCCTCACCGTGCTCCTCATTGTGCTCTTCATTGTGCTCCTCATTGTGCTCCTCATTGTGCTCCTCACTGTGCTCCTCATTGTGCTCCTCACCGTGCTCCTCACCGTGCTCCTCACTGTGCTCCTCATTGTGCTCCTCATTGTGCTCCTCACCGTGCTCCTCACCGTGCTCCTCATTGTGTCCTCACCATGCTCCTCACCGTGCTCCTCATTGTGCTCCTCGCCGTGCTCCTCACCGTGCTCCTCATTGTGCTCCTCACCGTCATCCTCAACGTGCTCTTCATTGTACTCCTCACCGTGCTCCTCATTGTGCTCCTCATTGTGCTCCTCACCGTGCTCCTCATTGTGCTCCTCACCGTACTCCTCACCGTGCTCCTCATTGTGCTCCTCATTGTGCTCCTCACCGTGCTCCTCATTGTGCTCCTCACTGTGCTCCTCATTGTGCTCCTCACCGTGCTCCTCATTGTGCTCCTCATTGTGCTCCTCACGGTGCTCCTCATTGTGCTCCTCACATTGCTCCTCATTGTGCTCCTCACTGTGCTCCTCATTGTGCTCCTCACCGTGCTCCTCATTGTGCTCTTCATTGTGCTCCTCATTGTGATCCTCACCGTGCTCCTCTCCGTGCTCCTCATTGTGCTCCTCATTGTGCTCCTCATTGTGATCCTCACCGTGCTCACCATGCTCCTCATTGTGCTCCTCATTGTGATCCTCACCGTGCTCCTCACCGTGCTCCTCATTGTGCTCCTCATTGTGATCCTCACCGTGCTCCTCACCGTGCTCCTCATTGTGCTCCTCATTGTGCTCCTCTTCTTACTCACCACCGGATTCATCATCTGTGGCCTGTGGAGCTGCGTCAAGATCCGCCTCCTCCTTTGGGTCCCCCCTTGCCAGTGCCAGATTGTGGAGAATGCTGCCTGCAACCACTGTCAGTGACACCCGCTATGGGGGATATTGTAGTGCCCTCCCTGTACAGTCCAGGCATTGGAAGTGCATCTCCAGTAGGCCAATGGTCCTCTCTGTCACTGCCCTTGTGGAGCCGTGGCTCCTATTATAAGGCTAAACTACCTCTATTCTTGCGTGATAGAGACTTGTCATAAGCCACCTTTTCAACAGATAACCCTTGTCACCCAGCAGCCATCCATCCAGCCGGGCTGGAGCACTGAAGAGCCCCGGCACCTGGGAGTGTCTGAGGATGTAGGTGTGGTGGGAGCTGCCTGGGTCCCTTGCACAGAGATTAAGTTATCAAGTTCAAATTAGCAACTGGCATCAAACTGTCCTCTTAACTCCTCATTGTGCTCATTACCTCCTCATTAACTCCTCATTACCACAATGGTAATGCTGTTGACCCTTTGAGTTCCACCCTTGTCTGAGGTTTTGTTAAAAGTGGGCTACCTGAACTTGCTCGTTTTGCCTGTGAGATGAGCGCAAAATCGCTTGGGCAATGTGAAATGGTGAACAATTGCCTTTTTAAAGGCCTTAAGTAGCCTTATAATTGTAGATGGGCACAGATCCAGCACCCGCGCGTGCCCACCGATATGACGATTGCTCGCCTGCGGGATAACATCGGGACGCTCGCCCAACGTCATCTCACACTATTCCACCTCCATTAGGGTTCAGACGTGTGCCCGTCTGTGAGGCGTAAAATTCTGCCCACCGTACTTGTGTAGATATAAGGGAAAGAGACGTCCCAGTACATTCTCAGTCCAGTCGCTGAGCCCTGGTAACTTTTTGCCAAGGGATGGACAGAGCTTATAGGTAAGATGTACAATTAATGTTTGGAAAAAAAATTACAAAAATCTTGATATTCTTCTGGATCTAATTGTCATCTCTTGATGGCTAATCAGTCATTGACACCAATTTTGGTGTTCTGGTAATGTTGTATTTAATAATTATAGGATATAAATGATACCATGTGCTAACATGGTGCTAACTAATAAAAAGTCTAGTTTTTCAAAGTCAGAGTCATGGGAACACATAGCCACACCCTGGCATGAGGTCATGGAAATTTTTAAATGATGATTATGCCTTTAAAAAAATATATACGCAAGTGCTTTTTATCTTTAATCTGTCAATTAGGAAAAATGAGAAAAATGATATTGTCTGGAACAGGTCATGGGAAATCAATACTTAGCATTCAGAACCTAATTCAACAGCAGTATGAAACTAATTGAATAGTTTTTAACTGAAGCACTTAGAGAAATTGGTTAGTTTATGTTCTATTCTTACACCTTCCATTTCTTTCTTTACATGAACCAGATCAAGTGAATTGTTATTGAATTTAATGTGGATATTTTTATACGGGTTTAGTCATGCTACTGATCTAATGTATGGACTATATCAGAACATATACCACCAAAATTGTCAAACTTAAAGGCATGATATTGCTCCATTGAAACAGTTATTTATCATGTTCACTTTTGTTTCTCCCTAGACATGTTTATTGGTAAGATTAGATTGAGACTGGGTATTATAGCTCATGAAATTTTAATTTACATAACCATGGTTATTTTACATGGACCACCTTACTTGTGATAACCTTGCAAACATTTATGAACTCACTTCCACCATTTCAAAAGATCACGGTTGATCTGATTGTGGCTCAACCGACCTTTCCTGTCTACTTAAATAAAAACAGAGTTCTGGAAAAACTCAGCAGACCTGGAAGCGTCTGTGGGGAGAGAAAGAGTTAGTTGACCGGATCTTCCAGATTGTTGGAGACCGGATGTATGACCCAAGATGTGCGTCAGGGGCCCCAAGTAAGTCTGTGGGAATTGCCTGGGTGGTTTTGTAATAAATTGGGGTCGTTAATAAAGGGGTATTTTCTGCATTTTACGGGATTAGCTAAAAAGCATTGATTCTCTCTCTGGAAAGAGGATTTCTAAACACCTTGACATCTAAACAGCCTTAGTTCAGGCTGCCATATTGACATCCCTAAGCTAGTAGAAAGATGCCTTGTGCAACCACTTATCTATGCAAGTGTTTAGAAAGGACCAGCCTATGACCGTCAGCAAGATGTAAACTAGAAAGCTGAGCTCGAGCAGGGTGACAAACAAAGCAGATGGTAACCACCCTGACGTTTTGAGTACCTGCCCTGTATCCATTGGTCAGAATAGTTAGATAAATGATTAACACTGGATGAGCTGCCAGCTGCAACCGCCCCCCCCCAACCTCCCCAAAAAGGATATATATATATTGGTGTCAGACTGTGGTCGGGGGCTGAGATGCTGGTGAGTTATCAATCCTTGTTGGGCAGCTGCCATCTTCAGATTGAAGATGGGCCAGAGGAGGAGGTGGAAGATGAAAGAAAACATTTCCTAACACTTTAAGTAGAGAGCAGAATGCTGTTATCACAAGCTACTGAGATCAACATACTCTGTGAACCGTCCATTAGTCCTCCGGGATTGAAGAACTGCTCTCAAATGTTATGGGTCGGATACTTTTTCTGCCTAACTAGTTAATGCATTACATCTAAACTGTTGCTTCTTCATAAACCGTCTTAAAATTGCCGACTGCCTGTTTTAGGTGTCTGTGGCCCCAAACCCCAAAATCTTACAGTTTCAACTTCCGATGCTGTGGAAGTGAGAGTCCAATGGTGCTGAGGTGCCAGCCTGGCGCTGCCACAATGTCTGTTTGTTTGTACTGTTCCCACTCGCTGCTTCCCTCTCCTGAACCCTTACTGTAGGTGAGGGCTTGGGAGAAGATCAGCAAGACAGGAGCAACTTCGCTCGCCATTTAAAAACAAACATGCAGCCCCAGCTCTTTGTGACTATTTTTTTGTGAGGCCAATATCTTTGCATATTGTTTTAAGAATGTCAGCTTCCTTTACTCTTCATACCTGTCCTAAGTTGTTACTTAACAGTAATATTCATGCCTTGCCTTTGTGCTCTTTTTAAAGTCTTTTTTCAGGCCTCCTGCTAGTTTCCCAAAGTAGTGAGTATGTTTCACGTTCTCCATGGCATTTTACTAAGTATCAAATTTTCAATCTAATTACTAAGCCATTTTATAAAAAATTGTGGAATACTTGGATGAAAGAAGTGTTATCACTTACACTTATGAAGTGGGTATGCTGCTGCTTGAAAAGTGTCCGAATGTCATTAGATTACATAAAGCGGTAAGATCCTAACGTTTTCTCAATAGCGATTGTTTATTCTGGACCAGATGGACTGGTTTTCGCCATCGCACTAAAACTAGGGGTTGTTCCATAGACAAACTTGAAGGGTAATTGACTCCCAGTGGATCTTCAGGTGTCCAATTTATCGAGGTCCCACTTAAGTGGCTTCCACTGTATTATCTATCTATCTATTATTTCTATATACATATAGTGTATGTCAGGTGTGTGTCCATAGGGAAAGGGAAATAATATTTCTTAGGGCAAAAAATAATGGTTAGTTTCTGGGATATGCAATAAAATCTATCACTATCCTCTCATTTTCACTATCCTTCTTGGTTCAAAGCTCCCAGGAAGTAATAAAACACTTCATTGTGTAATTTAGAGTCTCATCATATCTTACAAACTTTTAGCCATTCCTCTGACTCACTGTGAGCAATGTCACAGGAGAACTACTTAAAATATAAAAGATAGCTGACCATATGTAGAAAGTGAAACTTAGGCATTGTTCATATCATTTGGAGATATGCTTGGATGTTTTGAATATATTATTCTAAACTTCATATTACTTTCCAGTTAAGCAATACCTCAGTAACCTCCATGTTTTATGGTTGGCACAGGGGTGAAACTGTGGCTTAGTTTATGGTACTTTCACCTCCTCACCAGACAGCTGTGGGTTCACATCCCATTTCAGAGACTTGAGAACATAAGTCTAGATTTACACTCCAATGCAACATGGAAAGTGTGCAGAGCTGTCAG
Source organism: Isurus oxyrinchus (assembly GCA_026770705.1). NCBI lineage: Eukaryota > Metazoa > Chordata > Chondrichthyes > Lamniformes > Lamnidae > Isurus > Isurus oxyrinchus. The sequence goes on along the minus strand of JANJGN010000006.1, from coordinate 3,492,047 downwards.
AAATATGTCCTCAGAAGAAATGTTAAGTTGTCTGCTCTCTCAGGTAGACATACAATATCCTATGGCACTATAACTGGAGAGTTATCCCTGGTGTCCTCGTCAATAATTTTCCCTTAACTAGCATTACTAAAGAAATGAAGTGTCTAGTCATTATCACATTATTGTTTGTGGTAGTTTTTCATGTGTAAATTGGATGCTGCGTTTCTTAAGTTACAAAACATTGACTAAAATTCAAAAGTACTTAATTGACTGTAAAGTACCTTGGGACATCCTGAGGCTGTGAGCACTGCTGGATAAATGCAAATCTTTCTTTTTTGTTTATGGAATGAATGGCCTCCTTATCACATATTTAAGCAAAGTATTCACTGGAAGGAATCTAACTGCAGTATACCAACTGACTTATTGGAAATGTTTTTTATTTATTGAACAGGATAATTAAAGATCGTAAGTTCACTTACATTTTGAAGAATATGTGCTGTTTGTTGATTTCACTGCCGGGGCTATAGTGGTTAGTGATAATGAGGTGTTTAAACTGAACCATTTAAAGGAACAATTAATAGATTAGCATTTTAAAGGTGATAAATTGAGCTCATTATTCTATCTGCTGCTTAACTGTGAATTGTGTGTATGTGGTATAAAACTGTATATATAACTGGATGTGACCATTCACATGACAAGAGAAACTAAATTCAAGATATTTTGAATTTTAAACTAAGGCTTTCAACAGCATTTGACTTGTATGAAATAGTCTGGAGCACAGTGATATATATAGTGTGGTAAAGTGAAAAAGAGGTGTCAGTGCTACCTCCAGGGGAATCACTTCATTACTTGGATGTGACTATTATGATGAAAATGATCAGGTAATGTTCACAAGTATTTGCTAAAAGCAATGGCCCTGAACATTCGCAGATTTGTAATCCCGGCAAAGAGGCTGGCACCATGCTGACTGGGAACCTTAACCGCAGTTCCTCTGGGGTGGCCATCAAGATGACCTGCCTGCTTTGGAGGGGTTACTGGATTCCCCTCAGAAAGTAAATTCCCTGAGTAGCCCTTTTTGTATGGACAATATGTAATATGTATTTTGAAATGTAATTTATCTTCAGGAGTTTAGGTGGGGGCATCCTGTGCCCTTCAATGTGTTGGTACATCAGTGCACCTGCCAATCCTATGCCAAGTGCAACTGAGGGCTGCAGATATGGAAACACACATTCAAAGCTCCAGCCTCCACCCTTGGCCCTGGCCCCCACCCCCTCTGACACTGCTGGCCTAATAAAGGATAAGGGCAGACTGCACCGTTGCTAATGTCCTGGAGAATCATCAACCAAAGCTCAGGATTCTGCAGTTTTTTGAGCCCTTACCTAAGTTTCAGCCCTTCAACTGAGATCCAATTGGAGTTGAGGCAGGAGCACAACAGAAAAGCCAAGGATCTTTGGTGCCAGTGCATTTTAACTTGCTAATAAAATGTCATCACATTGAATAGTTGCAGGCCTTAAAAGCTGCGTATGGTTTTTGGTGTGCATTGTTTTTCCTATTTTAGGTGTTTATTTTTAACCCTCCTTGGTTTCACAAAATTCAGTATTTTTTTAAGTTTTCCAGCATTATCGCAACCGAAGAAAACAAAATGATTTTAAAATGTACTTCCTACTTGTGATTGTTGTGAGTGTGGGCATCCAGACAGTATAGAGAAACAATGCAAGCGAACAGGTGAGAATAGGTTGTTTCAGAAATCATCAGAGATGGACAATGCGTCTGCAACTTAAGGGAAGACCATTGATTGGTGAAGAGCAACTTGTAACTCCATAGACAATCAGTAGGCTGATATGTTAAGTGTCAATGGTTTGTTAATGGTGACAGTTCAAATCAAGGTATGAAATCATCAGACTAATGTAATAGTTACCTCTTACTGTGGTTTACACCTGTAAGCATGTTCAAACTCTAGCCATATCTCCTTAATATCTCTCACCTCTGAGCCAGAGCAGTGTGGGTTTAAGCCCTACTCCAGAGACGGTACTTCAATGCACAACTAAGAGAGTGCCCAGCTTTCAGAGGTGGCACCATAAACCGTAACCCAGCCTGCTGTCAGAAATAGATGTTGAAGATCCTTTGGCACTATTTTGAAGAACTGCAGGGGAGTTCTGCCCAGTGCCCTGGCCAATATTTATTCCTCAACCTGCGTCACTTAAAAAAATTGGATCAGTTATTTACATACAATTCATTTCATTGTTGTTTGTGGGACCATTTCTATGTTCTAATTGGCTGCCCAATTTCCCAATGTTACAACAGTGACAACACTTCAAAAGTACACAAAGGCTTATGAAACATTTTGCAATGTCTTGAAGTTGCAAAGAATGCTTTATAAATGCAAGTTATATTTTTGTCCAGTATTTGTGTAATATAATTATTTCTCAGGGTAATACTGTGATTGAAGGAACACAGTGACCCCAGTTTTATCTCCACACATCTAGAGGAAACATAGCAGGGGGGGGGCAGTTAAAGTGAGTCACTTACCCTTCTGATTCCCAATGCCCTGCTACTGTGTCCTGTTAACCTTCTCTCTTGATGTCACTGGGACCCAATCTGCTGTTTCAGCTGGAGGCCTAAGTGGGAGCAATGACATCTCCTCCATTAGGCCAGACAGAGGCAAGTCATTAACGTTAATTTAGGTCTCTTTGTGGGCCTTCACCCTCCACCTAATCACGCCCAGAGTCTGCCTGTTCAACACTTACAGGGATCCCCACTGTGTTCTCCTGTCATCGCATTCCCATTCCTGCCTCCAGCCAGGGATTGAGTCTAACCAGGTGAAGGTGGGTCAGGGAGATAACTTACAGTAACAGCGCCCAGTCATTAAGATCAACTGAGCCTCCACATCCCTGAACTATCCACGTCCATTGTTTGCTTCACATGCATTGGACTCACCACCTCCCCTCTCCCTGCATTAAAATTGGGGCCGAAAGAGTAGCGAAAGGGTTAAGGCAGCTAAAATACTGAAGAGAGCAAGCTTTCAACAGAGAGGAAGGGAAACCTCTGGAAAATGTCTCCTCATTCTCTGCTGTAAGCAGTCACCTCCAGTAGAAGGTAAAGTTGGCTGAGATCTTTGCTTCAGTGAACTAATATTAAGAAGTGTTTTGTCAGCTTTTGGCTGTGCCAGCATTTGGCATTTGATCAATAGAAGTGACACCAATTATTTGTGCCATGTGTCCACTGGAGGTTGGAGATATATGAAACAACAGTGGAAGACCATCAATCATAGGACCACTGGGGCTCCAGCCTTATCAAGCTGACAGAATATTGAGTGTGCAGGAGGACACCTGAGGGCTGATGTCTCCCCTGAACAGTAGATCATCAAAATCAGTACTTCCAAAATCAAAAAGTATGATGAAAATAAAGTCTATGACATAAAGGCTTTCAAAATTATCCTCAGTAAAAACAATACAATAATAGCCAGAATGAAATTAATATAATGGAATAAAAATGCATTCTTCAAATCCAGCTTAACTAAGACCTGCACTTGCAACTGTTTAGTTTCAAGTTGATGAATAGTCCCACAGTTATTATTAATGATTTTGTGATTTTTACCTTTAAAATTTTGGGTGGATTATTTATTATGTCAGCACTATGTAGGCATGATCTATGAAAGGCAGCAATAATCTTTGTGCCTGGCCTTACCAATTTAATGCACTCTGGCTATTAATTATATTAATCAAAAAGGAGCGGGAGAAGCTGCAATATTGAGACAGGTGAATCCCATTACTATCACTTTGTAATATGTAGTAGAATTACATATAATTAAAACAAAATAAAATATTATCAAAAAGTAAGTTAAAAAGCTGAGACACTGCAGGACTACTCTACACGCTGCAAAGCTTAAGCACCTCTCGCAGAAGTGGGGTTTGCTCTCAGTAAAAATGTAATTACATTCTGGGCAGTGTTACTCCATTGCTTAATCAGTGTTATCTATGTAAAAATGAACCTTGCCTGTTTGGGTGGTTAGCTAAAGAATTGCATCACCAGTCCATGGCAGAACTTGTCTTATGCCCTCTACCAGCTTATATTTCACCATATTTCTATATTTCTTTAGTTCTGATGAAGGATCATACGGACTCGAAACGTTAACTGTGTTCCTCTCCGCAGATGCTGTCAGACCTGCTGAGTTTTTCCAGCTATTTTTGTTTTTGTTTCAGATTTCCAGCATCCGCAGTGTTTTGCTTTAATCTGAGTGTTTAATTCACTGCCACTTCTCTTCCAGGAATCCCTGTCTTGAAGAAGTACTGCTCTTCTCTCTAACAGGATTTCCGCTTGTCTCTTCTGCCCTGTTCACCTTCACGGCTTTCCATTTCCCTCCTGGTGTTTGAACAAGTGTTTACTAAAACTCGCTTTCACAGTCATATTTCCTTCCTCAGTGACTGTCTCTGTCTCCAACTCACCCCACGTGGATTCCAACTGAAGTTGCATCCCTCATGTTTTGAACCCATCCAGGATTATAGGTATCTCCGGGACATACAACACTCCTTGGACTGCTATTCTTGTCGCATCCTGAGATCCACATTCAGTGCCATGCGCCACCATATGAACACATGACCTCTCCCTCCAGCAGCACCACTGCACTCTATTTCTAAGCTGTCCTTGCCCTCGGTTTCATTTTATTCTTCGTCTCATCCGACACCTCGACAAGAAACTTTGTCTCTTTCTTTCAGATGCGAAGGAACGCAAGCTCCAACAACTCATCAATATCAACACCCATCTAGGACCCTCCACCCCTGCCTGTCCTGTCCCTCTGTCCCCATCCGTCTTCCAATCCCAGCCCCAGCCGTGTATTCACTATACCCCCTGACCTTCCCCTCTCCGATGCTGAACGTTCAGTGCTCAGCAAAGGACTTAGTTTCATACCCTTACGCCCTCATCTCAATGAATTTCGGGCTCGGCACGATGCTGAACTCTTCTTCCGCCGTCTTCGTCTCCGGGCTCACTTCTTTGGGCAGGAGTCCTCTCCCCATTCAACAGATCCTTTCACCCAACTCCAATATTCTCCCTCCACCTGGACCCCTCCCTCTGGATTCTTACCTTCTCTTGATCTTTTCATTGAGAACTGTCGGCGCGACATTAGTCGTCTCAATTTCTCTGCTCCTCTCACCCATTCTAATCTCTCTCTCTCTGAACTTACTGCACTCCATTCTCTCAGGTCCAACCCTGACATTGTCATCAAACCCGCTGACAAGGGTGGTGCCGTTGTTGTCTGGTGCACTGACCTCTACCTCACAGAGACTGAGCGTCAACTCGCAGACACTTCCTCCTACCTCTCCCTGGACCATGACCCCACCACTGAACATCAAGCCATTGTTTCCAGGACTGTCACTGACCTCATCTCCTCTGGGGATCTTCCTCCCACAGCTTCCAACCTGATAGTCGCCCAACCTTGGACGGCCCGCTTCTATCTCCTACCCAAAATCCACAAACAGAACTGTCCCGGCAGACCGATCGTGTCAGCTTGCTCCTGCCCCATAGAACTCATTTCTCGTTATCTTGACTCCCTTCTCTCTCCCCTTGTCCAGTCCCTTCCCACCTACATCCGTGATTCCTCTGACACCTTACGTCATATCAACAATTTCCAGTTCCCTGGCCCCAACCGCTTCCTCTTCACCATGAACGTCCAATCCCTCTACACCTCCATCCCCCACCAGGATGGTCTGAGGGCCCTTAGCTTCTTCCTCAAACAGAGGCCCAAACAATCCCCATCCACCACTACTCTCCTCCGTCTGGCTGAACTTGTTCTCACACTGAACAATTTCTCCTTAACTCCTCTCACTTCCTCCAAATAAAAGGTGTGGCTATGGGTACCCGCATGGGCCCCAGCTATGCCTGTCTCTTTATGGGGTATGTGGAACATTCCTTGTTCCTGTCCTACTCCGGCCCCCTTCCACAACTCTTTCTCCGGTACATCGATGATTACTTCGGTGCTGCTTCATGCTCTCGTCGGGACTTAGAAAAATTTATTAATTTTGCTTCCAATCTCCACCCCTCCATCATTTTCACGTGGTCCATCTCTGACACTTCCCTTCCCTTCCTTGACCTCTCTGTCTCAATCTCTGGTGATAGACTGTCCACCAATATCCATTACAAACCCACCGATTCCCACAGCTACCTCGACTACAGCTCCTCACACCCCGCTTCCTGTAAGGACTCCATCCCATTCTCTCAGTTCCTTCACCTCCGTTGCATCTGTTCTGATGATGCCACTTCCAAAAACAGTTCCTCTGACATGTCCTCCTTCTTCCTTAACCAAGGTTTTCCACCCACGGTCGTTGACAGGGCCCTCAACCGTGTCCGGCCCATCTCCCACGCATCCGCCCTCACGCCTTCTCCTCCCTCCCAGAAACATGATAGGGTCCCCCTTGTCCTCACTTATCACCCCACCAGCCTCTGCATTCAAAGGATCATCCTCCGCCATTTCCGCCAACTCCAGCGTGATGCCACCACCAAACACATCTTCCCTTCACCCCCCTTATCGGCATTCCATAGGGATCATTCCCTCCGGGACACCCTGGTGCACTCCTCCATCACCCCCTACACCTCAACCCCCACCCATGACACCTTCCCATGTAACCGCAGAAGGTGTTACACCTGCCCCTTCACTTCCTCTCTCCTCACCGTCCAAGCGCCCAAACACTCCTTTCAAGTGAAGCAGCATTTCACTTGCATTTCCTCCAACTTAGTCTACTGCATTCGTTGCTCCCAATGTGGTTTCCTCTACATTGGAGAGACCAAACGCAGACTGGGTGACTGCTTTGAAGAACACCTTCGGTCTGTCTGCAAGCATTACCCAGACCTCCCTGTCGCTTGCCATTTTAACACTCCACCCTGCTCTCTTGCCCACATGTCTGTCCTTGGCTTGCTGCATTGTTCCAGTGAAGCCCAACGCAAACTGGAGGAACAACACCTCATCTTCCAACTAGGCACTTTACAGCCTTCTGGACTGAATATTGAATTCAACAACTTCAGATTATGAGCTCTCTCCTCCATCCCCACCCCCTTTCCGATCCCCCTTTTCCAATAATTAAATTTTTAAAAATATATTTATTTTTAAATCTATTGTTTTTTCTCCACCTTTTAGCCTATTTCGATCCCTTCCCCCCACCCAGGGCTATCTGTACCTTGCTAGTCCTGCTTTCTACCCTTAATGTCACCATTAGCACATCCTTTAGCTAATATCACCACCATCAACACCCCTTTGTCCTTTTGTCTATGACATCTTTGGCAATCTCTTCTTTGCCTCCACCTATCACTGATCCTCTCTCCAGCTCTACCTGTCCCACCCCCCTCAACCAGTTTATATTTCACCTCATTTCTATATTTCTTTAGTTCTGATGAAGAGTCATACAGACTCGAAACGGTAACTGTGTTCCTCTCTGCAGATGCTGTCAGACTGGCTGAGTTTTTCCAGCTGTTTTTGTTTTTGCTTATGTTCATTTCCATTGATTTCAGTAGATCAGATAACTTCTATAGCAAACACAGAATCCACTCTATTGCTCTCAGGTGAAAAGTACCCCTTCAGTAGGATAAACAGATAAACTGCCTTAAAAAATATTCCTGTGTCTCATCTCTTGAATTTCCATCACACTGGATAACAAAATTGACAAAGATAACATTAAGGATGAGTTCATAGAGCGTATTCAGGAGAGTTTCTTAGAATAATATGTTGTGGAACCAACCAGGGAACAGGCTATATTAGACCCTGTTGTGTGTTATGAGACAGTATTAAATAATGATCTCATAGTAAAGAATCCTCCAGGGAAGAGAGATCATACCATTTTAGAATTTCACATTCAGCCTGAGATTGAGTATCACGAGTTGGAAACTAATGTCTTGAGCTTAAATAAAGGTGATTAGGCAATTACAAAGGTATAAAGACAGAGTTAGCTAAAGTGAATGGGGAAGATAGATTAAAAGGGAAGACAATGGATGAACCATGGTAAACATTTAAGGAGGTATTTCCTAACTCTCAGCAAAGATATATTCCACTGAGAAAGAAAGAGTCTTTGAGAAGTATGGACCATCAGTGGTTAGCTAAAGAAGTTAAAGAACTCAAATCAAAAGAACAGGCATAAATGTTGGGAAGATTAGGGGTGGGCAAGAAGATTGGGAACATTTTTGAAAGCAGCGAAGGATGACTAAAAAAAAAATGGGGAAATTAAAATATGAGAGTATACTAGCAAAATATATAAAGCAGATATACAAATATATAAAAAGGAAGAGAGTAGCTACAGTAAAGAGTGGTTTCTCAAAGGATGAGATTGGGGAATTAATAAAGGGAAACAAGGAAATGACAGACATTGAACAAGTGTCTGTCTTCACAGCAGAAGACACAAAAAACATTCCAAAAATAGTAGAAGATCAAGGGAGAAGTGGGGAAGGAGCATAAAACAATCAGTATCACTACAGGAAAATTACTAGGAAAACTAATGGGACTAAAGGCTGACAAGTCCACTGGACCTAATGGCCCACATTCTAGGGCCTTAAAAGAAGTGGCTGCAGAGCTATTGGATGTATTGGTTGTAAACTTCCAAAATTCCCTAGATTCTGGAAAGGTCCCAGTGTTTTGGAAAAGTACAAACATAATGCCCCTATTCAAGAAAGGAAGGAGGCAGAAAGCGGGAAGCTACGGACCAGTTAACCCAGCATATATAATTGTGAAAATGCTAGAATCCGTTATGAAGAAAGTAGCAGCAGAACATTTGGAAAACCATAATACAATCAAGCAGAGTCAACATGGATTTATAGAAGGGAAATAGTGCTTGATAAATTTATTAGAGTTCTTTGAACCAGTAGATGAGGTGTATTTGGAATTTCAAAAGGTACTCGATATGGTGCCACACAGAAGATTACTACAAAAGATAAGAGCTCATGGTATTGGGGCTGATATATTAGCATGAATATAGGATTGGCTAACCAACAGAGAATAGAGAGTCAGGATAACTGGGCCATTTTCAGGTCGCCAAACTGTAACTAGTGGGATGCCACAGGGATCAATGTTGGGGTCTCAGTTATTTACAACCATATTCTGCAATTAAGTGACCCTAATTCCTCCACCTAAAATCATAACTAAGTGCTCTAAAATTTGGTATGATCTAGGTTGCACTCCATCACTCCATTGTATTCATTCCAAAGCCTTGGTGATAGAAATTCATCTCGGGTTATGACACAAATTGGATTGGCTGTCATTATACACAGAATCTGATGTTCATTTTCATTCACTGCAATGGAATTAAATATTAAATACCTTCCTGTGGCTCCCCCTACACCACTCCACTCAAATTCCCTCATCATACATTGGTACCTAATCTCTAAATATAGATGTAGCAGCCACTTTGACAGTATAGTACTCATGGTTACATACACACTAACTGGAATAATAAAATCTGATGCCCCTTGTGTGTTTCCTGGTGAATGTGATTTTTGGATGTGTTTGCTATCTCCTAATTATGTTATTATTTTAAAAAGAACATGTGGCTAGCATGAACTAATCAGAAAGTAATTTGGGGCATTTCACAATACAATAATACTTTCATAAAAATAAT